>CAUYWW010000054.1:688273-1376546 GCA_963576845.1 Megachile leachella
CATGCGCAGTAGTGAGCCCGT
The DNA here is from genome assembly GCA_963576845.1 of Megachile leachella. Classification (NCBI taxonomy): domain Eukaryota; kingdom Metazoa; phylum Arthropoda; class Insecta; order Hymenoptera; family Megachilidae; genus Megachile; species Megachile leachella. The sequence goes on from CAUYWW010000054.1 coordinate 688,295, forward strand.
GCGCGCATGCGCAGTAGTGAGCCCGTGTGCGCATGCGCAGTAGTCAGCCCGAGCGCGCATCCGCAGTAGTGAGTCCGAGTGCGCATGCGCAGTAGTGACCCCGAATGCGCATGAGCAGTAGTGAGTCCGAGTGCGCATGAGCAGTAGTGACCCCGAGTGCGCATGAGCAGTAGTGAGTCCGAGTGCGCATCAGCAGTAGTGACCCCGTATGCGCATGAGCAGTAATGAGTCCGAGTGCGCATGCACAGTAGTGACCCCGAATGCGCATGAGCAGTAGTGAGTCCGAGTGCGCATGAGCAGTAGTGACCCCGAGTGCGCATGCACATTAGTGAGCCCGAGTGTGCATGAGTAGTAGTGACCCCGAGTGCGCATGCACAGTAGTGAGCCCGTGTGCGCATGCGCAGAAGTGAGCTCGAATGCGCATGTGCAGGTCTGAGCCGGACTGCGCATGCGCAGTAGTGAGCCCGTGTGCGCATGCGCAGTAGTGACCCCGAATGCGCATGAGCAGTAGTGAGTCCGAGTGCGCATGAGCAGTAGTGACCGCGAGTGCGCATGAGCAGTAGTGACCCCGAGTGCGCATGAGCAGTAGTGAATCCGTGTGCACATGAGCAGTAGTGACCCCGAGTGCGCATGAGCAGTAGTGAGTCCGAGTGCGCATGAGCAGTAGTGACCCCGAGTGCGCATGAGCAGTAGTGACCCCGAGTGCGCATGCACAGTAGTGAGCCCGATTGCGCATCCGCAATAGTGAGTCCGTGTGCGCATGTGCAGGTCTGAGCCGGAGTGCACATGCGCAGTAGTGAGCCCGATTGTGCATCCGCAGTAGTGAGTCCGAGTGCGCATGAGCAGTAGTGAGCCCGTGTGCGCATGAGCAGTAGTGACCCCGAGTGTGCATGAGCAGTAGTGAGTCCGAGTGCGCATGAGCAGTAGTGACCCCGAGTGCGCATGAGCAATAGTGAGTCCGAGTGCGCATGAGCAGTAGTGACCCCGAGTGCGCATGCACATTAGTGAGCCCGAGTGTGCATGAGTAGTAGTGACCCCGAGTGCGCATGCACAGTAGTGAGCCCGTGTGCGCATGCGCAGAAGTGAGCTCTAATGCGCATGTGCAGGTCTGAGCCGGACTGCGCATGCGCAGTAGTGAGCCCGTGCGCGCATGCGCAGTAGTGACCCCGAATGCGCATGAGCAGTAGTGAGTCCGAGTGCGCATGAGCAGTAGTGACCCCGAGTGCGCATGCACATTAGTGAGCCCGAGTGTGCATGAGTAGAAGTGACCCCGAGTGCGCATGCACAGTAGTGAGCCCGATTGCGCATCCGCAGTAGTGAGTCCGTGTGCGCATGTGCAGGTCCGAGCCGGAGTGCGCATGCGCAGTAGTGAGCCCGATTGTGCATCCGCAGTAGTGAGTCCGAGTGCGCATGAGCAGTAGTGAGCCCGTGTGCGCATGCGCAGTAGTGAGACCGAGCGCGCATCCGCTGTAGTGACCCCGAATGCGCATGAGCAGTAGTGAGTCCGAGTGCGCATGAGCAGTAGTGAATCCGTGTGCACATGAGCAGTAGTGACCCCGAGTGCGCATGAGCAGTAGTGAGTCCGAGTGCGCATGAGCAGTAGTGACCCCGAGTGCGCATGCGCAGTAGTGATCCCGAATGCGCATGAGCAGTAGTGAGCCCGAGTGCGCATGAGCAGTAGTGACCCCGAGTGCGCATGAGCAGTAGTGAGTCCGAGTGCGCATGAGCAGTAGTGACCCCGAGTGCGCATGCACATTAGTGAGCCCGAGTGTGCATGAGTAGTAGTGTCCCCGAGTGCGCATGCACAGTAGTGAGCCCGTGTGCGCATGCACAGTAGTGAGCCCGTGTGCGCATGCGCAGAAGTGAGCTCGAATGCGCATGTGCAGGTCTGAGCCGGAGTGCGCATGCGCAGTAGTGGGCCCGTGCGCGCATGCGCAGTAGTGAGCCCGTGTGCGCATGCGCAGTAGTGAGCCCGAGCGCGCATCCGCAGTAGTGAGTCCGAGTGCGCATGCGCAGTAGTGACCCCGAATGCGCATGAGCAGTAATGAGCCCGAGTGCGCATGAGCAGTAGTGACCCCGAGTGCGCATGAGCAGTAGTGAGCCCGAGTGCGCATGAGCAGTAGTGACCCCGAGTGCGCATGCACAGTAGTGAGCCCGATTGCGCATCCGCAGTAGTGAGTCCGAGTGCGCATGCACAGTAGTGACCCCGAATGCGCATGAGCAGTTTTGAGTCCGAGTGCGCATGAGCAGTAGTGACCCCGAGTGCGCATGAGCAGTAGTGAGTCCGAGTGCGCATCAGCAGTAGTGACCCCGAGTGCGCATGCACAGTAGTGAGCCCGTGTGCGCATGCACAGTAGTGAGCCCGTGTGCGCATGCGCAGAAGTGAGCTCGAATGCGCATGTGCAGGTCTGAGCCGGAGTGCGCATGCGCAGTAGTGGGCCCGTGCGCGCATGCGCAGTAGTGGGCCCGTGCGCGCATGCGCAGTAGTGAGCCCGTGTGCGCATGCGCAGTAGTGAGCCCGAGTGCGCATGCACATTAGTGAGCCCGAGTGTGCATGAGTAGTAGTGACACCGAGTGCGCATGCACAGTAGTGAGCCCGTGTGCGCATGCGCAGAAGTGAGCTCGAATGCGCATGTGCAGGTCTGAGCCGGACTGCGCATGCGCAGTAGTGAGCCCGTGTGCGCATGCGCAGTAGTGACCCCGAATGCGCATGAGCAGTAGTGAGTCCGAGTGCGCATGAGCAGTAGTGACCCCGAGTGCGCATGAGCAGTAGTGAATCCGAGTGCACATGAGCAGTAGTGACCCCGAGTGCGCATGAGCAGTAGTGAGTCCGAGTGCGCATGAGCAGTAGTGACCCCGAGTGCGCATGAGCAGTAGTGACCCCGAGTGCGCATGTACAGTAGTGAGCCCGATTGCGCATCCGCAGTAGTGAGTCCGTGTGCGCATGTGCAGGTCTGAGCCGGAGTGCGCATGCGCAGTAGTGAGCCCGATTGTGCATCCGCAGTAGTGAGTCCGAGTGCGCATGAGCAGTAGTGACCCCGAATGCGCATGTGCAGTAGTGAGCCCGTGTGCACATGCGCAGTAGTGAGCCCGAGCGCGCATCCGCAGTAGTGAGTCCGAGTGCGCATGCGCAGTAGTGACCCCGAATGCGCATGAGCAGTAGTGAGTCCGAGTGCGCATGAGCAGTAGTGACCCCGAGTGCGCATGAGCAGTAGTGAGTCCGAGTGCGCATCAGCAATAGTGACCCCGAGTGCGCATGAGCAGTAGTGACCCCGAGTGCGCATGCACAGTAGTGAGCCCGATTGCGCATCCGCAGTAGTGAGGCTGTGTGCGCATATGCAGGTCTGAGCCGGAGTGCGCGTGAGCAGTAGTGACCCCGAGTGCGCATGCACAGTAGTGAGCCCGAGTGCGCATGAGCAGTAGTGAGTCCGAGTGCGCATGCGCAGTAGTGAGCCCGAGCGCGCATCCGCAGTAGTGAGTCCCAGTGCGCATGCGCAGTAGTGACCCCGAATGCGCATGAGCAGTAGTGAGTCCGAGTGCGCATGAGCAGTAGCGACCCCGAGTGCGCATGAGCAGTAATGAGCCCGAGTGCGCATGAGCAGTAGTGACCCCGAGTGCGCATGAGCAGTAGTGAGCCCGTGTGCGCATGCACAGTAGTGAGCCCGTGTGCGCATGCGCAGAAGTGAGCTCGAATGCGCATGTGCAGGTCTGAGCCGGAGTGCGCATGCGCAGTAGTGGGCCCGTGCGCGCATGCGCAGTAGTGAGCCCGAGCGCGCATCCGCAGTAGTGAGTCCGAGTGCGCATGCGCAGTAGTGACCCCGAGTGCGCATGAGCAGTAGTGAGCCCGAGTGCGCATGAGCAGTAGTGACCCCGAGTGCGCATGCACAGTAGTGAGCCCGATTGCGCATCCGCAGTAGTGAGTCCGAGTGCGCATGCGCAGTAGTGACCCCGAATGCGCATGAGCAGTTTTGAGTCCGAGTGCGCATGAGCAGTAGTGACCCCGAGTGCGCATGAGCAGTAGTGAGTCCGAGTGCGCATGAGCAGTAGTGACCCCGAGTGCGCATGCACAGTAGTGAGCACGTGTGCGCATGCGCAGAAGTGAGCTCGAATGCGCATGTGCAGGTCTGAGCCGGAGTGCGCATGCGCAGTAGTGGGCCCGTGCGCGCATGCGCAGCAGTGGGCCCGTGTTCGCATGCGCAGTAGTGAGCCCGTGCGCGCATCCGCAATAGTGAGTCCGAGTGCGCATGCGCAGTAGTGACCCCGAATGCGCATGAGCAGTAGTGAGTCCGAGTGCGCATGAGCAGTAGTGGCCCCGAGTGCGCATGAGCAGTAGTGAGTCCGAGTGCGCATGCGCAGAAGTGAGCTCGAGTGCGCATGTGCAGGTCTGAGCCGGAGTGCGCATGCGCAGTAGTGGGCCCGTGCGCGCATGCGCAGTAGTGAGCCCGGGTGCGCATGCGCAGTAGTGAGCCCGAGCGCGCATCCGCAGTATCGAGCCCGATTGCGCATCCGCAGTAGTGAGTCCGTGTGCGCATGTGCAGGTCTGAGCCGGAGTGCGCATGCGCAGTAGTGGGCCCGTGCGCGCATGCGCAGTAGTGAGCCCGTGTGCGCATGCGCAGTAGTGAGCCCGAGCGCGCATCCGCAGTAGTGTGTCCGAGTGCGCATGCGCAGTAGTGAGCCCGAGCGCGCATCCGCAGTAGTGAGTCCGAGTGCGCATGCGCAGTAGTGACCCCGAATGCGCATGAGCAGTAGTGAGTCCGGGTGCGCATGCGCAGTAGTGAGCCCGAGCGCGCATCCGCAGTAGCGAGCCCGATTGCGCATCCGCAGTAGTGAGTCCGTGTGCGCATGTGCAGGTCTGAGCCGGAGTGCGCATGCGCAGCAGTGGGCCCGTGCGCGCATGCGCAGTAGTGATCCCGTGTGCACATGCGCAATAGTGAGCCCGAACGCGCATCCGCAGTAGTGAGTCCGAGTGCGCATGCGCTGTAGTGACCCCGAATGCGCATGAGCAGTAGTGAGTCCGAGTGCGCATGAGCCGTAGTGACCCCGAGTGCGCATGCACAGTAGTGAGCCCGAGTGCGCATGAGCAGTAGTGAATCCGAGTGCGCATGAGCAGTAGTGACCCCGAGTGCGTATGCACAGTAGTGAGTCCGAGTGCGCATGAGCAGTAATGACCCCGAATGCGCATGAGCAGTAGTGAGTCCGAGTGCGCATGAGCAGTAGTGACCCCGAGTGCGCATGAGCAGAACTGAGCTCGAATGCGCATGTGCAGGTCTGAGCCGGACTGCGCATGCGCAGTAGTGAGCCCGATTGCGCGTCCGCAGTAGTGAGTCCGTGTGCGCATGTGCAGGTCTGAGCCGGAGTGCGCATGCGCAGTAGTGGGCCCGTGCGCGCATGCGCAGTAGTGAGCCCGGGTGCGCATGCGCAGTAGTGAGCCCGAGCGCGCATCCGCAGTAGCGAGCCCGATTGCGCATCCGCAGTAGTGAGTCCGTGTGCGCATGTGCAGGTCTGAGCCGGAGTGCGCATGCGCAGTAGTGGGCCCGTGTGCGCATGCGCAGTAGTGAGCCCGAGCGCGCATCCGCAGTAGTGTGTCCGAGTGCGCATGCGCAGTAGTGAGCCCGAGCGCGCATCCGCAGTAGTGAGTCCGAGTGCGCATGCGCAGTAGTGACCCCGAATGCGCATGAGCAGTAGTGAGTCCGAGTGCGCATGAGCAGTAGTGACCCCGAGTGCGCATGCACAGTAGTGAGCCCGTGTGCGCATGCGCAGAAGTGAGCTCGAATGCGCATGCGCAGGTCTGAGCCGGAGTGCGCATGCGCAGTAGTGGGCCCGTGCGCGCATGCGCAGTAGTGATCCCGTGTGCGCATGCGCAGTTGTGAGCCCGAACGCGCATCCGCAGTAGTGAGTCCGAGTGCGCATGCGCTGTAGTGACCCCGAATGCGCATGAGCAGTAGTGAGTCCGAGTGCGCATGAGCCGTAGTGACCCCGAGTGCGCATGCACAGTAGTGAGCCCGAGTGCGCATGAGCAGTAGTGAGTCCGAGTGCGCATGAGCAGTAGTGACCCCGAGTGCGTATGCACAGTAGTGAGTCCGAGTGCGCATGAGCAGTAATGACCCCGAATGCGCATGAGCAGTAGTGAGTCCGAGTGCGCATGAGCAGTAGTGACCCCGAGCGCGCATCCGCAGTAGTGTGTCCGAGTGCGCATGCGCAGTAGTGAGCCCGAGCGCGCATCCGCAGTAGTGAGTCCGAGTGCGCATGCGCAGTAGTGACCCCGAATGCGCATGAGCAGTAGTGAGTCCGAGTGCGCATGAGCAGTAGTGACCCCGAGTGCGCATGCACAGTAGTGAGCCCGTGTGCGCATGCGCAGAAGTGAGCTCGAATGCGCATGCGCAGGTCTGAGCCGGAGTGCGCATGCGCAGTAGTGGGCCCGTGCGCGCATGCGCAGTAGTGATCCCGTGTGCGCATGCGCAGTTGTGAGCCCGAACGCGCATCCGCAGTAGTGAGTCCGAGTGCGCATGCGCTGTAGTGACCCCGAATGCGCATGAGCAGTAGTGAGTCCGAGTGCGCATGAGCCGTAGTGACCCCGAGTGCGCATGCACAGTAGTGAGCCCGAGTGCGCATGAGCAGTAGTGAGTCCGAGTGCGCATGAGCAGTAGTGACCCCGAGTGCGTATGCACAGTAGTGAGTCCGAGTGCGCATGAGCAGTAATGACCCCGAATGCGCATGAGCAGTAGTGAGTCCGAGTGCGCATGAGCAGTAGTGACCCCGAGTGCGCATGAGCAGTAGTGAGTCCGAGTGCGCGTGAGCAGTAGTGACCCCGAGTGCGCATGCACAGTAGTGAGCCCGAGTGCGCATGAGCAGTAGTGAGTCCGAGTGCGCATGAGCAGTAGTGACCCCGAGTGCGCGTGCACAGTAGTGAGCCCGAGTGCGCATGAGCAGTAGTGAATCCGAGTGCGCATGAGCAGTAGTGACCGCGAGTGCGCATGAGCAGTAGTGAGTCCGAGTGCGCATGAGCAGTAGTGACCCCGAGTGCGCATGAGCAGTAGTGACCCCAAATGCGCATGCACAGAAGTGAGCCCGATTGCGCATCCGCAGTAGTGAGTCCGTGTGCGCATGTGCAGGTCAGAGCCGGAGTGCGCATGCGCAGTAGTGGGCCCGTGCGCGCATGCGCAGTAGTGAGCCCGTGTGCGCATGCGCAGTAGTGAGCCCGAGCGCGCATCCGCAGTAGTGAGTCCGAGTGCGCATGCGCAGTAGTGACCCCGAATGCGCATGAGCAGTAGTGAGTCCGAGTGCGCATGAGCAGTAGTGACCCCGAGTGCGCATGAGCAGTAGTGAGTCCGAGTGCGCATGAGCAGGAGTGACCCCGAGTGCGCATGCACATTAGTGAGGCCGAGTGTGCATGAGTAGTAGTGACCCCGAGTGCGCATGAGCAGTAGTGAGTCCGAGTGCACATGAGCAGTAGTGACCCCGAGTGCGCATGAGCAGTAGTGAGTCCGAGTGCGCATGCGCAGGTCTGAGCCGGAGTGCGCATGCGCAGTAGTGAGCCCGATTGTGCATCCGCAGTAGTGTGTCCGAGTGCGCATGAGCAGTAGTGACCCCGAATGCGCATGAGCACTAGTGAGCCCGAGCGCGCATCCGCAGTAGTGAGTCCGAGTGCGCATGCGCAGTAGTGATCCCGAATGCGCATGAGCAGTAGTGAGCCCGAGCGCGCATCCGCAGTAGTGAGTCCGAGTGCGCATGCGCAGTAGTGACCCCGAATGCGCATGAGCAGTAGTGAGTCCGAGTGCGCATGAGCAGTAGTGACCCCGAGTGCGCATGCACAGTAGTGAGCCCGATTGCGCATCCGCAGTAGTGAGTCCGAGTGCGCATGCACAGTAGTGACCCCGAATGCGCATGAGCAGTTTTGAGTCCGAGTGCGCATGAGCAGTAGTGACCCCGAGTGCGCATGAGCAGTAGTGAGTCCGAGTGCGCATCAGCAGTAGTGACCCCGAGTGCGCATGCACAGTAGTGAGCCCGTGTGCGCATGCGCAGAAGTGAGCTCGAATGCGCACGTGCAGGTCTGAGCCGGAGTGCGCATGCGCAGTAGTGGGCCCGTGAGCGCATGCGCAGCAGTGGGCCCGTGTTCGCATGCGCAGTACTGAGCCCGAGCGCGCATCCGCAATAGTGAGTCCGAGTGCGCATGCGCAGTAGTGACCCCGAATGCGCATGAGCAGTAGTGAGTCCGAGTGCGCGTGAGCAGTAGTGACCCCGAGTGCGCATGAGCAGTAGTGAGTCCGAGTGCGCATGCGCAGAAGTGAGCTCGAATGCGCATGTGCAGGTCTGAGCCGGACTGCGCATGCGCAGTAGTGAGCCCGATTGCGCATCCGCAGTAGTGAGTCCGTGTGCGCATGTGCAGGTCTGAGCCGGAGTGCGCATGCGCAATAGTGGGCTCGTGCGCGCATGCGCAGTAGTGAGCCCGGGTGCGCATGCGCAGTAGTGAGCCAGAGCGCGCATCCGCAGTAGTGAGCCCGATTGCGCATCCGCAGTAGTGAGTCCGTGTGCGCATGTGCAGGTCTGAGCCGGAGTGCGCATGCGCAGTAGTGGGCCCGTGCGCGCATGCGCAGTAGTGAGCCCGTGTGCGCATGCGCAGTAGTGAGCCCGAGCGCGCATCCGCAGTAGTGAGTCCGAGTGCGCATGCGCAGTAGTGACCCCGAATGCGCATTAGCAGTAGTGAATCCGAGTGCGCATGAGCAGTAGTGACCGCGAGTGCGCATGAGCAGTAGTGTGTCCGAGTGCGCATGAGCAGTAGTGACCCCGAGTGCGCATGAGCAGTAGTGACCCCGAGTGCGCATGCACAGTAGTGAGCCCGATTGCGCATCCGCTGTAGTGAGTCCGAGTGCGCATGAGCAGTAGTGAGGCGGAGTACGCATGCGCAGTAGTGACCCCGAGTGCGCATGCGCACTAGTGACCCCGAGCAGCATGCGCAGTAGTGTGCCAGTGTGCGCATCCGCAGTAGTGAGCCGGAGCGCGCATCCGCAGTCGTGAGTCCGTGTGCGCATGAGCAGTAGTGAGTCCGAGCGCGCATGCGCAGTTGTGAGCCCGATTGCGCATGAGCAGTAGTGAGTCCGAGTGCGCATGAGCAGTAGTGGCCCCGAGTGCGCATGCACAGTAGTGAGCCCGATTGCGCATCCGCAGTAGTGAGTCCGTGTGCGCATGTGCAGGACTGAGCCGGAGTGCGCATCCGCAGTAGTGAGCCCAATTGTGCATCCGCAGTAGTGAGTCCGAGTACGCATGAGCAATAGTGAGCCGGAGGGCGCATGAGCAGTAGTGAGTCCGAGCGCGCATGCGCAGTAGTGACCCCGAGTGCGCATGCGCACTAGTGACCTCGAGCCCGCATGCGCAGTAGTGAGCCAGTGTGCGCATGCGCAGTAGTGAGCCCGTTTACGCATGCGCAGTAGTGAGCCCGTGTGCTCATGCGCAGTAGTGAGCCCGCGTGCGCATGCGTAGTAGTGAGCTCGAGTGCGCATGCGCAGTAGTGAGTCCGAGCGCGCATCCGCAGTAGTGAGTCCGAGTGCGCATGCGCAGTAGTGACCCCGAATGCGCATGAGCAGTAGTGAGTCCGAGTGCGCATGAGCAGTAGTGACCCCGAGTGTGCATGAGCAGTAGTGAGTCCGAGTCCGCATGAGCAGTAGTGACCCCGAGTGCGCATGAGCAATAGTGAGTCCGAGTGCGCATGAGCAGTAGTGACCCCCAGTGCGCATGCACATTAGTGAGCCCGAGTGTGCATGAGTAGTAGTGACCCCGAGTGCGCATGCACAGTAGTGAGCCCGTGTGCGCATGCTCAGAAGTGAGCTCTAATGCGCATGTGCAGGTCTGAGCCGGACTGCGCATGCGCAGTAGTGAGCCCGTGCGCGCATGCGCAGTAGTGACCCCGAATGCGCATGAGCAGTAGTGAGTCCGAGTGCGCATGAGCAGTAGTGACCCCGAGTGCGCATGAGCAGTAGTGACCCCGAGTGCGCATGAGCAGTAGTGAATCCGAGTGCACATGAGCAGTAGTGACCCCGAGTGCGCATGAGCAGTAGTGAGTCCGAGTGCGCATGAGCAGTAGTGACCCCGAGTGCGCATGAGCAGTAGTGACCCCGAGTGTGCATGAGCAGTAGTGAGTCCGAGTGCGCATGAGCAGTAGTGACCCCGAGTGCGCATGAGCAATAGTGAGTCCGAGTGCGCATGAGCAGTAGTGACCCCGAGTGCGCATGCACATTAGTGAGCCCGAGTGTGCATGAGTAGTAGTGACCCCGAGTGCGCATGCACAGTAGTGAGCCCGTGTGCGCATGCGCAGAAGTGAGCTCTAATGCGCATGTGCAGGTCTGAGCCGGACTGCGCATGCGCAGTAGTGAGACCGTGCGCGCATGCGCAGTAGTGACCCCGAATGCGCATGAGCAGTAGTGAGTCCGAGTGCGCATGAGCAGTAGTGACCCCGAGTGCGCATGAGCAGTAGTGACCCCGAGTGCGCATGAGCAGTAGTGAATCCGAGTGCACATGAGCAGTAGTGACCCCGATTGCGCATCCGCAGTAGTGAGTCCGTGTGCGCATGTGCAGGTCTGAGCCGGAGTGCACATGCGCAGTTGTGAGCCCGATTGTGCATCCGCAGTAGTGAGTCCGAGTGCGCATGAGCAGTAGTGAGCCCGTGTGCGCATGCGCAGTAGTGAGACCGAGCGCGCATCCGCAGTAGTGAGTCCGAGTGCGCATGCGCAGTAGTGACCCCGAATGCGCATGAGCAGTAGTGAGTCCGAGTGCGCATGAGCAGTAGTGACCCCGAGTGTGCATGAGCAGTAGTGAGTCCGAGTGCGCATGAGCAGTAGTGACCCCGAGTGCGCATGAGCAATAGTGAGTCCGAGTGCGCATGAGCAGTAGTGACCCCGAGTGCGCATGCACATTAGTGAGCCCGAGTGTGCATGAGTAGTAGTGACCCCGAGTGCGCATGCACAGTAGTGAGCCCGTGTGCGCATGCGCAGAAGTGAGCTCTAATGCGCATGTGCAGGTCTGAGCCGGACTGCGCATGCGCAGTAGTGAGACCGTGCGCGCATGCGCAGTAGTGACCCCGAATGCGCATGAGCAGTAGTGAGTCCGAGTGCGCATGAGCAGTAGTGACCCCGAGTGCGCATGAGCAGTAGTGACCCCGAGTGCGCATGAGCAGTAGTGAATCCGAGTGCACATGAGCAGTAGTGACCCCGAGTGCGCATGAGCAGTAGTGAGTCCGAGTGCGCATGAGCAGTAGTGACCCCGAGTGCGCATGAGCAGTAATGACCCCGAGTGCGCATGCACAGTAGTGAGCCCGATTGCGCATCCGCAGTAGTGAGTCCGTGTGCGCATGTGCAGGTCCGAGCCGGAGTGCGCATGCGCAGTAGTGAGCCCGATTGTGCATCCGCAGTAGTGAGTCCGAGTGCGCATGAGCAGTAGTGAGCCCGTGTGCGCATGCGCAGTAGTGAGACCGAGCGCGCATCCGCAGTAGTGACCCCGAATGCGCATGAGCAGTAGTGAGTCCGAGTGCGCATGAGCAGTAGTGACCCCGAGTGCGCATGAGCAGTAGTGAGTCCAAGTGCGCATCAGCAGTAGTGACCCCGAGTGCGCATGAGCAGTAGTGACCCCGAGTGCGCATGCACAGTAGTGAGCCCGTGTGCGCATGCGCAGAAGTGAGCTCGAATGCGCATGTGCAGGTCTGAGCCGGAGTGCGCATGCGCAGTAGTGGGCCCGTGCGCGCATGCGCAGTAGTGAGACCCTGTGCGCATGCGCAGTAGTGAGCCCGAGCGCGCATCCGCAGTAGTGAGTCCGAGTGCGCATGCGCAGTAGTGACCCCGAATGCGCATGAGCAGTAGTGAGTCCGAGTGCGCATGAGCAGTAGTGACCCCGAGTGCGCATGCACATTAGTGAGCCCGAGTGTGCATGAGTAGTAGTGACACCGAGTGCGCATGCACAGTAGTGAGCCCGTGTGCGCATGCGCAGAAGTGAGCTCGAATGCGCATGTGCAGGTCTGAGCCGGACTGCGCATGCGCAGTAGTGAGCCCGTGTGCGCATGCGCAGTAGTGACCCCGAATGCGCATGAGCAGTAGTGAGTCCGAGTGCGCATGAGCAGTAGTGACCCCGCGTGCGCATGAGCAGTAGTGACCCCAAGTGCGCATGAGCAGTAGTGAATCCGAGTGCACATGAGCAGTAGTGACCCCGAGTGCGCATGAGCAGTAGTGAGTCCGAGTGCGCATGAGCAGTAGTGACCCCGAGTGCGCATGAGCAGTAGTGACCCCAAGTGCGCATGAGCAGTAGTGAATCCGAGTGCACATGAGCAGTAGTGACCCCGAGTGCGCATGAGCAGTAGTGAGTCCGAGTGCGCATGAGCAGTAGTGACCCCGTGTGCGCATGAGCAGTAGTGACCCCGAGTGCGCATGCACAGTAGTGAGCCCGATTGCGCATCCGCAGTAGTGAGTCCGAGTGCGCATGAGCAGTAGTGAGCCCGTGTGCGCATGCGCAGTAGTGAGACCGAGCGCGCATCCGCAGTAGTGAGTCCGAGTGCGCATGCGCAGTAGTGACCCCGAATGCGCATGAGCAGTAGTGAGTCCGAGTGCGCATGAGCAGTAGTGATCCCGAGTGCGCATGAGCAGTAGTGAGTCCAAGTGCGCATCAGCAGTAGTGACCCCGAGTGCGCATGAGCAGTAGTGACCCCGAGTGCGCATGCACAGTAGTGAGCCCGTGTGCGCATGCGCAGAAGTGAGCTCGAATGCGCATGTGCAGGTCTGAGCCGGAGTGCGCATGCGCAGTAGTGGGCCCGTGCGCGCATGCGCAGTAGTGAGCCCGTGTGCGCATGCGCAGTAGTGAGCCCGAGCGCGCATCCGCAGTAGTGAGTCCGAGTGCGCATGCGCAGTAGTGACCCCGAATGCGCATGAGCAGTAGTGAGTCCGAGTGCGCATGAGCAGTAGTGACCCCGAGTGCGCATGCACAGTAGTGAGCCCGTGTGCGCATGCGCAGAAGTGAGCTCGAATGCGCATGTGCAGGTCTGAGCCGGAGTGCGCATGCGCAGTAGTGAGCCCGTGTGCGCATGCGCAGTAGTGAGCCCGAGCGCGCATCCGCAGTAGTGAGTCCGAGTGCGCATGCGCAGTAGTGACCCCGAATGCGCATGAGTAGTAGTGAGTCCGAGTGCGCATGAGCAGTAGTGACCCCGAGTGCGCATGAGCAGTAGTGGCCCCGAGTGCGCATGCACAGTAGTGAGCCCGATTGCGCATCCGCAGTAGTGAGTCCATGTGCGCATGTGCAGGTCCGAGCCGGAGTGCGCATGCGCAGTAGTGAGCCCGATTGTGCATCCGCAGTAGTGAGTCCGAGTGCGCATGAGCAGTAGTGAGCCCGTGTGCGCATGCGCAGTAGTGAGACCGAGCGCGCATCCGCAGTAGTGACCCCGAATGCGCATGAGCAGTAGTGAGTCCGAGTGCGCATGAGCAGTAGTGACCCCGAGTGCGCATGAGCAGTAGTGAGTCCAAGTGCGCATCAGCAGTAGTGAGCTCGAATGCGCATGTGCAGGTCTGAGCCGGAGTGCGCATGCGCAGTAGTGGGCCCGTGCGCGCATGCGCAGTAGTGGGCCCGTGCGCGCATGCGCAGTAGTGAGACCCTGTGCGCATGCGCAGTAGTGAGCCCGAGCGCGCATCCGCAGTAGTGAGTCCGAGTGCGCATGCGCAGTAGTGACCCCGAATGCGCATGAGCAGTAGTGAGTCCGAGTGCGCATGAGCAGTAGTGACCCCGAGTGCGCATGCACATTAGTGAGCCCGAGTGTGCATGAGTAGTAGTGACCCCGAGTGCGCATGCACAGTAGTGAGCCCGTGTGCGCATGCGCAGAAGTGAGCTCGAATGCGCATGTGCAGGTCTGAGCCGGACTGCGCATGCGCAGTAGTGAGCCCGTGTGCGCATGCGCAGTAGTGACCCCGAATGCGCATGAGCAGTAGTGAGTCCGAGTGCGCATGAGCAGTAGTGACCCCGAGTGCGCATGAGCAGTAGTGACCCCGAGTGCGCATGAGCAGTAGTGAATCCGTGTGCACATGAGCAGTAGTGACCCCGAGTGCGCATGAGCAGTAGTGAGTCCGAGTGCGCATGAGCAGTAGTGACCCCGAGTGCGCATGAGCAGTAGTGACCCCGAGTGCGCATGCACAGTAGTGAGCCCGATTGCGCATCCGCAGTAGTGAGTCCGTGTGCGCATGTGCAGGTCTGAGCCGGAGTGCACATGCGCAGTAGTGAGCCCGATTGTGCATCCGCAGTAGTGAGTCCGAGTGCGCATGAGCAGTAGTGAGCCCGTGTGCGCATGCGCAGCAGTGAGACCGAGCGCGCATCCGCAGTAGTTAGTCCGAGTGCGCATGCGCAGTAGTGACCCCGAATGCGCATGAGCAGTAGTGAGTCCGAGTGCGCATGAGCAGTAGTGACCCCGAGTGCGCATGAGCAGTAGTGAGTCCAAGTGCGCATCAGCGGTAGTGACCCCGAGTGCGCATGAGCAGTAGTGACCCCGAGTGCGCATGCACAGTAGTGAGCCCGTGTGCGCATGCGCAGTAGTGACCCCGAATGCGCATGAGCAGTAGTGAGTCCGAGTGCGCATGAGCAGTAGTGACCCCGAGTGTGCATGAGCAGTAGTGAGTCCGAGTGCGCATGAGCAGTAGTGACCCCGAGTGCGCATGAGCAGTAGTGAGTCCGAGTGCGCATGAGCAGTAGTGACCCCGAGTGCGCATGCACATTAGTGACCCCGAAAGCGCATGAGCAGTAGTGACCCCGAGTGCGCATGCACAGTAGTGAGCCCGTGTGCGCATGCGCAGAAGTGAGCTCGAATGCGCATGTGCAGGTCTGAGCCGGAGTGAGCATGCGCAGTAGTGAGCCCGTGCGCGCATGCGCAGTAGTGAGCCCGTGTGCGCATGCGCAGTAGTCAGCCCGAGCGCGCATCCGCAGTAGTGAGTCCGAGTGCGCATGCGCAGTAGTGACCCCGAATGCGCATGAGCAGTAGTGAGTCCGAGTGCGCATGGGCAGTAGTGACCCCGAGTGCGCATGAGCAGTAGTGAGTCCGAGTGCGCATCAGCAGTAGTGACCCCGTATGCGCATGAGCAGTAATGAGTCCGAGTGCGCATGCACAGTAGTGACCCCGAATGCGCATGAGCAGTAGTGAGTCCGAGTGCGCATGAGCAGTAGTGACCCCGAGTGCGCATGCACATTAGTGAGCCCGAGTGTGCATGAGTAGTAGTGACCCCGAGTGCGCATGCACAGTAGTGAGCCCGTGTGCGCATGCGCAGAAGTGAGCTCGAATGCGCATGTGCAGGTCTGAGCCGGACTGCGCATGCGCAGTAGTGAGCCCGTGTGCGCATGCGCAGTAGTGACCCCGAATGCGCATGAGCAGTATTGAGTCCGAGTGCGCATGAGCAGTAGTGACCGCGAGTGCGCATGAGCAGTAGTGAGTCCAAGTGCGCATCAGCAGTAGTGAGCTCGAATGCGCATGTGCAGGTCTGAGCCGGAGTGCGCATGCGCAGTAGTGGGCCCGTGCGCGCATGCGCAGTAGTGACCCCGAATGCGCATGAGCAGTAGTGAGTCCGAGTGCGCATGAGCAGTAGTGACCCCGAGTGCGCATGCACATTAGTGAGCCCGAGTGTGCATGAGTAGAAGTGACCCCGAGTGCGCATGCACAGTAGTGAGCCCGTGTGCGCATGCGCAGAAGTGAGCTCTAATGCGCATGTGCAGGTCTGAGCCGGACTGCGCATGCGCAGTCGTGAGCCCGTGCGCGCATGCGCAGTAGTGACCCCGAATGCGCATGAGCAGTAGTGGGTCCGAGTGCGCATGAGCAGTAGTGACCCCGAGTGCGCATGAGCAGTAGTGACCCCGAGTGCGCATGAGCAGTAGTGAATCCGAGTGCACATGAGCAGTAGTGACCCCGAGTGCGCATGAGCAGTAGTGAGTCCGAGTGCGCATGAGCAGTAGTGACCCCGAGTGCGCATGAGCAGTCGTGACCCCGAGTGCGCATGCGCAGTAGTGACCCCGAATGCGCATGCGCAGTAGTGGGCCCGTGCGCGCATGCGCAGTAGTGAGGCCGTGTGCGCATGCGCAGTAGTGAGCCCGAGCGCGCATCCGCAGTAGTGAGTCCGAGTGCGCATGCGCAGTAGTGACCCCGAATGCGCATGAGCAGTAGTGAGTCCGAGTGCGCATGAGCAGTAGTGACCCCGAGTGCGCATGCACAGTAGTGAGCCCGTGTGCGCATGCGCAGAAGTGAGCTCGAATGCGCATGTGCAGGTCTGAGCCGGAGTGCGCATGCGCAGTAGTGAGCCCGTGTGCGCATGCGCAGTAGTGAGCCCGAGCGCGCATCCGCAGTAGTGAGTCCGAGTGCGCATGCGCAGTAGTGACCCCGAATGCGCATGAGTAGTAGTGAGTCCGAGTGCGCATGAGCAGTAGTGACCCCGAGTGCGCATGAGCAGTAGTGGCCCCGAGTGCGCATGCACAGTAGTGAGCCCGATTGCGCATCCGCAGTAGTGAGTCCATGTGCGCATGTGCAGGTCCGAGCCGGAGTGCGCATGCGCAGTAGTGAGCCCGATTGTGCATCCGCAGTAGTGAGTCCGAGTGCGCATGAGCAGTAGTGAGCCCGTGTGCGCATGCGCAGTAGTGAGACCGAGCGCGCATCCGCAGTAGTGACCCCGAATGCGCATGAGCAGTAGTGAGTCCGAGTGCGCATGAGCAGTAGTGACCCCGAGTGCGCATGAGCAGTAGTGAGTCCAAGTGCGCATCAGCAGTAGTGAGCTCGAATGCGCATGTGCAGGTCTGAGCCGGAGTGCGCATGCGCAGTAGTGGGCCCGTGCGCGCATGCGCAGTAGTGGGCCCGTGCGCGCATGCGCAGTAGTGAGACCCTGTGCGCATGCGCAGTAGTGAGCCCGAGCGCGCATCCGCAGTAGTGAGTCCGAGTGCGCATGCGCAGTAGTGACCCCGAATGCGCATGAGCAGTAGTGAGTCCGAGTGCGCATGAGCAGTAGTGACCCCGAGTGCGCATGCACATTAGTGAGCCCGAGTGTGCATGAGTAGTAGTGACCCCGAGTGCGCATGCACAGTAGTGAGCCCGTGTGCGCATGCGCAGAAGTGAGCTCGAATGCGCATGTGCAGGTCTGAGCCGGACTGCGCATGCGCAGTAGTGAGCCCGTGTGCGCATGCGCAGTAGTGACCCCGAATGCGCATGAGCAGTAGTGAGTCCGAGTGCGCATGAGCAGTAGTGACCCCGAGTGCGCATGAGCAGTAGTGACCCCGAGTGCGCATGAGCAGTAGTGAATCCGTGTGCACATGAGCAGTAGTGACCCCGAGTGCGCATGAGCAGTAGTGAGTCCGAGTGCGCATGAGCAGTAGTGACCCCGAGTGCGCATGAGCAGTAGTGACCCCGAGTGCGCATGCACAGTAGTGAGCCCGATTGCGCATCCGCAGTAGTGAGTCCGTGTGCGCATGTGCAGGTCTGAGCCGGAGTGCACATGCGCAGTAGTGAGCCCGATTGTGCATCCGCAGTAGTGAGTCCGAGTGCGCATGAGCAGTAGTGAGCCCGTGTGCGCATGCGCAGCAGTGAGACCGAGCGCGCATCCGCAGTAGTTAGTCCGAGTGCGCATGCGCAGTAGTGACCCCGAATGCGCATGAGCAGTAGTGAGTCCGAGTGCGCATGAGCAGTAGTGACCCCGAGTGCGCATGAGCAGTAGTGAGTCCAAGTGCGCATCAGCGGTAGTGACCCCGAGTGCGCATGAGCAGTAGTGACCCCGAGTGCGCATGCACAGTAGTGAGCCCGTGTGCGCATGCGCAGTAGTGACCCCGAATGCGCATGAGCAGTAGTGAGTCCGAGTGCGCATGAGCAGTAGTGACCCCGAGTGTGCATGAGCAGTAGTGAGTCCGAGTGCGCATGAGCAGTAGTGACCCCGAGTGCGCATGAGCAGTAGTGAGTCCGAGTGCGCATGAGCAGTAGTGACCCCGAGTGCGCATGCACATTAGTGACCCCGAAAGCGCATGAGCAGTAGTGACCCCGAGTGCGCATGCACAGTAGTGAGCCCGTGTGCGCATGCGCAGAAGTGAGCTCGAATGCGCATGTGCAGGTCTGAGCCGGAGTGAGCATGCGCAGTAGTGAGCCCGTGCGCGCATGCGCAGTAGTGAGCCCGTGTGCGCATGCGCAGTAGTCAGCCCGAGCGCGCATCCGCAGTAGTGAGTCCGAGTGCGCATGCGCAGTAGTGACCCCGAATGCGCATGAGCAGTAGTGAGTCCGAGTGCGCATGAGCAGTAGTGACCCCGAGTGCGCATGAGCAGTAGTGAGTCCGAGTGCGCATCAGCAGTAGTGACCCCGTATGCGCATGAGCAGTAATGAGTCCGAGTGCGCATGCACAGTAGTGACCCCGAATGCGCATGAGCAGTAGTGAGTCCGAGTGCGCATGAGCAGTAGTGACCCCGAGTGCGCATGCACATTAGTGAGCCCGAGTGTGCATGAGTAGTAGTGACCCCGAGTGCGCATGCACAGTAGTGAGCCCGTGTGCGCATGCGCAGAAGTGAGCTCGAATGCGCATGTGCAGGTCTGAGCCGGACTGCGCATGCGCAGTAGTGAGCCCGTGTGCGCATGCGCAGTAGTGACCCCGAATGCGCATGAGCAGTATTGAGTCCGAGTGCGCATGAGCAGTAGTGACCGCGAGTGCGCATGAGCAGTAGTGACCCCGAGTGCGCATGAGCAGTAGTGAATCCGTGTGCACATGAGCAGTAGTGACCCCGAGTGCGCATGAGCAGTAGTGAGTCCGAGTGCGCATGAGCAGTAGTGACCCCGAGTGCGCATGAGCAGTAGTGACCCCGAGTGCGCATGCACAGTAGTGAGCCCGATTGCGCATCCGCAATAGTGAGTCCGTGTGCGCATGTGCAGGTCTGAGCCGGAGTGCACATGCGCAGTAGTGAGCCCGATTGTGCATCCGCAGTAGTGAGTCCGAGTGCGCATGAGCAGTAGTGAGCCCGTGTGCGCATGAGCAGTAGTGACCCCGAGTGTGCATGAGCAGTAGTGAGTCCGAGTGCGCATGAGCAGTAGTGACCCCGAGTGCGCATGAGCAATAGTGAGTCCGAGTGCGCATGAGCAGTAGTGACCCCGAGTGCGCATGCACATTAGTGAGCCCGAGTGTGCATGAGTAGTAGTGACCCCGAGTGCGCATGCACAGTAGTGAGCCCGTGTGCGCATGCGCAGAAGTGAGCTCTAATGCGCATGTGCAGGTCTGAGCCGGACTGCGCATGCGCAGTAGTGAGCCCGTGCGCGCATGCGCAGTAGTGACCCCGAATGCGCATGAGCAGTAGTGAGTCCGAGTGCGCATGAGCAGTAGTGACCCCGAGTGCGCATGCACATTAGTGAGCCCGAGTGTGCATGAGTAGAAGTGACCCCGAGTGCGCATGCACAGTAGTGAGCCCGTGTGCGCATGCGCAGAAGTGAGCTCTAATGCGCATGTGCAGGTCTGAGCCGGACTGCGCATGCGCAGTAGTGAGCCCGTGCGCGCATGCGCAGTAGTGACCCCGAATGCGCATGAGCAGTAGTGGGTCCGAGTGCGCATGAGCAGTAGTGACCCCGAGTGCGCATGAGCAGTAGTGACCCCGAGTGCGCATGAGCAGTAGTGAATCCGAGTGCACATGAGCAGTAGTGACCCCGAGTGCGCATGAGCAGTAGTGAGTCCGAGTGCGCATGAGCAGTAGTGACCCCGAGTGCGCATGAGCAGTCGTGACCCCGAGTGCGCATGCACAGTAGTGAGCCCGATTGCGCATCCGCAGTAGTGAGTCCGTGTGCGCATGTGCAGGTCCGAGCCGGAGTGCGCATGCGCAGTAGTGAGCCCGATTGTGCATCCGCAGTAGTGAGTCCGAGTGCGCATGAGCAGTAGTGAGCCCGTGTGCGCATGCGCAGTAGTGAGACCGAGCGCGCATCCGCTGTAGTGACCCCGAATGCGCATGAGCAGTAGTGAGTCCGAGTGCGCATGAGCAGTAGTGAATCCGTGTGCACATGAGCAGTAGTGACCCCGAGTGCGCATGAGCAGTAGTGAGTCCGAGTGCGCATGAGCAGTAGTGACCCCGAGTGCGCATGCGCAGTAGTGACCCCGAATGCGCATGAGCAGTAGTGAGCCCGAGTGCGCATGAGCAGTAGTGACCCCGAGTGCGCATGAGCAGTAGTGAGTCCGAGTGCGCATGAGCAGTAGTGACCCCGAGTGCGCATGCACATTAGTGAGCCCGAGTGTGCATGAGTAGTAGTGTCCCCGAGTGCGCATGCACAGTAGTGAGCCCGTGTGCGCATGCACAGTAGTGAGCCCGTGTGCGCATGCGCAGAAGTGAGCTCGAATGCGCATGTGCAGGTCTGAGCCGGAGTGCGCATGCGCAGTAGTGGGCCCGTGCGCGCATGCGCAGTAGTGAGCCCGTGTGCGCATGCGCAGTAGTGAGCCCGAGCGCGCATCCGCAGTAGTGAGTCCGAGTGCGCATGCGCAGTAGTGACCCCGAATGCGCATGAGCAGTAATGAGCCCGAGTGCGCATGAGCAGTAGTGACCCCGAGTGCGCATGAGCAGTAGTGAGCCCGAGTGCGCATGAGCAGTAGTGACCCCGAGTGCGCATGCACAGTAGTGAGCCCGATTGCGCATCCGCAGTAGTGAGTCCGAGTGCGCATGCACAGTAGTGACCCCGAATGCGCATGAGCAGTTTTGAGTCCGAGTGCGCATGAGCAGTAGTGACCCCGAGTGCGCATGAGCAGTAGTGAGTCCGAGTGCGCATCAGCAGTAGTGACCCCGAGTGCGCATGCACAGTAGTGAGCCCGTGTGCGCATGCACAGTAGTGAGCCCGTGTGCGCATGCGCAGAAGTGAGCTCGAATGCGCATGTGCAGGTCTGAGCCGGAGTGCGCATGCGCAGTAGTGGGCCCGTGCGCGCATGCGCAGTAGTGGGCCCGTGCGCGCATGCGCAGTAGTGAGCCCGTGTGCGCATGCGCAGTAGTGAGCCCGAGTGCGCATGCACATTAGTGAGCCCGAGTGTGCATGAGTAGTAGTGACACCGAGTGCGCATGCACAGTAGTGAGCCCGTGTGCGCATGCGCAGAAGTGAGCTCGAATGCGCATGTGCAGGTCTGAGCCGGACTGCGCATGCGCAGTAGTGAGCCCGTGTGCGCATGCGCAGTAGTGACCCCGAATGCGCATGAGCAGTAGTGAGTCCGAGTGCGCATGAGCAGTAGTGACCCCGAGTGCGCATGAGCAGTAGTGAATCCGAGTGCACATGAGCAGTAGTGACCCCGAGTGCGCATGAGCAGTAGTGAGTCCGAGTGCGCATGAGCAGTAGTGACCCCGAGTGCGCATGAGCAGTAGTGACCCCGAGTGCGCATGTACAGTAGTGAGCCCGATTGCGCATCCGCAGTAGTGAGTCCGTGTGCGCATGTGCAGGTCTGAGCCGGAGTGCGCATGCGCAGTAGTGAGCCCGATTGTGCATCCGCAGTAGTGAGTCCGAATGCGCATGAGCAGTAGTGAGTCCGAGTGCGCATGAGCAGTAGTGAATCCGTGTGCACATGAGCAGTAGTGACCCCGAGTGCGCATGAGCAGTAGTGAGTCCGAGTGCGCATGAGCAGTAGTGACCCCGAGTGCGCATGCGCAGTAGTGACCCCGAATGCGCATGAGCAGTAGTGAGCCCGAGTGCGCATGAGCAGTAGTGACCCCGAGTGCGCATGAGCAGTAGTGAGTCCGAGTGCGCATGAGCAGTAGTGACCCCGAGTGCGCATGCACATTAGTGAGCCCGAGTGTGCATGAGTAGTAGTGTCCCCGAGTGCGCATGCACAGTAGTGAGCCCGTGTGCGCATGCACAGTAGTGAGCCCGTGTGCGCATGCGCAGAAGTGAGCTCGAATGCGCATGTGCAGGTCTGAGCCGGAGTGCGCATGCGCAGTAGTGGGCCCGTGCGCGCATGCGCAGTAGTGAGCCCGTGTGCGCATGCGCAGTAGTGAGCCCGAGCGCGCATCCGCAGTAGTGAGTCCGAGTGCGCATGCGCAGTAGTGACCCCGAATGCGCATGAGCAGTAATGAGCCCGAGTGCGCATGAGCAGTAGTGACCCCGAGTGCGCATGAGCAGTAGTGAGCCCGAGTGCGCATGAGCAGTAGTGACCCCGAGTGCGCATGCACAGTAGTGAGCCCGATTGCGCATCCGCAGTAGTGAGTCCGAGTGCGCATGCACAGTAGTGACCCCGAATGCGCATGAGCAGTTTTGAGTCCGAGTGCGCATGAGCAGTAGTGACCCCGAGTGCGCATGAGCAGTAGTGAGTCCGAGTGCGCATCAGCAGTAGTGACCCCGAGTGCGCATGCACAGTAGTGAGCCCGTGTGCGCATGCACAGTAGTGAGCCCGTGTGCGCATGCGCAGAAGTGAGCTCGAATGCGCATGTGCAGGTCTGAGCCGGAGTGCGCATGCGCAGTAGTGGGCCCGTGCGCGCATGCGCAGTAGTGAGCCCGAGCGCGCATCCGCAGTAGTGAGTCCGAGTGCGCATGCGCAGTAGTGACCCCGAATGCGCATGAGCAGTAATGAGTCCGAGTGCGCATGAGCAGTAGTGACCCCGAGTGCGCATGAGCAGTAGTGAGCCCGAGTGCGCATGAGCAGTAGTGACCCCGAGTGCGCATGCACAGTAGTGAGCCCGATTGCGCATCCGCAGTAGTGAGTCCGAGTGCGCATGCGCAGTAGTGACCCCGAATGCGCATGAGCAGTTTTGAGTCCGAGTGCGCATGAGCAGTAGTGACCCCGAGTGCGCATGAGCAGTAGTGAGTCCGAGTGCGCATGAGCAGTAGTGACCCCGAGTGCGCATGCACAGTAGTGAGCACGTGTGCGCATGCGCAGAAGTGAGCTCGAATGCGCATGTGCAGGTCTGAGCCGGAGTGCGCATGCGCAGTAGTGGGCCCGTGCGCGCATGCGCAGCAGTGGGCCCGTGTTCGCATGCGCAGTAGTGAGCCCGAGCGCGCATCCGCAATAGTGAGTCCGAGTGCGCATGCGCAGTAGTGACCCCGAATGCGCATGAGCAGTAGTGAGTCCGAGTGCGCATGAGCAGTAGTGGCCCCGAGTGCGCATGAGCAGTAGTGAGTCCGAGTGCGCATGCGCAGAAGTGAGCTCGAGTGCGCATGTGCAGGTCTGAGCCGGAGTGCGCATGCGCAGTAGTGGGCCCGTGCGCGCATGCGCAGTAGTGAGCCCAGGTGCGCATGCGCAGTAGTGAGCCCGAGCGCGCATCCGCAGTAGCGAGCCCGATTGCGCATCTGCAGTAGTGAGTCCGTGTGCGCATGTGCAGGTCTGAGCCGGAGTGCGCATGCGCAGTAGTGGGCCCGTGCGCGCATGCGCAGTAGTGAGCCCGTGTGCGCATGCGCAGTAGTGAGCCCGAGCGCGCATCCGCAGTAGTGTGTCCGAGTGCGCATGCGCAGTAGTGAGCCCGAGCGCGCATCCGCAGTAGTGAGTCCGAGTGCGCATGCGCAGTAGTGACCCCGAATGCGCATGAGCAGTAGTGAGTCCGGGTGCGCATGCGCAGTAGTGAGCCCGAGCGCGCATCCGCAGTAGCGAGCCCGATTGCGCATCCGCAGTAGTGAGTCCGTGTGCGCATGTGCAGGTCTGAGCCGGAGTGCGCATGCGCAGTAGTGGGCCCGTGCGCGCATGCGCAGTAGTGAGCCCGTGTGCGCATGCGCAGTAGTGAGCCCGAGCGCGCATCCGCAGTAGTGTGTCCGAGTGCGCATGCGCAGTAGTGAGCCCGAGCGCGCATCCGCAGTAGTGAGTCCGAGTGCGCATGCGCAGTAGTGACCCCGAATGCGCATGAGCAGTAGTGAGTCCGAGTGCGCATGAGCAGTAGTGACCCCGAGTGCGCATGAGCAGTAGTGAGTCCGAGTGCGCATCAGCAGTAGTGACCCCGAGTGCGCATGAGCAGTAGTGACCCCGTGTGCGCATGCACAGTAGTGAGCCCGTGTGCGCATGCGCAGAAGTGAGCTCGAATGCGCATGTGCAGGTCTGAGCCGGAGTGCGCATGCGCAGCAGTGGGCCCGTGCGCGCATGCGCAGTAGTGATCCCGTGTGCACATGCGCAATAGTGAGCCCGAACGCGCATCCGCAGTAGTGAGTCCGAGTGCGCATGCGCTGTAGTGACCCCGAATGCGCATGAGCAGTAGTGAGTCCGAGTGCGCATGAGCCGTAGTGACCCCGAGTGCGCATGCACAGTAGTGAGCCCGAGTGCGCATGAGCAGTAGTGAATCCGAGTGCGCATGAGCAGTAGTGACCCCGAGTGCGTATGCACAGTAGTGAGTCCGAGTGCGCATGAGCAGTAATGACCCCGAATGCGCATGAGCAGTAGTGAGTCCGAGTGCGCATGAGCAGTAGTGACCCCGAGTGCGCATGAGCAGAACTGAGCTCGAATGCGCATGTGCAGGTCTGAGCCGGACTGCGCATGCGCAGTAGTGAGCCCGATTGCGCGTCCGCAGTAGTGAGTCCGTGTGCGCATGTGCAGGTCTGAGCCGGAGTGCGCATGCGCAGTAGTGGGCCCGTGCGCGCATGCGCAGTAGTGAGCCCGGGTGCGCATGCGCAGTAGTGAGCCCGAGCGCGCATCCGCAGTAGCGAGCCCGATTGCGCATCCGCAGTAGTGAGTCCGTGTGCGCATGTGCAGGTCTGAGCCGGAGTGCGCATGCGCAGTAGTGGGCCCGTGTGCGCATGCGCAGTAGTGAGCCCGAGCGCGCATCCGCAGTAGTGTGTCCGAGTGCGCATGCGCAGTAGTGAGCCCGAGCGCGCATCCGCAGTAGTGAGTCCGAGTGCGCATGCGCAGTAGTGACCCCGAATGCGCATGAGCAGTAGTGAGTCCGAGTGCGCATGAGCAGTAGTGACCCCGAGTGCGCATGCACAGTAGTGAGCCCGTGTGCGCATGCGCAGAAGTGAGCTCGAATGCGCATGTGCAGGTCTGAGCCGGAGTGCGCATGCGCAGTAGTGGGCCCGTGCGCGCATGCGCAGTAGTGATCCCGTGTGCGCATGCGCAGTTGTGAGCCCGAACGCGCATCCGCAGTAGTGAGTCCGAGTGCGCATGCGCTGTAGTGACCCCGAATGCGCATGAGCAGTAGTGAGTCCGAGTGCGCATGAGCCGTAGTGACCCCGAGTGCGCATGCACAGTAGTGAGCCCGAGTGCGCATGAGCAGTAGTGAGTCCGAGTGCGCATGAGCAGTAGTGACCCCGAGTGCGTATGCACAGTAGTGAGTCCGAGTGCGCATGAGCAGTAATGACCCCGAATGCGCATGAGCAGTAGTGAGTCCGAGTGCGCATGAGCAGTAGTGACCCCGAGTGCGCATGAGCAGTAGTGAGTCCGAGTGCGCGTGAGCAGTAGTGACCCCGAGTGCGCATGCACAGTAGTGAGCCCGAGTGCGCATGAGCAGTAGTGAGTCCGAGTGCGCATGAGCAGTAGTGACCCCGAGTGCGCGTGCACAGTAGTGAGCCCGAGTGCGCATGAGCAGTAGTGAATCCGAGTGCGCATGAGCAGTAGTGACCGCGAGTGCGCATGAGCAGTAGTGAGTCCGAGTGCGCATGAGCAGTAGTGACCCCGAGTGCGCATGAGCAGTAGTGACCCCAAATGCGCATGCACAGAAGTGAGCCCGATTGCGCATCCGCAGTAGTGAGTCCGTGTGCGCATGTGCAGGTCAGAGCCGGAGTGCGCATGCGCAGTAGTGGGCCCGTGCGCGCATGCGCAGTAGTGAGCCCGTGTGCGCATGCGCAGTAGTGAGCCCGAGCGCGCATCCGCAGTAGTGAGTCCGAGTGCGCATGCGCAGTAGTGACCCCGAATGCGCATGAGCAGTAGTGAGTCCGAGTGCGCATGAGCAGTAGTGACCCCGAGTGCGCATGCACAGTATTGAGCCCCAGTGCGCATGAGCAGTAGTGAGACCGAGCGCGCATCCGCAGTAGTGAGTCCGAGCGCGCATGCGCAGTAGTGACCCCGAATGCGCATGAGCAGTAGTGAATCCGAGTGCGCATGAGCAGTAGTGACCCCGAGTGTGCATGAGCAGTAGTCAGTCCGAGTGCGCATGAGCAGTAGTGACCCCGAGTGCGCATGAGCAGTAGTGAGTCCGAGTGCGCATGAGCAGGAGTGACCCCGAGTGCGCATGCACATTAGTGAGGCCGAGTGTGCATGAGTAGTAGTGACCCCGAGTGCGCATGAGCAGTAGTGAGTCCGAGTGCACATGAGCAGTAGTGACCCCGAGTGCGCATGAGCAGTAGTGAGTCCGAGTGCGCATGCGCAGGTCTGGGCCGGAGTGCGCATGCGCAGTAGTGAGCCCGATTGTGCATCCGCAGTAGTGAGTCCGAGTGCGCATGAGCAGTAGTGACCCCGAATGCGCATGAGCACTAGTGAGCCCGAGCGCGCATCCGCAGTAGTGAGTCCGAGTGCGCATGCGCAGTAGTGATCCCGAATGCGCATGAGCAGTAGTGAGCCCGAGCGCGCATCCGCAGTAGTGAGTCCGAGTGCGCATGCGCAGTAGTGACCCCGAATGCGCATGAGCAGTAGTGACCCCGAATGCGTATGAGCAGTAGTGAGCCCGAGCGCGCATCCGCAGTAGTGACCCCGAGTGCACATGCACAGTAGTGAGCCCGATTGCGCATCCGCAGTAGTGAGCCCGTGTGCGCATGCGCAGTAATGAGACCGAGCGCGCATCCGCAGTAGTGAGTCCGAGTGCGCATGCGCAGTAGTGACCCCGAATGCGCATGAGCAGTAGTGAGTCCGAGTGCGCATGAGCAGTAGTGACCCCGAGTGCGCATGCACAGTAGTGAGCCCGATTGCGCATCCGCAGTAGTGAGTCCGAGTGCGCATGCACAGTAGTGACCCCGAATGCGCATGAGCAGTTTTGAGTCCGAGTGCGCATGAGCAGTAGTGACCCCGAGTGCGCATGAGCAGTAGTGAGTCCGAGTGCGCATCAGCAGTAGTGACCCCGAGTGCGCATGCACAGTAGTGAGCCCGTGTGCGCATGCGCAGAAGTGAGCTCGAATGCGCACGTGCAGGTCTGAGCCGGAGTGCGCATGCGCAGTAGTGGGCCCGTGAGCGCATGCGCAGCAGTGGGCCCGTGTTCGCATGCGCAGTACTGAGCCCGAGCGCGCATCCGCAATAGTGAGTCCGAGTGCGCATGCGCAGTAGTGACCCCGAATGCGCATGAGCAGTAGTGAGTCCGAGTGCGCGTGAGCAGTAGTGACCCCGAGTGCGCATGAGCAGTAGTGAGTCCGAGTGCGCATGCGCAGAAGTGAGCTCGAATGCGCATGTGCAGGTCTGAGCCGGACTGCGCATGCGCAGTAGTGAGCCCGATTGCGCATCCGCAGTAGTGAGTCCGTGTGCGCATGTGCAGGTCTGAGCCGGAGTGCGCATGCGCAATAGTGGGCTCGTGCGCGCATGCGCAGTAGTGAGCCCGGGTGCGCATGCGCAGTAGTGAGCCAGAGCGCGCATCCGCAGTAGTGAGCCCGATTGCGCATCCGCAGTAGTGAGTCCGTGTGCGCATGTGCAGGTCTGAGCCGGAGTGCGCATGCGCAGTAGTGGGCCCGTGCGCGCATGCGCAGTAGTGAGCCCGTGTGCGCATGCGCAGTAGTGAGCCCGAGCGCGCATCCGCAGTAGTGAGTCCGAGTGCGCATGCGCAGTAGTGACCCCGAATGCGCATTAGCAGTAGTGAATCCGAGTGCGCATGAGCAGTAGTGACCGCGAGTGCGCATGAGCAGTAGTGAGTCCGAGTGCGCATGAGCAGTAGTGACCCCGAGTGCGCATGAGCAGTAGTGACCCCGAGTGCGCATGCACAGTAGTGAGCCCGATTGCGCATCCGCAGTAGTGAGTCCGTGTGCGCATGTGCAGGTCTGAGCCGGAGTGCGCATGCGCAGTAGTGGGCCCGTGTGCGCATGCGCAGTAGTGAGCCCGAACGCGCATCCGCAGTAGTGAGTCTGAGTGCGCATGAGCAGTAGTGACCCCGAGTGTGCATGAGCAGTAGTCAGTCCGAGTGCGCATGAGCAGTAGTGACCCCGAGTGCGCATGAACAGTAGTGAGTCCGAGTGCGCATGAGCAGTAGTGACCCCGAGTGCGCATGCACATTAGTGAGGCCGAGTGTGCATGAGTAGTAGTGACCCCGAGTGCGCATGCACAGTAGTGAGCCCGTGTGCGCATGCGCAGAAGTGAGCTCGAATGCGCATGTGCAGGTCTGAGCCGGACTGCGCATGCGCAGTAGTGAGCCCGCGTGCGCATGCACAGTAGTGAGCCCGAGTGCGCATGAGCAGTAGTGAGTCCGAGTGCGCATGAGCAGTAGTGACCCCGAGTGCGCGTGCACAGTAGTGAGCCCGAGTGCGCATGAGCAGTAGTGAATCCGAGTGCGCATGAGCAGTAGTGACCGCGATTGCGCATGAGCAGTAGTGAGTCCGAGTGCGCATGAGCAGTAGTGACCCCGAGTGCGCATGAGCAGTAGTGACCCCAAATGCGCATGCACAGTAGTGAGCCCGATTGCGCATCCGCAGTAGTGAGTCCGTGTGCGCATGTGCAGGTCTGAGCCGGAGTGCGCATGCGCAGTAGTGGGCCCGTGCGCGCATGCGCAGTAGTGAGCCCGTGTGCGCATGCGCAGTAGTGAGCCCGAGCGCGCATCCGCAGTAGTGAGTCCGAGTGCGCATGCGCAGTGGTGACCCCGAGTGCGCATGCACAGCAGTGAGCCCGTGTGCGCATGCGCAGAAGTGAGCTCGAATGCGCATGCGCAGGTCTGAGCCGGAGTGCGCATGCGCAGTAGTGGGCCCGTGCGCGCATGCGGAGTAGTGAGCCCGTGTGCGCATGCGCAGTAGTGACACCGAGCGCGCATCCGCAGTAGTGAGTCCGAGTGCGCATGCGCAGTAGTGACCCCGAATGCGCATGAGCAGTAGTGAGTCCGAGTGCGCATGAGCAGTAGTGACCGCGAGTGCGCATGAGCAGTAGTGAGTCCGAGTGCGCATGAGCAGTAGTGACCCCGAGTGCGCATGAGCAGTAGTGACCCCGAGTGCGCATGCACAGTAGTGAGCCCGATTGCGCATCCGCAGTAGTGAGTCCGTGTGCGCATGTGCAGGTCTGAGCCGGAGTGCGCATGCGCAGTAGTGGGCCCGTGTGCGCATGCGCAGTAGTGAGCCCGAACGCGCATCCGCAGTAGTGAGTCTGAGTGCGCATGCGCAGTAGTGACCCCGAATGCGCATGAGCAGTAGTGAGTCCGAGTGCGCATGAGCAGTAGTGACCCCGAGTGCGCATGCACAGTAGTTGACCCGAGTGCGCATGAGCAGTAGTGAGTCCGAGTGCGCATGAGCAGTAATGACCCCGAGTGCGCATGCACAGTAGTGAGTCCGAGTGCGCATGAGCAGTAATGACCCCGAATGCGCATGAGCAGTAGTGACCCCGAGTGCGCATGAGCAGTAGTGAGTCCGAGTGCGCGTGAGCAGTAGTGACCCCGAGTGCGCATGCACAGTAGTGAGCCCGAGTGCGCATGAGCAGTAGTGAGTCCGAGTGCGCATGAGCAGTAGTGACCCCGAGTGCGCGTGCACAGTAGTGAGCCCGAGTGCGCATGAGCAGTAGTGAATCCGAGTGCGCATGAGCAGTAGTGACCGCGATTGCGCATGAGCAGTAGTGAGTCCGAGTGCGCATGAGCAGTAGTGACCCCGAGTGCGCATGAGCAGTAGTGACCCCAAATGCGCATGCACAGTAGTGAGCCCGATTGCGCATCCGCAGTAGTGAGTCCGTGTGCGCATGTGCAGGTCTGAGCCGGAGTGCGCATGCGCAGTAGTGGGCCCGTGCGCGCATGCGCAGTAGTGAGCCCGTGTGCGCATGCGCAGTAGTGAGCCCGAGCGCGCATCCGCAGTAGTGAGTCCGAGTGCGCATGCGCAGTGGTGACCCCGAGTGCGCATGCACAGCAGTGAGCCCGTGTGCGCATGCGCAGAAGTGAGCTCGAATGCGCATGCGCAGGTCTGAGCCGGAGTGCGCATGCGCAGTAGTGGGCCCGTGCGCGCATGCGGAGTAGTGAGCCCGTGTGCGCATGCGCAGTAGTGACACCGAGCGCGCATCCGCAGTAGTGAGTCCGAGTGCGCATGCGCAGTAGTGACCCCGAATGCGCATGAGCAGTAGTGAGTCCGAGTGCGCATGAGCAGTAGTGACCCCGAGTGTGCATGAGCAGTAGTCAGTCCGAGTGCGCATGAGCAGTAGTGACCCCGAGTGCGCATGAACAGTAGTGAGTCCGAGTGCGCATGAGCAGTAGTGACCCCGAGTGCGCATGCACATTAGTGAGGCCGAGTGTGCATGAGTAGTAGTGACCCCGAGTGCGCATGCACAGTAGTGAGCCCGTGTGCGCATGCGCAGAAGTGAGCTCGAATGCGCATGTGCAGGTCTGAGCCGGACTGCGCATGCGCAGTAGTGAGCCCGCGTGCGCATGCACAGTAGTGAGCCCGAGTGCGCATGAGCAGTAGTGAGTCCGAGTGCGCATGAGCAGTAGTGACCCCGAGTGCGCGTGCACAGTAGTGAGCCCGAGTGCGCATGAGCAGTAGTGAATCCGAGTGCGCATGAGCAGTAGTGACCGCGATTGCGCATGAGCAGTAGTGAGTCCGAGTGCGCATGAGCAGTAGTGACCCCGAGTGCGCATGAGCAGTAGTGACCCCAAATGCGCATGCACAGTAGTGAGCCCGATTGCGCATCCGCAGTAGTGAGTCCGTGTGCGCATGTGCAGGTCTGAGCCGGAGTGCGCATGCGCAGTAGTGGGCCCGTGCGCGCATGCGCAGTAGTGAGCCCGTGTGCGCATGCGCAGTAGTGAGCCCGAGCGCGCATCCGCAGTAGTGAGTCCGAGTGCGCATGCGCAGTGGTGACCCCGAGTGCGCATGCACAGCAGTGAGCCCGTGTGCGCATGCGCAGAAGTGAGCTCGAATGCGCATGCGCAGGTCTGAGCCGGAGTGCGCATGCGCAGTAGTGGGCCCGTGCGCGCATGCGGAGTAGTGAGCCCGTGTGCGCATGCGCAGTAGTGACACCGAGCGCGCATCCGCAGTAGTGAGTCCGAGTGCGCATGCGCAGTAGTGACCCCGAATGCGCATGAGCAGTAGTGAGTCCGAGTGCGCATGAGCAGTAGTGACCCCGAGTGTGCATGAGCAGTAGTCAGTCCGAGTGCGCATGAGCAGTAGTGACCCCGAGTGCGCATGAACAGTAGTGAGTCCGAGTGCGCATGAGCAGTAGTGACCCCGAGTGCGCATGCACATTAGTGAGGCCGAGTGTGCATGAGTAGTAGTGACCCCGAGTGCGCATGCACAGTAGTGAGCCCGTGTGCTCATGCGCAGAAGTGAGCTCGAATGCGCATGTGCAGGTCTGAGCCGGACTGCGCATGCGCAGTAGTGAGCCCGCGTGCGCATGCGCAGTAGTGACCCCGAATGCGCATGAGCAGTAGTGAGTCCGAGTGCGCATGAGCAGTAGTGACCCCGAGTGCGCATGAGCAGTAGTGACCCCGAGTGCGCATGAGCAGTAGTGAATCCGAGTGCACATGAGCAGCAGTGACCCCGAGTGCGCATGAGCAGTAGTGAGTCCGAGTGCGCATGAGCAGTAGTGACCCCGAGTGCGCATGAGCAGTAGTGACCCCGAGTGCGCATGCACAGTAGTGAGCCCGATTGCGCATCCGCAGTAGTGAGTCCGTGTGCGCATGTGCAGGTCTGAGCCGGAGTGCGCATGCGCAGTAGTGAGCCCGATTGTGCATCCGCAGTAGTGAGTCCGAGTGCGCATGAGCAGTAGTGACCCCGAATGCGCATGAGCAGTAGTGAGCCCGTGTGCACATGCGCAGTAGTGAGCCCGAGCGCGCATCCGCAGTAGTGAGTCCGAGTGCGCATGCGCAGTAGTGACCCCGAATGCGCATGAGCAGTAGTGAATCCGAGTGCGCATGAGCAGTAGTGACCCCGAGTGCGCATGAGCAATAGTGAGTCCGAGTGCGCATGCGCAGTAGTGACCCCGAATGCGCATGAGCAGTAGTGAGTCCGAGTGCGCATGAGCAGTAGTGACCCCGAGTGCGCATGCGCAGAAGTGAGCTCGAATGCGCATGTGCAGGTCTGAGCCGGACTGCGCATGCGCAATAGTGGGCCCGTGCGCGCATGCGCAGTAGTGAGCCCGGGTGCGCATGCGCAGTAGTGAGCCAGAGCGCGTATCCGCAGTAGTGAGCCCGATTGCGCATCCGCAGTAGTGAGTCCGTGTGCGCATGTGCAGGTCTGAGCCGGAGTGCGCATGCGCAGTAGTGGGCCCGTGCGCGCATGCGCAGTAGTGAGCCCGTGTGCGCATGCGCAGTAGTGAGCCCGAGCGCGCATCCGCAGTAGTGAGTCCGAGTGCGCATGCGCAGTAGTGACCCCGAATGCGCATTAGCAGTAGTGAATCCGAGTGCGCATGAGCAGTAGTGACCGCGAATGCGCATGAGCAGTAGTGAGTCCGAGTGCGCATGAGCAGTAGTGACCCCGAGTGCGCATGAGCAGTAGTGACCCCGAGTGCGCATGCACAGTAGTGAGCCCGATTGCGCATCCGCAGTAGTGTGTCCGTGTGCGCATGTGCAGGTCTGAGCCGGAGTGCGCATGCGCAGTAGTGGGCCCGTGCGCGCATGCGCAGTAGTGAGCCCGTGTGCGCATGAGCAGTAGTGAGCCCGAGCGCGCATCCGCAGTAGTGAGTCCGAGTGCGCATGCGCAGTAGTGACCCCGAATGCGCATGAGCAGTAGTGACCCCGAGTGCGCATGAGCAGTAGTGAGTCCGAGTGCGCATCAGCAGTAGTGACCCCGAGTGCGCATGAGCAGTAGTGACCCCGAGTGCGCACGCACAGTAGTGAGCCCGTGTGCGCATGCGCAGAAGTGAGCTCGAATGCGCATGGGCAGGTCTGAGCCGGAGTGCGCATGCGCAGTAGTGAGCCCGATTGTGCATCCGCAGTAGTGAGTCCGAGTGCGCATGCGCAGTAGTGACCCCGAATGCGCATGAGCAGTAGTGAGTCCGAGTGCGCATGAGCAGTAGTGACCCCGAGTGCGCATGAGCAGTAGTGAGTCCGAGTGCGCATCAGCAGTAGTGACCCCGAGTGCGCATGAGCAGTAGTGACCCCGAGTGCGCACGCACAGTAGTGAGCCCGTGTGCGCATGCGCAGAAGTGAGCTCGAATGCGCATGGGCAGGTCTGAGCCGGAGTGCGCATGCGCAGTAGTGAGCCCGATTGTGCATCCGCAGTAGTGAGTCCGAGTGCGCATGAGCAGTAGTGACCCCGAATGCGCATGAGCAGTAGTGAGTCCGAGTGCGCATGAGCAGTAGTGACCCCGAGTGCGCATGAGCAGTAGTGAGTCCGATTGCGCATCCGCAGTAGTGAGCCCGTGTGCGCATGCGCAGTAGTGAGACCGAGCGCGCATCCGCAGTAGTGAGTCCGAGTGCGCACGCGCAGTAGTGACCCCGAATGCGCATGAGCAGTAGTGAGTCCGAGTGCGCATGAGCAGTAGTGACCCCGAGTGCGCATGCACAGTAGTGAGCCCGATTGCGCA
Organism: Megachile leachella; assembly: GCA_963576845.1. Classification (NCBI taxonomy): domain Eukaryota; kingdom Metazoa; phylum Arthropoda; class Insecta; order Hymenoptera; family Megachilidae; genus Megachile; species Megachile leachella. The sequence continues at coordinate 721,789 of CAUYWW010000054.1, forward strand.
TCCGCAGTAGTGAGTCCGAGTGCGCATGCACAGTAGTGACCCCGAATGCGCATGAGCAGTTTTGAGTCCGAGTGCGCATGAGCAGTAGTGACCCCGAGTGCGCATGAGCAGTAGTGAGTCCGAGTGCGCATCAGCAGTAGTGAATCCGAGTGCGCATGAGCAGTAGTGACCGCGAGTGCGCATCAGCAGTAGTGAATCCGAGTGCGCATGAGCAGTAGTGACCGCGAGTGCGCATGAGCAGTAGTGAGTCCGAGTGCGCATGAGCAGTAGTGACCCCGAGTGCGCATGAGCAGTAGTGACCCCGAGTGCGCATGCACAGTAGTGAGCCCGATTGCGCATCCGCAGTAGTGAGTCCGTGTGCGCATGTGCAGGTCTGAGCCGGAGTGCGCATGCGCAGTAGTGGGCCCGTGCGCGCATGCGCAGTAGTGAGCCCGTGTGCGCATGAGCAGTAGTGAGCCCGAGCGCGCATCCGCAGTAGTGAGTCCGAGTGCGCATGAGCAGTAGTGACCGCGAGTGCGCATGAGCAGTAGTGAGTCCAAGTGCGCATGAGCAGTAGTGACCCCGAGTGCGCATGAGCAGTAGTGACCCCGAGTGCGCATGAGCAGTAGTGAATCCGAGTGCACATGAGCAGCAGTGACCCCGAGTGCGCATGAGCAGTAGTGAGTCCGAGTGCGCATGAGCAGTAGTGACCCCGAGTGCGCATGAGCAGTAGTGACCCCGAGTGCGCATGCACAGTAGTGAGCCCGATTGCGCATCCGCAGTAGTGAGTCCGTGTGCGCATGTGCAGGTCTGAGCCGGAGTGCGCATGCGCAGTAGTGAGCCCGATTGTGCATCCGCAGTAGTGAGTCCGAGTGCGCATGAGCAGTAGTGACCCCGAATGCGCATGAGCAGTAGTGAGCCTGTGTGCGCATGCGCAGTGGTGAGCCCGAGCGCGCATCCGCAGTAGTGAGTCCGAGTGCGCATGCGCAGTAGTGACCCCGAATGCGCATGAGCAGTAGTGAATCCGAGTGCGCATGAGCAGTAGTGACCCCGAGTGCGCATGAGCAGTAGTGAGTCCGAGTGCGCATGAGCAGTAGTGACCCCGAGTGCGCATGAGCAGTAGTGACCCCGAATGCGCATGAGCAGTTTTGAGCCCGAGTGCGCATGAGCAGTAGTGAGTCCGAGTGCGCATCAGCAGTAGTGACCCCGAGTGCGCATGCACAGTAGTGAGCCCGTGTGCGCATGCGCAGAAGTGAGCTCGAATGCGCATGTGCAGGTCGGAGCCGGAGTGCGCATGCGCAGTAGTGGGCCCGTGCGCGCATGCGCAGCAGTGGGCCCGTGTTCGCATGCGCAGTACTGAGCCCGAGCGCGCATCCGCAATAGTGAGTCCGAGTGCGCATGCGCAGTAGTGACCCCGAATGCGCATGAGCAGTAGTGAGTCCGAGTGCGCATGAGCAGTAGTGACCCCGAGTGCGCATGCGCAGAAGTGAGCTCGAAGGCGCATGTGCAGGTCGGAGCCGGACTGCGCATGCGCAATAGTGGGCCCGTGCGCGCATGCGCAGTAGTGAGCCCGGGTGCGCATGCGCAGTAGTGAGCCAGAGCGCGCATCCGCAGTAGTGAGCCCGATTGCGCATCCGCAGTAGTGAGTCCGTGTGCGCATGTGCAGGTCTGAGCCGGAGTGCGCATGCGCAGTAGTGGGCCCGTGCGCGCATGCGCAGTAGTGAGCCCGTGTGCGCATGCGCAGTAGTGAGCCCGAGCGCGCATCCGCAGTAGTGAGTCCGAGTGCGCATGCGCATTAGTGACCCCGAATGCGCATTAGCAGTAGTGAATCCGAGTGCGCATGAGCAGTAGTGACCGCGAGTGCGCATGAGCAGTAGTGAGTCCGAGTGCGCATGAGCAGTAGTGACCCCGAGTGCGCATGAGCAGTAGTGACCCCGAGTGCGCATGCACAGTAGTGAGCCCGATTGCGCATCCGCAGTAGTGAGTCCGTGTGCGCATGTGCAGGTCTGAGCCGGAGTGCGCATGCGCAGTAGTGGGCCCGTGCGCGCATGCGCAGTAGTGAGCCCGTGTGCGCATGAGCAGTAGTGAGCCCGAGCGCGCATCCGCAGTAGTGAGTCCGAGTGCGCATGCGCAGTAGTGACCCCGAATGCGCATGAGCAGTAGTGAGTCCGAGTGCGCATGAGCAGTAGTGACCCCGAGTGCGCATGAGCAGTAGTGAGTCCGAGTGCGCATCAGCAGTAGTGACCCCGAGTGCGCATGAGCAGTAGTGACCCCGAGTGCGCATGCACAGTAGTGAGCCCGTGTGCGCATGCGCAGAAGTGAGCTCGAATGCGCATGTGCAGGTCTGAGCCGGAGTGCGCATGCGCAGTAGTGAGCCCGATTGTGCATCCGCAGTAGTGAGTCCGAGTGCGCATGAGCAGTAGTGACCCCGAATGCGCATGAGCAGTAGTGAGCCCGTGTGCGCATGCGCAGTAGTGAGCCCGATTGTGCATCCGCAGTAGTGAGTCCGAGTGCGCATGCACAGTAGTGAGCCCGAGTGCGCATGAGCAGTAGTGAGTCCGAGTGCGCATCAGCAGTAGTGACCCCGAGTTCGCGTGCACAGTAGTGCGCCCCTGTGCGCATGAGCAGTAGTGAGTCCGAGTGCGCGTGAGCAGTAGTGACCCCAAGTGCGCATGAGCAGTAGTGAGTCCGAGTGCGCATGAGCAGTAGTGACCCCGAGTGCGCATGAGCAGTAGTGACCCCGAGTGCGCATGCACAGTAGTGAGCCCGATTGCGCATCCGCAGTAGTGAGTCCGTGTGCGCATGTGCAGGTCTGAGCCGGAGTGCGCATGCGCAGTAGTGGGCCCGTGCGCGCATGCGCAGTAGTGAGCCCGTGTGCGCATGCGCAGTAGAGAGACCGAGCGCGCATCCGCAGTAGTGAGTCCGAGTGCGCATGCGCAGTAGTGACCCCGAATGCGCATGAGCAGTAGTGAGTCCGAGTGCGCATGAGCAGTAGTGACCCCGAGTGTGCATGAGCAGTAGTCAGTCCGAGTGCGCATGAGCAGTAGTTACCCCGAGTGCGCATGAGCAGTAGTGACCCCGAGTGTGCATGCACATTAGTGAGCCCGAGTGTGCATGAGTAGTAGTGACCCCGAGTGCGCATGCACAGTAGTGAGCCCGTGTGCGCATTCGCAGAAGTGAGCTCGAATGCGCATGTGCAGGTCTGAGCCGGACTGCGCATGCGCAGTAGTGAGCCCGTGTGCGCATGCGCAGTAGTGACCCCGAATACGCATGAGCAGTAGTGAGTCCGAGTGCGCATGAGCAGTAGTGACCCCGAGTGCGCATGAGCAGTAGTGACCCCGAGTGCGCATGAGCAGTAGTGAATCCGAGTGCACATGAGCAGTAGTGACCCGGAGTGCGCATGAGCAGTAGTGAGTCCGAGTGCGCATGAGCAGTAGTGACCCCGAGTGCGCATGAGCAGTAGTGACCCCGAGTGCGCATGCACAGTAGTGAGCGCAATTGCGCATCCGCAGAAGTGAGTCCGTGTGCGCATGTGCAGGTCTGAGCCGGAGTGCGCATGCGCAGTAGTGAGCCCGATTGTGCATCCGCAGTAGTGAGTCCGAGTGCGCATGAGCAGTAGTGACCCCGAATGCGCATGAGCAGTAGTGAGCCCGTGTGCGCATGCGCAGTAGTGAGCCCGAGCGCGCATCCGCAGTAGTGAGTCCGAGTGCGCATGCGCAGTAGTGACCCCGAATGCGCATGAGCAGTAGTGAGTCCGAGTGCGCATGAGCAGTAGTGACCCCGAGTGCGCATGCACAGTAGTGAGCCCGATTGCGCATCCGCAGTAGTGAGTCCGAGTGCGCATGCACAGTAGTGACCCCGAATGCGCATGAGCAGTTTTGAGTCCGAGTGCGCATGAGCAGTAGTGACCCCGAGTGCGCATGAGCAGTAGTGAGTCCGAGTGCGCATCAGCAGTAGTGAATCCGAGTGCGCATGAGCAGTAGTGACCGCGAGTGCGCATTAGCAGTAGTGAATCCGAGTGCGCATGAGCAGTAGTGACCGCGTGTGCGCATGAGCAGTAGTGAGTCCGAGTGCGCATGAGCAGTAGTGACCCCGAGTGCGCATGAGCAGTAGTGACCCCGAGTGCGCATGCACAGTAGTGAGCCCGATTGCGCATCCGCAGTAGTGAGTCCGTGTGCGCGTGTGCAGGTCTGAGCCGGAGTGCGCATGCGCAGTAGTGGGCCCGTGCGCGCATGCGCAGTAGTGAGCCCGTGTGCGCATGCGCAGTAGTGAGACCGAGCGCGCATCCGCAGTAGTGAGTCCGAGTGCGCATGCCCAGTAGTGACCCCGAATGCGCATGAGCAGTAGTGAGTCCGAGTGCGCATGAGCAGTAGTGACCCCGAGTGCGCATGAGCAGTAGTGAGCCCGTGTGCGCATGAGCAGTAGTGAGCCCGAGCGCGCATCCGCAGTAGTGAGTCCGAGTGCGCATGAGCAGTAGTGACCGCGAGTGCGCATGAGCAGTAGTGAGTCCGAGTGCGCATGAGCAGTAGTGACTCCGAGTGCGCATGAGCAGTAGTGACCCCGAGTGCGCATGAGCAGTAGTGAATCCGAGTGCACATGAGCAGCAGTGACCCCGAGTGCGCATCAGCAGTAGTGAATCCGAGTGCGCATGAGCAGTAGTGACCCCGAGTGCGCATGAGCAGTAGTGAGTCCGAGTGCGCATGCACAGTAGTGAGCCCGATTGCGCATCCGCAGTAGTGAGTCCGTGTGCGCATGTGCAGGTCTGAGCCGGAGTGCGCATGCGCAGTAGTGGGCCCGTGCGCGCATGCGCAGTAGTGAGCCCGTGTGCGCATGCGCAGTAGTGAGACCGAGCGCGCATCCGCAGTAGTGAGTCCGAGTGCGCATGCCCAGTAGTGACCCCGAATGCGCATGAGCAGTAGTGAGTCCGAGTGCGCATGAGCAGTAGTGACCCCGAGTGCGCATGAGCAGTAGTGAGCCCGTGTGCGCATGAGCAGTAGTGAGCCCGAGCGCGCATCCGCAGTAGTGAGTCCGAGTGCGCATGAGCAGTAGTGACCGCGAGTGCGCATGAGCAGTAGTGAGTCCGAGTGCGCATGAGCAGTAGTGACCCCGAGTGCGCATGAGCAGTAGTGACCCCGAGTGCGCATGAGCAGTAGTGAATCCGAGTGCACATGAGCAGCAGTGACCCCGAGTGCGCATCAGCAGTAGTGAATCCGAGTGCGCATGAGCAGTAGTGACCCCGAGTGCGCATGAGCAGTAGTGAGTCCGAGTGCGCATGCACAGTAGTGAGCCCGATTGCGCATCCGCAGTAGTGAGTCCGTGTGCGCATGTGCAGGTCTGAGCCGGAGTGCGCATGCGCAGTAGTGAGCCCGATTGTGCATCCGCAGTAGTGAGTCCGAGTGCGCATGAGCAGTAGTGACCCCGAATGCGCATGAGCAGTAGTGAGCCTGTGTGCGCATGCGCAGTAGTGAGCCCGAGCGCGCATCCGCAGTAGTGAGTCCGAGTGCGCATGCGCAGTAGTGACCCCGAATGCGCATGAGCAGTAGTGAATCCGAGTGCGCATGAGCAGTAGTGACCCCGAGTGCGCATGAGCAGTAGTGAGTCCGAGTGCGCATGAGCAGTAGTGACCCCGAGTGCGCATGAGCAGTAGTGACCCCGAATGCGCATGAGCAGTTTTGAGCCCGAGTGCGCATGAGCAGTAGTGAGTCCGAGTGCGCATCAGCAGTAGTGACCCCGAGTGCGCATGCACAGTAGTGAGCCCGTGTGCGCATGCGCAGAAGTGAGCTCGAATGCGCATGTGCAGGTCGGAGCCGGAGTGCGCATGCGCAGTAGTGGGCCCGTGCGCGCATGCGCAGCAGTGGGCCCGTGTTCGCATGCGCAGAACTGAGCCCGAGCGCGCATCCGCAATAGTGAGTCCGAGTGCGCATGCGCAGTAGTGACCCCGAATGCGCATGAGCAGTAGTGAGTCCGAGTGCGCATGAGCAGTAGTGACCCCGAGTGCGCATGCGCAGAAGTGAGCTCGAATGCGCATGTGCAGGTCGGAGCCGGACTGCGCATGCGCAATAGTGGGCCCGTGCGCGCATGCGCAGTAGTGATCCCGGGTGCGCATGCGCAGTAGTGAGCCAGAGCGCGCATCCGCAGTAGTGAGCCCGATTGCGCATCCGCAGTAGTGAGTCCGTGTGCGCATGTGCAGGTCTGAGCCGGAGTGCGCATGCGCAGTAGTGGGCCCGTGCGCGCATCCGCAGTAGTGAGTCCGAGTGCGCATGCGCATTAGTGACCCCGAATGCGCATTAGCAGTAGTGAATCCGAGTGCGCATGAGCAGTAGTGACCGCGAGTGCGCATGAGCAGTAGTGAGTCCGAGTGCGCATGGGCAGTAGTGACCCCGAGTGCGCATGACCAGTAGTGACCCCGAGTGCGCATGAGCAGTAGTGAGTCCGAGTGCGCATCAGCAGTAGTGAATCCGAGTGCGCATGAGCAGTAGTGACCGCGAGTGCGCATTAGCAGTAGTGAATCCGAGTGCGCATGAGCAGTAGTGACCGCGAGTGCGCATGAGCAGTAGTGAGTCCGAGTGCGCATGAGCAGTAGTGACCCCGAGTGCGCATGAGCAGTAGTGACCCCGAGTGCGCATGCACAGTAGTGAGCCCGATTGCGCATCCGCAGTAGTGAGTCCGTGTGCGCGTGTGCAGGTCTGAGCCGGAGTGCGCATGCGCAGTAGTGGGCCCGTGCGCGCATGCGCAGTAGTGAGCCCGTATGCGCATGCGCAGTAGTGAGACCGAGCGCGCATCCGCAGTAGTGAGTCCGAGTGCGCATGCCCAGTAGTGACCCCGAATGCGCATGAGCAGTAGTGAGTCCGAGTGCGCATGAGCAGTAGTGACCCCGAGTGCGCATGAGCAGTAGTGAGTCCGAGTGCGCATCAGCAGTAGTGAATCCGAGTGCGCATGAGCAGTAGTGACCGCGAGTGCGCATCAGCAGTAGTGAATCCGAGTGCGCATGAGCAGTAGTGACCGCGAGTGCGCATGAGCAGTAGTGAGTCCGAGTGCGCATGAGCAGTAGTGACCCCGAGTGCGCATGAGCAGTAGTGACCCCGAGTGCGCATGCACAGTAGTGAGCCCGATTGCGCATCCGCAGTAGTGAGTCCGTGTGCGCATGTGCAGGTCTGAGCCGGAGTGCGCATGCGCAGTAGTGGGCCCGTGCGCGCATGCGCAGTAGTGAGCCCGTGTGCGCATGAGCAGTAGTGAGCCCGAGTGCGCATGAGCAGTAGTGACCCCGAATGCGCATGAGCAGTTTTGAGCCCGAGTGCGCATGAGCAGTAGTGAGTCCGAGTGCGCATCAGCAGTAGTGACCCCGAGTGCGCATGCACAGTAGTGAGCCCCTGTGCGCATGCGCAGAAGTGAGCTCGAATGCGCATGTGCAGGTCGGAGCCGGAGTGCGCATGCGCAGTAGTGGGCCCGTGCGCGCATGCGCAGCAGTGGGCCCGTGTTCGCATGCGCAGTACTGAGCCCGAGCGCGCATCCGCAATAGTGAGTCCGAGTGCGCATGCGCAGTAGTGACCCCGAATGCGCATGAGCAGTAGTGAGCCCGAGTGCGCATGAGCAGTAGTGACCCCGAATGCGCATGAGCAGTTTTGAGCCCGAGTGCGCATGAGCAGTAGTGAGTCCGAGTGCGCATCAGCAGTAGTGACCCCGAGTGCGCATGCACAGTAGTGAGCCCGTGTGCGCATGCGCAGAAGTGAGCTCGAATGCGCATGTGCAGGTCGGAGCCGGAGTGCGCATGCGCAGTAGTGGGCCCGTGCGCGCATGCGCAGCAGTGGGCCCGTGTTCGCACGCGCAGTACTGAGCCCGAGCGCGCATCCGCAATAGTGAGTCCGAGTGCGCATGCGCAGTAGTGACCCCGAATGCGCATGAGCAGTAGTGAGTCCGAGTGCGCATGAGCAGTAGTGACCCCGAGTGCGCATGCGCATTAGTGACCCCGAATGCGCATTAGCAGTAGTGAATCCGAGTGCGCATGAGCAGTAGTGACCGCGAGTGCGCATGAGCAGTAGTGAGTCCGAGTGCGCATGAGCAGTAGTGACCCCGAGTGCGCATGAGCAGTAGTGACCCCGAGTGCGCATGCACAGTAGTGAGCCCGATTGCGCATCCGCAGTAGTGAGTCCGTGTGCGCATGTGCAGGTCTGAGCCGGAGTGCGCATGCGCAGTAGTGGGCCCGTGCGCGCATGCGCAGTAGTGAGCCCGTGTGCGCATGAGCAGTAGTGAGCCCGAGCGCGCATGCGCAGTAGTGAGCCCGTGTGCGCATGAGCAGTAGTGAGCCCGTGTGCGCATGCGCAGAAGTGACCCCGAGTGCGCATGCGCATTAGTGACCCCGAATGCGCATTAGCAGTAGTGAATCCGAGTGCGCATGAGCAGTAGTGACCGCGAGTGCGCATGAGCAGTAGTGAGTCCGAGTGCGCATGAGCAGTAGTGACCCCGAGTGCGCATGAGCAGTAGTGACCCCGAGTGCGCATGCACAGTAGTGAGCCCGATTGCGCATCCGCAGTAGTGAGTCCGTGTGCGCATGTGCAGGTCTGAGCCGGAGTGCGCATGCGCAGTAGTGGGCCCGTGCGCGCATGCGCAGTAGTGAGCCCGTGTGCGCATGAGCAGTAGTGAGCCCGAGCGCGCATGCGCAGTAGTGAGCCCGTGTGCGCATGAGCAGTAGTGAGCCCGTGTGCGCATGCGCAGAAGTGAGCTCGAATGCGCATGTGCAGGTCTGAGCCGGAGTGCGCATGCGCAGTAGTGAGCCCGATTGTGCATCCGCAGTAGTGAGTCCGAGTGCGCATGAGCAGTAGTGACCCCGAATGCGCATGAGCAGTAGTGAGCCCGTGTGCGCATGCGCAGCAGTGAGCCCGATTGTGCATCCGCAGTAGTGCGCCCCTGTGCGCATGAGCAGTAGTGAGTCCGAGTGCGCGTGAGCAGTAGTGACCCCAAGTGCGCATGAGCAGTAGTGACCCCGAGTGCGCATGCACAGTAGTGAGCCCGATTGCGCATGAGCAGTAGTGACCCCGAGTGCGCATGCACAGTAGTGAGCCCGATTGCGCATCCGCAGTAGTGAGTCCGTGTGCGCATGTGCAGGTCTGAGCCGGAGTGCGCATGCGCAGTAGTGGGCCCGAGTGCGCATGCGCAGTAGTGAGCCCGTGTGCGCATGCGCAGTAGTGAGCCCGAGCGCGCATCCGCAGTAGTGAGTCCGAGTGCGCATGCGCAGTAGTGACCCCGAATGCGCATTAGCAGTAGTGAGTCCGAGTGCGCATGAGCAGTAGTGACCGCGAGTGCGCATGAGCAGTAGTGAGTCCGAGTGCGCATGAGCAGTAGTGACCCCGAGTGCGCATGAGCAGTAGTGACCCCGAGTGCGCATGCACAGTAGTGAGCCCGTGTGCGCATGCGCAGCAGTGAGCCCGATTGTGCATCCGCAGTAGTGAGTCCGAGTGCGCATGCACAGTAGTGAGCCCGATTGCGCATCCGCAGTAGTGAGTCCGTGTGCGCATGTGCAGGTCTGAGCCGGAGTGCGCATGCGCAGTAGTGGGCCCGTGCGCGCATGCGCAGTAGTGAGCCCGTGTGCGCATGCGCAGTAGAGAGACCGAGCGCGCATCCGCAGTAGTGAGTCCGAGTGCGCATGCGCAGTAGTGACCCCGAATGCGCATGAGCAGTAGTGAGTCCGAGTGCGCATGAGCAGTAGTGACCCCGAGTGTGCATGAGCAGTAGTCAGTCCGAGTGCGCATGAGCAGTAGTGACCCCGAGTGCGCATGAGCAGTAGTGACCCCGAGTGTGCATGCACATTAGTGAGCCCGAGTGTGCATGAGTAGTAGTGACCCCGAGTGCGCATGCACAGTAGTGAGCCCGTGTGCGCATGCGCAGAAGTGAGCTCGAATGCGCATGTGCAGGTCTGAGCCGGACTGCGCATGCGCAGTAGTGAGCCCGTGTGCGCATGCGCAGTAGTGACCCCGAATACGCATGAGCAGTAGTGAGTCCGAGTGCGCATGAGCAGTAGTGACCCCGAGTGCGCATGAGCAGTAGTGACCCCGAGTGCGCATGAGCAGTAGTGAATCCGAGTGCACATGAGCAGTAGTGACCCGGAGTGCGCATGAGCAGTAGTGAGTCCGAGTGCGCATGAGCAGTAGTGACCCCGAGTGCGCATGAGCAGTAGTGAGTCCGAGTGCGCATGAGCAGTAGTGACCCCGAGTGCGCATGCACAGTAGTGAGCCCGATTGCGCATCCGCAGTAGTGAGTCCGTGTGCGCATGTGCAGGTCTGAGCCGGAGTGCGCATGCGCAGTAGTGGGCCCGTGCGCGCATGCGCAGTAGTGAGCCCGTGTTCGCATGAGCAGTAGTGAGCCCGAGCGCGCATCCGCAGTAGTGAGCCCGAGCGCGCATCCGCAGTAGTGAGTCCGAGTGCGCATGCGCAGTAGTGACCCCGAATGCGCATGAGCAGTAGTGAATCCGAGTGCGCATGAGCAGTAGTGACCCCGAGTGCGCATGAGCAGTAGTGAGTCCGATTGCGCATCCGCAGTAGTGAGCCCGTGTGCGCATGCGCAGTAGTGAGACCGAGCGCGCATCCGCTGTAGTGAGTCCGAGTTCGCATGCGCAGTAGTGACCCCGAATGCGCATGAGCAGTAGTGAGTCCGAGTGCGCATGAGCAGTAGTGACCCCGAGTGCGCATGCACAGTAGTGAGCCCGATTGCGCATCCGCAGTAGTGAGTCCGAGTGCGCATGCACAGTAGTGACCCCGAATGCGCATGAGCAGTTTTGAGTCCGAGTGCGCATGAGCAGTAGTGACCCCGAGTGCGCATGAGCAGTAGTGAGTCCGAGTGCGCATCAGCAGTAGTGAATCCGAGTGCGCATGAGCAGTAGTGACCGCGAGTGCGCATTAGCAGTAGTGAATCCGAGTGCGCATGAGCAGTAGTGACCGCGAGTGCGCATGAGCAGTAGTGAGTCCGAGTGCGCATGAGCAGTAGTGACCCCGAGTGCGCATGCACAGTAGTGAGCCCGATTGCGCATCCGCAGTAGTGAGTCCGTGTGCGCATGTGCAGGTCTGAGCCGGAGTGCGCATGCGCAGTAGTGGGCCCGTGCGCGCATGCGCAGTAGTGAGCCCGTGTGCGCATGAGCAGTAGTGAGCCCGAGCGCGCATCCGCAGTAGTGAGTCCGAGTGCGCATGCGCAGTAGTGACCCCGAATGCGCATGAGCAGTAGTGAGTCCGAGTGCGCATGAGCAGTAGTGACCCCGAGTGCGCATGAGCAGTAGTGAGTCCGAGTGCGCATCAGCAGTAGTGACCCCGAGTGCGCATGAGCAGTAGTGACCCCGAGTGCGCATGCACAGTAGTGAGCCCGTGTGCGCATGCGCAGAAGTGAGCTCGAATGCGCATGTGCAGGTCTGAGCCGGAGTGCGCATGCGCAGTAGTGAGCCCGATTGTGCATCCGCAGTAGTGAGTCCGAGTGCGCATGGGCAGTAGTGACCCCGAATGCGCATGAGCAGTAGTGAGCCCGTGTGCGCATGCGCAGTAGTGAGCCCGATTGTGCATCCGCAGTAGTGAGTCCGAGTGCGCATGCACAGTAGTGAGCCCGAGTGCGCATGAGCAGTAGTGAGTCCGAGTGCGCATGAGCAGTAGTGACCCCGAGTGCGCGTGCACAGTAGTGCGCCCCTGTGCGCATGAACAGTAGTGAGTCCGAGTGCGCGTGAGCAGTAGTGACCCCAAGTGCGCATGAGCAGTAGTGAGTCCGAGTGCGCATGAGCAGTAGTGACCCCGAGTGCGCATGAGCAGTAGTGACCCCGAGTGCGCATGCACAGTAGTGAGCCCGATTGCGCATCCGCAGTAGTGAGTCCGTGTGCGCGTGTGCAGGTCTGAGCCGGAGTGCGCATGCGCAGTAGTGGGCCCGTGCGCGCATGCGCAGTAGTGAGCCCGTGTGCGCATGCGCAGTAGTGAGACCGAGCGCGCATCCGCAGTAGTGAGTCCGAGTGCGCATGCCCAGTAGTGACCCCGAATGCGCATGAGCAGTAGTGAGTCCGAGTGCGCATGAGCAGTAGTGACCCCGAGTGTGCATGAGCAGTAGTCAGTCCGAGTGCGCATGAGCAGTAGTGACCCCGAGTGCGCATGAGCAGTAGTGAGTCCGAGTGCGCATGAGCAGTAGTGACCCCGAGTGCGCATGCACATTAGTGAGCCCGAGTGTGCATGAGTAGTAGTGACCCCGAGTGCGCATGCTCAGTAGTGAGCCCGTGTGCGCATGCGCAGAAGTGAGCTCGAATGCGCATGTGCAGGTCTGAGCCGGACTGCGCATGCGCAGTAGTGAGCCCGTGTGCGCATGCGCAGTAGTGACCCCGAATGCGCATGAGCAGTAGTGAGTCCGAGTGCGCATGAGCAGTAGTGACCCCGAGTGCGCATGAGCAGTAGTGAGCCCGTGTGCGCATGCGCAGTAGTGAGCCCGAGCGCGCATCCGCAGTAGTGACCCCGAGTGCGCATGCACATTAGTGAGCCCGAGTGCGCATCCGCTGTAGTGAGTCCGAGTGCGCATGCGCAGTAGTGACCCCGAATGGGCATGAGCAGTAGTGAGTCCGAGTGCGCATGAGCAGTAGTGACCCCGAGTGCGCATGCACAGTAGTGAGCCCGATTGCGCATCCGCAGTAGTGAGTCCGAGTGCGCATGCACAGTAGTGACCCCGAATGCGCATGAGCAGTTTTGAGTCCGAGTGCGCATGAGCAGTAGTGACCCCGAGTGCGCATGAGCAGTAGTGAGTCCGAGTGCGCATCAGCAGTAGTGAATCCGAGTGCGCATGAGCAGTAGTGACCGCGAGTGCGCATTAGCAGTAGTGAATCCGAGTGCGCATGAGCAGTAGTGACCGCGAGTGCGCATGAGCAGTAGTGAGTCCGAGTGCGCATGAGCAGTAGTGACCCCGAGTGCGCATGAGCAGTAGTGACCCCGAGTGCGCATGCACAGTAGTGAGCCCGATTGCGCATCCGCAGTAGTGAGTCCGTGTGCGCATGTGCAGGTCTGAGCCGGAGTGCGCATGCGCAGTAGTGGGCCCGTGCGCGCATGCGCAGTAGTGAGCCCGTGTGCGCATGAGCAGTAGTGAGCCCGAGCGCGCATCCGCAGTAGTGAGTCCGAGTGCGCATGCGCAGTAGTGACCCCGAATGCGCATGAGCAGTAGTGAGTCCGAGTGCGCATGAGCAGTAGTGACCCCGAGTGCGCATGAGCAGTAGTGAGTCCGAGTGCGCATCAGCAGTAGTGACCCCGAGTGCGCATGAGCAGTAGTGACCCCGAGTGCGCATGCACAGTAGTGAGCCCGTGTGCGCATGCGCAGAAGTGAGCTCGAATGCGCATGTGCAGGTCTGAGCCGGAGTGCGCATGCGCAGTAGTGAGCCCGATTGTGCATCCGCAGTAGTGAGTCCGAGTGCGCATGAGCAGTAGTGACCCCGAATGCGCATGAGCAGTAGTGAGCCCGTGTGCGCATGCGCAGTAGTGAGCCCGATTGTGCATCCGCAGTAGTGAGTCCGAGTGCGCATGCACAGTAGTGAGCCCGAGTGCGCATGAGCAGTAGTGAGTCCGAGTGCGCATGAGCAGTAGTGACCCCGAGTGCGCGTGCACAGTAGTGCGCCCCTGTGCGCATGAGCAGTAGTGAGTCCGAGTGCGCGTGAGCAGTAGTGACCCCAAGTGCGCATGAGCAGTAGTGAGTCCGAGTGCGCATGAGCAGTAGTGACCCCGAGTGCGCATGAGCAGTAGTGACCCCGAGTGCGCATGCACAGTAGTGAGCCCGATTGCGCATCCGCAGTAGTGAGTCCGTGTGCGCGTGTGCAGGTCTGAGCCGGAGTGCGCATGCGCAGTAGTGGGCCCGTGCGCGCATGCGCAGTAGTGAGCCCGTGTGCGCATGCGCAGTAGTGAGACCGAGCGCGCATCCGCAGTAGTGAGTCCGAGTGCGCATGCCCAGTAGTGACCCCGAATGCGCATGAGCAGTAGTGAGTCCGAGTGCGGATGAGCAGTAGTGACCCCGAGTGTGCATGAGCAGTAGTCAGTCCGAGTGCGCATGAGCAGTAGTGACCCCGAGTGCGCATGAGCAGTAGTGAGTCCGAGTGCGCATGAGCAGTAGTGACCCCGAGTGCGCATGCACATTAGTGAGCCCGAGTGTGCATGAGTAGTAGTGACCCCGAGTGCGCATGCTCAGTAGTGAGCCCGTGTGCGCATGCGCAGAAGTGAGCTCCAATGCGCATGTGCAGGTCTGAGCCGGACTGCGCATGCGCAGTAGTGAGCCCGTGTGCGCATGCGCAGTAGTGACCCCGAATGCGCATGAGCAGTAGTGAGTCCGAGTGCGCATGAGCAGTAGTGACCCCGAGTGCGCATGAGCAGTCGTGAGCCCGTGTGCGCATGCGCAGTAGTGAGCCCGAGCGCGCATCCGCAGTAGTGACCCCGAGTGCGCATGCACATTAGTGAGCCCGAGTGCGCATGAGCAGTAGTGACCCCGAGTGCGCATGCACAGTAGTGAGCCCGGTTGCGCATCCGCAGTAGTGAGTCCGTGTGCGCATGTGCAGGTCTGAGCCGGAGTGCGCATGCGCAGTAGTGGGCCCGGGCGCGCATGCGCAGTAGTGAGCCCGTGTGCGCATGCGCAGTAGTGAGACCGAGCGCGCATCCGCAGTAGTGAGTCCGAGTGCGCATGCGCAGTAGTGACCCCGAATGCGCATGAGCAGTAGTGAGTCCGAGTGCGCATGAGCAGTAGTGACCCCGAGTGTGCATGAGCAGTAGTCAGTCCGAGTGCGCATGAGCAGTAGTGACCCCGAGTGCGCATGAGCAGTAGTGAGTCCGAGTGCGCATGAGCAGTAGTGACCCCGAGTGCGCATGCACATTAGTGAGCCCGAGTGTGCATGAGTAGTAGTGACCCCGAGTGCGCATGCACAGTAGTGAGCCCGTGTGCGCATGCGCAGAAGTGAGCTCGCATGCGCATGTGCAGGTCTGAGCCGGACTGCGCATGCGCAGTAGTGAGCCCGTGTGCGCATGCGCAGTAGTGACCCCGAATACGCATGAGCAGTAGTGAGTCCGAGTGCGCATGAGCAGTAGTGACCCCGAGTGCGCATGAGCAGTAGTGACCCCGAGTGCGCATGAGCAGTAGTGAATCCGAGTGCACATGAGCAGTAGTGACCCGGAGTGCGCATGAGCAGTAGCGAGTCCGAGTGCGCATGAGCAGTAGTGACCCCGAGTGCGCATGAGCAGTAGTGAGTCCGAGTGCGCATGCGCAGAAGTGAGCTCGAATGCGCATGTGCAGGTCTGAGCCGGACTGCGCATGCGCAGTAGTGACCCCGAATGCGCATGAGCAGTAGTGAGTCCGAGTGCGCATGAGCAGTAGTGACCCCGAGTGCGCATGAGCAGTAGTGAGCCCGTGTGTGCATGCGCAGTAGTGAGCCCGAGCGCGCATCCGCAGTAGTGACCCCGAGTGCGCATGCACATTAGTGAGCCCGAGTGCGCATGAGCAGTAGTGACCCCGAGTGCGCATGCACAGTAGTGAGCCCGATTGCGCATCCGCAGTAGTGAGTCCGTGTGCGCATGTGCAGGTCAGAGCCGGAGTGCGCATGCGCAGTAGTGGGCCCGTGCGCGCATGCGCAGTAGTGAGCCCGTGTGCGCATGCGCAGTAGTGAGACCGAGCGCGCATCCGCAGTAGTGAGTCCGAGTGCGCATGCGCAGTAGTGACCCCGAATGCGCATGAGCAGTAGTGAATCCGAGTGCGCATGAGCAGTAGTGACCCCGAGTGTGCATGAGCAGTAGTCAGTCCGAGTGCGCATGAGCAGTAGTGACCCCGAGTGCGCATGAGCAGTAGTGAGTCCGAGTGCGCATGAGCAGTAGTGACCCCGAGTGCGCATGCACATTAGTGAGCCCGAGTGTGCATGAGTAGTAGTGACCCCGAGTGCGCATGCACAGTAGTGAGCCCGTGTGCGCATGCGCAGAAGTGAGCTCGAATGCGCATGTGCAGGTCTGAGCCGGACTGCGCATGCGCAGTAGTGAGCCCGTGTGCGCATGCGCAGTAGTGACCCCGAATGCGCATGAGCAGTAGTGAGTCCGAGTGCGCATGAGCAGTAGTGACCCCGAGCGCGCATGAGCAGTAGTGACCCCGAGTGCGCATGAGCAGTAGTGAATCCGAGTGCACATGAGCAGTACTGACCCGGAGTGCGCATGAGCAGTAGTGAGTCCGAGTGCGCATGAGCAGTAGTGACCCCGAGTGCGCATGAGCAGTAGTGACCCCGAGTGCGCATGCACAGTAGTGAGCCCGTGTGCGCATGCGCAGAAGTGAGCTCGAATGCGCATGTGCAGGTCTGAGCCGGAGTGTGCATGCGCAGTAGTGAGCCCGATTGTGCATCCGCAGTAGTGAGTCCGAGTGCGCATGAGCATTAGTGACCCCGAATGCGCATGAGCAGTAGTGAGCCCGTGTGCGCATGCGCAGTAGTGAGCCCGAGCGCGCATCCGCAGTAGTGAGTCCGAGTGCGCATGCGCAGTAGTGACCCCGAATGCGCATGAGCAGTAGTGAATCCGAGTGCGCATGAGCAGTAGTGACCCCGAGTGCGCATGAGGAGTAGTGAGTCCGAGTGCGCATGAGCAGTAGTGACCCCGAGTGCGCATGAGCAGTAGTGACCCCGAGTGCACATGCACAGTAGTGAGCCCGATTGCGCATCCGCAGTAGTGAGCCCGTGTGCGCATGCGCAGTAGTGAGACCGAGCGCGCATCCGCAGTAGTGAGTCCGAGTGCGCATGCGCAGAAGTGACCCCGAATGCGCATGAGCAGTAGTGAGTCCGAGTGCGCATGCGCAGAAGTGAGCTCGAATGCGCATGTGCAGGTCTGAGCCGGACTGCGCATGGGCAGTAGTGAGCCCGATTGCGCATCCGCAGTAGTGAGTCCGTGTGCGCGTGTGCAGGTCTGAGCCGGAGTGCGCATGCGCAATAGTGGGCCCGTGCACGCATGCGGAGTAGTGAGCCCGGGTGCGCATGCGCAGTAGTGAGCCCGAGCGCGCATCCGCAGTAGTGAGCCCGATTGCGCATCCGCAGTAGTGAGTCCGTGTGCGCATGTGCAGGTCTGAGCCGGAGTGCGCATGCGCAGTAGTGGGCCCGTGCGCGCATGCGCAGTAGTGAGCCCGTGTGCGCATGCGCAGTAGTGAGCCCGAGCGCGCATCCGCAGTAGTGAGTCCGAGTGCGCATGCGCAGTAGTGACCCCGAATGCGCATTAGCAGTAGTGAATCCGAGTGCGCATGAGCAGTAGTGACCGCGAGTGCGCATGAGCAGTAGTGACCCCGAGTGCGCATGAGCAGTAGTGAGCCCGTGTGTGCATGCGCAGTAGTGAGCCCGAGCGCGCATCCGCAGTAGTGACCCCGAGTGCGCATGCACATTAGTGAGCCCGAGTGCGCATGAGCAGTAGTGACCCCGAGTGCGCATGCACAGTAGTGAGCCCGATTGCGCATCCGCAGTAGTGAGTCCGTGTGCGCATGTGCAGGTCAGAGCCGGAGTGCGCATGCGCAGTAGTGGGCCCGTGCGCGCATGCGCAGTAGTGAGCCCGTGTGCGCATGCGCAGTAGTGAGACCGAGCGCGCATCCGCAGTAGTGAGTCCGAGTGCGCATGCGCAGTAGTGACCCCGAATGCGCATGAGCAGTAGTGAATCCGAGTGCGCATGAGCAGTAGTGACCCCGAGTGTGCATGAGCAGTAGTCAGTCCGAGTGCGCATGAGCAGTAGTGACCCCGAGTGCGCATGAGCAGTAGTGAGTCCGAGTGCGCATGGGCAGTAGTGACCCCGAGTGCGCATGCACATTAGTGAGCCCGAGTGTGCATGAGTAGTAGTGACCCCGAGTGCGCATGCACAGTAGTGAGCCCGTGTGCGCATGCGCAGAAGTGAGCTCGAATGCGCATGTGCAGGTCTGAGCCGGACTGCGCATGCGCAGTAGTGAGCCCGTGTGCGCATGCGCAGTAGTGACCCCGAATGCGCATGAGCAGTAGTGAGTCCGAGTGCGCATGAGCAGTAGTGACCCCGAGCGCGCATGAGCAGTAGTGACCCCGAGTGCGCATGAGCAGTAGTGAATCCGAGTGCACATGAGCAGTACTGACCCGGAGTGCGCATGAGCAGTAGTGAGTCCGAGTGCGCATGAGCAGTAGTGACCCCGAGTGCGCATGAGCAGTAGTGACCCCGAGTGCGCATGCACAGTAGTGAGCCCGTGTGCGCATGCGCAGAAGTGAGCTCGAATGCGCATGTGCAGGTCTGAGCCGGAGTGTGCATGCGCAGTAGTGAGCCCGATTGTGCATCCGCAGTAGTGAGTCCGAGTGCGCATGAGCATTAGTGACCCCGAATGCGCATGAGCAGTAGTGAGCCCGTGTGCGCATGCGCAGTAGTGAGCCCGAGCGCGCATCCGCAGTAGTGAGTCCGAGTGCGCATGCGCAGTAGTGACCCCGAATGCGCATGAGCAGTAGTGAATCCGAGTGCGCATGAGCAGTAGTGACCCCGAGTGCGCATGAGGAGTAGTGAGTCCGAGTGCGCATGAGCAGTAGTGACCCCGAGTGCGCATGAGCAGTAGTGACCCCGAGTGCACATGCACAGTAGTGAGCCCGATTGCGCATCCGCAGTAGTGAGCCCGTGTGCGCATGCGCAGTAGTGACCCCGAATGCGCATGAGCAGTAGTGAGTCCGAGTGCGCATGAGCAGTAGTGACCCCGAGCGCGCATGAGCAGTAGTGACCCCGAGTGCGCATGAGCAGTAGTGAATCCGAGTGCACATGAGCAGTACTGACCCGGAGTGCGCATGAGCAGTAGTGAGTCCGAGTGCGCATGAGCAGTAGTGACCCCGAGTGCGCATGAGCAGTAGTGACCCCGAGTGCGCATGCACAGTAGTGAGCCCGTGTGCGCATGCGCAGAAGTGAGCTCGAATGCGCATGTGCAGGTCTGAGCCGGAGTGTGCATGCGCAGTAGTGAGCCCGATTGTGCATCCGCAGTAGTGAGTCCGAGTGCGCATGAGCATTAGTGACCCCGAATGCGCATGAGCAGTAGTGAGCCCGTGTGCGCATGCGCAGTAGTGAGCCCGAGCGCGCATCCGCAGTAGTGAGTCCGAGTGCGCATGCGCAGTAGTGACCCCGAATGCGCATGAGCAGTAGTGAATCCGAGTGCGCATGAGCAGTAGTGACCCCGAGTGCGCATGAGGAGTAGTGAGTCCGAGTGCGCATGAGCAGTAGTGACCCCGAGTGCGCATGAGCAGTAGTGACCCCGAGTGCACATGCACAGTAGTGAGCCCGATTGCGCATCCGCAGTAGTGAGCCCGTGTGCGCATGCGCAGTAGTGAGACCGAGCGCGCATCCGCAGTAGTGAGTCCGAGTGCGCATGCGCAGAAGTGACCCCGAATGCGCATGAGCAGTAGTGAGTCCGAGTGCGCATGCGCAGAAGTGAGCTCGAATGCGCATGTGCAGGTCTGAGCCGGACTGCGCATGGGCAGTAGTGAGCCCGATTGCGCATCCGCAGTAGTGAGTCCGTGTGCGCGTGTGCAGGTCTGAGCCGGAGTGCGCATGCGCAATAGTGGGCCCGTGCACGCATGCGGAGTAGTGAGCCCGGGTGCGCGTGCGCAGTAGTGAGCCCGAGCGCGCATCCGCAGTAGTGAGCCCGATTGCGCATCCGCAGTAGTGAGTCCGTGTGCGCATGTGCAGGTCTGAGCCGGAGTGCGCATGCGCAGTAGTGGGCCCGTGCGCGCATGCGCAGTAGTGAGCCCGTGTGCGCATGCGCAGTAGTGAGCCCGAGCGCACATCCGCAGTAGTGAGTCCGAGTGCGCATGCGCAGTAGTGACCCCGAATGCGCATTAGCAGTAGTGAATCCGAGTGCGCATGAGCAGTAGTGACCGCGAGTGCGCATGAGCAGTAGTGAGTCCGAGTGCGCATGAGCAGTAGTGACCCCGAGTGCGCATGCACAGTAGTGAGCCCGATTGCGCATCCGCAGTAGTGAGTCCGTGTGCGCATGTGCAGGTCTGAGCCGGAGTGCGCATGCGCAGTAGTGGGCCCGTGCGCGCATGCGCAGTAGTGAGCCCGTGTGCGCATGCGCAGTAGTGAGCCCGAACGCGCATCCGCAGTAGTGAGTCCGAGTGCGCATGAGCAGTAGTGACCCCGAGTGCGCATGCACAGTAGTGAGCCCGAGTGCGCATGAGCAGTAGTGAGTCCGAGTGCGCGTGAGCAGTAGTGACCCCGAGTGCGCATGAGCAGTAGTGAGTCCGAGTGCGCATGAGCAGTAGTGAGTCCGAGTGCGCATGAGCAGTAGTGACCCCGAGTGCGCATGAGCAGTAGTGAGCCCGAGTGCGCATGAGCAGTAGTGAGTCCGAGTGCGCGTGAGCAGTAGTGACCCCGAGTGCGCATGCACAGTAGTGAGTCCGAGTGCGCATGAGCAGTAGTGACCCCGAGTGCGCATGAGCAGTAGCGAGTCCGAGTGCGCATGAGCAGTAGTGACCCCGAGTGCGCATGCACAGTAGTGAGCCCGAGTGCGCATGAGCAGTAGTGAGTCCGAGTGCGCATGAGCAGTAGTGACCCCGAGTGCGCGTGCACAGTAGTGCGCCCCTGTGCGCATGAGCAGTAGTGAGCCCGAGTGCGCGTGAGCAGTAGTGACCCCAAGTGCGCATGAGCAGTAGTGAGTCCGAGTGCGCATGAGCAGTAGTGACCCCGAGTGCGCATGAGCAGTAGTGACCCCGAGTGCGCATGCACAGTAGTGAGCCGGATTGCGCATCCGCAGTAGTGAGTCCGTGTGCGCATGTGCAGGTCTGAGCCGGAGTGCGCATGCGCAGTAGTGGGCCCGTGCGCGCATGCGCAGTAGTGAGCCCGGGTGCGCATGCGCAGTAGTGAGCCCGAGCGCGCATCCGCAGTAGTGAGCCCGAGCGCGCATGCGCAGTGGTGAGTCCGATTGCGCATGTGCAGGTCTGAGCCGGAGTGCGCATGCGCAGTAGTGGCCCGTGCGCGCATGCGCACCTAGTGAGCCCGTGTGCGCATGCGCAGTAGTGAGCCCGAGCGCGCATCCGCAGTAGTGAGTTCGAGTGCGCATGCGCAGTAGTGACCCCGAATACGCATGAGCAGTAGTGACCCCGAGTGCGCATGCACAGTAGTGAGTCCGAGTGCGCATGAGCAGTAGTGACCCCGAGTGCGCATGAGCAGTAGCGAGTCCGAGTGCGCGTGAGCAGTAGTGACCCCGAGTGCGCATGCACAGTAGTGAGCCCGAGTGCGCATGAGCAGTAGTGAGTCCGAGTGTGCATGCGCAGTAGTGACCCCGAATGCGCATGAGCAGTAGTGAGTCCGAGTGCGCATGAGCAGTAGTGACCCCGAGTGCGCATGAGCAGTAGTGAGTCCGAGTGCGCATCAGCAAGAGTGACCCCGAGTGCGCATGAGCAGTAGTGACCCCGAGTGCGCATGCACAGTAGTGGGCCCGATTGCGCATCCGCAGTAGTGAGTCCGTGTGCGCATGTGCAGGTCTGAGCCGGAGTGCGCATGCGCAGTAGTGGGCCTGTGCGCGCATGCGCAGTAGTGAGCCCGGGTGCGCATGCGCAGTAGTGAGCCCGAGCGCGCATCCGCAGTAGTGATCCCGAGCGCGCATGCGCAGTGGTGAGTCCGATTGCGCATGTGCAGGTCTGAGCCGGAGGGCGCATGCGCAGTAGTGGGCCCGAGCGCGCATCCGCAGTAGTGAGTCCGAGTGCGCATGCGCAGTAGTGACCCCGAATGCGCATGAGTAGTAGTGAGTTCGAGTGCGCATAAGCAGTAGTGACCCCGAGTGCGCATGAGCAGTAGTGAGTCCGAGTGCGCATGAGCAGTAGTGACCCCAAGTGCGCATGAGCAGTAGTGACCCCGAGTGCGCATGCACAGTAGTGAGCCCGATTGCGCATCCGCAGTAGTGAGTCCGTGTGCGCATGTGCATGTCTGAGCCGGAGTGCGCATACGCAGTAGTGGGCCCGTGCGCGCATGCGCAGTAGTGAGCCCGTGTGCGCATGCGCAGTAGTGAGCCCGAGCGCGCATCCGCAGTAGTGAGTCCGAGTGCGCATGCGCAGTAGTGACCCCGAATGCGCATGAGCAGTAGTGAGTCCGAGTGCGCATGAGCAGTAGTGACCCCGAGTGCGCATGAGCAGTAGTGACCCCGAGTGCCCATGAGCAGTAGTGAGCCCGAGTGCGCATGAGCAGTAGTGACCCCGAGTGCGCATGCACAGTAGTGAGCCCGATTGCGCATCCGCAGTAGTGAGTCCGAGTGCGCATGCACAGTAGTGACCCCGAATGCGCATGAGCAGTTTTGAGTCCGAGTGCGCATGAGCAGTAGTGACCCCGAGTGCGCATGCACAGTAGTGAGCCCGTGTGCGCATGCACAGTAGTGAGCCCGTGTGCGCATGCGCAGAAGTGAGCTCGAATGCGCATGTGCAGGTCTGAGCCTGAGTGCGCATGCGCAGTAGTGGCCCGTGCGCGCATGCGCAGTAGTGAGCCCGTGTGCGCATGCGCAGTAGTGAGCCCGAGCGCGCATCCGCAGTAGTGAGTCCGAGTGCGCATGCGCAGTAGTGACCCCGAATGCGCATGAGCAGTAATGAGTCCGAGTGCGCATGAGCAGTAGTGACCCCGAGTGCGCATGAGCAGTAGTGAGCCCGAGTGCGCATGAGCAGTAGTGAGACCGAGCGCGCATCCGCAGTAGTGAGTCCGAGTGCGCATGCGCAGTAGTGACCCCGAATGCGCATGAGCAGTAGTGAGTCCGAGTGCGCATGAGCAGTAGTGACCCCGAGTGCGCATGCACAGTAGTGAGCCCGATTGCGCATCCGCAGTAGTGAGTCCGAGTGCGCATGCACAGTAGTGACCCCGAATGCGCATGAGCAGTTTTGAGTCCGAGAGCGCATGAGCAGTAGTGACCCCGAGTGCGCATGCACAGTAGTGAGTCCGAGTGCGCATGAGCAGTAGTGACCCCGAGTGCGCGTGCACAGTAGTGCGCCCCTGTGCGCATGAGCAGTAGTGAGTCCGAGTGCGCGTGAGCAGTAGTGACCCCAAGTGCGCATGAGCAGTAGTGAGTCCGAGTGCGCATGAGCAGTAGTGACCCCGAGTGCGCATGAGCAGTAGTGACCCCGAGTGCGCATGCACAGTAGTGAGCCCGATTGCGCATCCGCAGTAGTGAGTCCGTGTGCGCATGTGCAGGTCTGAGCCGGAGTGCGCATGCGCAGTAGTGGGCCCGTGCGCGCATGCGCAGTAGTGAGCCCGGGTGCGCATGCGCAGTAGTGAGCCCGAGCGCGCATCCGCAGTAGTGAGCCCGAGCGCGCATGCGCAGTGGTGAGTCCGATTGCGCATGTGCAGGTCTGAGCCGGAGTGCGCATGCGCAGTAGTGGGCCCGTGCGCGCATGCGCACCTAGTGAGCCCGTGTGCGCATGCGCAGTAGTGAGCCCGAGCGCGCATCCGCAGTAGTGAGTTCGAGTGCGCATGAGCAGTAGTGACCCCGAGTGCGCATGAGCAGTAGTGACCCCGAGTGCGCATGCACAGTAGTGAGCCCGATTGCGCATCCGCAGTAGTGAGTCCGTGTGCGCGTGTGCAGGTCTGAGCCGGAGTGCGCATGCGCAGTAGTGGGCCCGTGCGCGCATGCGCAGTAGTGAGCCCGTGTGCGCATGCGCAGTAGTGAGACCGAGCGCGCATCCGCAGTAGTGAGTCCGAGTGCGCATGCCCAGTAGTGACCCCGAATGCGCATGAGCAGTAGTGAGTCCGAGTGCGCATGAGCAGTAGTGACCCCGAGTGTGCATGAGCAGTAGTCAGTCCGAGTGCGCATGAGCAGTAGTGACCCCGAGTGCGCATGAGCAGTAGTGAGCCCGAGTGTGCATGAGTAGTAGTGACCCCGAGTGCGCATGCTCAGTAGTGAGCCCGTGTGCGCATGCGCAGAAGTGAGCTCGAATGCGCATGTGCAGGTCTGAGCCGGACTGCGCATGCGCAGTAGTGAGCCCGTGTGCGCATGCGCAGTAGTGACCCCGAATGCGCATGAGCAGTAGTGAGTCCGAGTGCGCATGAGCAGTAGTGACCCCGAGTGCGCATGAGCAGTAGTGAGCCCGTGTGCGCATGCGCAGTAGTGAGCCCGAGCGCGCATCCGCAGTAGTGACCCCGAGTGCGCATGCACATTAGTGAGCCCGAGTGCGCATGAGCAGTAGTGACCCCGAGTGCGCATGCACAGTAGTGAGCCCGATTGCGCATCCGCAGTAGTGAGTCCGTGTGCGCATGTGCAGGTCTGAGCCGGAGTGCGCATGCGCAGTAGTGGGCCCGTGCGCGCATGCGCAGTAGTGAGCCCGTGTGCGCATCCGCAGTAGTGAGTCCGAGTGCGCATGCGCAGTAGTGACCCCGAATGCGCATGAGCAGTAGTGAGTCCGAGTGCGCATGAGCAGTAGTGACCCCGAGTGTGCATGAGCAGTAGTCAGTCCGAGTGCGCATGAGCAGTAGTGACCCCGAGTGCGCATGAGCAGTAGTGAGTCCGAGTGCGCATGAGCAGTAGTGACCCCGAGTGCGCATATACATTAGTGAGCCCGTGTGCGCATGCGCAGTAGTGAGCCCGAGCGCGCATCCGCAGTAGTGAGTCCGAGTGCGCATGCGCAGTAGTGACCCCGAATGCGCATGAGCAGTAGTGAGTCCGAGTGCGCATGAGCAGTAGTGACCCCGAGTGCGCATGAGCAGTAGTGACCCCGAGTGCCCATGAGCAGTAGTGAGCCCGAGTGCGCATGAGCAGTAGTGACCCCGAGTGCGCATGCACAGTAGTGAGCCCGATTGCGCATCCGCAGTAGTGAGTCCGAGTGCGCATGCACAGTAGTGACCCCGAATGCGCATGAGCAGTTTTGAGTCCGAGTGCGCATGAGCAGTAGTGACCCCGAGTGCGCATGCACAGTAGTGAGCCCGTGTGCGCATGCACAGTAGTGAGCCCGTGTGCGCATGCGCAGAAGTGAGCTCGAATGCGCATGTGCAGGTCTGAGCCTGAGTGCGCATGCGCAGTAGTGGCCCGTGTGCGCATGCGCAGTAGTGAGCCCGTGTGCGCATGCGCAGTAGTGAGCCCGAGCGCGCATCCGCAGTAGTGAGTCCGAGTGCGCATGCGCAGTAGTGACCCCGAATGCGCATGAGCAGTGATGAGTCCGAGTGCGCATGAGCAGTAGTGACCCCGAGTGCGCATGAGCAGTAGTGAGCCCGAGTGCGCATGAGCAGTAGTGAGACCGAGCGCGCATCCGCAGTAGTGAGTCCGAGTGCGCATGCGCAGTAGTGACCCCGAATGCGCATGAGCAGTAGTGAGTCCGAGTGCGCATGAGCAGTAGTGACCCCGAGTGCGCATGCACAGTAGTGAGCCCGATTGCGCATCCGTAGTAGTGAGTCCGAGTGCGCATGCACAGTAGTGACCCCGAATGCGCATGAGCAGTTTTGAGTCCGAGTGCGCATGAGCAGTAGTGACCCCGAGTGCGCATGCACAGTAGTGAGTCCGAGTGCGCATGAGCAGTAGTGACCCCGAGTGCGCGTGCACAGTAGTGCGCCTCTGTGCGCATGAGCAGTAGTGAGTCCGAGTGCGCGTGAGCAGTAGTGACCCCAAGTGCGCATGAGCAGTAGTGAGTCCGAGTGCGCATGAGCAGTAGTGACCCCGAGTGCGCATGAGCAGTAGTGACCCCGAGTGCGCATGCACAGTAGTGAGCCCGATTGCGCATCCGCAGTAGTGAGTCCGTGTGCGCATGTGCAGGTCTGAGCCGGAGTGCGCATGCGCAGTAGTGGGCCCGTGCGCGCATGCGCAGTAGTGAGCCCGGGGGCGCATGCGCAGTAGTGAGCCCGAGCGCGCATCCGCAGTAGTGAGCCCGAGCGCGCATGCGCAGTGGTGAGTCCGATTGCGCATGTGCAGGTCTGAGCCGGAGTGCGCATGCGCAGTAGTGGGCCCGTGCGCGCATGCGCACCTAGTGAGCCCGTGTGCGCATGCGCAGTAGTGAGCCCGAGCGCGCATCCGCAGTAGTGAGTTCGAGTGCGCATGAGCAGTAGTGACCCCGAGTGCGCATGAGCAGTAGTGACCCCGAGTGCGCATGCACAGTAGTGAGCCCGATTGCGCATCCGCAGTAGTGAGTCCGTGTGCGCGTGTGCAGGTCTGAGCCGGAGTGCGCATGCGCAGTAGTGGGCCCGTGCGCGCATGCGCAGTAGTGAGCCCGTGTGCGCATGCGCAGTAGTGAGACCGAGCGCGCATCCGCAGTAGTGAGTCCGAGTGCGCATGCCCAGTAGTGACCCCGAATGCGCATGAGCAGTAGTGAGTCCGAGTGCGCATGAGCAGTAGTGACCCCGAGTGTGCATGAGCAGTAGTCAGTCCGAGTGCGCATGAGCAGTAGTGACCCCGAGTGCGCATGAGCAGTAGTGAGTCCGAGTGCGCATGAGCAGTAGTGACCCCGAGTGCGCATGCACATTAGTGAGCCCGAGTGTGCATGAGTAGTAGTGACCCCGAGTGCGCATGCTCAGTAGTGAGCCCGTGTGCGCATGCGCAGAAGTGAGCTCGAATGCGCATGTGCAGATCTGAGCCGGACTGCGCATGCGCCGTAGTGAGCCCGTGTGCGCATGCGCAGTAGTGACCCCGAATGCGCATGAGCAGTAGTGAGTCCGAGTGCGCATGAGCAGTAGTGACCCCGAGTGCGCATGAGCAGTAGTGAGCCCGTGTGCGCATGCGCAGTAGTGAGCCCGAGCGCGCATCCGCAGTAGTGAGTCCGAGTGCGCATGCGCAGTAGTGACCCCGAATGCGCATGAGCAGTAGTGAGTCCGAGTGCGCATGAGCAGTAGTGACCCCGAGTGTGCATGAGCAGTAGTCAGTCCGAGTGCGCATGAGCAGTAGTGACCCCGAGTGCGCATGAGCAGTAGTGAGTCCGAGTGCGCATGAGCAGTAGTGACCCCGAGTGCGCATGCACATTAGTGAGCCCGAGTGTGCATGAGTAGTAGTGACCCCGAGTGCGCATGCACAGTAGTGAGCCCGTGTGCGCATGCGCAGAAGTGAGCTCGCATGCGCATGTGCAGGTCTGTGCCGGACTGCGCATGCGCAGTAGTGAGCCCGTGTGCGCATGCGCAGTAGTGACCCCGAATACGCATGAGCAGTAGTGAGTCCGAGTGCGCATGAGCAGTAGTGACCCCGAGTGCGCATGAGCAGTAGCGACCCCGAGTGCGCATGAGCAGTAGTGAATCCGAGTGCACATGAGCAGTAGTGACCCGGAGTGCGCATGAGCAGTAGTGAGTCCGAGTGCGCATGAGCAGTAGTGACCCCGAGTGCGCATGAGCAGTAGTGAGTCTGAGTGCGCATGCGCAGAAGTGAGCTCGAATGCGCATGTGCAGGTCTGAGCCGGACTGCGCATGCGCAGTAGTGAGCCCGATTGCGCATCCGCAGTAGTGAGTCCGTGTGCGCATGTGCAGGTCTGAGCCGGAGTGCGCATGCGCAGTAGTGGGCCCGTGCGCGCATGCGCAGTAGTGAGCCCGTGTGCGCATGCGCAGTAGTGAGCCCGAGCGCGCATCCGCAGTAGTGAGTCCGAGTGCGCATGCGCAGTAGTGACCCCGAACGCGCATGAGCAGTAGTGAGTCCGAGTGCGCATGAGCAGTAGTGACCCCGAGTGCGCATGAGCAGTAGCGAGTCCGAGTGCGCATCAGCAGTAGTGACCCCGAGTGCGCATGAGCAGTAGTGACCCCGAGTGCGCATGCACAGTAGTGAGCCCGTGTGCGCATGCGCAGAAGTGAGCTCGAATGCGCATGTGCAGGTCTGAGCCGGAGTGCGCATGCGCAGTAGTGGGCCCGTGCGCGCATGCGCACCTAGTGAGCCCGTGTGCGCATGCGCAGTAGTGAGCCCGAGCGCGCATCCGCAGTAGTGAGTTCGAGTGCGCATGAGCAGTAGTGACCCCGAGTGCGCATGAGCAGTAGTGACCCCGAGTGCGCATGCACAGTAGTGAGCCCGATTGCGCATCCGCAGTAGTGAGTCCGTGTGCGCGTGTGCAGGTCTGAGCCGGAGTGCGCATGCGCAGTAGTGGGCCCGTGCGCGCATGCGCAGTAGTGAGCCCGTGTGCGCATGCGCAGTAGTGAGACCGAGCGCGCATCCGCAGTAGTGAGTCCTAGTGCGCATGCCCAGTAGTGACCCCGAATGCGCATGAGCAGTAGTGAGTCCGAGTGCGCATGAGCAGTAGTGACCCCGAGTGTGCATGAGCAGTAGTCAGTCCGAGTGCGCATGAGCAGTAGTGACCCCGAGTGCGCATGAGCAGTAGTGAGTCCGAGTGCGCATGAGCAGTAGTGACCCCGAGTGCGCATGCACATTAGTGAGCCCGAGTGTGCATGAGTAGTAGTGACCCCGAGTGCGCATGCTCAGTAGCGAGCCCGTGTGCGCATGCGCAGAAGTGAGCTCGAATGCGCATGTGCAGGTCTGAGCCGGACTGCGCATGCGCAGTAGTGAGCCCGTGTGCGCATGCGCAGTAGTGACCCCGAATGCGCATGAGCAGTAGTGAGTCCGAGTGCGCATGCGCAGTAGTGACCCTGAATGCGCATGAGCAGTAGTGAGTCCGAGTGCGCATGAGCAGTAGTGACCCCGAGTGTGCATGAGCAGTAGTCAGTCCGAGTGCGCATGAGCAGTGGTGACCCCGAGTGCGCATGAGCAGTAGTGAGTCCGAGTGCGCATGCGCAGTAGTGACCCCGAGTGCGCATGCACATTAGTGAGCCCGAGTGTGCATGAGTAGTAGTGACCCCGAGTGCGCATGCACAGTAGTGAGCACGTGTGCGCATGCGCAGAAGTGAGCTCGCATGCGCATGTGCAGGTCTGAGCCGGACTGCGCATGCGCAGTAGTGAGCCCGTGTGCGCATGCGCAGTAGTGACCCCGAATACGCATGAGCAGTAGTGAGTCCGAGTGCGCATGAGCAGTAGTGACCCCGAGTGCGCATGAGCAGTAGTGACCCCGAGTGCGCATGAGCAGTAGTGAATCCGAGTGCACATGAGCAGTAGTGACCCGGAGTGCGCATGAGCAGTAGTGAGTCCGAGTGCGCATGAGCAGTAGTGACCCCGAGTGCGCATGAGCAGTAGTGAGTCCGAGTGCGCATGCGCAGAAGTGAGCTCGAATGCGCATGTGCAGGTCTGAGCCGGACTGCGCATGCGCAGTAGTGAGCCCGATTGCGCATCCGCAGTAGTGAGTCCGTGTGCGCATGTGCAGGTCTGAGCCGGAGTGCGCATGCGCAGTAGTGGGCCCGAGCGCGCATGCGCAGTAGTGAGCCCGTGTGCGCATGCGCAGTAGTGAGCCCGAGCGCGCATCCGCAGTAGTGAGTCCGAGTGCGCATGCGCAGTAGTGACCCCGAATGCGCATGAGCAGTAGTGAGTCCGAGTGCGCATGAGCAGTAGTGACCCCGAGTGCGCATGAGCAGTAGCGAGTCCGAGTGCGCATCAGCAGTAGTGACCCCGAGTGCGCATGAGCAGTAGTGACCCCGAGTGCGCATGCACAGTAGTGAGCCCGTGTGCGCATGCGCAGAAGTGAGCTCGAATGCGCATGTGCAGGTCTGAGCCGGAGTGCGCATGCGCAGTAGTGGGCCCGTGCGAGCATGCGCAGTAGTGAGCCCGTGTGCGCATGCGCAGTAGTGAGCCCGAACGCGCATCCGCAGTAGTGAGACCGAGTGCGCATGCGCAGTAGTGACCCCGAATGCGCATGAGCAGTAGTGAGTCCGAGTGCGCATGAGCAGTAGTGACCCCGAGTGCGCATGCACAGTAGTGAGCCCGAGTGCGCATGAGCAGTAGTGAGCTCGAATGCGCATGTGCAGGTCTGAGCCGGACTGCGCATGCGCAGTAGTGAGCCCGTGTGCGCATGCGCAGTAGTGACCCCGAATGCGCATTAGCAGTAGTGAATCCGAGTGCGCATGAGCAGTAGTGACCGCGAGTGCGCATGAGCAGTAGTGAGTCCGAGTGCGCATGAGCAGTAGTGACCCCGAGTGCGCATGCACATTAGTGAGCCCGAGTGTGCATGAGTAGTAGTGACCCCGAGTGCGCATGCACAGTAGTGAGCCCGTGTGCGCATGCGCAGAAGTGAGCTCGAATGCGCATGTGCAGGTCTGAGCCGGACTGCGCATGCGCAGTAGTGAGCCCGTGTGCGCATGCGCAGTAGTGACCCCGAATGCGCATGAGCAGTAGTGAGTCCGAGTGCGCATGAGCAGTAGTGACCCCGAGCGCGCATGAGCAGTAGTGACCCCGAGTGCGCATGAGCAGTAGTGAATCCGAGTGCACATGAGCAGTACTGACCCGGAGTGCGCATGAGCAGTAGTGAGTCCGAGTGCGCATGAGCAGTAGTGACCCCGAGTGCGCATGAGCAGTAGTGACCCCGAGTGCGCATGCACAGTAGTGAGCCCGTGTGCGCATGCGCAGAAGTGAGCTCGAATGCGCATGTGCAGGTCTGAGCCGGAGTGTGCATGCGCAGTAGTGAGCCCGATTGTGCATCCGCAGTAGTGAGTCCGAGTGCGCATGAGCATTAGTGACCCCGAATGCGCATGAGCAGTAGTGAGCCCGTGTGCGCATGCGCAGTAGTGAGCCCGAGCGCGCATCCGCAGTAGTGAGTCCGAGTGCGCATGCGCAGTAGTGACCCCGAATGCGCATGAGCAGTAGTGAATCCGAGTGCGCATGAGCAGTAGTGACCCCGAGTGCGCATGAGGAGTAGTGAGTCCGAGTGCGCATGAGCAGTAGTGACCCCGAGTGCGCATGAGCAGTAGTGACCCCGAGTGCACATGCACAGTAGTGAGCCCGATTGCGCATCCGCAGTAGTGAGCCCGTGTGCGCATGCGCAGTAGTGAGACCGAGCGCGCATCCGCAGTAGTGAGTCCGAGTGCGCATGCGCAGAAGTGACCCCGAATGCGCATGAGCAGTAGTGAGTCCGAGTGCGCATGCGCAGAAGTGAGCTCGAATGCGCATGTGCAGGTCTGAGCCGGACTGCGCATGGGCAGTAGTGAGCCCGATTGCGCATCCGCAGTAGTGAGTCCGTGTGCGCGTGTGCAGGTCTGAGCCGGAGTGCGCATGCGCAATAGTGGGCCCGTGCACGCATGCGGAGTAGTGAGCCCGGGTGCGCATGCGCAGTAGTGAGCCCGAGCGCGCATCCGCAGTAGTGAGCCCGATTGCGCATCCGCAGTAGTGAGTCCGTGTGCGCATGTGCAGGTCTGAGCCGGAGTGCGCATGCGCAGTAGTGGGCCCGTGCGCGCATGCGCAGTAGTGAGCCCGTGTGCGCATGCGCAGTAGTGAGCCCGAGCGCGCATCCGCAGTAGTGAGTCCGAGTGCGCATGCGCAGTAGTGACCCCGAATGCGCATTAGCAGTAGTGAATCCGAGTGCGCATGAGCAGTAGTGACCGCGAGTGCGCATGAGCAGTAGTGAGTCCGAGTGCGCATGAGCAGTAGTGACCCCGAGTGCGCATGCACAGTAGTGAGCCCGATTGCGCATCCGCAGTAGTGAGTCCGTGTGCGCATGTGCAGGTCTGAGCCGGAGTGCGCATGCGCAGTAGTGGGCCCGTGCGCGCATGCGCAGTAGTGAGCCCGTGTGCGCATGCGCAGTAGTGAGCCCGAACGCGCATCCGCAGTAGTGAGTCCGAGTGCGCATGAGCAGTAGTGACCCCGAGTGCGCATGCACAGTAGTGAGCCCGAGTGCGCATGAGCAGTAGTGAGTCCGAGTGCGCGTGAGCAGTAGTGACCCCGAGTGCGCATGAGCAGTAGTGAGTCCGAGTGCGCATGAGCAGTAGTGAGTCCGAGTGCGCATGAGCAGTAGTGACCCCGAGTGCGCATGAGCAGTAGTGAGCCCGAGTGCGCATGAGCAGTAGTGAGTCCGAGTGCGCGTGAGCAGTAGTGACCCCGAGTGCGCATGCACAGTAGTGAGTCCGAGTGCGCATGAGCAGTAGTGACCCCGAGTGCGCATGAGTAGTAGCGAGTCCGAGTGCGCATGAGCAGTAGTGACCCCGAGTGCGCATGCACAGTAGTGAGCCCGAGTGCGCATGAGCAGTAGTGAGTCCGAGTGCGCATGAGCAGTAGTGACCCCGAGTGCGCGTGCACAGTAGTGCGCCCCTGTGCGCATGAGCAGTAGTGAGCCCGAGTGCGCGTGAGCAGTAGTGACCCCAAGTGCGCATGAGCAGTAGTGAGTCCGAGTGCGCATGAGCAGTAGTGACCCCGAGTGCGCATGAGCAGTAGTGACCCCGAGTGCGCATGCACAGTAGTGAGCCGGATTGCGCATCCGCAGTAGTGAGTCCGTGTGCGCATGTGCAGGTCTGAGCCGGAGTGCGCATGCGCAGTAGTGGGCCCGTGCGCGCATGCGCAGTAGTGAGCCCGGGTGCGCATGCGCAGTAGTGAGCCCGAGCGCGCATCCGCAGTAGTGAGCCCGAGCGCGCATGCGCAGTGGTGAGTCCGATTGCGCATGTGCAGGTCTGAGCCGGAGTGCGCATGCGCAGTAGTGGCCCGTGCGCGCATGCGCACCTAGTGAGCCCGTGTGCGCATGCGCAGTAGTGAGCCCGAGCGCGCATCCGCAGTAGTGAGTTCGAGTGCGCATGCGCAGTAGTGACCCCGAATACGCATGAGCAGTAGTGACCCCGAGTGCGCATGCACAGTAGTGAGTCCGAGTGCGCATGAGCAGTAGTGACCCCGAGTGCGCATGAGCAGTAGCGAGTCCGAGTGCGCGTGAGCAGTAGTGACCCCGAGTGCGCATGCACAGTAGTGAGCCCGAGTGCGCATGAGCAGTAGTGAGTCCGAGTGTGCATGCGCAGTAGTGACCCCGAATGCGCATGAGCAGTAGTGAGTCCGAGTGCGCATGAGCAGTAGTGACCCCGAGTGCGCATGAGCAGTAGTGAGTCCGAGTGCGCATCAGCAAGAGTGACCCCGAGTGCGCATGAGCAGTAGTGACCCCGAGTGCGCATGCACAGTAGTGGGCCCGATTGCGCATCCGCAGTAGTGAGTCCGTGTGCGCATGCGCAGTAGTGACCCCGAATGCGCATGAGCAGTAGTGAGTCCGAGTGCGCATGAGCAGTAGTGACCCCGAGTGTGCATGAGCAGTAGTCAGTCCGAGTGCGCATGAGCAGTAGTGACCCCGAGTGCGCATGAGCAGTAGTGAGTCCGAGTGCGCATGAGCAGTAGTGACCCCGAGTGCGCATGCACATTAGTGAGCCCGTGTGCGCATGCGCAGTAGTGAGCCCGAGCGCGCATCCGCAGTAGTGAGTCCGAGTGCGCATGCGCAGTAGTGACCCCGAATGCGCATGAGCAGTAGTGAGTCCGAGTGCGCATGAGCAGTAGTGACCCCGAGTGCGCATGAGCAGTAGTGACCCCGAGTGCCCATGAGCAGTAGTGAGCCCGAGTGCGCATGAGCAGTAGTGACCCCGAGTGCGCATGCACAGTAGTGAGCCCGATTGCGCATCCGCAGTAGTGAGTCCGAGTGCGCATGCACAGTAGTGACCCCGAATGCGCATGAGCAGTTTTGAGTCCGAGTGCGCATGAGCAGTAGTGACCCCGAGTGCGCATGCACAGTAGTGAGCCCGTGTGCGCATGCACAGTAGTGAGCCCGTGTGCGCATGCGCAGAAGTGAGCTCGAATGCGCATGTGCAGGTCTGAGCCTGAGTGCGCATGCGCAGTAGTGGCCCGTGCGCGCATGCGCAGTAGTGAGCCCGTGTGCGCATGCGCAGTAGTGAGCCCGAGCGCGCATCCGCAGTAGTGAGTCCGAGTGCGCATGCGCAGTAGTGACCCCGAATGCGCATGAGCAGTAATGAGTCCGAGTGCGCATGAGCAGTAGTGACCCCGAGTGCGCATGAGCAGTAGTGAGCCCGAGTGCGCATGAGCAGTAGTGAGACCGAGCGCGCATCCGCAGTAGTGAGTCCGAGTGCGCATGCGCAGTAGTGACCCCGAATGCGCATGAGCAGTAGTGAGTCCGAGTGCGCATGAGCAGTAGTGACCCCGAGTGCGCATGCACAGTAGTGAGCCCGATTGCGCATCCGTAGTAGTGAGTCCGAGTGCGCATGCACAGTAGTGACCCCGAATGCGCATGAGCAGTTTTGAGTCCGAGTGCGCATGAGCAGTAGTGACCCCGAGTGCGCATGTACAGTAGTGAGTCCGAGTGCGCATGAGCAGTAGTGACCCCGAGTGCGCGTGCACAGTAGTGCGCCTCTGTGCGCATGAGCAGTAGTGAGTCCGAGTGCGCGTGAGCAGTAGTGACCCCAAGTGCGCATGAGCAGTAGTGAGTCCGAGTGCGCATGAGCAGTAGTGACCCCGAGTGCGCATGAGCAGTAGTGACCCCGAGTGCGCATGCACAGTAGTGAGCCCGATTGCGCATCCGCAGTAGTGAGTCCGTGTGCGCATGTGCAGGTCTGAGCCGGAGTGCGCATGCGCAGTAGTGGGCCCGTGCGCGCATGCGCAGTAGTGAGCCCGGGGGCGCATGCGCAGTAGTGAGCCCGAGCGCGCATCCGCAGTAGTGAGCCCGAGCGCGCATGCGCAGTGGTGAGTCCGATTGCGCATGTGCAGGTCTGAGCCGGAGTGCGCATGCGCAGTAGTGGGCCCGTGCGCGCATGCGCACCTAGTGAGCCCGTGTGCGCATGCGCAGTAGTGAGCCCGAGCGCGCATCCGCAGTAGTGAGTTCGAGTGCGCATGAGCAGTAGTGACCCCGAGTGCGCATGAGCAGTAGTGACCCCGAGTGCGCATGCACAGTAGTGAGCCCGATTGCGCATCCGCAGTAGTGAGTCCGTGTGCGCGTGTGCAGGTCTGAGCCGGAGTGCGCATGCGCAGTAGTGGGCCCGTGCGCGCATGCGCAGTAGTGAGCCCGTGTGCGCATGCGCAGTAGTGAGACCGAGCGCGCATCCGCAGTAGTGAGTCCGAGTGCGCATGCCCAGTAGTGACCCCGAATGCGCATGAGCAGTAGTGAGTCCGAGTGCGCATGAGCAGTAGTGACCCCGAGTGTGCATGAGCAGTAGTCAGTCCGAGTGCGCATGAGCAGTAGTGACCCCGAGTGCGCATGAGCAGTAGTGAGTCCGAGTGCGCATGAGCAGTAGTGACCCCGAGTGCGCATGCACATTAGTGAGCCCGAGTGTGCATGAGTAGTAGTGACCCCGAGTGCGCATGCTCAGTAGTGAGCCCGTGTGCGCATGCGCAGAAGTGAGCTCGAATGCGCATGTGCAGATCTGAGCCGGACTGCGCATGCGCAGTAGTGAGCCCGTGTGCGCATGCGCAGTAGTGACCCCGAATGCGCATGAGCAGTAGTGAGTCCGAGTGCGCATGAGCAGTAGTGACCCCGAGTGCGCATGAGCAGTAGTGAGCCCGTGTGCGCATGCGCAGTAGTGAGCCCGAGCGCGCATCCGCAGTAGTGAGTCCGAGTGCGCATGCGCAGTAGTGACCCCGAATGCGCATGAGCAGTAGTGAGTCCGAGTGCGCATGAGCAGTAGTGACCCCGAGTGTGCATGAGCAGTAGTCAGTCCGAGTGCGCATGAGCAGTAGTGACCCCGAGTGCGCATGAGCAGTAGTGAGTCCGAGTGCGCATGAGCAGTAGTGACCCCGAGTGCGCATGCACATTAGTGAGCCCGAGTGTGCATGAGTAGTAGTGACCCCGAGTGCGCATGCACAGTAGTGAGCCCGTGTGCGCATGCGCAGAAGTGAGCTCGCATGCGCATGTGCAGGTCTGAGCCGGACTGCGCATGCGCAGTAGTGAGCCCGTGTGCGCATGCGCAGTAGTGACCCCGAATACGCATGAGCAGTAGTGAGTCCGAGTGCGCATGAGCAGTAGTGACCCCGAGTGCGCATGAGCAGTAGCGACCCCGAGTGCGCATGAGCAGTAGTGAATCCGAGTGCACATGAGCAGTAGTGACCCGGAGTGCGCATGAGCAGTAGTGAGTCCGAGTGCGCATGAGCAGTAGTGACCCCGAGTGCGCATGAGCAGTAGTGAGTCTGAGTGCGCATGCGCAGAAGTGAGCTCGAATGCGCATGTGCAGGTCTGAGCCGGACTGCGCATGCGCAGTAGTGAGCCCGATTGCGCATCCGCAGTAGTGAGTCCGTGTGCGCATGTGCAGGTCTGAGCCGGAGTGCGCATGCGCAGTAGTGGGCCCGTGCGCGCATGCGCAGTAGTGAGCCCGTGTGCGCATGCGCAGTAGTGAGCCCAAGCGCGCATCCGCAGTAGTGAGTCCGAGTGCGCATGCGCAGTAGTGACCCCGAACGCGCATGAGCAGTAGTGAGTCCGAGTGCGCATGAGCAGTAGTGACCCCGAGTGCGCATGAGCAGTAGCGAGTCCGAGTGCGCATCAGCAGTAGTGACCCCGAGTGCGCATGAGCAGTAGTGACCCCGAGTGCGCATGCACAGTAGTGAGCCCGTGTGCGCATGCGCAGAAGTGAGCTCGAATGCGCATGTGCAGGTCTGAGCCGGAGTGCGCATGCGCAGTAGTGGGCCCGTGCGCGCATGCGCACCTAGTGAGCCCGTGTGCGCATGCGCAGTAGTGAGCCCGAGCGCGCATCCGCAGTAGTGAGTTCGAGTGCGCATGAGCAGTAGTGACCCCGAGTGCGCATGAGCAGTAGTGACCCCGAGTGCGCATGCACAGTAGTGAGCCCGATTGCGCATCCGCAGTAGTGAGTCCGTGTGCGCATGTGCAGGTCTGAGCCGGAGTGCGCATGCGCAGTAGTGGGCCCGTGCGCGCATGCGCAGTAGTGAGCCCGTGTGCGCATGCGCAGTAGTGAGCCCAAGCGCGCATCCGCAGTAGTGAGTCCGAGTGCGCATGCGCAGTAGTGACCCCGAACGCGCATGAGCAGTAGTGAGTCCGAGTGCGCATGAGCAGTAGTGACCCCGAGTGCGCATGAGCAGTAGCGAGTCCGAGTGCGCATCAGCAGTAGTGACCCCGAGTGCGCATGAGCAGTAGTGACCCCGAGTGCGCATGCACAGTAGTGAGCCCGTGTGCGCATGCGCAGAAGTGAGCTCGAATGCGCATGTGCAGGTCTGAGCCGGAGTGCGCATGCGCAGTAGTGGGCCCGTGCGCGCATGCGCACCTAGTGAGCCCGTGTGCGCATGCGCAGTAGTGAGCCCGAGCGCGCATCCGCA
Organism: Megachile leachella; assembly: GCA_963576845.1. Taxonomy (NCBI): domain Eukaryota; kingdom Metazoa; phylum Arthropoda; class Insecta; order Hymenoptera; family Megachilidae; genus Megachile; species Megachile leachella. Next base: position 758,770 of record CAUYWW010000054.1, read on the forward strand.
GTAGTGAGTTCGAGTGCGCATGAGCATTAGTGACCCCGAGTGCGCATGAGCAGTAGTGACCCCGAGTGCGCATGCACAGTAGTGAGCCCGATTGCGCATCCGCAGTAGTGAGTCCGTGTGCGCGTGTGCAGGTCTGAGCCGGAGTGCGCATGCGCAGTAGTGGGCCCGTGCGCGCATGCGCAGTAGTGAGCCCGTGTGCGCATGCGCAGTAGTGAGACCGAGCGCGCATCCGCAGTAGTGAGTCCGAGTGCGCATGCCCAGTAGTGACCCCGAATGCGCATGAGCAGTAGTGAGTCCGAGTGCGCATGAGCAGTAGTGACCCCGAGTGCGCATGCACAGTAGTGAGCCCGATTGCGCATCCGCAGTAGTGAGTCCGAGTGCGCATCCGCAGTAGTGACCCCGAGTGCGCATGCACATTAGTGAGCCCGAGTGCGCATGAGCAGTAGTGACCCCGAGTGCGCATGCACAGTAGTGAGCCCGATTGCGCATCCGCAGTAGTGAGTCCGTGTGCGCATGTGCAGGTCTGAGCCGGAGTGCGCATGCGCAGTAGTGAGCCCGTGTGCGCATGCGCAGTAGTGAGACCGAGCGCGCATCCGCAGTAGTGAGTCCGAGTGCGCATGCGCAGTAGTGACCCTGAATGCGCATGAGCAGTAGTGAGTCCGAGTGCGCATGAGCAGTAGTGACCCCGAGTGTGCATGAGCAGTAGTCAGTCCGAGTGCGCATGAGCAGTGGTGACCCCGAGTGCGCATGAGCAGTAGTGAGTCCGAGTGCGCATGCGCAGTAGTGACCCCGAGTGCGCATGCACATTAGTGAGCCCGAGTGTGCATGAGTAGTAGTGACCCCGAGTGCGCATGCACAGTAGTGAGCACGTGTGCGCATGCGCAGAAGTGAGCTCGCATGCGCATGTGCAGGTCTGAGCCGGACTGCGCATGCGCAGTAGTGAGCCCGTGTGCGCATGCGCAGTAGTGACCCCGAATACGCATGAGCAGTAGTGAGTCCGAGTGCGCATGAGCAGTAGTGACCCCGAGTGCGCATGAGCAGTAGTGACCCCGAGTGCGCATGAGCAGTAGTGAATCCGAGTGCACATGAGCAGTAGTGACCCGGAGTGCGCATGAGCAGTAGTGAGTCCGAGTGCGCATGAGCAGTAGTGACCCCGAGTGCGCATGAGCAGTAGTGAGTCCGAGTGCGCATGCGCAGAAGTGAGCTCGAATGCGCATGTGCAGGTCTGAGCCGGACTGCGCATGCGCAGTAGTGAGCCCGATTGCGCATCCGCAGTAGTGAGTCCGTGTGCGCATGTGCAGGTCTGAGCCGGAGTGCGCATGCGCAGTAGTGGGCCCGAGCGCGCATGCGCAGTAGTGAGCCCGTGTGCGCATGCGCAGTAGTGAGCCCGAGCGCGCATCCGCAGTAGTGAGTCCGAGTGCGCATGCGCAGTAGTGACCCCGAATGCGCATGAGCAGTAGTGAGTCCGAGTGCGCATGAGCAGTAGTGACCCCGAGTGCGCATGAGCAGTAGCGAGTCCGAGTGCGCATCAGCAGTAGTGACCCCGAGTGCGCATGAGCAGTAGTGACCCCGAGTGCGCATGCACAGTAGTGAGCCCGTGTGCGCATGCGCAGAAGTGAGCTCGAATGCGCATGTGCAGGTCTGAGCCGGAGTGCGCATGCGCAGTAGTGGGCCCGTGCGAGCATGCGCAGTAGTGAGCCCGTGTGCGCATGCGCAGTAGTGAGCCCGAACGCGCATCCGCAGTAGTGAGACCGAGTGCGCATGCGCAGTAGTGACCCCGAATGCGCATGAGCAGTAGTGAGTCCGAGTGCGCATGAGCAGTAGTGACCCCGAGTGCGCATGCACAGTAGTGAGCCCGAGTGCGCATGAGCAGTAGTGAGTCCGAGTGCGCATGAGCAGTAGTGACCCCGAGTGCGCATGCACAGTAGTGAGTCCGAGTGCGCATGAGCAGTAATGACCCCGAATGCGCATGAGCAGTAGTGAGACCGAGTGCGCATGAGCAGTAGTGACCCCGAGTGCGCATGAGCAGTAGTGACCCCGAGTGCGCATGAGCAGTAGTGAGCCCGAGTGCGCATGAGCAGTAGTGACCCCGAATGCGCATGAGCAGTAGTGAGCCCGTGTGCGCATGCGCAGTAGTGAGCCCGATTGTGCATCCGCAGTAGTGAGTCCGAGTGCGCATGAGCAGTAGTGAGTCCGAGTGCGCGTGAGCAGTAGTGACCCCGAGTGCGCATGCACAGTAGTGAGTCCGAGTGCGCATGAGCAGTAGTGACCCCGAGTGCGCATGAGCAGTAGTGGGTCCGAGAGCGCGTGAGCAGTAGTGACCCCGCGTGCGCATGCACAGTAGTGAGCCCGAGTGCGCATCCGCAGTAGTGAGTCCGTGTGCGCATGTGCAGGTCTGAGCCGGAGTGCGCATGCGCAGTAGTGGGCCCGTGCGCGCGTGCGCAGTAGTGAGCCCGTGTGCGCATGCGCAGTAGTGAGACCGAGCGCGCATCCGCAGTAGTGAGTCCGAGTGCGCATGCGCAGTAGTGACCCCGAATGCGCATGAGCAGTAGTGAGTCCGAGTGCGCATGAGCAGTAGTGACCCCGAGTGTGCATGAGCAGTAGTCAGTCCGAGTGCGCATGCACAGTAGTGAGCCCGTGTGCGCATGCGCAGAAGTGAGCTCGAATGCGCATGTGCAGGTCTGAGCCGGACTGCGCATGCGCAGTAGTGAGCCCGTGTGCGCATGCGCAGTAGTGATCCCGAATGCGCATGAGCAGTAGTGAGTCCGAGTGCGCATGAGCAGTAGTGACCCCGAGTGCGCATGAGCAGTAGTGAGCCCGTGTGCGCATGCGCAGTAGTGAGCCCGAGCGCGCATCCGCAGTAGTGACCCCGAGTGCGCATGCACATTAGTGAGCCCGAGTGCGCATGAGCAGTAGTGACCCCGAGTGCGCATGCACAGTAGTGAGCCCGATTGAGCATCCGCAGTAGTGAGTCCGTGTGCGCATGTGCAGGTCTGAGCCGGAGTGCGCATGCGCAGTAGTGGGCCCGTGCGCGCATGCGCAGTAGTGAGCCCGTGTGCGCATGCGCAGTAGTGAGACCGAGCGCGCATCCGCAGTAGTGAGTCCGAGTGCGCATGCGCAGTAGTGACCCCGAATGCGCATGAGCAGTAGTGAGTCCGAGTGCGCATGAGCAGTAGTGACCCCGAGTGTGCATGAGCAGTAGTCAGTCCGAGTGCGCATGAGCAGTAGTGACCCCGAGTGCGCATGAGCAGTAGTGAGTCCGAGTGCGCATGAGCAGTAGTGACCCCGAGTGCGCATGCACATTAGTGAGCCCGAGTGTGCATGAGTAGTAGTGACCCCGAGTGCGCATGCACAGTAGTGAGCCCGTGTGCGCATGCGCAGAAGCGAGCTCGAATGCGCACGTGCAGGTCTGAGCCGGACTGCGCATGCGCAGTAGTGAGCCCGTGTGCGCATGCGCAGTAGTGACCCCGAATGCGCATGAGCAGTAGTGAGACAGAGTGCGCATGAGCAGTAGTGACCCCGAGCGCGCATGAGCAGTAGTGACCCCGAGTGCGCATGAGCAGTAGTGAATCCGAGTGCACATGAGCAGTAGTGACCGGGAGTGCGCATGAGCAGTAGTGAGTCCGAGTGCGCATGAGCAGTAGTGACCCCGAGTGCGCATGAGCAGTAGTGACCCCGAGTGCGCATGCACAGTAGTGAGCGCAATTGCGCATCCGCAGTAGTGAGTCCGTGTGCGCATGTGCAGGTCTGAGCCGGAGTGCGCATGCGCAGTAGTGAGCCCGATTGTGCATCCGCAGTAGTGAGTCCGAGTGCGCATGAGCAGTAGTGAGCCCGAATGCGCATGAGCAGTAGTGAGCCCGTGTGCGCATGCGCAGTAGTGAGCCCGAGCACGCATCCGCAGTAGTGAGTCCGAGTGCGCATGCGCAGTAGTGACCCCGAATGCGCATGAGCAGTAGTGAATCCGAGTGCGCATGAGCAGTAGTGACCCCGAGTGCGCATGAGCAGTAGTGAGTCCGAGTGCGCATGAGCAGTAGTGACCCCGAGTGCGCATGAGCAGTAGTGACCCCGAGTGCACATGCACAGTAGTGAGCCCGATTGCGCATCCGCAGTAGTGAGCCCGTGTGCGCATGCGCAGTAGTGAGACCGATCGCGCATCCGCAGTAGTGAGTCCGAGTGCGCATGCGCAGAAGTGACCCCGAATGCGCATGAGCAGTAGTGAGTCCGAGTGCGCATGCGCAGAAGTGAGCTCGAATGCGCATGTGCAGGTCTGAGCCGGACTGCGCATGGGCAGTAGTGAGCCCGATTGCGCATCCGCAGTAGTGAGTCCGTGTGCGCGTGTGCAGGTCTGAGCCGGAGTGCGCATGCGCAATAGTGGGCCCGTGCACGCATGCGCAGTAGTGAGCCCGGGTGCGCATGCGCAGTAGTGAGCCCGAGCGCGCATCCGCAGTAGTGAGCCCGATTGCGCATCCGCAGTAGTGAGTCCGTGTGCGCATGTGCAGGTCTGAGCCGGAGTGCGCATGCGCAGTAGTGGGCCCGTGCGCGCATGCGCAGTAGTGAGCCCGTGTGCGCATGCGCAGTAGTGAGCCCGAGCGCGCATCCGCAGTAGTGAGTCCGAGTGCGCATGCGCAGTAGTGACCCCGAATGCGCATTAGCAGTAGTGAATCCGAGTGCGCATGAACAGTAGTGACCGCGAGTGCGCATGAGCAGTAGTGAGTCCGAGTGCGCATGAGCAGTAGTGACCCCGAGTGCGCATGCACAGTAGTGAGCCCGATTGCGCATCCGCAGTAGTGAGTCCGTGTGCGCATGTGCAGGTCTGAGCCGGAGTGCGCATGCGCAGTAGTGGGCCCGTGCGCGCATGCGCAGTAGTGAGCCCGTGTGCGCATGCGCAGTAGTGAGCCCGAACGCGCATCCGCAGTAGTGAGTCCGAGTGCGCATGAGCAGTAGTGACCCCGAGTGCGCATGCACAGTAGTGAGCCCGAGTGCGCATGAGCAGTAGTGAGTCCGAGTGCGCGTGAGCAGTAGTGACCCCGAGTGCGCATGAGCAGTAGTGAGTCCGAGTGCGCATGAGCAGTAGTGAGTCCGAGTGCGCATGAGCAGTAGTGACCCCGAGTGCGCATGAGCAGTAGTGAGCCCGAGTGCGCATGAGCAGTAGTGACCCCGAGTGCGCATGAGCAGTAGTGACCCGGAGTGCGCATGAGCAGTAGTGAGTCCGAGTGCGCATGAGCAGTAGTGACCTCGAGTGCGCATGAGCAGTAGTGACCCCGAGTGCGCATGCACAGTAGTGAGCGCAATTGCGCATCCGCAGTAGTGAGTCCGTGTGCGCATGTGCAGGTCTGAGCCGGAGTGCGCATGCGCAGTAGTGAGCCCGATTGTGCATCCGCAGTAGTGAGTCCGAGTGCGCATGAGCAGTAGTGAGCCCGAATGCGCATGAGCAGTAGTGAGTCCGAGTGCGCAAGCGCAGTAGTGAGCCCGATTGCGCATCCGCAGTAGTGAGTCCGTGTGCGCATGTGCAGGTCTGAGCCGGAGTGCGCATGCGCAATAGTGGGCTTGTGCGCGCATGCGCAGTAGTGAGCCCGGGTGCGCATGCGCAGTAGTGAGCCCGAGCGCGCATCCGCAGTAGTGAGCCCGATTGCGCATCCGCAGTAGTGAGTCCGTGTGCGCATGTGCAGGTCTGAGCCGGAGTGCGCATGCGCAGTAGTGGGCCCGTGCGCGCATGCGCAGTAGTGAGCCCGTGTGCGCATGCGCAGTAGTGAGCCCGAGCACGCATCCGCAGTAGTGAGTCCGAGTGCGCATGCGCAGTAGTGACCCCGAATGCGCATTAGCAGTAGTGAATCCGAGTGCGCATGAGATGTAGTGACCGCGAGTGCGCATGAGCAGTAGTGAGTCCGAGTGCGCATGCGCAGTAGTGAGCCCGATTGCGCATCCGCAGTAGTGAGTCCGTGTGCGCATGTGCAGGTCTGAGCCGGAGTGCGCATGCGCAATAGTGGGCTTGTGCGCGCATGCGCAGTAGTGAGCCCGGGTGCGCATGCGCAGTAGTGGGCCCGTGCGCGCATGCGCAGTAGTGAGCCCGTGTGCGCATGCGCAGTAGTGAGCCCGAGCGCGCATCCGCAGTAGTGAGTCCGAGTGCGCATGAGCAGTAGTGACCCCGAATGCGCATGCACAGTAGTGAGCCCGAGTGCGCATGAGCAGTAGTGAGTCCGAGTGCGCGTGAGCAGTAGCGACCCCGAGTGCGCATGAGCAGTAGTGAGTCCGAGTGCGCATGAGCAGTAGTGAGTCCGAGTGCGCATGAGCAGTAGTGACCCCGAGTGCGCATGAGCAGTAGTGAGCCCGAGTGCGCATGCGCAGTAGTGAGTCCGAGTGCGCGTGAGCAGTAGTGACCCCGAGTGCGCATGCACAGTAGTGAGTCCGAGTGCGCATGAGCAGTAGTGACCCCGAGTGCGCATGAGCAGTAGCGAGTCCGAGTGCGCGTGAGCAGTAGTGACCCCGAGTGCGCATGCACAGTAGTGAGCCCGAGTGCGCATGAGCAGTAGTGAGTCCGAGTGCGCATGAGCAGTAGTGACCCCGAGTGCGCGTGCACAGTAGTGCGCCCCTGTGCGCATGAGCAGTAGTGAGTCCGAGTGCGCGTGAGCAGTAGTGACCCCAAGTGCGCATGAGCAGTAGTGAGTCCGAGTGCGCATGAGCAGTAGTGACCCCGAGTGCGCATGAGCAGTAGTGACCCCGAGTGCGCATGCACAGTAGTGAGCCCGATTGCGCATCCGCAGTAGTGAGTCCGTGTGCGCATGTGCAGGTCTGAGCCGGAGTGCGCATGCGCAGTAGTGGGCCCGTGCGCGCATGCGCAGTAGTGAGCCCGGGTGCGCATGCGCAGTAGTGAGCCCGAGCGCGCATCCGAAGTAGTGAGCCCGAGCGCGCATGCGCAGTGGTGAGTCCGATTGCGCATGTGCAGGTCTGAGCCGGAGTGCGCATGCGCAGTAGTGGGCCCGTGCGCGCATGCGCACCTAGTGAGCCCGTGTGCGCATGCGCAGTAGTGAGCCCGAGCGGGCATCCGCAGTAGTGAGTTCGAGTGCGCATGCGCAGTAGTGACCCCGAATACGCATGAGCAGTAGTGACCCCGAGTGCGCATGCACAGTAGTGAGTCCGAGTGCGCATGAGCAGTAGTGACCCCGAGTGCGCGTGCACAGTAGTGCGCCCCTGTGCGCATGAGCAGTAGTGAGTCCGAGTGCGCGTGAGCAGTAGTGACCCCAAGTGCGCATGAGCAGTAGTGAGTCCGAGTGCGCATGAGCAGTAGTGACCCCGAGTGCGCATGAGCAGTAGTGACCCCGAGTGCGCATGCACAGTAGTGAGCCCGATTGCGCATCCGCAGTAGTGAGTCCGTGTGCGCATGTGCAGGTCTGAGCCGGAGTGCGCATGCGCAGTCGTGGGCCCGTGCGCGCATGCGCAGTAGTGAGCCCGGGTGCGCATGCGCAGTAGTGAGCCCGAGCGCGCACCCGCAGTAGTGAGCCCGAGCGCGCATGCGCAGTGGTGAGTCCGATTGCGCATGTGCAGGTCTGAGCCGGAGTGCGCATGCGCAGTAGTGGGCCCGTGCGCGCATGCGCACCTAGTGAGCCCGTGTGCGCATGCGCAGTAGTGAGCCCGAGCGCGCATCCGCAGTAGTGAGTCCGAGTGTGCATGCGCAGTAGTGACCCCGAATGCGCATGAGCAGTAGTGAGTCCGAGTGCGCATGAGCAGTAGTGACCCCTAGTGCGCATGAGCAGTAGTGAGTCCGAGTGCGCATCAGCAATAGTGACCCCGAGTGCGCATGAGCAGTAGTGACCCCGAGTGCGCATGCACAGTAGTGAGCCCGATTGCGCATCCGCAGTAGTGAGGCTGTGTGCGCATGTGCAGGTCTGAGCCGGAGTGCGCGTGAGCAGTAGTGACCGAGAGTGCGCATGCACAGTAGTGAGCCCGAGTGCGCGTGCACAGTAGTGCGCCCTTGTGCGCATGAGCAGTAGTGAGTCCGAGTGCGCGTGAGCAGTAGTGACCCCAAGTGCGCATGAGCAGTAGTGAATCCGAGTGCGCATGAGCAGTAGTGACCCCGAGTGAGCATGAGCAGTAATGACCCCGAGTGCACATGCACAGTAGTGAGCCCGATTGCGCATCCGCAGTAGTGAGTCCGTGTGCGCGTGTGCAGGTCTGAGCCGGAGTGCGCATGCGCAATAGTGGGCCCGTGCACGCATGCGCAGTAGTGAGCCCGGGTGCGCATGCGCAGTAGTGAGCCCGAGCGCGCATCCGCAGTAGTGAGCCCGATTGCGCATCCGCAGTAGTGAGTCCGTGTGCGCATGTGCAGGTCTGAGCCGGAGTGCGCATGCGCAGTAGTGGGCCCGTGCGCGCATGCGCAGTAGTGAGCCCGTGTGCGCATGCGCAGTAGTGAGCCCGAGCGCGCATCCGCAGTAGTGAGTCCGAGTGCGCATGCGCAGTAGTGACCCCGAATGCGCATTAGCAGTAGTGAATCCGAGTGCGCATGAACAGTAGTGACCGCGAGTGCGCATGAGCAGTAGTGAGTCCGAGTGCGCATGAGCAGTAGTGACCCCGAGTGCGCATGCACAGTAGTGAGCCCGATTGCGCATCCGCAGTAGTGAGTCCGTGTGCGCATGTGCAGGTCTGAGCCGGAGTGCGCATGCGCAGTAGTGGGCCCGTGCGCGCATGCGCAGTAGTGAGCCCGTGTGCGCATGCGCAGTAGTGAGCCCGAACGCGCATCCGCAGTAGTGAGTCCGAGTGCGCATGAGCAGTAGTGACCCCGAGTGCGCATGCACAGTAGTGAGCCCGAGTGCGCATGAGCAGTAGTGAGTCCGAGTGCGCGTGAGCAGTAGTGACCCCGAGTGCGCATGAGCAGTAGTGAGTCCGAGTGCGCATGAGCAGTAGTGAGTCCGAGTGCGCATGAGCAGTAGTGACCCCGAGTGCGCATGAGCAGTAGTGAGCCCGAGTGCGCATGAGCAGTAGTGACCCCGAGTGCGCATGAGCAGTAGTGACCCGGAGTGCGCATGAGCAGTAGTGAGTCCGAGTGCGCATGAGCAGTAGTGACCTCGAGTGCGCATGAGCAGTAGTGACCCCGAGTGCGCATGCACAGTAGTGAGCGCAATTGCGCATCCGCAGTAGTGAGTCCGTGTGCGCATGTGCAGGTCTGAGCCGGAGTGCGCATGCGCAGTAGTGAGCCCGATTGTGCATCCGCAGTAGTGAGTCCGAGTGCGCATGAGCAGTAGTGAGCCCGAATGCGCATGAGCAGTAGTGAGTCCGAGTGCGCAAGCGCAGTAGTGAGCCCGATTGCGCATCCGCAGTAGTGAGTCCGTGTGCGCATGTGCAGGTCTGAGCCGGAGTGCGCATGCGCAATAGTGGGCTTGTGCGCGCATGCGCAGTAGTGAGCCCGGGTGCGCATGCGCAGTAGTGAGCCCGAGCGCGCATCCGCAGTAGTGAGCCCGATTGCGCATCCGCAGTAGTGAGTCCGTGTGCGCATGTGCAGGTCTGAGCCGGAGTGCGCATGCGCAGTAGTGGGCCCGTGCGCGCATGCGCAGTAGTGAGCCCGTGTGCGCATGCGCAGTAGTGAGCCCGAGCACGCATCCGCAGTAGTGAGTCCGAGTGCGCATGCGCAGTAGTGACCCCGAATGCGCATTAGCAGTAGTGAATCCGAGTGCGCATGAGATGTAGTGACCGCGAGTGCGCATGAGCAGTAGTGAGTCCGAGTGCGCATGCGCAGTAGTGAGCCCGATTGCGCATCCGCAGTAGTGAGTCCGTGTGCGCATGTGCAGGTCTGAGCCGGAGTGCGCATGCGCAATAGTGGGCTTGTGCGCGCATGCGCAGTAGTGAGCCCGGGTGCGCATGCGCAGTAGTGGGCCCGTGCGCGCATGCGCAGTAGTGAGCCCGTGTGCGCATGCGCAGTAGTGAGCCCGAGCGCGCATCCGCAGTAGTGAGTCCGAGTGCGCATGAGCAGTAGTGACCCCGAATGCGCATGCACAGTAGTGAGCCCGAGTGCGCATGAGCAGTAGTGAGTCCGAGTGCGCGTGAGCAGTAGCGACCCCGAGTGCGCATGAGCAGTAGTGAGTCCGAGTGCGCATGAGCAGTAGTGAGTCCGAGTGCGCATGAGCAGTAGTGACCCCGAGTGCGCATGAGCAGTAGTGAGCCCGAGTGCGCATGCGCAGTAGTGAGTCCGAGTGCGCGTGAGCAGTAGTGACCCCGAGTGCGCATGCACAGTAGTGAGTCCGAGTGCGCATGAGCAGTAGTGACCCCGAGTGCGCATGAGCAGTAGCGAGTCCGAGTGCGCGTGAGCAGTAGTGACCCCGAGTGCGCATGCACAGTAGTGAGCCCGAGTGCGCATGAGCAGTAGTGAGTCCGAGTGCGCATGAGCAGTAGTGACCCCGAGTGCGCGTGCACAGTAGTGCGCCCCTGTGCGCATGAGCAGTAGTGAGTCCGAGTGCGCGTGAGCAGTAGTGACCCCAAGTGCGCATGAGCAGTAGTGAGTCCGAGTGCGCATGAGCAGTAGTGACCCCGAGTGCGCATGAGCAGTAGTGACCCCGAGTGCGCATGCACAGTAGTGAGCCCGATTGCGCATCCGCAGTAGTGAGTCCGTGTGCGCATGTGCAGGTCTGAGCCGGAGTGCGCATGCGCAGTAGTGGGCCCGTGCGCGCATGCGCAGTAGTGAGCCCGGGTGCGCATGCGCAGTAGTGAGCCCGAGCGCGCATCCGAAGTAGTGAGCCCGAGCGCGCATGCGCAGTGGTGAGTCCGATTGCGCATGTGCAGGTCTGAGCCGGAGTGCGCATGCGCAGTAGTGGGCCCGTGCGCGCATGCGCACCTAGTGAGCCCGTGTGCGCATGCGCAGTAGTGAGCCCGAGCGGGCATCCGCAGTAGTGAGTTCGAGTGCGCATGCGCAGTAGTGACCCCGAATACGCATGAGCAGTAGTGACCCCGAGTGCGCATGCACAGTAGTGAGTCCGAGTGCGCATGAGCAGTAGTGACCCCGAGTGCGCATGGGCAGTAGCGAGTCCGAGTGCGCGTGAGCAGTAGTGACCCCGAGGGCGCATGCACAGTAGTGAGCCCGAGTGCGCATGAGCAGTAGTGAGTCCGAGTGCGCATGAGCAGTAGTGACCCCGAGTGCGCGTGCACAGTAGTGCGCCCCTGTGCGCATGAGCAGTAGTGAGTCCGAGTGCGCGTGAGCAGTAGTGACCCCAAGTGCGCATGAGCAGTAGTGAGTCCGAGTGCGCATGAGCAGTAGTGACCCCGAGTGCGCATGAGCAGTAGTGACCCCGAGTGCGCATGCACAGTAGTGAGCCCGATTGCGCATCCGCAGTAGTGAGTCCGTGTGCGCATGTGCAGGTCTGAGCCGGAGTGCGCATGCGCAGTCGTGGGCCCGTGCGCGCATGCGCAGTAGTGAGCCCGGGTGCGCATGCGCAGTAGTGAGCCCGAGCGCGCACCCGCAGTAGTGAGCCCGAGCGCGCATGCGCAGTGGTGAGTCCGATTGCGCATGTGCAGGTCTGAGCCGGAGTGCGCATGCGCAGTAGTGGGCCCGTGCGCGCATGCGCACCTAGTGAGCCCGTGTGCGCATGCGCAGTAGTGAGCCCGAGCGCGCATCCGCAGTAGTGAGTCCGAGTGTGCATGCGCAGTAGTGACCCCGAATGCGCATGAGCAGTAGTGAGTCCGAGTGCGCATGAGCAGTAGTGACCCCTAGTGCGCATGAGCAGTAGTGAGTCCGAGTGCGCATCAGCAATAGTGACCCCGAGTGCGCATGAGCAGTAGTGACCCCGAGTGCGCATGCACAGTAGTGAGCCCGATTGCGCATCCGCAGTAGTGAGGCTGTGTGCGCATGTGCAGGTCTGAGCCGGAGTGCGCGTGAGCAGTAGTGACCGAGAGTGCGCATGCACAGTAGTGAGCCCGAGTGCGCGTGCACAGTAGTGCGCCCTTGTGCGCATGAGCAGTAGTGAGTCCGAGTGCGCGTGAGCAGTAGTGACCCCAAGTGCGCATGAGCAGTAGTGAATCCGAGTGCGCATGAGCAGTAGTGACCCCGAGTGAGCATGAGCAGTAATGACCCCGAGTGCACATGCACAGTAGTGGGCCCGATTGCGCATCCGCAGTAGTGAGTCCGTGTGCGCATGTGCAGGTCTGAGCCGGAGTGCGCATGCGCAGTAGTGGGCCTGTGCGCGCATGCGCAGTAGTGAGCCCGGGTGCGCATGCGCAGTAGTGAGCCCGAGCGCGCATCCGCAGTAGTGAGCCCGAGCGCGCATGCGCAGTGGTGAGTCCGATTGCGCATGTGCAGGTCTGAGCCGGAGTGCGCATGCGCAGTAGTGGGCCCGAGCGCGCATCCGCAGTAGTGAGTCCAAGTGCGCATGCGCAGTAGTGACCCCGAATGCGCGTGAGTAGTAGTGAGTTCGAGTGCGCATAAGCAGTAGTGACCCCGAGTGCGCATGAGCAGTAGTGAGTCCGAGTGCGCATGAGCAGTAGTGACCCCAAGTGCGCATGAGCAGTAGTGACCCCGAGTGCGCATGCACAGTAGTGAGCCCGATTGCGCATCCGCAGTAGTGAGTCCGTGTGCGCATGTGCATGTCTGAGCCGGAGTGCGCATACGCAGTAGTGGGCCCGTGCGCGCATGCGCAGTAGTGAGCCCGTGTGCGCATGCGCAGTAGTGAGCCCGAACGCGCATCCGCAGTAGTGAGTCCGAGTGCGCATGAGCAGTAGTGACCCCGAGTGCGCATGCACAGTAGTGAGCCCGAGTGCGCATGAGCAGTAGTGAGTCCGAGTGCGCGTGAGCAGTAGTGACCCCGAGTGCGCATGAGCAGTAGTGAGCCCGAATGCGCATGAGCAGTAGTGAGTCCGAGTGCGCAAGCGCAGTAGTGAGCCCGATTGCGCATCCGCAGTAGTGAGTCCGTGTGCGCATGTGCAGGTCTGAGCCGGAGTGCGCATGCGCAATAGTGGGCTTGTGCGCGCATGCGCAGTAGTGAGCCCGGGTGCGCATGCGCAGTAGTGAGCCCGAGCGCGCATCCGCAGTAGTGAGCCCGATTGCGCATCCGCAGTAGTGAGTCCGTGTGCGCATGTGCAGGTCTGAGCCGGAGTGCGCATGCGCAGTAGTGGGCCCGTGCGCGCATGCGCAGTAGTGAGCCCGTGTGCGCATGCGCAGTAGTGAGCCCGAGCACGCATCCGCAGTAGTGAGTCCGAGTGCGCATGCGCAGTAGTGACCCCGAATGCGCATTAGCAGTAGTGAATCCGAGTGCGCATGAGATGTAGTGACCGCGAGTGCGCATGAGCAGTAGTGAGTCCGAGTGCGCATGCGCAGTAGTGAGCCCGATTGCGCATCCGCAGTAGTGAGTCCGTGTGCGCATGTGCAGGTCTGAGCCGGAGTGCGCATGCGCAATAGTGGGCTTGTGCGCGCATGCGCAGTAGTGAGCCCGGGTGCGCATGCGCAGTAGTGGGCCCGTGCGCGCATGCGCAGTAGTGAGCCCGTGTGCGCATGCGCAGTAGTGAGCCCGAGCTCGCATCCGCAGTAGTGAGTCCGAGTGCGCATGAGCAGTAGTGACCCCGAATGCGCATGCACAGTAGTGAGCCCGAGTGCGCATGAGCAGTAGTGAGTCCGAGTGCGCGTGAGCAGTAGCGACCCCGAGTGCGCATGAGCAGTAGTGAGTCCGAGTGCGCATGAGCAGTAGTGAGTCCGAGTGCGCATGAGCAGTAGTGACCCCGAGTGCGCATGAGCAGTAGTGAGCCCGAGTGCGCATGCGCAGTAGTGAGTCCGAGTGCGCGTGAGCAGTAGTGACCCCGAGTGCGCATGCACAGTAGTGAGTCCGAGTGCGCATGAGCAGTAGTGACCCCGAGTGCGCATGAGCAGTAGCGAGTCCGAGTGCGCGTGAGCAGTAGTGACCCCGAGTGCGCATGCACAGTAGTGAGCCCGAGTGCGCATGAGCAGTAGTGAGTCCGAGTGCGCATGAGCAGTAGTGACCCCGAGTGCGCGTGCACAGTAGTGCGCCCCTGTGCGCATGAGCAGTAGTGAGTCCGAGTGCGCGTGAGCAGTAGTGACCCCAAGTGCGCATGAGCAGTAGTGAGTCCGAGTGCGCATGAGCAGTAGTGACCCCGAGTGCGCATGAGCAGTAGTGACCCCGAGTGCGCATGCGCAGTAGTGGGCCCGAGCGCGCATGCGCAGTGGTGAGTCCGGTTGCGCATGTGCAGGTCTGAGCCGGAGTGCGCATGCGCAGTAGTGGGCCCGTGCGCGCATGCGCACCTAGTGAGCCCGTGTGCGCATGCGCAGTAGTGAGCCCGAGCGGGCATCCGCAGTAGTGAGTTCGAGTGCGCATGCGCAGTAGTGACCCCGAATACGCATGAGCAGTAGTGACCCCGAGTGCGCATGCACAGTAGTGAGTCCGAGTGCGCATGAGCAGTAGTGACCCCGAGTGCGCATGGGCAGTAGCGAGTCCGAGTGCGCGTGAGCAGTAGTGACCCCGAGGGCGCATGCACAGTAGTGAGCCCGAGTGCGCATGAGCAGTAGTGAGTCCGAGTGCGCATGAGCAGTAGTGACCCCGAGTGCGCGTGCACAGTAGTGCGCCCCTGTGCGCATGAGCAGTAGTGAGTCCGAGTGCGCGTGAGCAGTAGTGACCCCAAGTGCGCATGAGCAGTAGTGAGTCCGAGTGCGCATGAGCAGTAGTGACCCCGAGTGCGCATGAGCAGTAGTGACCCCGAGTGCGCATGCACAGTAGTGAGCCCGATTGCGCATCCGCAGTAGTGAGTCCGTGTGCGCATGTGCAGGTCTGAGCCGGAGTGCGCATGCGCAGTCGTGGGCCCGTGCGCGCATGCGCAGTAGTGAGCCCGGGTGCGCATGCGCAGTAGTGAGCCCGAGCGCGCACCCGCAGTAGTGAGCCCGAGCGCGCATGCGCAGTGGTGAGTCCGATTGCGCATGTGCAGGTCTGAGCCGGAGTGCGCATGCGCAGTAGTGGGCCCGTGCGCGCATGCGCACCTAGTGAGCCCGTGTGCGCATGCGCAGTAGTGAGCCCGAGCGCGCATCCGCAGTAGTGAGTCCGAGTGTGCATGCGCAGTAGTGACCCCGAATGCGCATGAGCAGTAGTGAGTCCGAGTGCGCATGAGCAGTAGTGACCCCTAGTGCGCATGAGCAGTAGTGAGTCCGAGTGCGCATCAGCAATAGTGACCCCGAGTGCGCATGAGCAGTAGTGACCCCGAGTGCGCATGCACAGTAGTGAGCCCGATTGCGCATCCGCAGTAGTGAGGCTGTGTGCGCATGTGCAGGTCTGAGCCGGAGTGCGCGTGAGCAGTAGTGACCGAGAGTGCGCATGCACAGTAGTGAGCCCGAGTGCGCGTGCACAGTAGTGCGCCCTTGTGCGCATGAGCAGTAGTGAGTCCGAGTGCGCGTGAGCAGTAGTGACCCCAAGTGCGCATGAGCAGTAGTGAATCCGAGTGCGCATGAGCAGTAGTGACCCCGAGTGAGCATGAGCAGTAATGACCCCGAGTGCGCATGCACAGTAGTGGGCCCGATTGCGCATCCGCAGTAGTGAGTCCGTGTGCGCATGTGCAGGTCTGAGCCGGAGTGCGCATGCGCAGTAGTGGGCCTGTGCGCGCATGCGCAGTAGTGAGCCCGGGTGCGCATGCGCAGTAGTGAGCCCGAGCGCGCATCCGCAGTAGTGAGCCCGAGCGCGCATGCGCAGTGGTGAGTCCGATTGCGCATGTGCAGGTCTGAGCCGGAGTGCGCATGCGCAGTAGTGAGCCCGAGCGCGCATCCGCAGTAGTGAGTCCGAGTGTGCATGCGCAGTAGTGACCCCGAATGCGCATGAGCAGTAGTGAGTCCGAGTGCGCATGAGCAGTAGTGACCCCTAGTGCGCATGAGCAGTAGTGAGTCCGAGTGCGCATCAGCAATAGTGACCCCGAGTGCGCATGAGCAGTAGTGACCCCGAGTGCGCATGCACAGTAGTGAGCCCGATTGCGCATCCGCAGTAGTGAGGCTGTGTGCGCATGTGCAGGTCTGAGCCGGAGTGCGCGTGAGCAGTAGTGACCGAGAGTGCGCATGCACAGTAGTGAGCCCGAGTGCGCGTGCACAGTAGTGCGCCCTTGTGCGCACGAGCAGTAGTGAGTCCGAGTGCGCGTGAGCAGTAGTGACCCCAAGTGCGCATGAGCAGTAGTGAATCCGAGTGCGCATGAGCAGTAGTGACCCCGAGTGAGCATGAGCAGTAATGACCCCGAGTGCGCATGCACAGTAGTGGGCCCGATTGCGCATCCGCAGTAGTGAGTCCGTGTGCGCATGTGCAGGTCTGAGCCGGAGTGCGCATGCGCAGTAGTGGGCCTGTGCGCGCATGCGCAGTAGTGAGCCCGGGTGCGCATGCGCAGTAGTGAGCCCGAGCGCGCATCCGCAGTAGTGAGCCCGAGCGCGCATGCGCAGTGGTGAGTCCGATTGCGCATGTGCAGGTCTGAGCCGGAGTGCGCATGCGCAGTAGTGGGCCCGAGCGCGCATCCGCAGTAGTGAGTCCAAGTGCGCATGCGCAGTAGTGACCCCGAATGCGCGTGAGTAGTAGTGAGTTCGAGTGCGCATAAGCAGTAGTGACCCCGAGTGCGCATGAGCAGTAGTGAGTCCGAGTGCGCATGAGCAGTAGTGACCCCAAGTGCGCATGAGCAGTAGTGACCCCGAGTGCGCATGCACAGTAGTGAGCCCGATTGCGCATCCGCAGTAGTGAGTCCGTGTGCGCATGTGCATGTCTGAGCCGGAGTGCGCATACGCAGTAGTGGGCCCGTGCGCGCATGCACAGTAGTGAGCCCGTGTGCGCATGCGCAGTAGTGAGCCCGAACGCGCATCCGCAGTAGTGAGTCCGAGTGCGCATGAGCAGTAGTGACCCCGAGTGCGCATGCACAGTAGTGAGCCCGAGTGCGCATGAGCAGTAGTGAGTCCGAGTGCGCGTGAGCAGTAGTGACCCCGAGTGCGCATGAGCAGTAGCGAGTCCGAGTGCGCATGAGCAGTAGTGAGTCCGAGTGCGCATGAGCAGTAGTGACCCCGAGTGCGCATGAGCAGTAGTGAGCCCGAGTGCGCATGAGCAGTAGTGACCCCGAGTGCGCATGAGCAGTAGTGACCCGGAGTGCGCATGAGCAGTAGTGAGTCCGAGTGCGCATGAGCAGTAGTGACCTCGAGTGCGCATGAGCAGTAGTGACCCCGAGTGCGCATGCACAGTAGTGAGCGCAATTGCGCATCCGCAGTAGTGAGTCCGTGTGCGCATGTGCAGGTCTGAGCCGGAGTGCGCATGCGCAGTAGTGAGCCCGATTGTGCATCCGCAGTAGTGAGCCCGAGTGCGCATGAGCAGTAGTGACCCCGAGTGCGCATGAGCAGTAGTGACCCGGAGTGCGCATGAGCAGTAGTGAGTCCGAGTGCGCGTGAGCAGTAGTGACCCCAAGTGCGCATGAGCAGTAGTGAGTCCGAGTGCGCATGAGCAGTAGTGACCCCGAGTGCGCATGAGCAGTAGTGACCCCGAGTGCGCATGCGCAGTAGTGGGCCCGAGCGCGCATGCGCAGTGGTGAGTCCGATTGCGCATGTGCAGGTCTGAGCCGGAGTGCGCATGCGCAGTAGTGGGCCCGTGCGCGCATGCGCACCTAGTGAGCCCGTGTGCGCATGCGCAGTAGTGAGCCCGAGCGGGCATCCGCAGTAGTGAGTTCGAGTGCGCATGCGCAGTAGTGACCCCGAATACGCATGAGCAGTAGTGACCCCGAGTGCGCATGCACAGTAGTGAGTCCGAGTGCGCATGAGCAGTAGTGACCCCGAGTGCGCATGGGCAGTAGCGAGTCCGAGTGCGCGTGAGCAGTAGTGACCCCGAGGGCGCATGCACAGTAGTGAGCCCGAGTGCGCATGAGCAGTAGTGAGTCCGAGTGCGCATGAGCAGTAGTAACCCCGAGTGCGCGTGCACAGTAGTGCGCCCCTGTGCGCATGAGCAGTAGTGAGTCCGAGTGCGCGTGAGCAGTAGTGACCCCAAGTGCGCATGAGCAGTAGTGAGTCCGAGTGCGCATGAGCAGTAGTGACCCCGAGTGCGCATGAGCAGTAGTGACCCCGAGTGCGCATGCACAGTAGTGAGCCCGATTGCGCATCCGCAGTAGTGAGTCCGTGTGCGCATGTGCAGGTCTGAGCCGGAGTGCGCATGCGCAGTCGTGGGCCCGTGCGCGCATGCGCAGTAGTGAGCCCGGGTGCGCATGCGCAGTAGTGAGCCCGAGCGCGCACCCGCAGTAGTGAGCCCGAGCGCGCATGCGCAGTGGTGAGTCCGATTGCGCATGTGCAGGTCTGAGCCGGAGTGCGCATGCGCAGTAGTGGGCCCGTGCGCGCATGCGCACCTAGTGAGCCCGTGTGCGCATGCGCAGTAGTGAGCCCGAGCGCGCATCCGCAGTAGTGAGTCCGAGTGTGCATGCGCAGTAGTGACCCCGAATGCGCATGAGCAGTAGTGAGTCCGAGTGCGCATGAGCGGGGGTGTCCCACTTGGACGTCGACCAATTGGACGCGTTCCGTTTGGACGGTCCCGATTCGACGCGTTCCAATTCGAAGCGGTGCCGATTGTACGCGTCCCAATTCGAAGAGCTTAGATTTGGTTAGGTTAGGTTCTATAAGCCCTGCTTAGAATTGGAACGCGTCCAATCGGCACCGCTTCGAATTGAACGAGTCGAATCGGGACCGTCCAATCGGGACGCGTCCAAGCGGTCGGCGTCCAAGTGGGCATCACTCCGCATGAGCAGTAGTGACCCCTAGTGCGCATGAGCAGTAGTGAGTCCGAGTGCGCATCAGCAATAGTGACCCCGAGTGCGCATGAGCAGTAGTGACCCCGAGTGCGCATGCACAGTAGTGAGCCCGATTGCGCATCCGCAGTAGTGAGGCTGTGTGCGCATGTGCAGGTCTGAGCCGGAGTGCGCGTGAGCAGTAGTGACCGAGAGTGCGCATGCACAGTAGTGAGCCCGAGTGCGCGTGCACAGTAGTGCGCCCTTGTGCGCATGAGCAGTAGTGAGTCCGAGTGCGCGTGAGCAGTAGTGACCCCAAGTGCGCATGAGCAGTAGTGAATCCGAGTGCGCATGAGCAGTAGTGACCCCGAGTGAGCATGAGCAGTAATGACCCCGAGTGCGCATGCACAGTAGTGGGCCCGATTGCGCATCCGCAGTAGTGAGTCCGTGTGCGCATGTGCAGGTCTGAGCCGGAGTGCGCATGCGCAGTAGTGGGCCTGTGCGCGCATGCGCAGTAGTGAGCCCGGGTGCGCATGCGCAGTAGTGAGCCCGAGCGCGCATCCGCAGTAGTGAGCCCGAGCGCGCATGCGCAGTGGTGAGTCCGATTGCGCATGTGCAGGTCTGAGCCGGAGTGCGCATGCGCAGTAGTGGGCCCGAGCGCGCATCCGCAGTAGTGAGTCCAAGTGCGCATGCGCAGTAGTGACCCCGAATGCGCGTGAGTAGTAGTGAGTTCGAGTGCGCATAAGCAGTAGTGACCCCGAGTGCGCATGAGCAGTAGTGAGTCCGAGTGCGCATGAGCAGTAGTGAGCCCAAGTGCGCATGAGCAGTAGTGACCCCGAGTGCGCATGCACAGTAGTGAGCCCGATTGCGCATCCGCAGTAGTGAGTCCGTGTGCGCATGTGCATGTCTGAGCCGGAGTGCGCATACGCAGTAGTGGGCCCGTGCGCGCATGCGCAGTAGTGAGCCCGTGTGCGCATGCGCAGTAGTGAGCCCGAGCGCGCATTAGCAGTAGTGAGTCCGAGTGCGCATGCGCAGTAGTGACTCCGAATGCGCATGAGCAGTAGTGAGTCCGAGTGCGCATGCGCAGAAGTGAGCTCGAATGCGCATGTGCAGGTCTGAGCCGGACTGCGCATGGGCAGTAGTGAGCCCGATTGCGCATCCGCAGTAGTGAGTCCGTGTGCGCGTGTGCAGGTCTGAGCCGGAGTGCGCATGCGCAATAGTGGGCCCGTGCACGCATGCGGAGTAGTGAGCCCGGGTGCGCATGCGCAGTAGTGAGCCCGAGCGCGCATCCGCAGTAGTGAGCCCGATTGCGCATCCGCAGTAGTGAGTCCGTGTGCGCATGTGCAGGTCTGAGCCGGAGTGCGCATGCGCAGTAGTGGGCCCGTGCGCGCATGCGCAGTAGTGAGCCCGTGTGCGCATGCGCAGTAGTGAGCCCGAGCGCGCATCCGCAGTAGTGAGTCCGAGTGCGCATGCGCAGTAGTGACCCCGAATGCGCATTAGCAGTAGTGAATCCGAGTGCGCATGAGCAGTAGTGACCGCGAGTGCGCATGAGCAGTAGTGAGTCCGAGTGCGCATGAGCAGTAGTGACCCCGAGTGCGCATGCACAGTAGTGAGCCCGATTGCGCATCCGCAGTAGTGAGTCCGTGTGCGCATGTGCAGGTCTGAGCCGGAGTGCGCATGCGCAGTAGTGGGCCCGTGCGCGCATGCGCAGTAGTGAGCCCGTGTGCGCATGCGCAGTAGTGAGCCCGAACGCGCATCCGCAGTAGTGAGTCCGAGTGCGCATGAGCAGTAGTGACCCCGAGTGCGCATGCACAGTAGTGAGCCCGAGTGCGCATGAGCAGTAGTGAGTCCGAGTGCGCGTGAGCAGTAGTGACCCCGAGTGCGCATGAGCAGTAGTGAGTCCGAGTGCGCATGAGCAGTAGTGAGTCCGAGTGCGCATGAGCAGTAGTGACCCCGAGTGCGCATGAGCAGTAGTGAGCCCGAGTGCGCATGAGCAGTAGTGAGTCCGAGTGCGCGTGAGCAGTAGTGACCCCGAGTGCGCATGCACAGTAGTGAGTCCGAGTGCGCATGAGCAGTAGTGACCCCGAGTGCGCATGAGCAGTAGCGAGTCCGAGTGCGCATGAGCAGTAGTGACCCCGAGTGCGCATGCACAGTAGTGAGCCCGAGTGCGCATGAGCAGTAGTGAGTCCGAGTGCGCATGAGCAGTAGTGACCCCGAGTGCGCGTGCACAGTAGTGCGCCCCTGTGCGCATGAGCAGTAGTGAGCCCGAGTGCGCGTGAGCAGTAGTGACCCCAAGTGCGCATGAGCAGTAGTGAGTCCGAGTGCGCATGAGCAGTAGTGACCCCGAGTGCGCATGAGCAGTAGTGACCCCGAGTGCGCATGCACAGTAGTGAGCCGGATTGCGCATCCGCAGTAGTGAGTCCGTGTGCGCATGTGCAGGTCTGAGCCGGAGTGCGCATGCGCAGTAGTGGGCCCGTGCGCGCATGCGCAGTAGTGAGCCCGGGTGCGCATGCGCAGTAGTGAGCCCGAGCGCGCATCCGCAGTAGTGAGCCCGAGCGCGCATGCGCAGTGGTGAGTCCGATTGCGCATGTGCAGGTCTGAGCCGGAGTGCGCATGCGCAGTAGTGGCCCGTGCGCGCATGCGCACCTAGTGAGCCCGTGTGCGCATGCGCAGTAGTGAGCCCGAGCGCGCATCCGCAGTAGTGAGTTCGAGTGCGCATGCGCAGTAGTGACCCCGAATACGCATGAGCAGTAGTGACCCCGAGTGCGCATGCACAGTAGTGAGTCCGAGTGCGCATGAGCAGTAGTGACCCCGAGTGCGCATGAGCAGTAGCGAGTCCGAGTGCGCGTGAGCAGTAGTGACCCCGAGTGCGCATGCACAGTAGTGAGCCCGAGTGCGCATGAGCAGTAGTGAGTCCGAGTGTGCATGCGCAGTAGTGACCCCGAATGCGCATGAGCAGTAGTGAGTCCGAGTGCGCATGAGCAGTAGTGACCCCGAGTGCGCATGAGCAGTAGTGAGTCCGAGTGCGCATCAGCAAGAGTGACCCCGAGTGCGCATGAGCAGTAGTGACCCCGAGTGCGCATGCACAGTAGTGGGCCCGATTGCGCATCCGCAGTAGTGAGTCCGTGTGCGCATGCGCAGTAGTGACCCCGAATGCGCATGAGCAGTAGTGAGTCCGAGTGCGCATGAGCAGTAGTGACCCCGAGTGTGCATGAGCAGTAGTCAGTCCGAGTGCGCATGAGCAGTAGTGACCCCGAGTGCGCATGAGCAGTAGTGAGTCCGAGTGCGCATGAGCAGTAGTGACCCCGAGTGCGCATGCACATTAGTGAGCCCGTGTGCGCATGCGCAGTAGTGAGCCCGAGCGCGCATCCGCAGTAGTGAGTCCGAGTGCGCATGCGCAGTAGTGACCCCGAATGCGCATGAGCAGTAGTGAGTCCGAGTGCGCATGAGCAGTAGTGACCCCGAGTGCGCATGAGCAGTAGTGACCCCGAGTGCCCATGAGCAGTAGTGAGCCCGAGTGCGCATGAGCAGTAGTGACCCCGAGTGCGCATGCACAGTAGTGAGCCCGATTGCGCATCCGCAGTAGTGAGTCCGAGTGCGCATGCACAGTAGTGACCCCGAATGCGCATGAGCAGTTTTGAGTCCGAGTGCGCATGAGCAGTAGTGACCCCGAGTGCGCATGCACAGTAGTGAGCCCGTGTGCGCATGCACAGTAGTGAGCCCGTGTGCGCATGCGCAGAAGTGAGCTCGAATGCGCATGTGCAGGTCTGAGCCTGAGTGCGCATGCGCAGTAGTGGCCCGTGCGCGCATGCGCAGTAGTGAGCCCGTGTGCGCATGCGCAGTAGTGAGCCCGAGCGCGCATCCGCAGTAGTGAGTCCGAGTGCGCATGCGCAGTAGTGACCCCGAATGCGCATGAGCAGTAATGAGTCCGAGTGCGCATGAGCAGTAGTGACCCCGAGTGCGCATGAGCAGTAGTGAGCCCGAGTGCGCATGAGCAGTAGTGAGACCGAGCGCGCATCCGCAGTAGTGAGTCCGAGTGCGCATGCGCAGTAGTGACCCCGAATGCGCATGAGCAGTAGTGAGTCCGAGTGCGCATGAGCAGTAGTGACCCCGAGTGCGCATGCACAGTAGTGAGCCCGATTGCGCATCCGTAGTAGTGAGTCCGAGTGCGCATGCACAGTAGTGACCCCGAATGCGCATGCACAGTAGTGAGCCCGTGTGCGCATGCGCAGAAGTGAGCTCGAATGCGCATGTGCAGGTCTGAGCCTGAGTGCGCATGCGCAGTAGTGGCCCGTGCGCGCATGCGCAGTAGTGAGCCCGTGTGCGCATGCGCAGTAGTGAGCCCGAGCGCGCATCCGCAGTAGTGAGTCCGAGTGCGCATGCGCAGTAGTGACCCCGAATGCGCATGAGCAGTAATGAGTCCGAGTGCGCATGAGCAGTAGTGACCCCGAGTGCGCATGAGCAGTAGTGAGCCCGAGTGCGCATGAGCAGTAGTGAGACCGAGCGCGCATCCGCAGTAGTGAGTCCGAGTGCGCATGCGCAGTAGTGACCCCGAATGCGCATGAGCAGTAGTGAGTCCGAGTGCGCATGAGCAGTAGTGACCCCGAGTGCGCATGCACAGTAGTGAGCCCGATTGCGCATCCGTAGTAGTGAGTCCGAGTGCGCATGCACAGTAGTGACCCCGAATGCGCATGAGCAGTTTTGAGTCCGAGTGCGCATGAGCAGTAGTGACCCCGAGTGCGCATGTACAGTAGTGAGTCCGAGTGCGCATGAGCAGTAGTGACCCCGAGTGCGCGTGCACAGTAGTGCGCCTCTGTGCGCATGAGCAGTAGTGAGTCCGAGTGCGCGTGAGCAGTAGTGACCCCAAGTGCGCATGAGCAGTAGTGAGTCCGAGTGCGCATGAGCAGTAGTGACCCCGAGTGCGCATGAGCAGTAGTGACCCCGAGTGCGCATGCACAGTAGTGAGCCCGATTGCGCATCCGCAGTAGTGAGTCCGTGTGCGCATGTGCAGGTCTGAGCCGGAGTGCGCATGCGCAGTAGTGGGCCCGTGCGCGCATGCGCAGTAGTGAGCCCGGGGGCGCATGCGCAGTAGTGAGCCCGAGCGCGCATCCGCAGTAGTGAGCCCGAGCGCGCATGCGCAGTGGTGAGTCCGATTGCGCATGTGCAGGTCTGAGCCGGAGTGCGCATGCGCAGTAGTGGGCCCGTGCGCGCATGCGCACCTAGTGAGCCCGTGTGCGCATGCGCAGTAGTGAGCCCGAGCGCGCATCCGCAGTAGTGAGTTCGAGTGCGCATGAGCAGTAGTGACCCCGAGTGCGCATGAGCAGTAGTGACCCCGAGTGCGCATGCACAGTAGTGAGCCCGATTGCGCATCCGCAGTAGTGAGTCCGTGTGCGCGTGTGCAGGTCTGAGCCGGAGTGCGCATGCGCAGTAGTGGGCCCGTGCGCGCATGCGCAGTAGTGAGCCCGTGTGCGCATGCGCAGTAGTGAGACCGAGCGCGCATCCGCAGTAGTGAGTCCGAGTGCGCATGCCCAGTAGTGACCCCGAATGCGCATGAGCAGTAGTGAGTCCGAGTGCGCATGAGCAGTAGTGACCCCGAGTGTGCATGAGCAGTAGTCAGTCCGAGTGCGCATGAGCAGTAGTGACCCCGAGTGCGCATGAGCAGTAGTGAGTCCGAGTGCGCATGAGCAGTAGTGACCCCGAGTGCGCATGCACATTAGTGAGCCCGAGTGTGCATGAGTAGTAGTGACCCCGAGTGCGCATGCTCAGTAGTGAGCCCGTGTGCGCATGCGCAGAAGTGAGCTCGAATGCGCATGTGCAGATCTGAGCCGGACTGCGCATGCGCAGTAGTGAGCCCGTGTGCGCATGCGCAGTAGTGACCCCGAATGCGCATGAGCAGTAGTGAGTCCGAGTGCGCATGAGCAGTAGTGACCCCGAGTGCGCATGAGCAGTAGTGAGCCCGTGTGCGCATGCGCAGTAGTGAGCCCGAGCGCGCATCCGCAGTAGTGAGTCCGAGTGCGCATGCGCAGTAGTGACCCCGAATGCGCATGAGCAGTAGTGAGTCCGAGTGCGCATGAGCAGTAGTGACCCCGAGTGTGCATGAGCAGTAGTCAGTCCGAGTGCGCATGAGCAGTAGTGACCCCGAGTGCGCATGAGCAGTAGTGAGTCCGAGTGCGCATGAGCAGTAGTGACCCCGAGTGCGCATGCACATTAGTGAGCCCGAGTGTGCATGAGTAGTAGTGACCCCGAGTGCGCATGCACAGTAGTGAGCCCGTGTGCGCATGCGCAGAAGTGAGCTCGCATGCGCATGTGCAGGTCTGAGCCGGACTGCGCATGCGCAGTAGTGAGCCCGTGTGCGCATGCGCAGTAGTGACCCCGAATACGCATGAGCAGTAGTGAGTCCGAGTGCGCATGAGCAGTAGTGACCCCGAGTGCGCATGAGCAGTAGCGACCCCGAGTGCGCATGAGCAGTAGTGAATCCGAGTGCACATGAGCAGTAGTGACCCGGAGTGCGCATGAGCAGTAGTGAGTCCGAGTGCGCATGAGCAGTAGTGACCCCGAGTGCGCATGAGCAGTAGTGAGTCTGAGTGCGCATGCGCAGAAGTGAGCTCGAATGCGCATGTGCAGGTCTGAGCCGGACTGCGCATGCGCAGTAGTGAGCCCGATTGCGCATCCGCAGTAGTGAGTCCGTGTGCGCATGTGCAGGTCTGAGCCGGAGTGCGCATGCGCAGTAGTGGGCCCGTGCGCGCATGCGCAGTAGTGAGCCCGTGTGCGCATGCGCAGTAGTGAGCCCAAGCGCGCATCCGCAGTAGTGAGTCCGAGTGCGCATGCGCAGTAGTGACCCCGAACGCGCATGAGCAGTAGTGAGTCCGAGTGCGCATGAGCAGTAGTGACCCCGAGTGCGCATGAGCAGTAGCGAGTCCGAGTGCGCATCAGCAGTAGTGACCCCGAGTGCGCATGAGCAGTAGTGACCCCGAGTGCGCATGCACAGTAGTGAGCCCGTGTGCGCATGCGCAGAAGTGAGCTCGAATGCGCATGTGCAGGTCTGAGCCGGAGTGCGCATGCGCAGTAGTGGGCCCGTGCGCGCATGCGCACCTAGTGAGCCCGTGTGCGCATGCGCAGTAGTGAGCCCGAGCGCGCATCCGCAGTAGTGAGTTCGAGTGCGCATGAGCAGTAGTGACCCCGAGTGCGCATGAGCAGTAGTGACCCCGAGTGCGCATGCACAGTAGTGAGCCCGATTGCGCATCCGCAGTAGTGAGTCCGTGTGCGCATGTGCAGGTCTGAGCCGGAGTGCGCATGCGCAGTAGTGGGCCCGTGCGCGCATGCGCAGTAGTGAGCCCGTGTGCGCATGCGCAGTAGTGAGCCCAAGCGCGCATCCGCAGTAGTGAGTCCGAGTGCGCATGCGCAGTAGTGACCCCGAACGCGCATGAGCAGTAGTGAGTCCGAGTGCGCATGAGCAGTAGTGACCCCGAGTGCGCATGAGCAGTAGCGAGTCCGAGTGCGCATCAGCAGTAGTGACCCCGAGTGCGCATGAGCAGTAGTGACCCCGAGTGCGCATGCACAGTAGTGAGCCCGTGTGCGCATGCGCAGAAGTGAGCTCGAATGCGCATGTGCAGGTCTGAGCCGGAGTGCGCATGCGCAGTAGTGGGCCCGTGCGCGCATGCGCACCTAGTGAGCCCGTGTGCGCATGCGCAGTAGTGAGCCCGAGCGCGCATCCGCAGTAGTGAGTTCGAGTGCGCATGAGCAGTAGTGACCCCGAGTGCGCATGAGCAGTAGTGACCCCGAGTGCGCATGCACAGTAGTGAG
Source organism: Megachile leachella (assembly GCA_963576845.1). Taxonomy (NCBI): domain Eukaryota; kingdom Metazoa; phylum Arthropoda; class Insecta; order Hymenoptera; family Megachilidae; genus Megachile; species Megachile leachella. The sequence continues at coordinate 785,260 of CAUYWW010000054.1, forward strand.
CCCGATTGCGCATCCGCAGTAGTGAGTCCGTGTGCGCGTGTGCAGGTCTGAGCCGGAGTGCGCATGCGCAGTAGTGGGCCCGTGCGCGCATGCGCAGTAGTGAGCCCGTGTGCGCATGCGCAGTAGTGAGACCGAGCGCGCATCCGCAGTAGTGAGTCCGAGTGCGCATGCCCAGTAGTGACCCCGAATGCGCATGAGCAGTAGTGAGTCCGAGTGCGCATGAGCAGTAGTGACCCCGAGTGCGCATGCACAGTAGTGAGCCCGATTGCGCATCCGCAGTAGTGAGTCCGAGTGCGCATCCGCAGTAGTGACCCCGAGTGCGCATGCACATTAGTGAGCCCGAGTGCGCATGAGCAGTAGTGACCCCGAGTGCGCATGCACAGTAGTGAGCCCGATTGCGCATCCGCAGTAGTGAGTCCGTGTGCGCATGTGCAGGTCTGAGCCGGAGTGCGCATGCGCAGTAGTGAGCCCGTGTGCGCATGCGCAGTAGTGAGACCGAGCGCGCATCCGCAGTAGTGAGTCCGAGTGCGCATGCGCAGTAGTGACCCTGAATGCGCATGAGCAGTAGTGAGTCCGAGTGCGCATGAGCAGTAGTGACCCCGAGTGTGCATGAGCAGTAGTCAGTCCGAGTGCGCATGAGCAGTGGTGACCCCGAGTGCGCATGAGCAGTAGTGAGTCCGAGTGCGCATGCGCAGTAGTGACCCCGAGTGCGCATGCACATTAGTGAGCCCGAGTGTGCATGAGTAGTAGTGACCCCGAGTGCGCATGCACAGTAGTGAGCACGTGTGCGCATGCGCAGAAGTGAGCTCGCATGCGCATGTGCAGGTCTGAGCCGGACTGCGCATGCGCAGTAGTGAGCCCGTGTGCGCATGCGCAGTAGTGACCCCGAATACGCATGAGCAGTAGTGAGTCCGAGTGCGCATGAGCAGTAGTGACCCCGAGTGCGCATGAGCAGTAGTGACCCCGAGTGCGCATGAGCAGTAGTGAATCCGAGTGCACATGAGCAGTAGTGACCCGGAGTGCGCATGAGCAGTAGTGAGTCCGAGTGCGCATGAGCAGTAGTGACCCCGAGTGCGCATGAGCAGTAGTGAGTCCGAGTGCGCATGCGCAGAAGTGAGCTCGAATGCGCATGTGCAGGTCTGAGCCGGACTGCGCATGCGCAGTAGTGAGCCCGATTGCGCATCCGCAGTAGTGAGTCCGTGTGCGCATGTGCAGGTCTGAGCCGGAGTGCGCATGCGCAGTAGTGGGCCCGAGCGCGCATGCGCAGTAGTGAGCCCGTGTGCGCATGCGCAGTAGTGAGCCCGAGCGCGCATCCGCAGTAGTGAGTCCGAGTGCGCATGCGCAGTAGTGACCCCGAATGCGCATGAGCAGTAGTGAGTCCGAGTGCGCATGAGCAGTAGTGACCCCGAGTGCGCATGAGCAGTAGCGAGTCCGAGTGCGCATCAGCAGTAGTGACCCCGAGTGCGCATGAGCAGTAGTGACCCCGAGTGCGCATGCACAGTAGTGAACCCGTGTGCGCATGCGCAGAAGTGAGCTCGAATGCGCATGTGCAGGTCTGAGCCGGAGTGCGCATGCGCAGTAGTGGGCCCGTGCGAGCATGCGCAGTAGTGAGCCCGTGTGCGCATGCGCAGTAGTGAGCCCGAACGCGCATCCGCAGTAGTGAGACCGAGTGCGCATGCGCAGTAGTGACCCCGAATGCGCATGAGCAGTAGTGAGTCCGAGTGCGCATGAGCAGTAGTGACCCCGAGTGCGCATGCACAGTAGTGAGCCCGAGTGCGCATGAGCAGTAGTGAGTCCGAGTGCGCATGAGCAGTAGTGACCCCGAGTGCGCATGCACAGTAGTGAGTCCGAGTGCGCATGAGCAGTAATGGCCCCGAATGCGCATGAGCAGTAGTGAGACCGAGTGCGCATGAGCAGTAGTGACCCCGAGTGCGCATGAGCAGTAGTGACCCCGAGTGCGCATGAGCAGTAGTGAGCCCGAGTGCGCATGAGCAGTAGTGACCCCGAATGCGCATGAGCAGTAGTGAGCCCGTGTGCGCATGCGCAGTAGTGAGCCCGATTGTGCATCCGCAGTAGTGAGTCCGAGTGCGCATGAGCAGTAGTGAGTCCGAGTGCGCGTGAGCAGTAGTGACCCCGAGTGCGCATGCACAGTAGTGAGTCCGAGTGCGCATGAGCAGTAGTGACCCCGAGTGCGCATGAGCAGTAGTGGGTCCGAGAGCGCGTGAGCAGTAGTGACCCCGCGTGCGCATGCACAGTAGTGAGCCCGAGTGCGCATCCGCAATAGTGAGTCCGTGTGCGCATGTGCAGGTCTGAGCCGGAGTGCGCATGCGCAGTAGTGGGCCCGTGCGCGCGTGCGCAGTAGTGAGCCCGTGTGCGCATGCGCAGTAGTGAGACCGAGCGCGCATCCGCAGTAGTGAGTCCGAGTGCGCATGCGCAGTAGTGACCCCGAATGCGCATGAGCAGTAGTGAGTCCGAGTGCGCATGAGCAGTAGTGACCCCGAGTGTGCATGAGCAGTAGTCAGTCCGAGTGCGCATGCACAGTAGTGAGCCCGTGTGCGCATGCGCAGAAGTGAGCTCGAATGCGCATGTGCAGGTCTGAGCCGGACTGCGCATGCGCAGTAGTGAGCCCGTGTGCGCATGCGCAGTAGTGACCCCGAATGCGCATGAGCAGTAGTGAGTCCGAGTGCGCATGAGCAGTAGTGACCCCGAGTGCGCATGAGCAGTAGTGAGCCCGTGTGCGCATGCGCAGTAGTGAGCCCGAGCGCGCATCCGCAGTAGTGACCCCGAGTGCGCATGCACATTAGTGAGCCCGAGTGCGCATGAGCAGTAGTGACCCCGAGTGCGCATGCACAGTAGTGAGCCCGATTGAGCATCCGCAGTAGTGAGTCCGTGTGCGCATGTGCAGGTCTGAGCCGGAGTGCGCATGCGCAGTAGTGGGCCCGTGCGCGCATGCGCAGTAGTGAGCCCGTGTGCGCATGCGCAGTAGTGAGACCGAGCGCGCATCCGCAGTAGTGAGTCCGAGTGCGCATGCGCAGTAGTGACCCCGAATGCGCATGAGCAGTAGTGAGTCCGAGTGCGCATGAGCAGTAGTGACCCCGAGTGTGCATGAGCAGTAGTCAGTCCGAGTGCGCATGAGCAGTAGTGACCCCGAGTGCGCATGAGCAGTAGTGAGTCCGAGTGCGCATGAGCAGTAGTGACCCCGAGTGCGCATGCACATTAGTGAGCCCGAGTGTGCATGAGTAGTAGTGACCCCGAGTGCGCATGCACAGTAGTGAGCCCGTGTGCGCATGCGCAGAAGCGAGCTCGAATGCGCACGTGCAGGTCTGAGCCGGACTGCGCATGCGCAGTAGTGAGCCCGTGTGCGCATGCGCAGTAGTGACCCCGAATGCGCATGAGCAGTAGTGAGACAGAGTGCGCATGAGCAGTAGTGACCCCGAGCGCGCATGAGCAGTAGTGACCCCGAGTGCGCATGAGCAGTAGTGAATCCGAGTGCACATGAGCAGTAGTGACCCGGAGTGCGCATGAGCAGTAGTGAGTCCGAGTGCGCATGAGCAGTAGTGACCCCGAGTGCGCATGAGCAGTAGTGACCCCGAGTGCGCATGCACAGTAGTGAGCGCAATTGCGCATCCGCAGTAGTGAGTCCGTGTGCGCATGTGCAGGTCTGAGCCGGAGTGCGCATGCGCAGTAGTGAGCCCGATTGTGCATCCGCAGTAGTGAGTCCGAGTGCGCATGAGCAGTAGTGAGCCCGAATGCGCATGAGCAGTAGTGAGCCCGTGTGCGCATGCGCAGTAGTGAGCCCGAGCACGCATCCGCAGTAGTGAGTCCGAGTGCGCATGCGCAGTAGTGACCCCGAATGCGCATGAGCAGTAGTGAATCCGAGTGCGCATGAGCAGTAGTGACCCCGAGTGCGCATGAGCAGTAGTGAGTCCGAGTGCGCATGAGCAGTAGTGACCCCGAGTGCGCATGAGCAGTAGTGACCCCGAGTGCACATGCACAGTAGTGAGCCCGATTGCGCATCCGCAGTAGTGAGCCCGTGTGCGCATGCGCAGTAGTGAGACCGATCGCGCATCCGCAGTAGTGAGTCCGAGTGCGCATGCGCAGAAGTGACCCCGAATGCGCATGAGCAGTAGTGAGTCCGAGTGCGCATGCGCAGAAGTGAGCTCGAATGCGCATGTGCAGGTCTGAGCCGGACTGCGCATGGGCAGTAGTGAGCCCGATTGCGCATCCGCAGTAGTGAGTCCGTGTGCGCGTGTGCAGGTCTGAGCCGGAGTGCGCATGCGCAATAGTGGGCCCGTGCACGCATGCGCAGTAGTGAGCCCGGGTGCGCATGCGCAGTAGTGAGCCCGAGCGCGCATCCGCAGTAGTGAGCCCGATTGCGCATCCGCAGTAGTGAGTCCGTGTGCGCATGTGCAGGTCTGAGCCGGAGTGCGCATGCGCAGTAGTGGGCCCGTGCGCGCATGCGCAGTAGTGAGCCCGTGTGCGCATGCGCAGTAGTGAGCCCGAGCGCGCATCCGCAGTAGTGAGTCCGAGTGCGCATGCGCAGTAGTGACCCCGAATGCGCATTAGCAGTAGTGAATCCGAGTGCGCATGAACAGTAGTGACCGCGAGTGCGCATGAGCAGTAGTGAGTCCGAGTGCGCATGAGCAGTAGTGACCCCGAGTGCGCATGCACAGTAGTGAGCCCGATTGCGCATCCGCAGTAGTGAGTCCGTGTGCGCATGTGCAGGTCTGAGCCGGAGTGCGCATGCGCAGTAGTGGGCCCGTGCGCGCATGCGCAGTAGTGAGCCCGTGTGCGCATGCGCAGTAGTGAGCCCGAACGCGCATCCGCAGTAGTGAGTCCGAGTGCGCATGAGCAGTAGTGACCCCGAGTGCGCATGCACAGTAGTGAGCCCGAGTGCGCATGAGCAGTAGTGAGTCCGAGTGCGCGTGAGCAGTAGTGACCCCGAGTGCGCATGAGCAGTAGTGAGTCCGAGTGCGCATGAGCAGTAGTGAGTCCGAGTGCGCATGAGCAGTAGTGACCCCGAGTGCGCATGAGCAGTAGTGAGCCCGAGTGCGCATGAGCAGTAGTGACCCCGAGTGCGCATGAGCAGTAGTGACCCGGAGTGCGCATGAGCAGTAGTGAGTCCGAGTGCGCATGAGCAGTAGTGACCTCGAGTGCGCATGAGCAGTAGTGACCCCGAGTGCGCATGCACAGTAGTGAGCGCAATTGCGCATCCGCAGTAGTGAGTCCGTGTGCGCATGTGCAGGTCTGAGCCGGAGTGCGCATGCGCAGTAGTGAGCCCGATTGTGCATCCGCAGTAGTGAGTCCGAGTGCGCCTGAGCAGTAGTGAGCCCGAATGCGCATGAGCAGTAGTGAGTCCGAGTGCGCAAGCGCAGTAGTGAGCCCGATTGCGCATCCGCAGTAGTGAGTCCGTGTGCGCATGTGCAGGTCTGAGCCGGAGTGCGCATGCGCAATAGTGGGCTTGTGCGCGCATGCGCAGTAGTGAGCCCGGGTGCGCATGCGCAGTAGTGAGCCCGAGCGCGCATCCGCAGTAGTGAGCCCGATTGCGCATCCGCAGTAGTGAGTCCGTGTGCGCATGTGCAGGTCTGAGCCGGAGTGCGCATGCGCAGTAGTGGGCCCGTGCGCGCATGCGCAGTAGTGAGCCCGTGTGCGCATGCGCAGTAGTGAGCCCGAGCACGCATCCGCAGTAGTGAGTCCGAGTGCGCATGCGCAGTAGTGACCCCGAATGCGCATTAGCAGTAGTGAATCCGAGTGCGCATGAGATGTAGTGACCGCGAGTGCGCATGAGCAGTAGTGAGTCCGAGTGCGCATGCGCAGTAGTGAGCCCGATTGCGCATCCGCAGTAGTGAGTCCGTGTGCGCATGTGCAGGTCTGAGCCGGAGTGCGCATGCGCAATAGTGGGCTTGTGCGCGCATGCGCAGTAGTGAGCCCGGGTGCGCATGCGCAGTAGTGGGCCCGTGCGCGCATGCGCAGTAGTGAGCCCGTGTGCGCATGCGCAGTAGTGAGCCCGAGCGCGCATCCGCAGTAGTGAGTCCGAGTGCGCATGAGCAGTAGTGACCCCGAATGCGCATGCACAGTAGTGAGCCCGAGTGCGCATGAGCAGTAGTGAGTCCGAGTGCGCGTGAGCAGTAGCGACCCCGAGTGCGCATGAGCAGTAGTGAGTCCGAGTGCGCATGAGCAGTAGTGAGTCCGAGTGCGCATGAGCAGTAGTGACCCCGAGTGCGCATGAGCAGTAGTGAGCCCGAGTGCGCATGCGCAGTAGTGAGTCCGAGTGCGCGTGAGCAGTAGTGACCCCGAGTGCGCATGCACAGTAGTGAGTCCGAGTGCGCATGAGCAGTAGTGACCCCGAGTGCGCATGAGCAGTAGCGAGTCCGAGTGCGCGTGAGCAGTAGTGACCCCGAGTGCGCATGCACAGTAGTGAGCCCGAGTGCGCATGAGCAGTAGTGAGTCCGAGTGCGCATGAGCAGTAGTGACCCCGAGTGCGCGTGCACAGTAGTGCGCCCCTGTGCGCATGAGCAGTAGTGAGTCCGAGTGCGCGTGAGCAGTAGTGACCCCAAGTGCGCATGAGCAGTAGTGAGTCCGAGTGCGCATGAGCAGTAGTGACCCCGAGTGCGCATGAGCAGTAGTGACCCCGAGTGCGCATGCACAGTAGTGAGCCCGATTGCGCATCCGCAGTAGTGAGTCCGTGTGCGCATGTGCAGGTCTGAGCCGGAGTGCGCATGCGCAGTAGTGGGCCCGTGCGCGCATGCGCAGTAGTGAGCCCGGGTGCGCATGCGCAGTAGTGAGCCCGAGCGCGCATCCGAAGTAGTGAGCCCGAGCGCGCATGCGCAGTGGTGAGTCCGATTGCGCATGTGCAGGTCTGAGCCGGAGTGCGCATGCGCAGTAGTGGGCCCGTGCGCGCATGCGCACCTAGTGAGCCCGTGTGCGCATGCGCAGTAGTGAGCCCGAGCGGGCATCCGCAGTAGTGAGTTCGAGTGCGCATGCGCAGTAGTGACCCCGAATACGCATGAGCAGTAGTGACCCCGAGTGCGCATGCACAGTAGTGAGTCCGAGTGCGCATGAGCAGTAGTGACCCCGAGTGCGCATGGGCAGTAGCGAGTCCGAGTGCGCGTGAGCAGTAGTGACCCCGAGGGCGCATGCACAGTAGTGAGCCCGAGTGCGCATGAGCAGTAGTGAGTCCGAGTGCGCATGAGCAGTAGTGACCCCGAGTGCGCGTGCACAGTAGTGCGCCCCTGTGCGCATGAGCAGTAGTGAGTCCGAGTGCGCGTGAGCAGTAGTGACCCCAAGTGCGCATGAGCAGTAGTGAGTCCGAGTGCGCATGAGCAGTAGTGACCCCGAGTGCGCATGAGCAGTAGTGACCCCGAGTGCGCATGCACAGTAGTGAGCCCGATTGCGCATCCGCAGTAGTGAGTCCGTGTGCGCATGTGCAGGTCTGAGCCGGAGTGCGCATGCGCAGTCGTGGGCCCGTGCGCGCATGCGCAGTAGTGAGCCCGGGTGCGCATGCGCAGTAGTGAGCCCGAGCGCGCACCCGCAGTAGTGAGCCCGAGCGCGCATGCGCAGTGGTGAGTCCGATTGCGCATGTGCAGGTCTGAGCCGGAGTGCGCATGCGCAGTAGTGGGCCCGTGCGCGCATGCGCACCTAGTGAGCCCGTGTGCGCATGCGCAGTAGTGAGCCCGAGCGCGCATCCGCAGTAGTGAGTCCGAGTGTGCATGCGCAGTAGTGACCCCGAATGCGCATGAGCAGTAGTGAGTCCGAGTGCGCATGAGCAGTAGTGACCCCTAGTGCGCATGAGCAGTAGTGAGTCCGAGTGCGCATCAGCAATAGTGACCCCGAGTGCGCATGAGCAGTAGTGACCCCGAGTGCGCATGCACAGTAGTGCGCCCTTGTGCGCATGAGCAGTAGTGAGTCCGAGTGCGCGTGAGCAGTAGTGACCCCAAGTGCGCATGAGCAGTAGTGAATCCGAGTGCGCATGAGCAGTAGTGACCCCGAGTGAGCATGAGCAGTAATGACCCCGAGTGCACATGCACAGTAGTGGGCCCGATTGCGCATCCGCAGTAGTGAGTCCGTGTGCGCATGTGCAGGTCTGAGCCGGAGTGCGCATGCGCAGTAGTGGGCCTGTGCGCGCATGCGCAGTAGTGAGCCCGGGTGCGCATGCGCAGTAGTGAGCCCGAGCGCGCATCCGCAGTAGTGAGCCCGAGCGCGCATGCGCAGTGGTGAGTCCGATTGCGCATGTGCAGGTCTGAGCCGGAGTGCGCATGCGCAGTAGTGGGCCCGAGCGCGCATCCGCAGTAGTGAGTCCAAGTGCGCATGCGCAGTAGTGACCCCGAATGCGCGTGAGTAGTAGTGAGTTCGAGTGCGCATAAGCAGTAGTGACCCCGAGTGCGCATGAGCAGTAGTGAGTCCGAGTGCGCATGAGCAGTAGTGACCCCAAGTGCGCATGAGCAGTAGTGACCCCGAGTGCGCATGCACAGTAGTGAGCCCGATTGCGCATCCGCAGTAGTGAGTCCGTGTGCGCATGTGCATGTCTGAGCCGGAGTGCGCATACGCAGTAGTGGGCCCGTGCGCGCATGCGCAGTAGTGAGCCCGTGTGCGCATGCGCAGTAGTGAGCCCGAACGCGCATCCGCAGTAGTGAGTCCGAGTGCGCATGAGCAGTAGTGACCCCGAGTGCGCATGCACAGTAGTGAGCCCGAGTGCGCATGAGCAGTAGTGAGTCCGAGTGCGCGTGAGCAGTAGTGACCCCGAGTGCGCATGAGCAGTAGTGAGCCCGAATGCGCATGAGCAGTAGTGAGTCCGAGTGCGCAAGCGCAGTAGTGAGCCCGATTGCGCATCCGCAGTAGTGAGTCCGTGTGCGCATGTGCAGGTCTGAGCCGGAGTGCGCATGCGCAATAGTGGGCTTGTGCGCGCATGCGCAGTAGTGAGCCCGGGTGCGCATGCGCAGTAGTGAGCCCGAGCGCGCATCCGCAGTAGTGAGCCCGATTGCGCATCCGCAGTAGTGAGTCCGTGTGCGCATGTGCAGGTCTGAGCCGGAGTGCGCATGCGCAGTAGTGGGCCCGTGCGCGCATGCGCAGTAGTGAGCCCGTGTGCGCATGCGCAGTAGTGAGCCCGAGCACGCATCCGCAGTAGTGAGTCCGAGTGCGCATGCGCAGTAGTGACCCCGAATGCGCATTAGCAGTAGTGAATCCGAGTGCGCATGAGATGTAGTGACCGCGAGTGCGCATGAGCAGTAGTGAGTCCGAGTGCGCATGCGCAGTAGTGAGCCCGATTGCGCATCCGCAGTAGTGAGTCCGTGTGCGCATGTGCAGGTCTGAGCCGGAGTGCGCATGCGCAATAGTGGGCTTGTGCGCGCATGCGCAGTAGTGAGCCCGGGTGCGCATGCGCAGTAGTGGGCCCGTGCGCGCATGCGCAGTAGTGAGCCCGTGTGCGCATGCGCAGTAGTGAGCCCGAGCGCGCATCCGCAGTAGTGAGTCCGAGTGCGCATGAGCAGTAGTGACCCCGAATGCGCATGCACAGTAGTGAGCCCGAGTGCGCATGAGCAGTAGTGAGTCCGAGTGCGCGTGAGCAGTAGCGACCCCGAGTGCGCATGAGCAGTAGTGAGTCCGAGTGCGCATGAGCAGTAGTGAGTCCGAGTGCGCATGAGCAGTAGTGACCCCGAGTGCGCATGAGCAGTAGTGAGCCCGAGTGCGCATGCGCAGTAGTGAGTCCGAGTGCGCGTGAGCAGTAGTGACCCCGAGTGCGCATGCACAGTAGTGAGTCCGAGTGCGCATGAGCAGTAGTGACCCCGAGTGCGCATGAGCAGTAGCGAGTCCGAGTGCGCGTGAGCAGTAGTGACCCCGAGTGCGCATGCACAGTAGTGAGCCCGAGTGCGCATGAGCAGTAGTGAGTCCGAGTGCGCATGAGCAGTAGTGACCCCGAGTGCGCGTGCACAGTAGTGCGCCCCTGTGCGCATGAGCAGTAGTGAGTCCGAGTGCGCGTGAGCAGTAGTGACCCCAAGTGCGCATGAGCAGTAGTGAGTCCGAGTGCGCATGAGCAGTAGTGACCCCGAGTGCGCATGAGCAGTAGTGACCCCGAGTGCGCATGCGCAGTAGTGGGCCCGAGCGCGCATGCGCAGTGGTGAGTCCGGTTGCGCATGTGCAGGTCTGAGCCGGAGTGCGCATGCGCAGTAGTGGGCCCGTGCGCGCATGCGCACCTAGTGAGCCCGTGTGCGCATGCGCAGTAGTGAGCCCGAGCGGGCATCCGCAGTAGTGAGTTCGAGGGCGCATGCGCAGTAGTGACCCCGAATACGCATGAGCAGTAGTGACCCCGAGTGCGCATGCACAGTAGTGAGTCCGAGTGCGCATGAGCAGTAGTGACCCCGAGTGCGCATGGGCAGTAGCGAGTCCGAGTGCGCGTGCACAGTAGTGCGCCCCTGTGCGCATGAGCAGTAGTGAGTCCGAGTGCGCGTGAGCAGTAGTGACCCCAAGTGCGCATGAGCAGTAGTGAGTCCGAGTGCGCATGAGCAGTAGTGACCCCGAGTGCGCATGAGCAGTAGTGACCCCGAGTGCGCATGCACAGTAGTGAGCCCGATTGCGCATCCGCAGTAGTGAGTCCGTGTGCGCATGTGCAGGTCTGAGCCGGAGTGCGCATGCGCAGTCGTGGGCCCGTGCGCGCATGCGCAGTAGTGAGCCCGGGTGCGCATGCGCAGTAGTGAGCCCGAGCGCGCACCCGCAGTAGTGAGCCCGAGCGCGCATGCGCAGTGGTGAGTCCGATTGCGCATGTGCAGGTCTGAGCCGGAGTGCGCATGCGCAGTAGTGGGCCCGTGCGCGCATGCGCACCTAGTGAGCCCGTGTGCGCATGCGCAGTAGTGAGCCCGAGCGCGCATCCGCAGTAGTGAGTCCGAGTGTGCATGCGCAGTAGTGACCCCGAATGCGCATGAGCAGTAGTGAGTCCGAGTGCGCATGAGCAGTAGTGACCCCTAGTGCGCATGAGCAGTAGTGAGTCCGAGTGCGCATCAGCAATAGTGACCCCGAGTGCGCATGAGCAGTAGTGACCCCGAGTGCGCATGCACAGTAGTGAGCCCGATTGCGCATCCGCAGTAGTGAGGCTGTGTGCGCATGTGCAGGTCTGAGCCGGAGTGCGCGTGAGCAGTAGTGACCGAGAGTGCGCATGCACAGTAGTGAGCCCGAGTGCGCGTGCACAGTAGTGCGCCCTTGTGCGCATGAGCAGTAGTGAGTCCGAGTGCGCGTGAGCAGTAGTGACCCCAAGTGCGCATGAGCAGTAGTGAATCCGAGTGCGCATGAGCAGTAGTGACCCCGAGTGAGCATGAGCAGTAATGACCCCGAGTGCGCATGCACAGTAGTGGGCCCGATTGCGCATCCGCAGTAGTGAGTCCGTGTGCGCATGTGCAGGTCTGAGCCGGAGTGCGCATGCGCAGTAGTGGGCCTGTGCGCGCATGCGCAGTAGTGAGCCCGGGTGCGCATGCGCAGTAGTGAGCCCGAGCGCGCATCCGCAGTAGTGAGCCCGAGCGCGCATGCGCAGTGGTGAGTCCGATTGCGCATGTGCAGGTCTGAGCCGGAGTGCGCATGCGCAGTAGTGAGCCCGAGCGCGCATCCGCAGTAGTGAGTCCGAGTGTGCATGCGCAGTAGTGACCCCGAATGCGCATGAGCAGTAGTGAGTCCGAGTGCGCATGAGCAGTAGTGACCCCTAGTGCGCATGAGCAGTAGTGAGTCCGAGTGCGCATCAGCAATAGTGACCCCGAGTGCGCATGAGCAGTAGTGACCCCGAGTGCGCATGCACAGTAGTGAGCCCGATTGCGCATCCGCAGTAGTGAGGCTGTGTGCGCATGTGCAGGTCTGAGCCGGAGTGCGCGTGAGCAGTAGTGACCGAGAGTGCGCATGCACAGTAGTGAGCCCGAGTGCGCGTGCACAGTAGTGCGCCCTTGTGCGCACGAGCAGTAGTGAGTCCGAGTGCGCGTGAGCAGTAGTGACCCCAAGTGCGCATGAGCAGTAGTGAATCCGAGTGCGCATGAGCAGTAGTGACCCCGAGTGAGCATGAGCAGTAATGACCCCGAGTGCGCATGCACAGTAGTGGGCCCGATTGCGCATCCGCAGTAGTGAGTCCGTGTGCGCATGTGCAGGTCTGAGCCGGAGTGCGCATGCGCAGTAGTGGGCCTGTGCGCGCATGCGCAGTAGTGAGCCCGGGTGCGCATGCGCAGTAGTGAGCCCGAGCGCGCATCCGCAGTAGTGAGCCCGAGCGCGCATGCGCAGTGGTGAGTCCGATTGCGCATGTGCAGGTCTGAGCCGGAGTGCGCATGCGCAGTAGTGGGCCCGAGCGCGCATCCGCAGTAGTGAGTCCAAGTGCGCATGCGCAGTAGTGACCCCGAATGCGCGTGAGTAGTAGTGAGTTCGAGTGCGCATAAGCAGTAGTGACCCCGAGTGCGCATGAGCAGTAGTGAGTCCGAGTGCGCATGAGCAGTAGTGACCCCAAGTGCGCATGAGCAGTAGTGACCCCGAGTGCGCATGCACAGTAGTGAGCCCGATTGCGCATCCGCAGTAGTGAGTCCGTGTGCGCATGTGCATGTCTGAGCCGGAGTGCGCATACGCAGTAGTGGGCCCGTGCGCGCATGCACAGTAGTGAGCCCGTGTGCGCATGCGCAGTAGTGAGCCCGAACGCGCATCCGCAGTAGTGAGTCCGAGTGCGCATGAGCAGTAGTGACCCCGAGTGCGCATGCACAGTAGTGAGCCCGAGTGCGCATGAGCAGTAGTGAGTCCGAGTGCGCGTGAGCAGTAGTGACCCCGAGTGCGCATGAGCAGTAGCGAGTCCGAGTGCGCATGAGCAGTAGTGAGTCCGAGTGCGCATGAGCAGTAGTGACCCCGAGTGCGCATGAGCAGTAGTGAGCCCGAGTGCGCATGAGCAGTAGTGACCCCGAGTGCGCATGAGCAGTAGTGACCCGGAGTGCGCATGAGCAGTAGTGAGTCCGAGTGCGCATGAGCAGTAGTGACCTCGAGTGCGCATGAGCAGTAGTGACCCCGAGTGCGCATGCACAGTAGTGAGCGCAATTGCGCATCCGCAGTAGTGAGTCCGTGTGCGCATGTGCAGGTCTGAGCCGGAGTGCGCATGCGCAGTAGTGAGCCCGATTGTGCATCCGCAGTAGTGAGTCCGAGTGCGCATGAGCAGTAGTGAGCCCGAATGCGCATGAGCAGTAGTGAGTCCGAGTGCGCAAGCGCAGTAGTGAGCCCGATTGCGCATCCGCAGTAGTGAGTCCGTGTGCGCATGTGCAGGTCTGAGCCGGAGTGCGCATGCGCAATAGTGGGCTTGTGCGCGCATGCGCAGTAGTGAGCCCGGGTGCGCATGCGCAGTAGTGAGCCCGAGCGCGCATCCGCAGTAGTGAGCCCGATTGCGCATCCGCAGTAGTGAGTCCGTGTGCGCATGTGCAGGTCTGAGCCGGAGTGCGCATGCGCAATAGTGGGCTTGTGCGCGCATGCGCAGTAGTGAGCCCGGGTGCGCATGCGCAGTAGTGGGCCCGTGCGCGCATGCGCAGTAGTGAGCCCGTGTGCGCATGCGCAGTAGTGAGCCCGAGCGCGCATCCGCAGTAGTGAGTCCGAGTGCGCATGAGCAGTAGTGACCCCGAATGCGCATGCACAGTAGTGAGCCCGAGTGCGCATGAGCAGTAGTGAGTCCGAGTGCGCGTGAGCAGTAGCGACCCCGAGTGCGCATGAGCAGTAGTGAGTCCGAGTGCGCATGAGCAGTAGTGAGTCCGAGTGCGCATGAGCAGTAGTGACCCCGAGTGCGCATGAGCAGTAGTGAGCCCGAGTGCGCATGCGCAGTAGTGAGTCCGAGTGCGCGTGAGCAGTAGTGACCCCGAGTGCGCATGCACAGTAGTGAGTCCGAGTGCGCATGAGCAGTAGTGACCCCGAGTGCGCATGAGCAGTAGCGAGTCCGAGTGCGCGTGAGCAGTAGTGACCCCGAGTGCGCATGCACAGTAGTGAGCCCGAGTGCGCATGAGCAGTAGTGAGTCCGAGTGCGCATGAGCAGTAGTGACCCCGAGTGCGCGTGCACAGTAGTGCGCCCCTGTGCGCATGAGCAGTAGTGAGTCCGAGTGCGCGTGAGCAGTAGTGACCCCAAGTGCGCATGAGCAGTAGTGAGTCCGAGTGCGCATGAGCAGTAGTGACCCCGAGTGCGCATGAGCAGTAGTGACCCCGAGTGCGCATGCGCAGTAGTGGGCCCGAGCGCGCATGCGCAGTGGTGAGTCCGATTGCGCATGTGCAGGTCTGAGCCGGAGTGCGCATGCGCAGTAGTGGGCCCGTGCGCGCATGCGCACCTAGTGAGCCCGTGTGCGCATGCGCAGTAGTGAGCCCGAGCGGGCATCCGCAGTAGTGAGTTCGAGTGCGCATGCGCAGTAGTGACCCCGAATACGCATGAGCAGTAGTGACCCCGAGTGCGCATGCACAGTAGTGAGTCCGAGTGCGCATGAGCAGTAGTGACCCCGAGTGCGCATGGGCAGTAGCGAGTCCGAGTGCGCGTGAGCAGTAGTGACCCCGAGGGCGCATGCACAGTAGTGAGCCCGAGTGCGCATGAGCAGTAGTGAGTCCGAGTGCGCATGAGCAGTAGTAACCCCGAGTGCGCGTGCACAGTAGTGCGCCCCTGTGCGCATGAGCAGTAGTGAGTCCGAGTGCGCGTGAGCAGTAGTGACCCCAAGTGCGCATGAGCAGTAGTGAGTCCGAGTGCGCATGAGCAGTAGTGACCCCGAGTGCGCATGAGCAGTAGTGACCCCGAGTGCGCATGCACAGTAGTGAGCCCGATTGCGCATCCGCAGTAGTGAGTCCGTGTGCGCATGTGCAGGTCTGAGCCGGAGTGCGCATGCGCAGTCGTGGGCCCGTGCGCGCATGCGCAGTAGTGAGCCCGGGTGCGCATGCGCAGTAGTGAGCCCGAGCGCGCACCCGCAGTAGTGAGCCCGAGCGCGCATGCGCAGTGGTGAGTCCGATTGCGCATGTGCAGGTCTGAGCCGGAGTGCGCATGCGCAGTAGTGGGCCCGTGCGCGCATGCGCACCTAGTGAGCCCGTGTGCGCATGCGCAGTAGTGAGCCCGAGCGCGCATCCGCAGTAGTGAGTCCGAGTGTGCATGCGCAGTAGTGACCCCGAATGCGCATGAGCAGTAGTGAGTCCGAGTGCGCATGAGCGGGGGTGTCCCACTTGGACGTCGACCAATTGGACGCGTTCCGTTTGGACGGTCCCGATTCGACGCGTTCCAATTCGAAGCGGTGCCGATTGTACGCGTCCCAATTCGAAGAGCTTAGATTTGGTTAGGTTAGGTTCTATAAGCCCTGCTTAGAATTGGAACGCGTCCAATCGGCACCGCTTCGAATTGGAACGAGTCGAATCGGGACCGTCCAATCGGGACGCGTCCAAGCGGTCGGCGTCCAAGTGGGCATCACTCCGCATGAGCAGTAGTGACCCCTAGTGCGCATGAGCAGTAGTGAGTCCGAGTGCGCATCAGCAATAGTGACCCCGAGTGCGCATGAGCAGTAGTGACCCCGAGTGCGCATGCACAGTAGTGAGCCCGATTGCGCATCCGCAGTAGTGAGGCTGTGTGCGCATGTGCAGGTCTGAGCCGGAGTGCGCGTGAGCAGTAGTGACCGAGAGTGCGCATGCACAGTAGTGAGCCCGAGTGCGCGTGCACAGTAGTGCGCCCTTGTGCGCATGAGCAGTAGTGAGTCCGAGTGCGCGTGAGCAGTAGTGACCCCAAGTGCGCATGAGCAGTAGTGAATCCGAGTGCGCATGAGCAGTAGTGACCCCGAGTGAGCATGAGCAGTAATGACCCCGAGTGCGCATGCACAGTAGTGGGCCCGATTGCGCATCCGCAGTAGTGAGTCCGTGTGCGCATGTGCAGGTCTGAGCCGGAGTGCGCATGCGCAGTAGTGGGCCTGTGCGCGCATGCGCAGTAGTGAGCCCGGGTGCGCATGCGCAGTAGTGAGCCCGAGCGCGCATCCGCAGTAGTGAGCCCGAGCGCGCATGCGCAGTGGTGAGTCCGATTGCGCATGTGCAGGTCTGAGCCGGAGTGCGCATGCGCAGTAGTGGGCCCGAGCGCGCATCCGCAGTAGTGAGTCCAAGTGCGCATGCGCAGTAGTGACCCCGAATGCGCGTGAGTAGTAGTGAGTTCGAGTGCGCATAAGCAGTAGTGACCCCGAGTGCGCATGAGCAGTAGTGAGTCCGAGTGCGCATGAGCAGTAGTGAGCCCAAGTGCGCATGAGCAGTAGTGACCCCGAGTGCGCATGCACAGTAGTGAGCCCGATTGCGCATCCGCAGTAGTGAGTCCGTGTGCGCATGTGCATGTCTGAGCCGGAGTGCGCATACGCAGTAGTGGGCCCGTGCGCGCATGCGCAGTAGTGAGCCCGTGTGCGCATGCGCAGTAGTGAGCCCGAGCGCGCATCCGCAGTAGTGAGTCCGAGTGCGCATGCGCAGTAGTGACTCCGAATGCGCATGAGCAGTAGTGAGTCCGAGTGCGCATGAGCAGTAGTGACCCCGAGTGCGCATGAGCAGTAGTGACCCCGAGTGCCCATGAGCAGTAGTGAGCCCGAGTGCGCATGAGCAGTAGTGACCCCGAGTGCGCATGAGCAGTAGCGAGTCCGAGTGCGCGTGAGCAGTAGTGACCCCGAGTGCGCATGCACAGTAGTGAGCCCGAGTGCGCATGAGCAGTAGTGAGTCCGAGTGCGCATGAGCAGTAGTGACCCCGAGTGCGCGTGCACAGTAGTGCGCCCCTGTGCGCATGAGCAGTAGTGAGTCCGAGTGCGCGTGAGCAGTAGTGACCCCAAGTGCGCATGAGCAGTAGTGAGTCCGAGTGCGCATGAGCAGTAGTGACCCCGAGTGCGCATGAGCAGTAGTGACCCCGAGTGCGCATGCACAGTAGTGAGCCCGATTGCGCATCCGCAGTAGTGAGTCCGTGTGCGCATGTGCAGGTCTGAGCCGGAGTGCGCATGCGCAGTAGTGGGCCCGTGCGCGCATGCGCAGTAGTGAGCCCGGGTGCGCATGCGCAGTAGTGAGCCCGAGCGCGCATCCGAAGTAGTGAGCCCGAGAGCGCATGCGCAGTGGTGAGTCCGATTGCGCATGTGCAGGTCTGAGCCGGAGTGCGCATGCGCAGTAGTGGGCCCGTGCGCGCATGCGCACCTAGTGAGCCCGTGTGCGCATGCGCAGTAGTGAGCCCGAGCGGGCATCCGCAGTAGTGAGTTCGAGTGCGCATGCGCAGTAGTGACCCCGAATACGCATGAGCAGTAGTGACCCCGAGTGCGCATGCACAGTAGTGAGTCCGAGTGCGCATGAGCAGTAGTGACCCCGAGTGCGCATGAGCAGTAGCGAGTCCGAGTGCGCGTGAGCAGTAGTGACCCCGAGTGCGCATGCACAGTAGTGAGCCCGAGTGCGCATGAGCAGTAGTGAGTCCGAGTGCGCATGAGCAGTAGTGACCCCGAGTGCGCGTGCACAGTAGTGCGCCCCTGTGCGCATGAGCAGTAGTGAGTCGGAGTGCGCGTGAGCAGTAGTGACCCCAAGTGCGCATGAGCAGTAGTGAGTCCGAGTGCGCATGAGCAGTAGTGACCCCGAGTGCGCATGAGCAGTAGTGACCCCGATTGCGCATGCACAGTAGTGAGCCCGATTGCGCATCCGCAGTAGTGAGTCCGTGTGCGCATGTGCAGGTCTGAGCCGGAGTGCGCATGCGCAGTCGTGGGCCCGTGCGCGCATGCGCAGTAGTGAGCCCGGGTGCGCATGCGCAGTAGTGAGCCCGAGCGCGCACCCGCAGTAGTGAGCCCGAGCGCGCTTGCGCAGTGGTGAGTCCGATTGCGCATGTGCAGGTCTGAGCCGGAGCGCGCATGCGCAGTAGTGGGCCCGTGCGCGCATGCGCACCTAGTGAGCCCGTGTGCGCATGCGCAGTAGTGAGCCCGAGCGCGCATCCGCAGTAGTGAGTCCGAGTGTGCATGCGCAGTAGTGACCCCGAATGCGCATGAGCAGTAGTGAGTCCGAGTGCGCATGAGCAGTAGTGACCCCGAGTGCGCATGAGCAGTAGTGACCCCGAGTGCGCATGCACAGTAGTGAGCCCGATTGCGCATCCGCAGTAGTGAGGCTGTGTGCGCATGTGCAGGTCTGAGCCGGAGTGCGCGTGAGCAGTAGTGACCGAGAGTGCGCATGCACAGTAGTGAGCCCGAGTGCGCGTGCACAGTAGTGCGCCCTTGTGCGCATGAGCAGTAGTGAGTCCGAGTGCGCGTGAGCAGTAGTGACCCCAAGTGCGCATGAGCAGTAGTGAGTCCGAGTGCGCATGAGCAGTAGTGACCCCGAGTGCGCATGAGCAGTAATGACCCCGAGTGCGAATGCACAGTAGTGGGCCCGATTGCGCATCCGCAGTAGTGAGTCCGTGTGCGCATGTGCAGGTCTGAGCCGGAGTGCGCATGCGCAGTAGTGGGCCTGTGCGCGCATGCGCAGTAGTGAGCCCGGGTGCGCATGCGCAGTAGTGAGCCCGAGCGCGCATCCGCAGTAGTGAGCCCGAGCGCGCATGCGCAGTGGTGAGTCCGATTGCGCATGTGCAGGTCTGAGCCGGAGTGCGCATGCGCAGTAGTGGGCCCAAGCGCGCATCCGCAGTAGTGAGTCCGAGTGCGCATGCGCAGTAGTGACCCCGAATGCGCATGAGTAGTAGTGAGTTCGAGTGCGCATAAGCAGTAGTGACCCCGAGTGCGCATGAGCAGTAGTGAGTCCGAGTGCGCATGAGCAGTAGTGACCCCAAGTGCGCATGAGCAGTAGTGACCCCGAGTGCGCATGCACAGTAGTGAGCCCGATTGCGCATCCGCAGTAGTGAGTCCGTGTGCGCATGTGCATGTCTGAGCCGGAGTGCGCATACGCAGTAGTGGGCCCGTGCGCGCATGCGCAGTAGTGAGCCCGTGTGCGCATGCGCAGTAGTGAGCCCGGGCGCGCATCCGCAGTAGTGAGTCCGAGTGCGCATGCGCAGTAGTGACCCCGAATGCGCATGAGCAGTAGTGAGTCCGAGTGCGCATGAGCAGTAGTGACCCCGAGTGCGCATGAGCAGTAGTGACCCCGAGTGCCCATGAGCAGTAGTGAGCCCGAGTGCGCATGAGCAGTAGTGACCCCGAGTGCGCATGCACAGTAGTGAGCCCGATTGCGCAGACGCAGTAGTGAGTCCGAGTGCGCATGCACAGTAGTGACCCCGAATGCGCATGAGCAGTTTTGAGTCCGAGTGCGCATGAGCAGTAGTGACCCCGAGTGCGCATGCACAGTAGTGAGCCCGTGTGCGCATGCACAGTAGTGAGCCCGTGTGCGCATGCGCAGAAGTGAGCTCGAATGCGCATGTGCAGGTCTGAGCCGGAGTGCGCATGCGCAGTAGTGAGCCCGTGTGCGCATGCGCAGTAGTGAGCCCGAGCGCGCATCCGCAGTAGTGAGTCCGAGTGCGCATGCGCAGTAGTGACCCCGAATGCGCATGAGCAGTAATGAGTCCGAGTGCGCATGAGCAGTAGTGACCCCGAGTGCGCATGAGCAGTAGTTAGCCCAAGTGCGCATGAGCAGTAGTGAGACCGAGTGCGCATGAGCAGTAGTGACCCCGAGTGCGCATGCGCAGTAGTGACCCCGAATGCGCATGAGCAGTAGTGAGCCCGAGTGCGCATGAGCAGTAGTGACCCCGAGTGCGCATGCACAGTAGTGAGCCCGATTGCGCATCCGCAGTAGTGAGTCCGAGTGCGCATGCACAGTAGTGACCCCGAATGCGCATGAGCAGTTTTGAGTCCGAGTGCGCATGAGCAGTAGTGACCCCGAGTGCGCATGAGCAGTAGTGAGTCCGAGTGCGCATCAGCAGTAGTGACCCCGAGTGCGCATGCACAGTAGTGAGCCCGTGTGCGCATGCGCAGTGGTGAGTCCGATTGCGCATGTGCAGGTCTGAGCCGGAGTGCGCATGCGCAGTAGTGGGCCCGTGCGCGCATGCGCACCTAGTGAGCCCGTGTGCGCATGCGCAGTAGTGAGCCCGAGCGCGCATCCGCAGTAGTGAGTCCGAGTGTGCATGCGCAGTAGTGACCCCGAATGCGCATGAGCAGTAGTGAGTCCGAGTGCGCATGAGCAGTAGTGACCCCGAGTGCGCATGAGCAGTAGTGAGTCCGAGTGCGCATCAGCAATAGTGACCCCGAGTGCGCATGAGCAGTAGTGAGTCCGAGTGCGCATCAGCAATAGTGACCCCGAGTGCGCATGAGCAGTAGTGACCCCGAGTGCGCATGCACAGTAGTGAGCCCGAGTGCGCATGAGCAGTAGTGACCCCGAGTGCGCATGAGCAGTAATGACCCCGAGTGCGCATGCGCAGTAGTGGGCCCGATTGCGCATCCGCAGTAGTGAGTCCGTGTGCGCATGTGCAGGTCTGAGCCGGAGTGCGCATGCGCAGTAGTGGGCCTGTGCGCGCATGCGCAGTAGTGAGCCCGGGTGCGCATGCGCAGTAGTGAGCCCGAGCGCGCATCCGCAGTAGTGAGCCCGAGCGCGCATGCGCAGTGGTGAGTCCGATTGCGCATGTGCAGGTCTGAGCCGGAGTGCGCATGCGCAGTAGTGGGCCCGAGCGCGCATCCGCAGTAGTGAGTCCGAGTGCGCATGCGCAGTAGTGACCCCGAATGCGCATGAGTAGTAGTGAGTACGAGTGCGCATAAGCAGTAGTGACCCCGAGTGCGCATGAGCAGTAGTGAGTCCGAGTGCGCATGAGCAGTAGTGACCCCAAGTGCGCATGAGCAGTAGTGACCCCGAGTGCGCATGCACAGTAGTGAGCCCGATTGCGCATCCGCAGTAGTGAGTCCGTGTGCGCATGTGCATGTCTGAGCCGGAGTGCGCATACGCAGTAGTGGGCCCGTGCGCGCATGCGCAGTAGTGAGCCCGTGTGCGCATGCGCAGTAGTGAGCCCGAGCGCGCATCCGCAGTAGTGAGTCCGAGTGCGCATGCGCAGTAGTGACCCCGAATGCGCATGAGCAGTAGTGAGTCCGAGTGCGCATGAGCAGTAGTGACCCCGAGTGCGCATGAGCAGTAGTGACCCCGAGTGCCCATGAGCAGTAGTGAGCCCGAGTGCGCATGAGCAGTAGTGACCCCGAGTGCGCATGCACAGTAGTGAGCCCGATTGCGCATCCGCAGTAGTGAGTCCGAGTGCGCATGCACAGTAGTGACCCCGAATGCGCATGAGCAGTTTTGAGTCCGAGTGCGCATGAGCAGTAGTGACCCCGAGTGCGCATGCACAGTAGTGAGCCCGTGTGCGCATGCACAGTAGTGAGCCCGTGTGCGCATGCGCAGAAGTGAGCTCGAATGCGCATGTGCAGGTCTGAGCCGGAGTGCGCATGCGCAGTAGTGGCCCGTGCGCGCATGCGCAGTAGTGAGCCCGTGTGCGCATGCGCAGTAGTGGGCCCGAGCGCGCATCCGCAGTAGTGAGTCCGAGTGCGCATGCGCAGTAGTGACCCCGAATGCGCATGAGCAGTAATGAGTCCGAGTGCGCATGAGCAGTAGTGACCCCGAGTGCGCATGAGCAGTAGTGAGCCCGAGTGCGCATGAGCAGTAGTGAGCCCGAGTGCGCATGAGCAGTTTTGAGTCCGAGTGCGCATGAGCAGTAGTGACCCCGAGTGCGCATGAGCAGTAGTGAGTCCGAGTGCGCATCAGCAGTAGTGACCCCGAGTGCGCATGCACAGTAGTGAGCCCGTGTGCGCATGCGCAGAAGTGAGCTCGAATGCGCATGTGCAGGTCTGAGCCGGAGTGCGCATGCGCAGCAGTGGGCCCGTGCGCGCATGCGCAGCAGTGGGCCCGTGTTCGCATGCGCAGCACTGAGACCGAGCGCGCATCCGCAATAGTGAGTCCGAGTGCGCATGCGCAGTAGTGACCCCGAATGCGCATGAGCAGTAGTGAGTCCGAATGCGCATGCGCAGTAGTGAGCCCGATTGCGCATCCGCAGTAGTGAGTCCGTGTGCGCATGTGCAGGTCTGAGCCGGAGTGCGCATGCGCAATAGTGGGCTTGTGCGCGCATGCGCAGTAGTGAGCCCGGGTGCGCATGCGCAGTAGTGAGCCCGAGCGCGCATCCGCAGTAGTGAGCCCG
Organism: Megachile leachella; assembly: GCA_963576845.1. NCBI lineage: Eukaryota > Metazoa > Arthropoda > Insecta > Hymenoptera > Megachilidae > Megachile > Megachile leachella. The sequence continues at coordinate 807,326 of CAUYWW010000054.1, forward strand.
ATTGCGCATCCGCAGTAGTGAGTCCGTGTGCGCATGTGCAGGTCTGAGCCGGAGTGCGCATGCGCAGTAGTGGGCCCGTGCGCGCATGCGCAGTAGTGAGCCCGTGTGCGCATACGCAGTAGTGAGCCCGAGCGCGCATCCGCAGTAGTGAGTCCGAGTGCGCATGCGCAGTAGTGACCCCGAATGCGCATTAGCAGTAGTGAATCCGAGTGCGCATGAGCAGTAGTGACCGCGAGTGCGCATGAGCAGTAGTGAGTCCGAGTGCGCATGCGCAGTAGTGAGCCCGATTGCGCATCCGCAGTAGTGAGTCCGTGTGCGCATGTGCAGGTCTGAGCCGGAGTGCGCATGCGCAATAGTGGGCTTGTGCGCGCATGCGCAGTAGTGAGCCCGGGTGCGCATGCGCAGTAGTGGGCCCGTGCGCGCATGCGCAGTAGTGAGCCCGTGTGCGCATGCGCAGTAGTGAGCCCGAGCGCGCATCCGCAGTAGTGAGTCCGAGTGCGCATGCGCAGTAGTGACCCCGAATGCGCATTAGCAGTAGTGAATCCGAGTGCGCATGAGCAGTAGTGACCCCGAGTGCGCATGAGCAGTAATGACCCCGAGTGCGCATGCACAGTAGTGAGCCCGATTGCGCATCCGCAGTAGTGAGTCCATGTGCGCATGTGCAGGTCTGAGCCGGAGTGCGCATGCGCAGTAGTGGGCCTGTGCGCGCATGCGCAGTAGTGAGCCCGGGTGCGCATGCGCAGTAGTGAGCCCGAGCGCGCATCCGCAGTAGTGAGCCCGAGCGCGCATGCGCAGTGGTGAGTCCGATTGCGCATGTGCAGGTCTGAGCCGGAGTGCGCATGCGCAGTAGTGGGCCCGAGCGCGCATCCGCAGTAGTGAGTCCGAGTGCGCATGCGCAGTAGTGACCCCGAATGCGCATGAGTAGTAGTGAGTTCGAGTGCGCATCAGCAGTAGTGACCCCGAGTGCGCATGAGCAGTAGTGAGTCCGAGTGCGCATGAGCAGTAGTGACCCCAAGTGCGCATGAGCAGTAGTGATCCCGAGTGCGCATGCACAGTAGTGAGCCCGATTGCGCATCCGCAGTAGTGAGTCCGTGTGCGCATGTGCATGTCTGAGCCGGAGTGCGCATGCGCAGTAGTGGGCCCGTGCGCGCATGCGCAGTAGTGAGCCCGTGTGCGCATGCGCAGTAGTGAGCCCGAGCGCGCATCCGCAGTAGTGAGTCCGAGTGCGCATGCGCAGTAGTGACCCCGAATGCGCATGAGCAGTAGTGAGTCCGAGTGCGCATGAGCAGTAGTGACCCCGAGTGCGCATGAGCAGTAGTGACCCCGAGTGCCCATGAGCAGTAGTGAGCCCGAGTGCGCATGAGCAGTAGTGACCCCGAGTGCGCATGCACTGTAGTGAGCCCGATTGCGCATCCGCAGTAGTGAGTCCGTGTGCGCATGTGCAGGTCTGAGCCGGGGTGCGCATGCGCAGTAGTGGGCCCGTGCGCGCATGCGCAGTAGTGAGCCCGTGTGCGCATGCGCAGTAGTGAGCCCGAGCGCGCATCCGCAGTAGTGAGTCCGAGTGCGTATGCGCTGTGGTGACCCCGAATGCGCATGAGCAGTAGTGAGTCCGAGCGCGCATCCGCAGTAGTGAGTCCGAGTGCGCATGCGCAGTGGTGACCCCGAATGCGCATGAGCAGTAGTGAGTCCGAGTACGCATGAGCAGTAGTGACCCCGAGTGCGCATGAGCAGTAGTGAATCCGAGTGCGCATGAGCAGTAGTGGGCCCGTGCGCGCATGCGCAGTAGTGAGCCCGTGTGCGCATGCGCAGTAGTGAGCCCGAGCGCGCATCCGCAGTAGTGAGTCCGAGTGCGCATGCGCAGTAGTGACCCCGAATGCGCATTAGCAGTAGTGAATCCGAGTGCGCATGAGCAGTAGTGACCGCGAGTGCGCATGAGCAGTAGTGAGTCCGAGTGCACAAGAGCAGTAGTGACCCCGAGTGCGCATGAGCAGTAGTGAGCCCGAGTGCGCATGAGCAGTAGTGAGACCGAGTGCGCATGAGCAGTAGTGACCTCGAGTGCGCATGCGCAGTAGTGACCCCGAATGCGCATGGGCAGTAGTGAGCCCGAGTGCGCATGAGCAGTAGTGACCCCGAGTGCGCATGCACAGTAGTGAGCCCGATTGCGCATCCGCAGTAGTGAGTCCGAGTGCGCATGCACAGTAGTGACCCCGAATGCGCATGAGCAGTTTTGAGTCCGAGTGCGCATGAGCAGTAGTGACCCCGAGTGCGCATGAGCAGTAGTGAGTCCGAGTGCGCGTCAGCAGTAGTGACCCCGAGTGCGCATGCACAGTAGTGAGCCCGTGTGCGCATGCGCAGTGGTGAGTCCGATTGCGCATGTGCAGGTCTGAGCCGGAGTGCGCATGCGCAGTAGTGGGCCCGTGCGCGCATGCGCACCTAGTGAGCCCGTGTGCGCATGCGCAGTAGTGAGCCCGAGCGCGCATCCGCAGTAGTGAGTCCGAGTGTGCATGCGCAGTAGTGACCCCGAATGCGCATGAGCAGTAGTGAGTCCGAGTGCGCATGAGCAGTAGTGACCCCGAGTGCGCATGAGCAGTAGTGAGTCCGAGTGCGCATCAGCAATAGTGACCCCGAGTGCGCATGAGCAGTAGTGACCCCGAGTGCGCATGCACAGTAGTGAGCCCGATTGCTCATCCGCAGTAGTGAGGCTGTGTGCGCATGTGCAGGTCTGAGCCGGAGTGCGCGTGAGCAGTAGTGACCGAGAGTGCGCATGCACAGTAGTGAGCCCGAGTGCGCATGAGCAGTAGTGAGTCCGAGTGCGCATGAGCAGTAGTGACCCCGAGTGCGCATCCGCAGTAGTGAGGCTGTGTGCGCATGTGCAGGTCTGAGCCGGAGTGCGCGTGAGCAGTAGTGACCGAGAGTGCGCATGCACAGTAGTGAGCCCGAGTGCGCATCCGCAGTAGTGAGGCTGTGTGCGCATGTGCAGGTCTGAGCCGGAGTGCGCGTGAGCAGTAGTGACCGAGAGTGCGCATGCACAGTAGTGAGCCCGAGTGCGCATGAGCAGTAGTGAGTCCGAGTGCGCATGAGCAGTAGTGACCCCGAGTGCGCATCCGCAGTAGTGAGGCTGTGTGCGCATGTGCAGGTCTGAGCCGGAGTGCGCGTGAGCAGTAGTGACCGAGAGTGCGCATGCACAGTAGTGAGCCCGAGTGCGCATGAGCAGTAGTGAGTCCGAGTGCGCATGAGCCGTAGTGACCCCGAGTGCGCGTGCACAGTAGTGCGCCCCTGTGCGCATGAGCAGTAGTGAGTCCGAGTGCGCGTGAGCAGTAGTGACCCCAAGTGCGCATGAGCAGTAGTGAGTCCGAGTGCGCATGAGCAGTAGTGACCCCGAGTGCGCATGAGCAGTAATGACCCCGAGTGCGCATGCACAGTAGTGGGCCCGATTGCGCATCCGCAGTAGTGAGTCCGTGTGCGCATGTGCAGGTCTGAGCCGGAGTGCGCATGCGCAGTAGTGGGCCTGTGCGCGCATGCGCAGTAGTGAGCCCGGGTGCGCATGCGCAGTAGTGAGCCCGAGCGCGCATCCGCAGTAGTGAGCCCGAGCGCGCATGCGCAGTGGTGAGTCCGATTGCGCATGTGCAGGTCTGAGCCGGAGTGCGCATGCGCAGTAGTGGGCCCGAGCGCGCATCCGCAGTAGAGAGTCCGAGTGCGCATGCGCAGTGGTGACCCCGAATGCGCATGAGTAGTAGTGAGTTCGAGTGCGCATAAGCAGTAGTGACCCCGAGTGCGCATGAGCAGTAGTGAGTCCGAGTGCGCATGAGCAGTAGTGACCCCGAGTGCGCATGAGCAGTAGTGACCCCGAGTGCCCATGAGCAGTAGTGAGCCCGAGTGCGCATGAGCAGTAGTGACCCCGAGTGCGCATGCACAGTAGTGAGCCCGATTGCGCATCCGCAGTAGTGAGTCCGAGTGCGCATGCACAGTAGTGACCCCGAATGCACATGAGCAGTTTTGAGTCCGAGTGCGCATGAGCAGTAGTGACCCCGAGTGCGCATGCACAGTAGTGAGCCCGTGTGCGCATGCACAGTAGTGAGCCCGTGTGCGCATGCGCAGAAGTGAGCTCGAATGCGCATGTGCAGGTCTGAGCCGGAGTGCGCATGCGCAGTAGTGGCCCGTGCGCGCATGCGCAGTAGTGAGCCCGTGTGCGCATGCGCAGTAGTGAGCCCGAGCGCGCATCCGCAGTAGTGAGTCCGAGTGCGCATGCGCAGTAGTGACCCCGAATGCGCATGAGCAGTAATGAGTCCGAGTGCGCATGAGCAGTAGTGACCCCGAGTGCGCATGAGCAGTAGTGAGCCCGAGTGCGCATGAGCAGTAGTGAGACCGAGTGCGCATGAGCAGTAGTGACCCTGAGTGCGCATGCGCAGTAGTGACCCCGAATGCGCATGAGCAGTAGTGAGCCCGAGTGCGCATGAGCAGTAGTGACCCCAGTGCGCATGCACAGTAGTGAGCCCGATTGCGCATCCGCAGTAGTGAGTCCGAGTGCGCATGCACAGTAGTGACCCCGAATGCGCATGAGCAGTTTTGAGTCCGAGTGCGCATGAGCAGTAGTGACCCCGAGTGCGCATGAGCAGTAGTGAGTCCGAGTGCGCATCAGCAGTAGTGACCCCGAGTGCGCATGCACAGTAGTGAGCCCGTGTGCGCATGCGCAGAAGTGAGCTCGAATGCGCATGTGCAGGTCTGAGCCGGAGTGCGCATGCGCAGCAGTGGGCCCGTGCGCGCATGCGCAGCAGTGGGCCCGTGTTCGCATGCGCAGCACTGAGCCCGAGCGCGCATCCGCAATAGTGAGTCCGAGTGCGCATGCGCAGTAGTGACCCCGAATGCGCATGAGCAGTAGTGAGTCCGAATGCGCATGCGCAGTAGTGAGCCCGATTGCGCATCCGCAGTAGTGAGTCCGTGTGCGCATGTGCAGGTCTGAGCCGGAGTGCGCATGCGCAATAGTGGGCTTGTGCGCGCATGCGCAGTAATGAGCCCGGGTGCGCATGCGCAGTAGTGAGCCCGAGCGCGCATCCGCAGTAGTGAGCCCGATTGCGCATCCGCAGTAGTGAGTCCGTGTGCGCATGTGCAGGTCTGAGCCGGAGTGCGCATGCGCAGTAGTGGGCCCGTGCGCGCATGCGCAGTAGTGAGCCCGTGTGCGCATGCGCAGTAGTGAGCCCGAGCGCGCATCCGCAGTAGTGAGTCCGAGTGCGCATGCGCAGTAGTGACCCCGAATGCGCATTAGCAGTAGTGAATCCGAGTGCGCATGAGCAGTAGTGACCGCGAGTGCGCATGAGCAGTAGTGAGTCCGAGTGCGCATGCGCAGTAGTGAGCCCGATTGCGCATCCGCAGTAGTGAGTCCGTGTGCGCAAGTGCAGGTCTGAGCCGGAGTGCGCATGCGCAATAGTGGGCTTGTGCGCGCATGCGCAGTAGTGAGCCCGGGTGCGCATGCGCAGTAGTGGGCCCGTGCGCGCATGCGCAGTAGTGAGCCCGTGTGCGCATGCGCAGTAGTGAGCCCGAGCGCGCATCCGCAGTAGTGAGTCCGAGTGCGCATGCGCAGTAGTGACCCCGAATGCGCATTAGCAGTAGTGAATCCGAGTGCGCATGAGCAGTAGTGACCCCGAGTGCGCATGAGCAGTAATGACCCCGAGTGCGCATGCACAGTAGTGAGCCCGATTGCGCATCCGCAGTAGTGAGTCCGTGTGCGCATGTGCAGGTCTGAGCCGGAGTGCGCATGCGCAGTAGTGGGCCTGTGCGCGCATGCGCAGTAGTGAGCCCGGGTGCGCATGCGCAGTAGTGAGCCCGAGCGCGCATCCGCAGTAGTGAGCCCGAGCGCGCATGCGCAGTGGTGAGTCCGATAGCGCATGTGCAGGTCTGAGCCGGAGTGCGCATGCGCAGTCGTGGGCCCGAGCGCGCATCCGCAGTAGTGAGTCCGAGTGCGCATGCGCAGTAGTGACCCCGAATGCGCATGAGTAGTAGTGAGTTCGAGTGCGCATAAGCAGTAGTGACCCCGAGTGCGCATGCACTGTAGTGAGCCCGATTGCGCATCCGCAGTAGTGAGTCCGTGTGCGCATGTGCATGTCTGAGCCGGAGTGCGCATGCGCAGTAGTGGGCCCGTGCGCGCATGCGCAGTAGTGAGCCCGTGTGCGCATGCGCAGTAGTGAGCCCGAGCGCGCATCCGCAGTAGTGAGTCCGAGTGCGCATGCGCAGTAGTGACCCCGAATGCGCATGAGCAGTAGTGAGTCCGAGTGCGCATGAGCAGTAGTGACCCCGAGTGCGCATGAGCAGTAGTGACCCCGAGTGCCCATGAGCAGTAGTGAGCCCGAGTGCGCATGAGCAGTAGTGACCCCGAGTGCGCATGCACTGTAGTGAGCCCAATTGCGCATCCGCAGTAGTGAGTCCGTGTGCGCATGTGCAGGTCTGAGCCGGAGTGCGCATGCGCAGTAGTGGGCCCGTGCGCGCATGCGCAGTAGTGAGCCCGTGTGCGCATGCGCAGTAGTGAGCCCGAGCGCGCATCCGCAGTAGTGAGTCCGAGTGCGCATGCGCAGTGGTGACCCCGAATGCGCATGAGCAGTAGTGAATCCGAGTGCGCATGAGCAGTAGTGGGCCCGATTGCGCATCCGCAGTAGTGAGTCCGTGTGCGCATGTGCAGGTCTGAGCCGGAGTGCGCATGCGCAGTAGTGGGCCCGTGCGCGCATGCGCAGTAGTGAGCCCGTGTGCGCATGCGCAGTAGTGAGCCCGAGCGCGCATCCGCAGTAGTGAGTCCGAGTGCGCATGCGCAGTGGTGACCCCGAATGCGCATGAGCAGTAGTGAGTCCGAGCGCGCATCCGCAGTAGTGAGTCCGAGTGCGCATGCGCAGTGGTGACCCCGAATGCGCATGAGCAGTAGTGAGTCCGAGTGCGCATGAGCAGTAGTGACCGCGAGTGCGCATGAGCAGTAGCGAGTCCGAGTGCGCATCAGCAGTAGTGACCCCGAGTGCGCATGAGCAGTAGTGACCCCGAGTGCGCATGCACAGTAGTGAGCCCGTGTGCGCATGCGCAGAAGTGAGCCCGATTGCGCATCCGCAGTAGTGACCCCGTGTGCGCATGAGCAGTAGTGAGTCCGAGTGCGCATGAGCAGTAGTGACCCCAAGTGCGCATGAGCAGTAGTGACCCCGAGTGCGCATGCACAGTAGTGAGCCCGATTGCGCATCCGCAGTAGTGAGTCCGTGTGCGCATGTGCACGTCTGAGCCGGAGTGCGCATGCGCAGTAGTGGGCCCGTGCGCGCATGCGCAGTAGTGAGCCCGTGTGTGCATGCGCAGTAGTGAGCCCGAGCGCGCATCCGCAGTAGTGAGTCCGAGTGCGCATGCGCAGTAGTGACCCCGAATGCGCATGAGCAGTAGTGAGTCCGAGTGCGCATGAGCAGTAGTGACCCCGAGTGCGCATGAGCAGTAGTGACCCCGAGTGCCCATGAGCAGTAGTGAGCCCGAGTGCGCATGAGCAGTAGTGACCCCGAGTGCGCATGCACTGTAGTGATCCCGATTGCGCATCCGCAGTAGTGAGTCCGTGTGCGCATGTGCAGGTCTGAGCCGGAGTGCGCATGCGCAATAGTGGGCTTGTGCGCGCATGCGCAGTAGTGAGCCCGGGTGCGCATGCGCAGTAGTGGGCCCGTGCGCGCATGCGCAGTAGTGAGCCCGTGTGCGCATGCGCAGTAGTGAGCCCGAGCGCGCATCCGCAGTAGTGAGTCCGAGTGCGCATGCGCAGTAGTGACCCCGAATGCGCATTAGCAGTAGTGAATCCGAGTGCGCATGAGCAGTAGTGACCCCGAGTGCGCATGAGCAGTAATGACCCCGAGTGCGCATGCACAGTAGTGAGCCCGATTGCGCATCCGCAGTAGTGAGTCCGTGTGCGCATGTGCAGGTCTGAGCCGGAGTGCGCATGCGCAGTAGTGGGCCTGTGCGCGCATGCGCAGTAGTGAGCCCGGGTGCGCATGCGCAGTAGTGAGCCCGAGCGCGCATCCGCAGTAGTGAGCCCGAGCGCGCATGCGCAGTGGTGAGTCCGATAGCGCATGTGAAGGTCTGAGCCGGAGTGCGCATGCGCAGTCGTGGGCCCGAGCGCGCATCCGCAGTAGTGAGTCCGAGTGCGCATGCGCAGTAGTGACCCCGAATGCGCATGAGTAGTAGTGAGTTCGAGTGCGCATAAGCAGTAGTGACCCCGAGTGCGCATGAGCAGTAGTGAGTCCGAGTGCGCATGAGCAGTAGTGACCCCAAGTGCGCATGAGCAGTAGAGACCCCGAGTGCGCATGCACAGTAGTGAGCCCGATTGCGCATCCGCAGTAGTGAGTCCGTGTGCGCATGTGCATGTCTGAGCCGGAGTGCGCATGCGCAGTAGTGGGCCCGTGCGCGCATGCGCAGTAGTGAGCCCGTGTGCGCATGCGCAGTAGTGAGCCCGAGCGCGCATCCGCAGTAGTGAGTCCGAGTGCGCATGCGCAGCAGTGACCCCGAATGCGCATGAGCAGTAGTGAGTCCGAGTGCGCATGAGCAGTAGTGACCCCGAGTGCGCATGAGCAGTAGTGACCCCGAGTGCCCATGAGCAGTAGTGAGCCCGAGTGCGCATGAGCAGTAGTGACCCCGAGTGCGCATGCACTGTAGTGAGCCCAATTGCGCATCCGCAGTAGTGAGTCCGTGTGCGCATGTGCAGGTCTGAGCCGGAGTGCGCATGCGCAGTAGTGGGCCCGTGCGCGCATGCGCAGTAGTGAGCCCGTGTGCGCATGCGCAGTAGTGAGCCCGAGCGCGCATCCGCAGTAGTGAGTCCGAGTGCGCATGCGCAGTGGTGACCCCGAATGCGCATGAGCAGTAGTGAGTCCGAGCGCGCATCCGCAGTAGTGAGTCCGAGTGCGCATGCGCAGTGGTGACCCCGAATGCGCATGAGCAGTAGTGAGTCCGAGTGCGCATGAGCAGTAGTGACCCCGAGTGCGCATGAGCAGTAGTGAATCCGAGTGCGCATGAGCAGTAGTGGGCCCGTGCGCGCATGCGCAGTAGTGAGCCCGTGTGCGCATGCGCAGTAGTGAGCCCGAGCGCGCATCCGCAGTAGTGAGTCCGAGTGCGCATGCGCAGTAGTGACCCCGAATGCGCATTAGCAGTAGTGAATCCGAGTGCGCATGAGCAGTAGTGACCGCGAGTGCGCATGAGCAGTAGTGAGTCCGAGTGCGCATGAGCAGTAGTGACCCCGAGTGCGCATGAGCAGTAGTGACCCCGAGTGCACATGCACAGTAGTGAGCCCGATTGCGCATCCGCAGTAGTGAGCCCGAGCGCGCATGCGCAGTGGTGAGTCCGATTGCGCATGTGCAGGTCTGAGCCGGAGTGCGCATGCGCAGTAGTGGGCCCGAGCGCGCATCCGCAGTAGTGAGTCCGAGTGCGCATGCGCAGTAGTGACCCCGAATGCGCATGAGTAGTAGTGAGTTCGAGTGCGCATAAGCAGTAGTGACCCCGAGTGCGCATGAGCAGTAGTGAGTCCGAGTGCGCATGAGCAGTAGTGACCCCAAGTGCGCATGAGCAGTAGTGACCCCGAGTGCGCATGCACAGTAGTGAGCCCGATTGCGCATCCGCAGTAGTGAGTCCGTGTGCGCATGTGCATGTCTGAGCCGGAGTGCGCATGCGCAGTAGTGGGCCCGTGCGCGCATGCGCAGTAGTGAGCCCGTGTGTGCATGCGCAGTAGTGAGCCCGAGCGCGCATCCGCAGTAGTGAGTCCGAGTGCGCATGCGCAGTAGTGACCCCGAATGCGCATGAGCAGTAGTGAGTCCGAGTGCGCATGAGCAGTAGTGACCCCGAGTGCGCATGAGCAGTAGTGACCCCGAGTGCCCATGAGCAGTAGTGAGCCCGAGTGCGCATGAGCAGTAGTGACCCCGAGTGCGCATGCACTGTAGTGAGCCCGATTGCGCATCCGCAGTAGTGAGTCCGTGTGCCCATGTGCAGGTCTGAGCCGGAGTGCGCATGCGCAGTAGTGGGCCCGTGCGCGCATGCGCAGTAGTGAGCCCGTGTGCGCATGCGCAGTAGTGAGCCCGAGCGCGCATCCGCAGTAGTGAGTCCGAGTGCGCATGCGCAGTGGTGACCCCGAATGCGCATGAGCAGTAGTGAGTCCGAGCGCGCATCCGCAGTAGTGAGTCCGAGTGCGCATGCGCAGTGGTGACCCCGAATGCGCATGAGCAGTAGTGAGTCCGAGTGCGCATGAGCAGTAGTGACCCCGAGTGCGCATGAGCAGTAGTGAATCCGAGTGCGCATGAGCAGTAGTGGGCCCGTGCGCGCATGCGCAGTAGTGAGCCCGTGTGCGCATGCGCAGTAGTGAGCCCGAGCGCGCATCCGCAGTAGTGAGTCCGAGTGCGCATGCGCAGTAGTGACCCCGAATGCGCATTAGCAGTAGTGAATCCGAGTGCGCATGAGCAGTAGTGACCGCGAGTGCGCATGAGCAGTAGTGAGTCCGAGTGCGCATGAGCAGTAGTGACCCCGAGTGCGCATGAGCAGTAGTGACCCCGAGTGCGCATGCACAGTAGTGAGCCCGATTGCGCATCCGCAGTAGTGAGTCCGTGCGCGCATGTGCAGGTCTGAGCCGGAGTGCGCATGCGCAGTAGTGGGCCCGTGCGCGCATGCGCAGTAGTGAGCCCGTGTGCGCATGCGCAGTAGTGAGCCCGAGCGCGCATCCGCAGTAGTGAGTCCGAGTGCGCATGCGCAGTGGTGACCCCGAATGCGCATGAGCAGTAGTGAGTCCGAGCGCGCATCCGCAGTAGTGAGTCCGAGTGCGCATGCGCAGTGGTGACCCCGAATGCGCATGAGCAGTAGTGAGTCCGAGTGCGCATGAGCAGTAGTGACCCCAAGTGCGCATGAGCAGTAGTGACCCCGAGTGCGCATGCACAGTAGTGAGCCCGATTGCGCATCCGCAGTAGTGAGTCCGTGTGCGCATGTGCATGTCTGAGCCGGAGTGCGCATGCGCAGTAGTGGGCCCGTGCGCGCATGCGCAGTAGTGAGCCCGTGTGTGCATGCGCAGTAGTGAGCCCGAGCGCGCATCCGCAGTAGTGAGTCCGAGTGCGCATGCGCAGTAGTGACCCCGAATGCGCATGAGCAGTAGTGAGTCCGAGTGCGCATGAGCAGTAGTGACCCCGAGTGCGCATGAGCAGTAGTGACCCCGAGTGCCCATGAGCAGTAGTGAGCCCGAGTGCGCATGAGCAGTAGTGACCCCGAGTGCGCATGCACTGTAGTGAGCCCGATTGCGCATCCGCAGTAGTGAGTCCGTGTGCCCATGTGCAGGTCTGAGCCGGAGTGCGCATGCGCAGTAGTGGGCCCGTGCGCGCATGCGCAGTAGTGAGCCCGTGTGCGCATGCGCAGTAGTGAGCCCGAGCGCGCATCCGCAGTAGTGAGTCCGAGTGCGCATGCGCAGTGGTGACCCCGAATGCGCATGAGCAGTAGTGAGTCCGAGCGCGCATCCGCAGTAGTGAGTCCGAGTGCGCATGCGCAGTGGTGACCCCGAATGCGCATGAGCAGTAGTGAGTCCGAGTGCGCATGAGCAGTAGTGACCCCGAGTGCGCATGAGCAGTAGTGAATCCGAGTGCGCATGAGCAGTAGTGGGCCCGTGCGCGCATGCGCAGTAGTGAGCCCGTGTGCGCATGCGCAGTAGTGAGCCCGAGCGCGCATCCGCAGTAGTGAGTCCGAGTGCGCAGGCGCAGTAGTGACCCCGAATGCGCATTAGCAGTAGTGAATCCGAGTGCGCATGAGCAGTAGTGACCGCGAGTGCGCATGAGCAGTAGTGAATCCGAGTGCGCATGAGCAGTAGTGACCCCGAGTGCGCATCCGCAGTAGTGAGCCCGTGTGTGCATGCGCAGTAGTGAGCCCGATTGCGCATCCGCAGTAGTGAGTCCGTGTGCGCATGTGCAGGTCTGAGCCGGAGTGCGCATGCGCAGTAGTGGGCCCGTGCGCGCATGCGCAGTAGTGAGCCCGTGTGCGCATGCGCAGTAGTGAGCCCGAGCGCGCATCCGCAGTAGTGAGTCCGAGTGCGCATGCGCAGTAGTGACCCCGAATGCGCATTAGCAGTAGTGAATCCGAGTGCGCATGCGCAGTAGTGGGCCCGTGCGCGCATGCGCAGTAGTGAGCCCGTGTGTGCATGCGCAGTAGTGAGCCCGAGCGCGCATCCGCAGTAGTGAGTCCGAGTGCGCATGCGCAGTAGTGACCCCGAATGCGCATGAGCAGTAGTGAGTCCGAGTGCGCATGAGCAGTAGTGACCCCGAGTGCGCATGAGCAGTAGTGACCCCGAGTGCCCATGAGCAGTAGTGAGCCCGAGTGCGCATGAGCAGTAGTGACCCCGAGTGCGCATGCACTGTAGTGAGCCCGATTGCGCATCCGCAGTAGTGAGTCCGTGTGCCCATGTGCAGGTCTGAGCCGGAGTGCGCATGCGCAGTAGTGGGCCCGTGCGCGCATGCGCAGTAGTGAGCCCGTGTGCGCATGCGCAGTAGTGAGCCCGAGCGCGCATCCGCAGTAGTGAGTCCGAGTGCGCATGCGCAGTGGTGACCCCGAATGCGCATGAGCAGTAGTGAGTCCGAGCGCGCATCCGCAGTAGTGAGTCCGAGTGCGCATGCGCAGTGGTGACCCCGAATGCGCATGAGCAGTAGTGAGTCCGAGTGCGCATGAGCAGTAGTGACCCCGAGTGCGCATGAGCAGTAGTGAATCCGAGTGCGCATGAGCAGTAGTGGGCCCGTGCGCGCATGCGCAGTAGTGAGCCCGTGTGCGCATGCGCAGTAGTGAGCCCGAGCGCGCATCCGCAGTAGTGAGTCCGAGTGCGCAGGCGCAGTAGTGACCCCGAATGCGCATTAGCAGTAGTGAATCCGAGTGCGCATGAGCAGTAGTGACCGCGAGTGCGCATGAGCAGTAGTGAATCCGAGTGCGCATGAGCAGTAGTGACCCCGAGTGCGCATCCGCAGTAGTGAGCCCGTGTGTGCATGCGCAGTAGTGAGCCCGATTGCGCATCCGCAGTAGTGAGTCCGTGTGCGCATGTGCAGGTCTGAGCCGGAGTGCGCATGCGCAGTAGTGGGCCCGTGCGCGCATGCGCAGTAGTGAGCCCGTGTGCGCATGCGCAGTAGTGAGCCCGAGCGCGCATCCGCAGTAGTGAGTCCGAGTGCGCATGCGCAGTAGTGACCCCGAATGCGCATTAGCAGTAGTGAATCCGAGTGCGCATGAGCAGTAGTGACCGCGAGTGCGCATGAGCAGTAGTGAGTCCGAGTGCGCATGCGCAGTAGTGAGCCCGATTGCGCATCCGCAGTAGTGAGTCCGTGTGCGCATGTGCAGGTCTGAGCCGGAGTGCGCATGCGCAATAGTGGGCTTGTGCGCGCATGCGCAGTAGTGAGCCCGGGTGCGCATGCGCAGTAGTGGGCCCGTGCGCGCATGCGCAGTAGTGAGCCCGTGTGCGCATGCGCAGTAGTGAGCCCGAGCGCGCATCCGCAGTAGTGAGTCCGAGTGCGCATGCGCAGTAGTGACCCCGAATGCGCATTAGCAGTAGTGAATCCGAGTGCGCATGAGCAGTAGTGACCCCGAGTGCGCATGAGCAGTAATGACCCCGAGTGCGCATGCACAGTAGTGAGCCCGATTGCGCATCCGCAGTAGTGAGTCCGTGTGCGCATGTGCAGGTCTGAGCCGGAGTGCGCATGCGCAGTAGTGGGCCTGTGCGCGCATGCGCAGTAGTGAGCCCGGGTGCGCATGCGCAGTAGTGAGCCCGAGCGCGCATCCGCAGTAGTGAGCCCGAGCGCGCATGCGCAGTGGTGAGTCCGATAGCGCATGTGCAGGTCTGAGCCGGAGTGCGCATGCGCAGTCGTGGGCCCGAGCGCGCATCCGCAGTAGTGAGTCCGAGTGCGCATGCGCAGTAGTGACCCCGAATGCGCATGAGTAGTAGTGAGTTCGAGTGCCCATAAGCAGTAGTGACCCCGAGTGCGCATGAGCAGTAGTGAGTCCGAGTGCGCATGAGCAGTAGTGACCCCAAGTGCGCATGAGCAGTAGTGACCCCGAGTGCGCATGCACAGTAGTGAGCCCGATTGCGCATCCGCAGTAGTGAGTCCGTGTGCGCATGTGCATGTCTGAGCCGGAGTGCGCATGCGCAGTAGTGGGCCCGTGCGCGCATGCGCAGTAGTGAGCCCGTGTGCGCATGCGCAGTAGTGAGCCCGAGCGCGCATCTGCAGTAGTGAGTCCGAGTGCGCATGCGCAGTAGTGACCCCGAATGCGCATGAGCAGTAGTGAGTCCGAGTGCGCATGAGCAGTAGTGACCCCGAGTGCGCATGAGCAGTAGTGACCCCGAGTGCCCATGAGCAGTAGTGAGCCCGAGTGCGCATGAGCAGTAGTGACCCCGAGTGCGCATGCACTGTAGTGAGCCCAATTGCGCATCCGCAGTAGTGAGTCCGTGTGCGCATGTGCAGGTCTGAGCCGGAGTGCGCATGCGCAGTAGTGGGTCCGTGCGCGCATGCGCAGTAGTGAGCCCGTGTGCGCATGCGCAGTAGTGAGCCCGAGCGCGCATCCGCAGTAGTGAGTCCGAGTGCGCATGCGCAGTGGTGACCCCGAATGCGCATGAGCAGTAGTGAATCCGAGTGCGCATGAGCAGTAGTGGGCCCGATTGCGCATCCGCAGTAGTGAGTCCGTGTGCGCATGTGCAGGTCTGAGCCGGAGTGCGCATGCGCAGTAGTGGGCCCGTGCGCGCATGCGCAGTAGTGAGCCCGTGTGCGCATGCGCAGTAGTGAGCCCGAGCGCGCATCCGCAGTAGTGAGTCCGAGTGCGCATGCGCAGTGGTGACCCCGAATGCGCATGAGCAGTAGTGAGTCCGAGCGCGCATCCGCAGTAGTGAGTCCGAGTGCGCATGCGCAGTGGTGACCCCGAATGCGCATGAGCAGTAGTGAGTCCGAGTGCGCATGAGCAGTAGTGACCGCGAGTGCGCATGAGCAGTAGCGAGTCCGAGTGCGCATCAGCAGTAGTGACCCCGAGTGCGCATGAGCAGTAGTGACCCCGAGTGCGCATGCACAGTAGTGAGCCCGTGTGCGCATGCGCAGAAGTGAGCCCGATTGCGCATCCGCAGTAGTGACCCCGTGTGCGCATGAGCAGTAGTGAGTCCGAGTGCGCATGAGCAGTAGTGACCCCAAGTGCGCATGAGCAGTAGTGACCCCGAGTGCGCATGCACAGTAGTGAGCCCGATTGCGCATCCGCAGTAGTGAGTCCGTGTGCGCATGTGCATGTCTGAGCCGGAGTGCGCATGCGCAGTAGTGGGCCCGTGCGCGCATGCGCAGTAGTGAGCCCGTGTGTGCATGCGCAGTAGTGAGCCCGAGCGCGCATCCGCAGTAGTGAGTCCGAGTGCGCATGCGCAGTAGTGACCCCGAATGCGCATGAGCAGTAGTGAGTCCGAGTGCGCATGAGCAGTAGTGACCCCGAGTGCGCATGAGCAGTAGTGACCCCGAGTGCCCATGAGCAGTAGTGAGCCCGAGTGCGCATGAGCAGTAGTGACCCCGAGTGCGCATGCACTGTAGTGATCCCGATTGCGCATCCGCAGTAGTGAGTCCGTGTGCGCATGTGCAGGTCTGAGCCGGAGTGCGCATGCGCAATAGTGGGCTTGTGCGCGCATGCGCAGTAGTGAGCCCGGGTGCGCATGCGCAGTAGTGGGCCCGTGCGCGCATGCGCAGTAGTGAGCCCGTGTGCGCATGCGCAGTAGTGAGCCCGAGCGCGCATCCGCAGTAGTGAGTCCGAGTGCGCATGCGCAGTAGTGACCCCGAATGCGCATTAGCAGTAGTGAATCCGAGTGCGCATGAGCAGTAGTGACCCCGAGTGCGCATGAGCAGTAATGACCCCGAGTGCGCATGCACAGTAGTGAGCCCGATTGCGCATCCGCAGTAGTGAGTCCGTGTGCGCATGTGCAGGTCTGAGCCGGAGTGCGCATGCGCAGTAGTGGGCCTGTGCGCGCATGCGCAGTAGTGAGCCCGGGTGCGCATGCGCAGTAGTGAGCCCGAGCGCGCATCCGCAGTAGTGAGCCCGAGCGCGCATGCGCAGTGGTGAGTCCGATAGCGCATGTGCAGGTCTGAGCCGGAGTGCGCATGCGCAGTCGTGGGCCCGAGCGCGCATCCGCAGTAGTGAGTCCGAGTGCGCATGCGCAGTAGTGACCCCGAATGCGCATGAGTAGTAGTGAGTTCGAGTGCGCATAAGCAGTAGTGACCCCGAGTGCGCATGAGCAGTAGTGATTCCGAGTGCGCATGAGCAGTAGTGACCCCAAGTGCGCATGAGCAGTAGAGACCCCGAGTGCGCATGCACAGTAGTGAGCCCGATTGCGCATCCGCAGTAGTGAGTCCGTGTGCGCATGTGCATGTCTGAGCCGGAGTGCGCATGCGCAGTAGTGGGCCCGTGCGCGCATGCGCAGTAGTGAGCCCGTGTGCGCATGCGCAGTAGTGAGCCCGAGCGCGCATCCGCAGTAGTGAGTCCGAGTGCGCATGCGCAGCAGTGACCCCGAATGCGCATGAGCAGTAGTGTGTCCGAGTGCGCATGAGCAGTAGTGACCCCGAGTGCGCATGAGCAGTAGTGACCCCGAGTGCCCATGAGCAGTAGTGAGCCCGAGTGCGCATGAGCAGTAGTGACCCCGAGTGCGCATGCACTGTAGTGAGCCCAATTGCGCATCCGCAGTAGTGAGTCCGTGTGCGCATGTGCAGGTCTGAGCCGGAGTGCGCATGCGCAGTAGTGGGCCCGTGCGCGCATGCGCAGTAGTGAGCCCGTGTGCGCATGCGCAGTAGTGAGCCCGAGCGCGCATCCGCAGTAGTGAGTCCGAGTGCGCATGCGCAGTGGTGACCCCGAATGCGCATGAGCAGTAGTGAGTCCGAGCGCGCATCCGCAGTAGTGAGTCCGAGTGCGCATGCGCAGTGGTGACCCCGAATGCGCATGAGCAGTAGTGAGTCCGAGTGCGCATGAGCAGTAGTGACCCCGAGTGCGCATGAGCAGTAGTGAATCCGAGTGCGCATGAGCAGTAGTGGGCCCGTGCGCGCATGCGCAGTAGTGAGCCCGTGTGCGCATGCGCAGTAGTGAGCCCGAGCGCGCATCCGCAGTAGTGAGTCCGAGTGCGCATGCGCAGTAGTGACCCCGAATGCGCATTAGCAGTAGTGAATCCGAGTGCGCATGAGCAGTAGTGACCGCGAGTGCGCATGAGCAGTAGTGAGTCCGAGTGCGCATGAGCAGTAGTGACCCCGAGTGCGCATGAGCAGTAGTGACCCCGAGTGTACATGCACAGTAGTGAGCCCGATTGCGCATCCGCAGTAGTGAGCCCGAGCGCGCATGCGCAGTGGTGAGTCCGATTGCGCATGTGCAGGTCTGAGCCGGAGTGCGCATGCGCAGTAGTGGGCCCGAGCGCGCATCCGCAGTAGTGAGTCCGAGTGCGCATGCGCAGTAGTGACCCCGAATGCGCATGAGTAGTAGTGAGTTCGAGTGCGCATAAGCAGTAGTGACCCCGAGTGCGCATGAGCAGTAGTGAGTCCGAGTGCGCATGAGCAGTAGTGACCCCAAGTGCGCATGAGCAGTAGTGACCCCGAGTGCGCATGCACAGTAGTGAGCCCGATTGCGCATCCGCAGTAGTGAGTCCGTGTGCGCATGTGCATGTCTGAGCCGGAGTGCGCATGCGCAGTAGTGGGCCCGTGCGCGCATGCGCAGTAGTGAGCCCGTGTGTGCATGCGCAGTAGTGAGCCCGAGCGCGCATCCGCAGTAGTGAGTCCGAGTGCGCATGCGCAGTAGTGACCCCGAATGCGCATGAGCAGTAGTGAGTCCGAGTGCGCATGAGCAGTAGTGACCCCGAGTGCGCATGAGCAGTAGTGACCCCGAGTGCCCATGAGCAGTAGTGAGCCCGAGTGCGCATGAGCAGTAGTGACCCCGAGTGCGCATGCACTGTAGTGAGCCCGATTGCGCATCCGCAGTAGTGAGTCCGTGTGCCCATGTGCAGGTCTGAGCCGGAGTGCGCATGCGCAGTAGTGGGCCCGTGCGCGCATGCGCAGTAGTGAGCCCGTGTGCGCATGCGCAGTAGTGAGCCCGAGCGCGCATCCGCAGTAGTGAGTCCGAGTGCGCATGCGCAGTGGTGACCCCGAATGCGCATGAGCAGTAGTGAGTCCGAGCGCGCATCCGCAGTAGTGAGTCCGAGTGCGCTTGCGCAGTGGTGACCCCGAATGCGCATGAGCAGTAGTGAGTCCGAGTGCGCATGAGCAGTAGTGACCCCGAGTGCGCATGAGCAGTAGTGAATCCGAGTGCGCATGAGCAGTAGTGGGCCCGTGCGCGCATGCGCAGTAGTGAGCCCGTGTGCGCATGCGCAGTAGTGAGCCCGAGCGCGCATCCGCAGTAGTGAGTCCGAGTGCGCATGCGCAGTAGTGACCCCGAATGCGCATTAGCAGTAGTGAATCCGAGTGCGCATGAGCAGTAGTGACCGCGAGTGCGCATGAGCAGTAGTGAGTCCGAGTGCGCATGAGCAGTAGTGACCCCGAGTGCGCATGAGCAGTAGTGACCCCGCGTGCGCATGCACAGTAGTGAGCCCGATTGCGCATCCGCAGTAGTGAGTCCGTGTGCGCATGTGCAGGTCTGAGCCGGAGTGCGCATGCGCAGTAGTGGGCCCGTGCGCGCATGCGCAGTAGTGAGCCCGTGTGCGCATGCGCAGTAGTGAGCCCGAGCGCGCATCCGCAGTAGTGAGTCCGAGTGCGCATGCGCAGTGGTGACCCCGAATGCGCATGAGCAGTAGTGAGTCCGAGCGCGCATCCGCAGTAGTGAGTCCGAGTGCGCATGCGCAGTGGTGACCCCGAATGCGCATGAGCAGTAGTGAGTCCGAGTGCGCATGAGCAGTAGTGACCCCAAGTGCGCATGAGCAGTAGTGACCCCGAGTGCGCATGCACAGTAGTGAGCCCGATTGCGCATCCGCAGTAGTGAGTCCGTGTGCGCATGTGCATGTCTGAGCCGGAGTGCGCATGCGCAGTAGTGGGCCCGTGCGCGCATGCGCAGTAGTGAGCCCGTGTGTGCATGCGCAGTAGTGAGCCCGAGCGCGCATCCGCAGTAGTGAGTCCGAGTGCGCATGCGCAGTAGTGACCCCGAATGCGCATGAGCAGTAGTGAGTCCGAGTGCGCATGAGCAGTAGTGACCCCGAGTGCGCATGAGCAGTAGTGACCCCGAGTGCCCATGAGCAGTAGTGAGCCCGAGTGCGCATGAGCAGTAGTGACCCCGAGTGCGCATGCACTGTAGTGAGCCCGATTGCGCATCCGCAGTAGTGAGTCCGTGTGCCCATGTGCAGGTCTGAGCCGGAGTGCGCATGCGCAGTAGTGGGCCCGTGCGCGCATGCGCAGTAGTGAGCCCGTGTGCGCATGCGCAGTAGTGAGCCCGAGCGCGCATCCGCAGTAGTGAGTCCGAGTGCGCATGCGCAGTGGTGACCCCGAATGCGCATGAGCAGTAGTGAGTCCGAGCGCGCATCCGCAGTAGTGAGTCCGAGTGCGCATGCGCAGTGGTGACCCCGAATGCGCATGAGCAGTAGTGAGTCCGAGTGCGCATGAGCAGTAGTGACCCCGAGTGCGCATGAGCAGTAGTGAATCCGAGTGCGCATGAGCAGTAGTGGGCCCGTGCGCGCATGCGCAGTAGTGAGCCCGTGTGCGCATGCGCAGTAGTGAGCCCGAGCGCGCATCCGCAGTAGTGAGTCCGAGTGCGCAGGCGCAGTAGTGACCCCGAATGCGCATTAGCAGTAGTGAATCCGAGTGCGCATGAGCAGTAGTGACCGCGAGTGCGCATGAGCAGTAGTGAGTCCGAGTGCGCATGAGCAGTAGTGACCCCGAGTGCGCATGAGCAGTAGTGACCCCGAGTGCGCATGCACAGCAGTGAGCCCGATTGCGCATCCGCAGTAGTGAGTCCGTGTGCGCATGTGCAGGTCTGAGCCGGAGTGCGCATGCGCAGTAGTGGGCCCGTGCGCGCATGCGCAGTAGTGAGCCCGTGTGCGCATGCGCAGTAGTGAGCCCGAGCGCGCATCCGCAGTAGTGAGTCCGAGTGCGCATGCGCAGTGGTGACCCCGAATGCGCATGAGCAGTAGTGAGTCCGAGCGCGCATCCGCAGTAGTGAGTCCGAGTGCGCATGCGCAGTGGTGACCCCGAATGCGCATGAGCAGTAGTGAGTCCGAGTGCGCATGAGCAGTAGTGACCGCGAGTGCGCATGAGCAGTAGCGAGTCCGAGTGCGCATCAGCAGTAGTGACCCCGAGTGCGCATGAGCAGTAGTGACCCCGAGTGCGCATGCACAGTAGTGAGCCCGTGTGCGCATGCGCAGAAGTGAGCTCGAATGCGCATGTGCAGGTCTGAGCCGGAGTGCGCATGCGCAGTAGTGGGCCCGTGCGCGCATGCGCAGTAGTGAGCCCGTGTGCGCATGCGCAGTAGTGAGCCCGAACGCGCATCCGCAGTAGTGAGTCCGAGTGCGCATGCGCAGTAGTGACCCCGAATGCGCATGAGCAGTAGTGAGTCCGAGTGCGCATGAGCAGTAGTGACCCCGAGTGCGCATGCACAGTAGTGAGCCCGATTGCGCATCCGCAGTAGTGAGTCCGAGTGCGCATGCACAGTAGTGACCCCGAATGCGCATGAGCAGTTTTGAGTCCGAGTGCGCATGAGCAGTAGTGACCCCGAGTGCGCATGAGCAGTAGTGAGTCCGAGTGCGCATCAGCAGTAGTGACTCCGAGTGCGCATGCACAGTAGTGAGCCCGTGTGCGCATGCGCAGAAGTGAGCTCGAATGCGCATGTGCAGGTCTGAGCCGGAGTGCGCATGCGCAGCAGTGGGCCCGTGTTCGCATGCGCAGCACTGAGCCCGAGCGCGCATCCGCAATAGTGAGTCCGAGTGCGCATGCGCAGTAGTGACCCCGAATGCGCATGAGCAGTAGTGAGTCCGAGTGCGCATGCGCAGTAGTGAGCCCGATTGCGCATCCGCAGTAGTGAGTCCGTGTGCGCATGTGCAGGTCTGAGCCGGAGTGCGCATGCGCAATAGTGGGCCCGTGCGCGCATGCGCAGTAGTGAGCCCGGGTGCGCATGCGCAGTAGACAGCCCGAGCGCGCATCCGCAGTAGTGAGCCCGATTGCGCATCCGTAGTAGTGAGTCCGTGTGCGCATGTGCAGGTCTGAGCCGGAGTGCGCATGCGCAGTAGTGGGCCCGTGCGCGCATGCGCAGTAGTGAGCCCGTGTGCGCATGCGCAGTAGTGAGCCCGAGCGCGCATCCGCAGTAGTGAGTCCGAGTGCGCATGCGCAGTAGTGACCCCGAATGCGCATTAGCAGTAGTGAATCCGAGTGCGCATGAGCAGTAGTGACCGCGAGTGCGCATGAGCAGTAGTGAGTCCGAGTGCGCATGAGCAGTAGTGACCCCGAGCGCGCATCCGCAGTAGTGAGTCCGAGTGCGCATGCGCAGTAGTGACCCCGAATGCGCATGAGCAGTAGTGAGTCCGAGTGCGCATGAGCAGTAGTGACCCCGAGTGCGGATGCATAGTAGTGAGTCCGAGTGCGCATGAGCAGTAGTGAGACCGAGCGCGCATCCGCAGTAGTGAGTCCGAGTGCGCATGCGCAGTAGTGACCCCGAATGCGCATGAGCAGTAGTGAGTCCGAGTGCGCATGCACAGTAGTGACCCCGAATGCGCATGAGCAGTTTTGAGTCCGAGTGCGCATGAGCAGTAGTGACCCCGAGTGCGCATGAGCAGTAGTGAGTCCGAGTGCGCATCAGCAGTAGTGACCCCGAGTGCGCATGCACAGTAGTGAGCCCGAGTGCGCATGAGCAGTACTGAGCCCGAGCGCGCATCCGCAATAGTGAGTCCGAGTGCGCATGCGCAGTAGTGACCCCGAATGCGCATGAGCAGTAGTGAGTCCGAGTGCGCATGAGCAGTAGTGACCCCGAGTGCGCATGAGCAGTAGTGAGTCCGAGTGCGCATGCGCAGAAGTGAGCTCGAATGCGCATGTGCAGGTCTGAGCCGGACTGCGCATGCGCAGTAGTGAGCCCGATTGCGCATCCGCAGTAGTGAGTCCGTGTGCGCATGTGCAGGTCTGAGCCGGAGTGCGCATGCGCAATAGTGGGCCCGTGCGCGCATGCGCAGTAGTGAGCCCGGGTGCGCATGCGCAGTAGTGAGCCCGAGCGCGCATCCGCAGTAGTGAGCCCGATTGCGCATCCGCAGTAGTGAGTCCGTGTGCGCATGTGCAGGTCTGAGCCGGAGTGCGCATGCGCAGTAGTGGGCCCGTGCGCGCATGCGCAGTAGTGAGCCCGGGTGCGCATCCGCAGTAGTGAGTCCGAGTGCGCATGAGCAGTAGTGACCCCGAGTGCGCATGCACAGTAGTGACCCCGAATGCGCATGAGCAGTTTTGAGTCCGAGTGCGCATGAGCAGTAGTGACCCCGAGTGCGCATGAGCAGTAGTGAGTCCGAGTGCGCATCAGCAGTAGTGACCCCGAGTGCGCATGCACAGTAGTGAGCCCGTGTGCGCATGCGCAGAAGTGAGCTCGAATGCGCATGTGCAGGTCTGAGCCGGAGTGCGCATGCGCAGCAGTGGGCCCGTGCGCGCATGCGCAGCAGTGGGCCCGTGTTCGCATGCGCAGCACTGAGCCCGAGCGCGCATCCGCAATAGTGAGTCCGAGTGCGCATGCGCAGTAGTGACCCCGAATGCGCATGAGCAGTAGTGAGTCCGAGTGCGCATGCGCAGTAGTGAGCCCGATTGCGCATCCGCAGTAGTGAGTCCGTGTGCGCATGTGCAGGTCTGAGCCGGAGTGCGCATGCGCAATAGTGGGCCCGTGCGCGCATGCGCAGTAGTGAGTCCGGGTGCGCATGCGCAGTAGTGAGCCCGAGCGCGCATCCGCAGTAGTGAGCCCGATTGCGCATCCGCAGTAGTGAGTCCGTGTGCGCATGTGCAGGTCTGAGCCGGAGTGCGCATGCGCAGCAGTGGGCCCGTGCGCGCATGCGCAGTAGTGAGCCCGTGTGCGCATGCGCAGTGGTGAGCCCGAGCGCGCATCCGCAGTACTGAGTCCGAGTGCGCATGCGCAGTAGTGACCCCGAATGCGCATTAGCAGTAGTGAATCCGAGTGCGCATGAGCAGTAGTGACCGCGAGTGCGCATGAGCAGTAGTGAGTCCGAGTGCGCATGAGCAGTAGCGACCCCGAGTGCGCATGAGCAGTAGTGACCCCGAGTGCGCATGCACAGTAGTGAGCCCGATTGCGCATCCGCAGTAGTGAGTCCGTGTGCGCATGTGCAGGTCTGAGCCGGAGTGCGCATGCGCAGTAGTGGGCCCGTGCGCGCATGCGCAGTAGTGAGCCCGTGTGCGTATGCGCAGTAGTGAGCCCGAGCGCGCATCGGCAGTAGTGAGTCCGAGTGCGCATGCGCAGTGGTGACCCCGAATGCGCATCAGCAGTAGTGAGTCCGAGCGCGCATCCGCAGTAGTGAGTCCGAGTGCGCATGCGCAGTGGTGACCCCGAATGCGCATGAGCAGTAGTGAGTCCGAGTGCGCATGAGCAGTAGTGACCCCGAGTCCGCATGAGCAGTAGTGAATCCGAGTGCGCATGAGCAGTAGTGGGCCCGTGCGCGCATGCGCAGTAGTGAGCCCGTGTGCGCATGCGCAGTAGTGAGCCCGAGCGCGCATCCGCAGTAGTGAGTCCGCGTGCGCATGCGCAGTAGTGACCCCGAATGCGCATTAGCAGTAGTGAATCCGAGTGCGCATGCGCAGTGGTGACCCAGAATGCGCATGAGCAGTAGTGAGTCCGAGTGCGCATGAGCAGTAGTGACCCCGAGTGCGCATGAGCAGTAGCGAGTCCAAGTGCGCATCAGCAGTAGTGACCCCGAGTGCGCATGAGCAGTAGTGACCCCGAGTGCGCATGCACAGTAGTGAGCCCGTGTGCGCATGCGCAGAAGTGAGCTCGAATGCGCATGTGCAGGTCTGAGCCGGAGTGCGCATGCGCAGTAGTGGGCCCGTGCGCGCATGCGCAGTAGTGAGCCCGGGTGCGCATGCGCAGTAGTGAGCCCGAGCGCGCATCCGCAGTAGTGAGTCCGAGCGCGCATGCGCAGTGGTGAGTCCGATTGCGCATGTGCAGGTCTGAGCCGGAGTGCGCAGGCGCAGTAGTGGGCCCGTGCGCGCATGCGCACCTAGTGAGCCCGTGTGCGCTTGCGCAGTAGTGAGCCCGAGCGCGCATCCGCAGTAGTGAGTTCGAGTGCGCATGCGCAGTAGTGACCCCGAATACGCATGAGCAGTAGTGACCCCGAGTGCGCATGCACAGTAGTGTACCCGTGTGCGCATGCGCAGAAGTGAGCTCGAATGCGCATGTGCAGGTCTGAGCCGGAGTGCGCATGCGCAGTAGTGGGCCCGTGCGCGCATGCGCAGTAGTGAGCCCGAGTGTGCATGCGCAGTAGTGACCCCGAATGCGCATGAGCAGTAGTGAGTCCGAGTGCGCATGAGCAGTAGTGACCCCGAGTGCGCATGAGCAGTAGTGAGTCCGAGTGCGCATCAGCAATAGTGACCCCGAGTGCGCATGAGCAGTAGTGACCCCGAGTGCGCATGCACAGTAGTGAGCCCGATTGCGCATCCGCAGTAGTGAGGCTGTGTGCGCATGTGCAGGTCTGACCCGGAGTGCGCGTGAGCAGTAGTGACCGAGAGTGCGCATGCACAGTAGTGAGCGCGAGTGCGCATGAGCAGTAGTGACCCCGAGTGCGGATGCACAGTAGTGAGCCCGAGTGCGCATGAGCAGTAGTGAGACCGAGCGCGCATCCGCAGTAGTGAGTCCGAGTGCGCATGCGCAGTAGTGACCCCGAATGCGCATGAGCAGTAGTGAGTCCGAGTGCGCATGCACAGTAGTGACCCCGAATGCGCATGAGCAGTTTTGAGTCCGAGTGCGCATGAGCAGTAGTGACCCCGAGTGCGCATGAGCAGTAGTGAGTCCGAGTGCGCATCAGCAGTAGTGACCCCGAGTGCGCATGCACAGTAGTGAGCCCGAGTGCGCATGTGCAGTACTGAGCCCGAGCGCGCATCCGCAATAGTGAGTCCGAGTGCGCATGCGCAGTAGTGACCCCGAATGCGCATGAGCAGTAGTGAGTCCGAGTGCGCATGAGCAGTAGTGACCCCGAGTGCGCATGAGCAGTAGTGAGTCCGAGTGCGCATCAGCAGTAGTGACCCCGAGTGCGCATGCACAGTAGTGAGCCCGTGTGCGCATGCGCAGAAGTGAGCTCGAATGCGCATGTGCAGGTCTGAGCCGGAGTGCGCATGCGCAGCAGTGGGCCCGTGCGCGCATGCGCAGCAGTGGGCCCGTGTTCGCATGCGCAGCACTGAGCCCGAGCGCGCATCCGCAATAGTGAGTCCGAGTGCGCATGCGCAGTAGTGACCCCGAATGCGCATGAGCAGTAGTGAGTCCGAGTGCGCATGCGCAGTAGGGAGCCCGATTGCGCATCCGCAGTAGTGAGTCCGTGTGCGCATGTGCAGGTCTGAGCCGGAGTGCGCATGCGCAATAGTGGGCCCGTGCGCGCATGCGCAGTAGTGAGTCCGGATGCGCATGCGCAGTAGTGAGCCCGAGCGCGCATCCGCAGTAGTGAGCCCGATTGCGCATCCGCAGTAGTGAGTCCGTGTGCGCATGTGCAGGTCTGAGCCGGAGTGCGCATGCGCAGTAGTGGGCCCGTGCGCGCATGCGCAGTAGTGAGCCCGTGTGCGCATGCGCAGTAGTGAGCCCGAGCGCGCATCCGCAGTACTGAGTCCGAGTGCGCATGCGCAGTAGTGACCCCGAATGCGCATTAGCAGTAGTGAATCCGAGTGCGCATGAGCAGTAGTGACCGCGAGTGCGCATGAGCAGTAGTGAGTCCGAGTGCGCATGAGCAGTAGCGACCCCGAGTGCGCATGAGCAGTAGTGACCCCGAGTGCGCATGCACAGTGAGCCCGATTGCGCATCCGCAGTAGTGAGTCCGTGTGCGCATGTGCAGGTCTGAGCCGGAGTGCGCATGCGCAGTAGTGGGCCCGTGCGCGCATGCGCAGTAGTGAGCCCGTGTGCGTATGCGCAGTAGTGAGCCCGAGCGCGCATCCGCAGTAGTGAGTCCGAGTGCGCATGCGCAGTGGTGACCCCGAATGCGCATCAGCAGTAGTGAGTCCGAGCGCGCATCCGCAGTAGTGAGTCCGAGTGCGCATGCGCAGTGGTGACCCCGAATGCGCATGAGCAGTAGTGAGTCCGAGTGCGCATGAGCAGTAGTGACCCCGAGTCCGCATGAGCAGTAGTGAATCCGAGTGCGCATGAGCAGTAGTGGGCCCGTGCGCGCATGCGCAGTAGTGAGCCCGTGTGCGCATGCGCAGTAGTGAGCCCGAGCGCGCATCCGCAGTAGTGAGTCCGCGTGCGCATGCGCAGTAGTGACCCCGAATGCGCATTAGCAGTAGTGAATCCGAGTGCGCATGCGCAGTGGTGACCCAGAATGCGCATGAGCAGTAGTGAGTCCGAGTGCGCATGAGCAGTAGTGACCCCGAGTGCGCATGAGCAGTAGCGAGTCCAAGTGCGCATCAGCAGTAGTGACCCCGAGTGCGCATGAGCAGTAGTGACCCCGAGTGCGCATGCACAGTAGTGAGCCCGTGTGCGCATGCGCAGAAGTGAGCTCGAATGCGCATGTGCAGGTCTGAGCCGGAGTGCGCATGCGCAGTAGTGGGCCCGTGCGCGCATGCGCAGTAGTGAGCCCGTGTGCGCATGCGCAGTAGTGAGCCCGAACGCGCATCCGCAGTAGTGAGTCCGAGTGCGCATGCGCAGTAGTGACCCCGAATGCGCATGAGCAGTAGTGAGTCCGAGTGCGCATGAGCAGTAGTGAGTCCGAGTGCGCATGAGCAGTAGTGACCCCGAGTGCGCATGCACAGTAGTGAGTCCGAGTGCGCATGAGCAGTAATGACCCCGAATGCGCATGAGCAGTAGTGAGTCCGAGTGCGCATGAGCAGTAGTGACCCAGAGTGCGCATGAGCAGTAGTGAGTCCGAGTGCGCGTGAGCAGTAGTGACCCCGAGTGCGCATGCACAGTAGTGAGCCCGAGTGCGCATGAGCAGTAGTGAGTCCGAGTGCGCATGAGCAGTAGTGAGTCCGAGTGCGCGTGAGCAGTAGTGACCCCGAGTGCGCATGAGCAGTAGTGAGTCCGAGTGCGCATGAGCAGTAGTGACCCCGAGTGCGCATGAGCAGTAGTGACCCCGAGTGGGCATGCACAGTAGTGAGCCCGATTGCGCATCCGTAGTAGTGAGCCCGTGTGCGCATGTGCAGGTCTGAGCCGGAGTGCGCATGCGCAGTGGTGGGCCCGTGCGCGCATGCGCAGTAGTGAGCCGGGGAGCGCATGCGCAGTAGTGAGCCCGAGCGCGCATCCGCAGTAGTGAGCCGGAGCACGCATGCGCAGTAGTGAGCCCGAGCGCGCATCCGCAGTAGTGAGTCCGAGTGCGCATGCGCAGTGGTGACCCCGAATGCGCATGAGCAGTAGTGAGTCCGAGTGCGCATGCGCAGTGGTGACCCCGAATGCGCATGAGCAGTAGTGAGTCCGAGTGCGCATGAGCAGTAGTGACCCCGAGTCCGCATGAGCAGTAGTGAATCCGAGTGCGCATGAGCAGTAGTGGGCCCGTGCGCGCATGCGCAGTAGTGAGCCCGTGTGCGCATGCGCAGTAGTGAGCCCGAGCGCGCATCCGCAGTAGTGAGTCCGCGTGCGCATGCGCAGTAGTGACCCCGAATGCGCATTAGCAGTAGTGAATCCGAGTGCGCATGCGCAGTGGTGACCCAGAATGCGCATGAGCAGTAGTGAGTCCGAGTGCGCATGAGCAGTAGTGACCCCGAGTGCGCATGAGCAGTAGCGAGTCCAAGTGCGCATCAGCAGTAGTGACCCCGAGTGCGCATGAGCAGTAGTGACCCCGAGTGCGCATGCACAGTAGTGAGCCCGTGTGCGCATGCGCAGAAGTGAGCTCGAATGCGCATGTGCAGGTCTGAGCCGGAGTGCGCATGCGCAGTAGTGGGCCCGTGCGCGCATGCGCAGTAGTGAGCCCGGGTGCGCATGCGCAGTAGTGAGCCCGAGCGCGCATCCGCAGTAGTGAGTCCGAGCGCGCATGCGCAGTGGTGAGTCCGATTGCGCATGTGCAGGTCTGAGCCGGAGTGCGCAGGCGCAGTAGTGGGCCCGTGCGCGCATGCGCACCTAGTGAGCCCGTGTGCGCTTGCGCAGTAGTGAGCCCGAGCGCGCATCCGCAGTAGTGAGTTCGAGTGCGCATGCGCAGTAGTGACCCCGAATACGCATGAGCAGTAGTGACCCCGAGTGCGCATGCACAGTAGTGTACCCGTGTGCGCATGCGCAGAAGTGAGCTCGAATGCGCATGTGCAGGTCTGAGCCGGAGTGCGCATGCGCAGTAGTGGGCCCGTGCGCGCATGCGCAGTAGTGAGCCCGAGTGTGCATGCGCAGTAGTGACCCCGAATGCGCATGAGCAGTAGTGAGTCCGAGTGCGCATGAGCAGTAGTGACCCCGAGTGCGCATGAGCAGTAGTGAGTCCGAGTGCGCATCAGCAATAGTGACCCCGAGTGCGCATGAGCAGTAGTGACCCCGAGTGCGCATGCACAGTAGTGAGCCCGATTGCGCATCCGCAGTAGTGAGGCTGTGTGCGCATGTGCAGGTCTGACCCGGAGTGCGCGTGAGCAGTAGTGACCGAGAGTGCGCATGCACAGTAGTGAGCGCGAGTGCGCATGAGCAGTAGTGACCCCGAGTGCGGATGCACAGTAGTGAGCCCGAGTGCGCATGAGCAGTAGTGAGACCGAGCGCGCATCCGCAGTAGTGAGTCCGAGTGCGCATGCGCAGTAGTGACCCCGAATGCGCATGAGCAGTAGTGAGTCCGAGTGCGCATGCACAGAAGTGACCCCGAATGCGCATGAGCAGTTTTGAGTCCGAGTGCGCATGAGCAGTAGTGACCCCGAGTGCGCATGAGCAGTAGTGAGTCCGAGTGCGCATCAGCAGTAGTGACCCCGAGTGCGCATGCACAGTAGTGAGCCCGAGTGCGCATGTGCAGTACTGAGCCCGAGCGCGCATCCGCAATAGTGAGTCCGAGTGCGCATGCGCAGTAGTGACCCCGAATGCGCATGAGCAGTAGTGAGTCCGAGTGCGCATGAGCAGTAGTGACCCCGAGTGCGCATGAGCAGTAGTGAGTCCGAGTGCGCATCAGCAGTAGTGACCCCGAGTGCGCATGCACAGTAGTGAGCGCGAGTGCGCATGCGCAGCAGTGGGCCCGTGCGCGCATGCGCAGCAGTGGGCCCGTGTTCGCATGCGCAGCACTGAGCCCGAGCGCGCATCCGCAATAGTGAGTCCGAGTGCGCATGCGCAGTAGTGACCCCGAATGCGCATGAGCAGTAGTGAGTCCGAGTGCGCATGCGCAGTAGGGAGCCCGATTGCGCATCCGCAGTAGTGAGTCCGTGTGCGCATGTGCAGGTCTGAGCCGGAGTGCGCATGCGCAGTAGTGGGCCCGTGCGCGCATGCGCAGTAGTGAGTCCGGATGCGCATGCGCAGTAGTGAGCCCGAGCGCGCATCCGCAGTAGAGAGCCCGATTGCGCATCCGCAGTAGTGAGTCCGTGTGCGCATGTGCAGGTCTGAGCCGGAGTGCGCATGCGCAGTAGTGGGCCCGTGCGCGCATGCGCAGTAGTGAGCCCGTGTGCGTATGCGCAGTAGTGAGCCCGAGCGCGCATCCGCAGTAGTGAGTCCGAGTGCGCATGCGCAGTGGTGACCCCGAATGCGCATCAGCAGTAGTGAGTCCGAGCGCGCATCCGCAGTAGTGAGTCCGAGTGCGCATGCGCAGTGGTGACCCCGAATGCGCATGAGCAGTAGTGAGTCCGAGTGCGCATGAGCAGTAGTGACCCCGAGTCCGCATGAGCAGTAGTGAATCCGAGTGCGCATGAGCAGTAGTGGGCCCGTGCGCGCATGCGCAGTAGTGAGCCCGTGTGCGCATGCGCAGTAGTGAGCCCGAGCGCGCATCCGCAGTAGTGAGTCCGCGTGCGCATGCGCAGTAGTGACCCCGAATGCGCATTAGCAGTAGTGAATCCGAGTGCGCATGCGCAGTGGTGACCCAGAATGCGCATGAGCAGTAGTGAGTCCGAGTGCGCATGAGCAGTAGTGACCCCGAGTGCGCATGAGCAGTAGCGAGTCCAAGTGCGCATCAGCAGTAGTGACCCCGAGTGCGCATGAGCAGTAGTGACCCCGAGTGCGCATGCACAGTAGTGAGCCAGTGTGCGCATGCGCAGAAGTGAGCTCGAATGCGCGTGTGCAGGTCTGAGCCGGAGTGCGCATGCGCAGTAGTGGGCCCGTGCGCGCATGCGCAGTAGTGAGCCCGTGTGCGCATGCGCAGTAGTGAGCCCGAACGCGCATCCGCAGTAGTGAGTCCGAGTGCGCATGCGCAGTAGTGACCCCGAATGCGCATGAGCAGTAGTGAGTCCGAGTGCGCATGAGCAGTAGTGAGTCCGAGTGCGCATGAGCAGTAGTGACCCCGAGTGCGCATGCACAGTAGTGAGTCCGAGTGCGCATGAGCAGTAATGACCCCGAATGCGCATGAGCAGTAGTGAGTCCGAGTGCGCATGAGCAGTAGTGACCCCGAGTGCGCATGAGCAGTAGTGAGTCCGAGTGCGCGTGAGCAGTAGTGACCCCGAGTGCGCATGCACAGTAGTGAGCCCGAGTGCGCATGAGCAGTAGTGAGTCCGAGTGCGCATGAGCAGTAGTGAGTCCGAGTGCGCGTGAGCAGTAGTGACCCCGAGTGCGCATGAGCAGTAGTGAGTCCGAGTGCGCATGAGCAGTAGTGACCCCGAGTGCGCATGAGCAGTAGTGACCCCGAGTGGGCATGCACAGTAGTGAGCCCGATTGCGCATCCGTAGTAGTGAGCCCGTGTGCGCATGTGCAGGTCTGAGCCGGAGTGCGCATGCGCAGTGGTGGGCCCGTGCGCGCATGCGCAGTAGTGAGCCCGGGAGCGCATGCGCAGTAGTGAGCCCGAGCGCGCATCCGCAGTAGTGAGCCGGAGCACGCATGCGCAGTAGTGAGTCCGATTGCGCATGTGCAGGTCTGAGCAGGAGTGCGCATGCGCAGTAGTGGGCCCGTGCGCGCATGCGCAGTAGTGAGCCCGTGTGCGCATGCGCAGTAGTGAGCCCGAGCGCGCATCCGCAGTAGTGAGTCCGAGTGCGCATGCGCAGTGGTGACCCCGAATGCGCATGAGCAGTAGTGAGTCCGAGCGCGCATCCGCAGTAGTGAGTCCGAGTGCGCATGCGCAGTGGTGACCCCGAATGCGCATGAGCAGTAGTGAGTCCGAGTGCGCATGAGCAGTAGTGACCCCGAGTGCGCATGAGCAGTAGCGAGTCCGAGTGCGCATCAGCAGTAGTGACCCCGAGTGCGCATGAGCAGTAGTGACCCCGAGTGCGCATGCACAGTAGTGAGCCCGTGTGCGCATGCGCAGAAGTGAGCTCGAATGCGCATGTGCAGGTCTGAGCCGGAGTGCGCATGCGCAGTAGTGGGCCCGTGCGCGCATGCGCAGTAGTGAGCCCGTGTGCGCATGCGCAGTAGTGAGCCCGAACGCGCATCCGCAGTAGTGAGTCCGAGTGCGCATGCGCAGTAGTGACCCCGAATGCGCATGAGCAGTAGTGAGTCCGAGTGCGCATGAGCAGTAGTGACCCCGAGTGCGCATGCACAGTAGTGAGCCCGAGTGCGCATGAGCAGTAGTGAGTCCGAGTGCGCATGAGCAGTAGTGACCCCGAGAGCGCATGCACAGTAGTGAGTCCGAGTGCGCATGAGCAGTAGTGACCCCGAGTGCGCATGAGCAGTAGTGAGTCCGAGTGCGCGTGAGCAGTAGTGACCCCGAGTGCGCATGCACAGTAGTGAGCCCGAGTGCGCATGAGCAGTAGTGAGTCTGAGTGCGCATGAGCAGTAGTGAGTCCGAGTGCGCGTGAGCAGTAGTGACCCCGAGTGCGCATGAGCAGTAGTGAGTCCGAGTGCGCATGAGCAGTAGTGACCCCGAGTGCGCATGAGCAGTAGTGACCCCGAGTGGGCATGCACAGTAGTGAGCCCGATTGCGCATCCGTAGTAGTGAGCCCGTGTGCGCATGTGCAGGTCTGAGCCGGAGTGCGCATGCGCAGTGGTGGGCCCGTGCGCGCATGCGCAGTAGTGAGCCCGGGAGCGCATGCGCAGTAGTGAGCCCGAGCGCGCATCCGCAGTAGTGAGCCGGAGCACGCATGCGCAGTAGTGAGTCCGATTGCGCATGTGCAGGTCTGAGCCGGAGTGCGCATGCGCAGTAGTGGGCCCGTGCGCGCATGCGCAGTAGTGAGCCCGTGTGCGCATGCGCAGTAGTGAGCCCGAGCGCGCATCCGCAGTAGTGAGTCCGAGTGCGCATGCGCAGTGGTGACCCCGAATGCGCATGAGCAGTAGTGAGTCCGAGCGCGCATCCGCAGTAGTGAGTCCGAGTGCGCATGCGCAGTGGTGACCCCGAATGCGCATGAGCAGTAGTGAGTCCGAGTGCGCATGAGCAGTAGTGACCCCGAGTGCGCATGAGCAGTAGCGAGTCCGAGTGCGCATCAGCAGTAGTGACCCCGAGTGCGCATGAGCAGTAGTGACCCCGAGTGCGCATGCACAGTAGTGAGCCCGTGTGCGCATGCGCAGAAGTGAGCTCGAATGCGCATGTGCAGGTCTGAGCCGGAGTGCGCATGCGCAGTAGTGGGCCCGTGCGCGCATGCGCAGTAGTGAGCTCGTGTGCGCATGCGCAGTAGTGAGCCCGAACGCGCATCCGCAGTAGTGAGTCCGAGTGCGCATGCGCAGTAGTGACCCCGAATGCGCATGAGCAGTAGTGAGTCCGAGTGCGCATGAGCAGTAGTGACCCCGAGTGCGCATGCACAGTAGTGAGCCCGAGTGCGCATGAGCAGTAGTGAGTCCGAGTGCGCATGAGCAGTAGTGACCCCGAGTGCGCATGCACAGTAGTGAGTCCGAGTGCGCATGAGCAGTAATGACCCCGAATGCGCATGAGCAGTAGTGAGTCCGAGTGCGCATGAGCAGTAGTGACCCGGAGTGCGCATGAGCAGTAGTGAGTCCGAGTGCGCGTGAGCAGTAGTGACCCCGAGTGCGCATGCACAGTAGTGAGCCCGAGTGCGCATGAGCAGTAGTGAGTCCGAGTGCGCATGAGCAGTAGTGACCCCGAGTGCGTGTGCACAGTAGTGAGCCCGAGTGCGCATGAGCAGTAGTGAGTCCGAGTGCGCGTGAGCAGTAGTGACCCCGAGTGCGCATGAGCAGTAGTGACCCCGAGTGGGCATGCACAGTAGTGAGCCCGATTGCGCATCCGTAGTAGTGAGCCCGTGTGCGCATGTGCAGATCTGAGCCGGAGTGCGCATGCGCAGTGGTGGGCCCGTGCGCGCATGCGCAGTAGTGAGCCCGGGAGCGCATGCGCAGTAGTGAGCCCGAGCGCGCATCCGCAGTAGTGAGCCGGAGCACGCATGCGCAGTAGTGAGTCCGATTGCGCATGTGCAGGTCTGAGCCGGAGTGCGCATGCGCAGCAGTGGGCCCGTGCGCGCATGCGCAGAAGTGAGCTCGAATGCGCATGTGCAGGTCTGAGCCGGAGTGCGCTTGCGCAGTAGTGGGCCCGATTGTGCATCCGCAGTAGTGAGTCCGAGTGCGCATGAGCAGTAGTGAGTCCGAGTGCGCATGAGCAGTAGTGACCCCGAGTGCGCATGAGCAGTAGTGAGCCCGAGTGCGCATGAGCAGTAGTGAGTCCGAGTGCGCGTGAGCAGTAGTGACCCCGAGTGCGCATGCACAGTAGTGAGTCCGAGTGCGCATGAGCAGTAGTGACCCCGAGTGCGCATGAGCAGTAGTGAGTCCGAGTGCGCGTGAGCAGTAGTGACCCCGAGTGCGCATGCACAGTAGTGAGCCCGAGTGCGCATGAGCAGTAGTGAGTCTGAGTGCGCATGAGCAGTAGTGAGTCCGAGTGCGCGTGAGCAGTAGTGACCCCGAGTGCGCATGAGCAGTAGTGAGTCCGAGTGCGCATGAGCAGTAGTGACCCCGAGTGCGCATGAGCAGTAGTGACCCCGAGTGGGCATGCACAGTAGTGAGCCCGATTGCGCATCCGTAGTAGTGAGCCCGTGTGCGCATGTGCAGGTCTGAGCCGGAGTGCGCATGCGCAGTGGTGGGCCCGTGCGCGCATGCGCAGTAGTGAGCCCGGGAGCGCATGCGCAGTAGTGAGCCCGAGCGCGCATCCGCAGTAGTGAGCCGGAGCACGCATGCGCAGTAGTGAGTCCGATTGCGCATGTGCAGGTCTGAGCCGGAGTGCGCATGCGCAGTAGTGGGCCCGTGCGCGCATGCGCAGTAGTGAGCCCGTGTGCGCATGCGCAGTAGTGAGCCCGAGCGCGCATCCGCAGTAGTGAGTCCGAGTGCGCATGCGCAGTGGTGACCCCGAATGCGCATGAGCAGTAGTGAGTCCGAGCGCGCATCCGCAGTAGTGAGTCCGAGTGCGCATGCGCAGTGGTGACCCCGAATGCGCATGAGCAGTAGTGAGTCCGAGTGCGCATGAGCAGTAGTGACCCCGAGTGCGCATGAGCAGTAGCGAGTCCGAGTGCGCATCAGCAGTAGTGACCCCGAGTGCGCATGAGCAGTAGTGACCCCGAGTGCGCATGCACAGTAGTGAGCCCGTGTGCGCATGCGCAGAAGTGAGCTCGAATGCGCATGTGCAGGTCTGAGCCGGAGTGCGCATGCGCAGTAGTGGGCCCGTGCGCGCATGCGCAGTAGTGAGCTCGTGTGCGCATGCGCAGTAGTGAGCCCGAACGCGCATCCGCAGTAGTGAGTCCGAGTGCGCATGCGCAGTAGTGACCCCGAATGCGCATGAGCAGTAGTGAGTCCGAGTGCGCATGAGCAGTAGTGACCCCGAGTGCGCATGCACAGTAGTGAGCCCGAGTGCGCATGAGCAGTAGTGAGTCCGAGTGCGCATGAGCAGTAGTGACCCCGAGTGCGCATGCACAGTAGTGAGTCCGAGTGCGCATGAGCAGTAATGACCCCGAATGCGCATGAGCAGTAGTGAGTCCGAGTGCGCATGAGCAGTAGTGACCCGGAGTGCGCATGAGCAGTAGTGAGTCCGAGTGCGCGTGAGCAGTAGTGACCCCGAGTGCGCATGCACAGTAGTGAGCCCGAGTGCGCATGAGCAGTAGTGAGTCCGAGTGCGCATGAGCAGTAGTGACCCCGAGTGCGTGTGCACAGTAGTGAGCCCGAGTGCGCATGAGCAGTAGTGAGTCCGAGTGCGCGTGAGCAGTAGTGACCCCGAGTGCGCATGAGCAGTAGTGACCCCGAGTGGGCATGCACAGTAGTGAGCCCGATTGCGCATCCGTAGTAGTGAGCCCGTGTGCGCATGTGCAGATCTGAGCCGGAGTGCGCATGCGCAGTGGTGGGCCCGTGCGCGCATGCGCAGTAGTGAGCCCGGGAGCGCATGCGCAGTAGTGAGCCCGAGCGCGCATCCGCAGTAGTGAGCCGGAGCACGCATGCGCAGTAGTGAGTCCGATTGCGCATGTGCAGGTCTGAGCCGGAGTGCGCATGCGCAGCAGTGGGCCCGTGCGCGCATGCGCAGAAGTGAGCTCGAATGCGCATGTGCAGGTCTGAGCCGGAGTGCGCTTGCGCAGTAGTGGGCCCGATTGTGCATCCGCAGTAGTGA
Source organism: Megachile leachella (assembly GCA_963576845.1). Lineage (NCBI taxonomy): Eukaryota > Metazoa > Arthropoda > Insecta > Hymenoptera > Megachilidae > Megachile > Megachile leachella. The sequence goes on from CAUYWW010000054.1 coordinate 842,991, forward strand.
GTCCGAGTGCGCATGAGCAGTAGTGAGTCCGAGTGCGCATGAGCAGTAGTGACCCCGAGTGCGCATGAGCAGTAGTGAGCCCGAGTGCGCATGAGCAGTAGTGAGTCCGAGTGCGCGTGAGCAGTAGTGACCCCGAGTGCGCATGCACAGTAGTGAGTCCGAGTGCGCATGAGCAGTAGTGACCCCGAGTGCGCATGAGCAGTAGTGAGTCCGAGTGCGCGTGAGCAGTAGTGACCCCGAGTGCGCATGCACAGTAGTGAGCCCGAGTGCGCATGAGCAGTAGTGAGTCCGAGTGCGCATGAGCAGTAGTGACCCCGAGTGCGCGTGCACAGTAGTGCGCCCCTGTGCGCATGAGCAGTAGTGAGTCCGAGTGCGCGTGAGCAGTAGTGACCCCAAGTGCGCATGAGCAGTAGTGAGTCCGAGTGCGCATGAGCAGTAGTGACCCCGAGTGCGCATGAGCAGTAGTGACCCCGAGTGCGCATGCACAGTAGTGAGCCCGATTGCGCATCCGCAGTAGTGAGTTCGTGTGCGCATGTGCAGGTCTGAGCCGGAGTGCGCATGCGCAGTAGTGGGCCCGTGCGCGCATGCGCAGTAGTGAGCCCGGGTGCGCATGCGCAGTAGTGAGCCCGAGCGCGCATCCGCAGTAGTGAGCCCGAGCGCGCATGCACAGTAGTGAGCCCGATTGCGCATCCGCAGTAGTGAGTCCGAGTGCGCATGCACAGTAGTGACCCCGAATGCGCATGAGCAGTTTTGAGTCCGAGTGCGCATGAGCAGTAGTGACCCCGAGTGCGCATGAGCAGTAGTGAGTCCGAGTGCGCATCAGCAGTAGTGACCCCGAGTGCGCATGCACAGTAGTGAGCCCGTGTGCGCATGCGCAGAAGTGAGCTCGAATGCGCATGTGCAGGTCTGAGCCGGAGTGCGCATGCGCAGCAGTGGGCCCGTGCGCGCATGCGCAGCAGTGGGCCCGTGTTCGCATGCGCAGCACTGAGCCCGAGCGCGCATCCGCAATAGTGAGTCCGAGTGCGCATGCGCAGTAGTGACCCCGAATGCGCATGAGCAGTAGTGAGTCCGAGTGCGCATGCGCAGTAGTGAGCCCGATTGCGCATCCGCAGTAGTGAGTCCGTGTGCGCATGTGCAGGTCTGAGCCGGAGTGCGCATGCGCAATAGTGGGCCCGTGCGCGCATGCGCAGTAGTGAGCCCGAGTGCGCATGCGCAGTAGTGACCCCGAATGCGCATTAGCAGTAGTGAATCCGAGTGCGCATGAGCAGTAGTGACCGCGAGTGCGCATGAGCAGTAGTGAGCCCGTGTGCGCATGCGCAGTAGTGAGCCCGAGCGCGCATCCGCAGTAGTGAGTCCGAGTGCGCATGCGCAGTGGTGACCCCGAATGCGCATGAGCAGTAGTGAGTCCGAGCGCGCATCCGCTGTAGTGAGTCCGAGTGCGCATGCGCAGTGGTGACCCCGAATGCGCATGAGCAGTAGTGAGTCCGAGTGCGCATGAGCAGTAGTGACCCCGAGTGCGCATGAGCAGTAGCGAGTCCGAGTGCGCATCAGCAGTAGTGACCCCGAGTGCGCATGAGCAGTAGTGACCCCGAGTGCGCATGCACAGTAGTGAGCCCGTGTGCGCATGCGCAGAAGTGAGCTCGAATGCGCATGTGCAGGTCTGAGCCGGAGTGCGCATGCGCAGTAGTGGGCCCGTGCGCGCATGCGCAGTAGTGAGCCCGTGTGCGCATGCGCAGTAGTGAGCCCGAACGCGCATCCGCAGTAGTGAGTCCGAGTGCGCATGCGCAGTAGTGACCCCGAATGCGCATGAGCAGTAGTGAGTCCGAGTGCGCATGAGCAGTAGTGACCCCGAGTGCGCATGCACAGTAGTGAGCCCGAGTGCGCATGAGCAGTAGTGAGTCCGAGTGCGCATGAGCAGTAGTGACCCCGAGAGCGCATGCACAGTAGTGAGTCCGAGTGCGCATGAGCAGTAGTGACCCCGAGTGCGCATGAGCAGTAGTGAGTCCGAGTGCGCGTGAGCAGTAGTGACCCCGAGTGCGCATGCACAGTAGTGAGCCCGAGTGCGCATGAGCAGTAGTGAGTCTGAGTGCGCATGAGCAGTAGTGAGTCCGAGTGCGCGTGAGCAGTAGTGACCCCGAGTGCGCATGAGCAGTAGTGAGTCCGAGTGCGCATGAGCAGTAGTGACCCCGAGTGCGCATGAGCAGTAGTGACCCCGAGTGGGCATGCACAGTAGTGAGCCCGATTGCGCATCCGTAGTAGTGAGCCCGTGTGCGCATGTGCAGGTCTGAGCCGGAGTGCGCATGCGCAGTGGTGGGCCCGTGCGCGCATGCGCAGTAGTGAGCCCGGGAGCGCATGCGCAGTAGTGAGCCCGAGCGCGCATCCGCAGTAGTGAGCCGGAGCACGCATGCGCAGTAGTGACTCCGATTGCGCATGTGCAGGTCTGAGCCGGAGTGCGCATGCGCAGTAGTGGGCCCGTGCGCGCATGCGCAGTAGTGAGCCCGTGTGCGCATGCGCAGTAGTGAGCCCGAGCGCGCATCCGCAGTAGTGAGTCCGAGTGCGCATGCGCAGTGGTGACCCCGAATGCGCATGAGCAGTAGTGAGTCCGAGCGCGCATCCGCAGTAGTGAGTCCGAGTGCGCATGCGCAGTGGTGACCCCGAATGCGCATGAGCAGTAGTGAGTCCGAGTGCGCATGAGCAGTAGTGACCCCGAGTGCGCATGAGCAGTAGCGAGTCCGAGTGCGCATCAGCAGTAGTGACCCCGAGTGCGCATGAGCAGTAGTGACCCCGAGTGCGCATGCACAGTAGTGAGCCCGTGTGCGCATGCGCAGAAGTGAGCTCGAATGCGCATGTGCAGGTCTGAGCCGGAGTGCGCATGCGCAGTAGTGGGCCCGTGCGCGCATGCGCAGTAGTGAGCTCGTGTGCGCATGCGCAGTAGTGAGCCCGAACGCGCATCCGCAGTAGTGAGTCCGAGTGCGCATGCGCAGTAGTGACCCCGAATGCGCATGAGCAGTAGTGAGTCCGAGTGCGCATGAGCAGTAGTGACCCCGAGTGCGCATGCACAGTAGTGAGCCCGAGTGCGCATGAGCAGTAGTGAGTCCGAGTGCGCATGAGCAGTAGTGACCCCGAGTGCGCATGCACAGTAGTGAGTCCGAGTGCGCATGAGCAGTAATGACCCCGAATGCGCATGAGCAGTAGTGAGTCCGAGTGCGCATGAGCAGTAGTGACCCGGAGTGCGCATGAGCAGTAGTGAGTCCGAGTGCGCGTGAGCAGTAGTGACCCCGAGTGCGCATGCACAGTAGTGAGCCCGAGTGCGCATGAGCAGTAGTGAGTCCGAGTGCGCATGAGCAGTAGTGACCCCGAGTGCGTGTGCACAGTAGTGAGCCCGAGTGCGCATGAGCAGTAGTGAGTCCGAGTGCGCGTGAGCAGTAGTGACCCCGAGTGCGCATGAGCAGTAGTGACCCCGAGTGGGCATGCACAGTAGTGAGCCCGATTGCGCATCCGTAGTAGTGAGCCCGTGTGCGCATGTGCAGATCTGAGCCGGAGTGCGCATGCGCAGTGGTGGGCCCGTGCGCGCATGCGCAGTAGTGAGCCCGGGAGCGCATGCGCAGTAGTGAGCCCGAGCGCGCATCCGCAGTAGTGAGCCGGAGCACGCATGCGCAGTAGTGAGTCCGATTGCGCATGTGCAGGTCTGAGCCGGAGTGCGCATGCGCAGCAGTGGGCCCGTGCGCGCATGCGCAGAAGTGAGCTCGAATGCGCATGTGCAGGTCTGAGCCGGAGTGCGCTTGCGCAGTAGTGGGCCCGATTGTGCATCCGCAGTAGTGAGTCCGAGTGCGCATGAGCAGTAGTGAGTCCGAGTGCGCATGAGCAGTAGTGACCCCGAGTGCGCATGAGCAGTAGTGAGCCCGAGTGCGCATGAGCAGTAGTGAGTCCGAGTGCGCGTGAGCAGTAGTGACCCCGAGTGCGCATGCACAGTAGTGAGTCCGAGTGCGCATGAGCAGTAGTGACCCCGAGTGCGCATGAGCAGTAGTGAGTCCGAGTGCGCGTGAGCAGTAGTGACCCCGAGTGCGCATGCACAGTAGTGAGCCCGAGTGCGCATGAGCAGTAGTGAGTCCGAGTGCGCATGAGCAGTAGTGACCCCGAGTGCCCGTGCACAGTAGTGCGCCCCTGTGCGCATGAGCAGTAGTGAGTCCGAGTGCGCGTGAGCAGTAGTGACCCCAAGTGCGCATGAGCAGTAGTGAGTCCGAGTGCGCATGAGCAGTAGTGACCCCGAGTGCGCATGAGCAGTAGTGACCCCGAGTGCGCATGCACAGTAGTGAGCCCGATTGCGCATCCGCAGTAGTGAGTCCGTGTGCGCATGTGCAGGTCTGAGCCGGAGTGCGCATGCGCAGTAGTGGGCCCGTGCGCGCATGCGCAGTAGTGAGCCCGGGTGCGCATGCGCAGTAGTGAGCCCGAGCGCGCATCCGCAGTAGTGAGCCCGAGCGCGCATGCACAGTAGTGAGCCCGATTGCGCATCCGCAGTAGTGAGTCCGAGTGCGCATGCACAGTAGTGACCCCGAATGCGCATGAGCAGTTTTGAGTCCGAGTGCGCATGAGCAGTAGTGACCCCGAGTGCGCATGAGCAGTAGTGAGTCCGAGTGCGCATCAGCAGTAGTGACCCCGAGTGCGCATGCACAGTAGTGAGCCCGTGTGCGCATGCGCAGAAGTGAGCTCGAATGCGCATGTGCAGGTCTGAGCCGGAGTGCGCATGCGCAGCAGTGGGCCCGTGCGCGCATGCGCAGCAGTGGGCCCGTGTTCGCATGCGCAGCACTGAGCCCGAGCGCGCATCCGCAATAGTGAGTCCGAGTGCGCATGCGCAGTAGTGACCCCGAATGCGCATGAGCAGTAGTGAGTCCGAGTGCGCATGCGCAGTAGTGAGCCCGATTGCGCATCCGCAGTAGTGAGTCCGTGTGCGCATGTGCAGGTCTGAGCCGGAGTGCGCATGCGCAATAGTGGGCCCGTGCGCGCATGCGCAGTAGTGAGCCCGAGTGCGCATGCGCAGTAGTGACCCCGAATGCGCATTAGCAGTAGTGAATCCGAGTGCGCATGAGCAGTAGTGACCGCGAGTGCGCATGAGCAGTAGTGAGTCCGAGTGCGCATGAGCAGTAGTGACCCCGAGTGCGCATGAGCAGTAGTGACCCCGAGTGCGCATGCACAGTAGTGAGCCCGATTGCGCATCCGCAGTAGTGAGTCCGTGTGCGCATGTGCAGGTCTGAGCCGGAGTGCGCATGCGCAGTAGTGGGCCCGTGCGCGCATGCGCAGTAGTGAGCCCGTGTGCGTATGCGCAGTAGTGAGCCCGAGCGCGCATCCGCAGTAGTGAGTCCGAGTGCGCATGCGCAGTGGTGACCCCGAATGCGCATCAGCAGTAGTGAGTCCGAGCGCGCATCCGCAGTAGTGAGTCCGAGTGCGCATGCGCAGTGGTGACCCCGAATGCGCATGAGCAGTAGTGAGTCCGAGTGCGCATGAGCAGTAGTGACCCCGAGTCCGCATGAGCAGTAGTGAATCCGAGTGCGCATGAGCAGTAGTGGGCCCGTGCGCGCATGCGCAGTAGTGAGCCCGTGTGCGCATGCGCAGTAGTGAGCCCGAGCGCGCATCCGCAGTAGTGAGTCCGAGTGCGCATGCGCAGTAGTGACCCCGAATGCGCATTAGCAGTAGTGAATCCGAGTGCGCATGAGCAGTAGTGACCGCGAGTGCGCATGAGCAGTAGTGAGTCCGAGTGCGCATGAGCAGTAGTGACCCCGAATGCGCATTAGCAGTAGTGAATCCGAGTGCGCATGAGCAGTAGTGACCGCGAGTGCGCATGAGCAGTAGTGAGTCCGAGTGCGCATGAGCAGTAGTGACCCCGAGTGCGCATGAGCAGTAGTGACCCCGAGTGCGCATGCACAGTAGTGAGCCCGATTGCGCATCCATAGTAGTGAGTCCGTGTGCGCATGTGCAGGTCTGAGCCGGAGTGCGCATGCGCAGTAGTGGGCCCGTGCGCGCATGCGCAGTAGTGAGCCCGTGTGCGTATGCGCAGTAGTGAGCCCGAGCGCGCATCCGCAGTAGTGAGTCCGAGTGCGCATGCGCAGTGGTGACCCCGAATGCGCATCAGCAGTAGTGAGTCCGAGCGCGCATCCGCAGTAGTGAGTCCGAGTGCGCATGCGCAGTGGTGACCCCGAATGCGCATGAGCAGTAGTGAGTCCGAGTGCGCATGAGCAGTAGTGACCCCGAGTCCGCATGAGCAGTAGTGAATCCGAGTGCGCATGAGCAGTAGTGGGCCCGTGCGCGCATGCGCAGTAGTGAGCCCGTGTGCGCATGCGCAGTAGTGAGCCCGAGCGCGCATCCGCAGTAGTGAGTCCGAGTGCGCATGCGCAGTAGTGACCCCGAATGCGCATTAGCAGCAGTGAATCCGAGTGCGCATGAGCAGTAGTGACCGCGAGTGCGCATGAGCAGTAGTGAGTCCGAGTGCGCATGAGCAGTAGTGACCCCGAGTGCGCATGAGCAGTAGTGACCCCGAGTGCGCATGCACAGTAGTGAGCCCGATTGCGCATCCGCAGTAGTGAGTCCGTGTGCGCATGTGCAGGTCTGAGCCGGAGTGCGCATGCGCAGCAGTGGGCCCGTGCGCGCATGCGCAGTAGTGAGCCCGTGTGCGCATGCGCAGTAGTGAGCCCGAGCGCGCATCCGCAGTAGTGAGTCCGAGTGCGCATGCGCAGTGGTGACCCAGAATGCGCATGAGCAGTAGTGAGTCCGAGTGCGCATGAGCAGTAGTGACCCCGAGTGCGCATGAGCAGTAGCGATTCCGAGTGCGCATCAGCAGTAGTGACCCCGAGTGCGCATGAGCAGTAGTGACCCCGAGTGCGCATGCACAGTAGTGAGCCCGTGTGCGCATGCGCAGAAGTGAGCTCGAATGCGCATGTGCAGGTCTGAGCCGGAGTGCGCATGCGCAGTAGTGGGCCCGTGCGCGCATGCGCAGTAGTGAGCCCGTGTGCGCATGCGCAGTAGTGAGCCGGAACGCGCATCCGCAGTAGTGAGTCCGAGTGCGCATGCGCAGTAGTGACCCCGAATGCGCATGAGCAGTAGTGAGTCCGAGTGCGCATGAGCAGTAGTGAGTCCGAGTGCGCATGAGCAGTAGTGACCCCGAGTGCGCATGCACAGTAGTGAGTCCGAGTGCGCATGAGCCGTAATGACCCCGAATGCGCATGAGCAGTAGTGAGTCCGAGTGCGCATGAGCAGTAGTGACCCCGAGTGCGCATGAGCAGTAGTGAGTCCGAGTGCGCGTGAGCAGTAGTGACCCCGAGTGCGCATGCACAGTAGTGAGCCCGAGTGCGCATGAGCAGTAGTGAGTCCGAGTGCGCATGAGCAGTAGTGAGTCCGAGTGCGCGTGAGCAGTAGTGACCCCGAGTGCGCATGAGCAGTAGTGAGTCCGAGTGCGCATGAGCAGTAGTGACCCCGAGTGCGCATGAGCAGTAGTGAGTCCGAGTGCGCATGAGCAGTAGTGAGTCCGAGTGCGCATGAGCAGTAGTGACCCCGAGTGCGCATGAGCAGTAGTGACCCCGAGTGCGCATGCACAGTAGTGAGCCCGATTGCGCATCCGCAGTAGTGAGTCCGTGTGCGCATGTGCAGTAGTGAGTCCGAGTGCGCATGAGCAGTAGTGACCCCGAGTGCGCATGCACAGTAGTGAGTCCGAGTGCGCATGAGCAGTAATGACCCCGAATGCGCATGAGCAGTAGTGAGTCCGAGTGCGCGTGAGCAGTAGTGACCCCGAATGCGCATGAGCAGTAGTGAGTCCGAGTGCGCATGAGCAGTAGTGACCCCGAGTGCGCATGAGCATTAGTGAGTCCGAGTACGCGTGAGAAGTAGTGACCCCGAGTGCGCATGCACAGTAGTGAGCCCGAGTGCGCATGAGCAGTAGTGAGTCCGAGTGCGCATGAGCAGTAGTGACCCCGAGTGCGCATGAGCAGTAGTGAGTCCGAGTGCGCGTGAGCAGTAGTGACCCCGAGTGCGCATGCACAGTAGTGAGCCCGAGTGCGCATGAGCAGTAGTGAGTCCGAGTGCGCATGCGCAGTAGTGAGCCCGTGTGCGCATCCGCAGTAGTGAGTCCGAGTGCGCATGAGCAGTAGTGACCCCGAGTGCGCATGCACAGTAGTGAGCCCGATTGCGCATCCGCAGTAGTGAGTCCGAGTGCGCATGCACAGTAGTGACCCCGAATACGCATGAGCAGTTTTGAGTCCGAGTGCGCATGAGCAGTAGTGACCCCGAGTGCGCATGAGCAGTAGTGAGTCCGAGTGCGCATCAGCAGTAGTGACCCCGAGTGCGCATGCACAGTAGTGAGCCCGTGTGCGCATGCGCAGAAGTGAGCTCGAATGCGCATGTGCAGGTCTGAGCCGGAGTGCGCATGCGCAGCAGTGGGCCCGTGCGCGCATGCGCAGCAGTGGGCCCGTGTTCGCATGCGCAGCACTGAGCCCGAGCGCGCATCCGCAATAGTGAGTCCGAGTGCGCATGCGCAGTAGTGACCCCGAATGCGCATGAGCAGTAGTGAGTCCGAGTGCGCATGCGCAGTAGTGAGCCCGATTGCGCATCCGCAGTAGTGAGTCCGTGTGCGCATGTGCAGGTCTGAGCCGGAGTGCGCATGCGCAATAGTGGGCCCGTGCGCGCATGCGCAGTAGTGAGCCCGAGTGCGCATGCGCAGTAGTGACCCCGAATGCGCATTAGCAGTAGTGAATCCGAGTGCGCATGAGCAGTAGTGACCGCGAGTGCGCATGAGCAGTAGTGAGTCCGAGTGCGCATGAGCAGTAGTGACCCCGAGTGCGCATGAGCAGTAGTGACCCCGAGTGCGCATGCACAGTAGTGAGCCCGATTGCGCATCCGCAGTAGTGAGTCCGTGTGCGCAAGAGCAGGTCTGAGCCGGAGTGCGCATGCGCAGTAGTGGGCCCGTGCGCGCATGCGCAGTAGTGAGCCCGTGTGCGTATGCGCAGTAGTGAGCCCGAGCGCGCATCCGCAGTAGTGAGTCCGAGTGCGCATGCGCAGTGGTGACCCCGAATGCGCATCAGCGGTAGTGAGTCCGAGCGCGCATCCGCAGTAGTGAGTCCGAGTGCGCATGCGCAGTGGTGACCCCGAATGCGCATGAGCAGTAGTGAGTCCGAGTGCGCATGAGCAGTAGTGACCCCGAGTCCGCATGAGCAGTAGTGAATCCGAGTGCGCATGAGCAGTAGTGGGCCCGTGCGCGCATGCGCAGTAGTGAGCCCGTGTGCGCATGCGCAGTAGTGAGCCCGAGCGCGCATCCGCAGTAGTGAGTCCGAGTGCGCATGCGCAGTAGTGACCCCGAATGCGCATTAGCAGTAGTGAATCCGAGTGCGCATGAGCAGTAGTGACCGCGAGTGCGCATGAGCAGTAGTGAGTCCGAGTGCGCATGAGCAGTAGTGACCCCGAGTGCGCATGAGCAGTAGTGACCCCGAGTGCGCATGCACAGTAGTGAGCCCGATTGCGCATCCGCAGTAGTGAGTCCGTGTGCGCATGTGCAGGTCTGAGCCGGAGTGCGCATGCGCAGTAGTGGGCCCGTGCGCGCATGCGCAGTAGTGAGCCCGTGTGCGTATGCGCAGTAGTGAGCCCGAGCGCGCATCCGCAGTAGTGAGTCCGAGTGCGCATGCGCAGTGGTGACCCCGAATGCGCATCAGCAGTAGTGAGTCCGAGCGCGCATCCGCAGTAGTGAGTCCGAGTGCGCATGCGCAGTGGTGACCCCGAATGCGCATGAGCAGTAGTGAGTCCGAGTGCGCATGAGCAGTAGTGACCCCGAGTCCGCATGAGCAGTAGTGAATCCGAGTGCGCATGAGCAGTAGTGGGCCCGTGCGCGCATGCGCAGTAGTGAGCCCGTGTGCGCATGCGCAGTAGTGAGCCCGAGCGCGCATCCGCAGTAGTGAGTCCGAGTGCGCATGCGCAGTAGTGACCCCGAATGCGCATTAGCAGTAGTGAATCCGAGTGCGCATGAGCAGTAGTGACCGCGAGTGCGCATGAGCAGTAGTGAGTCCGAGTGCGCATGAGCAGTAGTGACCCCGAATGCGCATTAGCAGTAGTGAATCCGAGTGCGCATGAGCAGTAGTGACCGCGAGTGCGCATGAGCAGTAGTGAGTCCGAGTGCGCATGAGCAGTAGTGACCCCGAGTGCGCATGAGCAGTAGTGACCCCGAGTGCGCATGCACAGTAGTGAGCCCGATTGCGCATCCATAGTAGTGAGTCCGTGTGCGCATGTGCAGGTCTGAGCCGGAGTGCGCATGCGCAGTAGTGGGCCCGTGCGCGCATGCGCAGTAGTGAGCCCGTGTGCGTATGCGCAGTAGTGAGCCCGAGCGCGCATCCGCAGTAGTGAGTCCGAGTGCGCATGCGCAGTGGTGACCCCGAATGCGCATCAGCAGTAGTGAGTCCGAGCGCGCATCCGCAGTAGTGAGTCCGAGTGCGCATGCGCAGTGGTGACCCCGAATGCGCATGAGCAGTAGTGAGTCCGAGTGCGCATGAGCAGTAGTGACCCCGAGTCCGCATGAGCAGTAGTGAATCCGAGTGCGCATGAGCAGTAGTGGGCCCGTGCGCGCATGCGCAGTAGTGAGCCCGTGTGCGCATGCGCAGTAGTGAGCCCGAGCGCGCATCCGCAGTAGTGAGTCCGAGTGCGCATGCGCAGTAGTGACCCCGAATGCGCATTAGCAGCAGTGAATCCGAGTGCGCATGAGCAGTAGTGACCGCGAGTGCGCATGAGCAGTAGTGAGTCCGAGTGCGCATGAGCAGTAGTGACCCCGAGTGCGCATGAGCAGTAGTGACCCCGAGTGCGCATGCACAGTAGTGAGCCCGATTGCGCATCCGCAGTAGTGAGTCCGTGTGCGCATGTGCAGGTCTGAGCCGGAGTGCGCATGCGCAGCAGTGGGCCCGTGCGCGCATGCGCAGTAGTGAGCCCGTGTGCGCATGCGCAGTAGTGAGCCCGAGCGCGCATCCGCAGTAGTGAGTCCGAGTGCGCATGCGCAGTGGTGACCCAGAATGCGCATGAGCAGTAGTGAGTCCGAGTGCGCATGAGCAGTAGTGACCCCGAGTGCGCATGAGCAGTAGCGATTCCGAGTGCGCATCAGCAGTAGTGACCCCGAGTGCGCATGAGCAGTAGTGACCCCGAGTGCGCATGCACAGTAGTGAGCCCGTGTGCGCATGCGCAGAAGTGAGCTCGAATGCGCATGTGCAGGTCTGAGCCGGAGTGCGCATGCGCAGTAGTGGGCCCGTGCGCGCATGCGCAGTAGTGAGCCCGTGTGCGCATGCGCAGTAGTGAGCCCGAACGCGCATCCGCAGTAGTGAGTCCGAGTGCGCATGCGCAGTAGTGACCCCGAATGCGCATGAGCAGTAGTGAGTCCGAGTGCGCATGAGCAGTAGTGAGTCCGAGTGCGCATGAGCAGTAGTGACCCCGAGTGCGCATGCACAGTAGTGAGTCCGAGTGCGCATGAGCCGTAATGACCCCGAATGCGCATGAGCAGTAGTGAGTCCGAGTGCGCATGAGCAGTAGTGACCCCGAGTGCGCATGAGCAGTAGTGAGTCCGAGTGCGCGTGAGCAGTAGTGACCCCGAGTGCGCATGCACAGTAGTGAGCCCGAGTGCGCATGAGCAGTAGTGAGTCCGAGTGCGCATGAGCAGTAGTGAGTCCGAGTGCGCGTGAGCAGTAGTGACCCCGAGTGCGCATGAGCAGTAGTGAGTCCGAGTGCGCATGAGCAGTAGTGACCCCGAGTGCGCATGAGCAGTAGTGAGTCCGAGTGCGCATGAGCAGTAGTGAGTCCGAGTGCGCATGAGCAGTAGTGACCCCGAGTGCGCATGAGCAGTAGTGACCCCGAGTGCGCATGCACAGTAGTGAGCCCGATTGCGCATCCGCAGTAGTGAGTCCGTGTGCGCATGTGCAGTAGTGAGTCCGAGTGCGCATGAGCAGTAGTGACCCCGAGTGCGCATGCACAGTAGTGAGTCCGAGTGCGCATGAGCAGTAATGACCCCGAATGCGCATGAGCAGTAGTGAGTCCGAGTGCGCGTGAGCAGTAGTGACCCCGAATGCGCATGAGCAGTAGTGAGTCCGAGTGCGCATGAGCAGTAGTGACCCCGAGTGCGCATGAGCAGTAGTGAGTCCGAGTACGCGTGAGCAGTAGTGACCCCGAGTGCGCATGCACAGTAGTGAGCCCGAGTGCGCATGAGCAGTAGTGAGTCCGAGTGCGCATGAGCAGTAGTGACCCCGAGTGCGCATGAGCAGTAGTGAGTCCGAGTGCGCGTGAGCAGTAGTGACCCCGAGTGCGCATGCACAGTAGTGAGCCCGAGTGCGCATGAGCAGTAGTGAGTCCGAGTGCGCATGCGCAGTAGTGAGCCCGTGTGCGCATCCGCAGTAGTGAGTCCGAGTGCGCATGAGCAGTAGTGACCCCGAGTGCGCATGCACAGTAGTGAGCCCGATTGCGCATCCGCAGTAGTGAGTCCGAGTGCGCATGCACAGTAGTGACCCCGAATACGCATGAGCAGTTTTGAGTCCGAGTGCGCATGAGCAGTAGTGACCCCGAGTGCGCATGAGCAGTAGTGAGTCCGAGTGCGCATCAGCAGTAGTGACCCCGAGTGCGCATGCACAGTAGTGAGCCCGTGTGCGCATGCGCAGAAGTGAGCTCGAATGCGCATGTGCAGGTCTGAGCCGGAGTGCGCATGCGCAGCAGTGGGCCCGTGCGCGCATGCGCAGCAGTGGGCCCGTGTTCGCATGCGCAGCACTGAGCCCGAGCGCGCATCCGCAATAGTGAGTCCGAGTGCGCATGCGCAGTAGTGACCCCGAATGCGCATGAGCAGTAGTGAGTCCGAGTGCGCATGCGCAGTAGTGAGCCCGATTGCGCATCCGCAGTAGTGAGTCCGTGTGCGCATGTGCAGGTCTGAGCCGGAGTGCGCATGCGCAATAGTGGGCCCGTGCGCGCATGCGCAGTAGTGAGCCCGAGTGCGCATGCGCAGTAGTGACCCCGAATGCGCATTAGCAGTAGTGAATCCGAGTGCGCATGAGCAGTAGTGACCGCGAGTGCGCATGAGCAGTAGTGAGTCCGAGTGCGCATGAGCAGTAGTGACCCCGAGTGCGCATGAGCAGTAGTGACCCCGAGTGCGCATGCACAGTAGTGAGCCCGATTGCGCATCCGCAGTAGTGAGTCCGTGTGCGCAAGAGCAGGTCTGAGCCGGAGTGCGCATGCGCAGTAGTGGGCCCGTGCGCGCATGCGCAGTAGTGAGCCCGTGTGCGTATGCGCAGTAGTGAGCCCGAGCGCGCATCCGCAGTAGTGAGTCCGAGTGCGCATGCGCAGTGGTGACCCCGAATGCGCATCAGCGGTAGTGAGTCCGAGCGCGCATCCGCAGTAGTGAGTCCGAGTGCGCATGCGCAGTGGTGACCCCGAATGCGCATGAGCAGTAGTGAGTCCGAGTGCGCATGAGCAGTAGTGACCCCGAGTCCGCATGAGCAGTAGTGAATCCGAGTGCGCATGAGCAGTAGTGGGCCCGTGCGCGCATGCGCAGTAGTGAGCCCGTGTGCGCATGCGCAGTAGTGAGCCCGAGCGCGCATCCGCAGTAGTGAGTCCGAGTGCGCATGCGCAGTAGTGACCCCGAATGCGCATTAGCAGTAGTGAATCCGAGTGCGCATGAGCAGTAGTGACCGCGAGTGCGCATGAGCAGTAGTGAGTCCGAGTGCGCATGAGCAGTAGTGACCCCGAATGCGCATTAGCAGTAGTGAATCCGAGTGCGCATGAGCAGTAGTGACCGCGAGTGCGCATGAGCAGTAGTGAGTCCGAGTGCGCATGAGCAGTAGTGACCCCGAGTGCGCATGAGCAGTAGTGACCCCGAGTGCGCATGCACAGTAGTGAGCCCGATTGCGCATCCATAGTAGTGAGTCCGTGTGCGCATGTGCAGGTCTGAGCCGGAGTGCGCATGCGCAGTAGTGGGCCCGTGCGCGCATGCGCAGTAGTGAGCCCGTGTGCGTATGCGCAGTAGTGAGCCCGAGCGCGCATCCGCAGTAGTGAGTCCGAGTGCGCATGCGCAGTGGTGACCCCGAATGCGCATCAGCAGTAGTGAGTCCGAGCGCGCATCCGCAGTAGTGAGTCCGAGTGCGCATGCGCAGTGGTGACCCCGAATGCGCATGAGCAGTAGTGAGTCCGAGTGCGCATGAGCAGTAGTGACCCCGAGTCCGCATGAGCAGTAGTGAATCCGAGTGCGCATGAGCAGTAGTGGGCCCGTGCGCGCATGCGCAGTAGTGAGCCCGTGTGCGCATGCGCAGTAGTGAGCCCGAGCGCGCATCCGCAGTAGTGAGTCCGAGTGCGCATGCGCAGTAGTGACCCCGAATGCGCATTAGCAGCAGTGAATCCGAGTGCGCATGAGCAGTAGTGACCGCGAGTGCGCATGAGCAGTAGTGAGTCCGAGTGCGCATGAGCAGTAGTGACCCCGAGTGCGCATGAGCAGTAGTGACCCCGAGTGCGCATGCACAGTAGTGAGCCCGATTGCGCATCCGCAGTAGTGAGTCCGTGTGCGCATGTGCAGGTCTGAGCCGGAGTGCGCATGCGCAGCAGTGGGCCCGTGCGCGCATGCGCAGTAGTGAGCCCGTGTGCGCATGCGCAGTAGTGAGCCCGAGCGCGCATCCGCAGTAGTGAGTCCGAGTGCGCATGCGCAGTGGTGACCCCGAGTGCGCATGAGCAGTAGCGATTCCGAGTGCGCATCAGCAGTAGTGACCCCGAGTGCGCATGAGCAGTAGTGACCCCGAGTGCGCATGCACAGTAGTGAGCCCGTGTGCGCATGCGCAGAAGTGAGCTCGAATGCGCATGTGCAGGTCTGAGCCGGAGTGCGCATGCGCAGTAGTGGGCCCGTGCGCGCATGCGCAGTAGTGAGCCCGTGTGCGCATGCGCAGTAGTGAGCCCGAACGCGCATCCGCAGTAGTGAGTCCGAGTGCGCATGCGCAGTAGTGACCCCGAATGCGCATGAGCAGTAGTGAGTCCGAGTGCGCATGAGCAGTAGTGAGTCCGAGTGCGCATGAGCAGTAGTGACCCCGAGTGCGCATGCACAGTAGTGAGTCCGAGTGCGCATGAGCCGTAATGACCCCGAATGCGCATGAGCAGTAGTGAGTCCGAGTGCGCATGAGCAGTAGTGACCCCGAGTGCGCATGAGCAGTAGTGAGTCCGAGTGCGCGTGAGCAGTAGTGACCCCGAGTGCGCATGCACAGTAGTGAGCCCGAGTGCGCATGAGCAGTAGTGAGTCCGAGTGCGCATGAGCAGTAGTGACCCCGAGTGCGCATGAGCAGTAGCGATTCCGAGTGCGCATCAGCAGTAGTGACCCCGAGTGCGCATGAGCAGTAGTGACCCCGAGTGCGCATGCACAGTAGTGAGCCCGTGTGCGCATGCGCAGAAGTGAGCTCGAATGCGCATGTGCAGGTCTGAGCCGGAGTGCGCATGCGCAGTAGTGGGCCCGTGCGCGCATGCGCAGTAGTGAGCCCGTGTGCGCATGCGCAGTAGTGAGCCCGAACGCGCATCCGCAGTAGTGAGTCCGAGTGCGCATGCGCAGTAGTGACCCCGAATGCGCATGAGCAGTAGTGAGTCCGAGTGCGCATGAGCAGTAGTGAGTCCGAGTGCGCATGAGCAGTAGTGACCCCGAGTGCGCATGCACAGTAGTGAGTCCGAGTGCGCATGAGCCGTAATGACCCCGAATGCGCATGAGCAGTAGTGAGTCCGAGTGCGCATGAGCAGTAGTGACCCCGAGTGCGCATGAGCAGTAGTGAGTCCGAGTGCGCGTGAGCAGTAGTGACCCCGAGTGCGCATGCACAGTAGTGAGCCCGAGTGCGCATGAGCAGTAGTGAGTCCGAGTGCGCATGAGCAGTAGTGAGTCCGAGTGCGCGTGAGCAGTAGTGACCCCGAGTGCGCATGAGCAGTAGTGAGTCCGAGTGCGCATGAGCAGTAGTGACCCCGAGTGCGCATGAGCAGTAGTGAGTCCGAGTGCGCATGAGCAGTAGTGAGTCCGAGTGCGCATGAGCAGTAGTGACCCCGAGTGCGCATGAGCAGTAGTGACCCCGAGTGCGCATGCACAGTAGTGAGCCCGATTGCGCATCCGCAGTAGTGAGTCCGTGTGCGCATGTGCAGTAGTGAGTCCGAGTGCGCATGAGCAGTAGTGACCCCGAGTGCGCATGCACAGTAGTGAGTCCGAGTGCGCATGAGCAGTAATGACCCCGAATGCGCATGAGCAGTAGTGAGTCCGAGTGCGCGTGAGCAGTAGTGACCCCGAATGCGCATGAGCAGTAGTGAGTCCGAGTGCGCATGAGCAGTAGTGACCCCGAGTGCGCATGAGCAGTAGTGAGTCCGAGTACGCGTGAGCAGTAGTGACCCCGAGTGCGCATGCACAGTAGTGAGCCCGAGTGCGCATGAGCAGTAGTGAGTCCGAGTGCGCATGAGCAGTAGTGACCCCGAGTGCGCATGAGCAGTAGTGAGTCCGAGTGCGCGTGAGCAGTAGTGACCCCGAGTGCGCATGCACAGTAGTGAGCCCGAGTGCGCATGAGCAGTAGTGAGTCCGAGTGCGCATGCGCAGTAGTGAGCCCGTGTGCGCATCCGCAGTAGTGAGTCCGAGTGCGCATGAGCAGTAGTGACCCCGAGTGCGCATGCACAGTAGTGAGCCCGATTGCGCATCCGCAGTAGTGAGTCCGAGTGCGCATGCACAGTAGTGACCCCGAATACGCATGAGCAGTTTTGAGTCCGAGTGCGCATGAGCAGTAGTGACCCCGAGTGCGCATGAGCAGTAGTGAGTCCGAGTGCGCATCAGCAGTAGTGACCCCGAGTGCGCATGCACAGTAGTGAGCCCGTGTGCGCATGCGCAGAAGTGAGCTCGAATGCGCATGTGCAGGTCTGAGCCGGAGTGCGCATGCGCAGCAGTGGGCCCGTGCGCGCATGCGCAGCAGTGGGCCCGTGTTCGCATGCGCAGCACTGAGCCCGAGCGCGCATCCGCAATAGTGAGTCCGAGTGCGCATGCGCAGTAGTGACCCCGAATGCGCATGAGCAGTAGTGAGTCCGAGTGCGCATGCGCAGTAGTGAGCCCGATTGCGCATCCGCAGTAGTGAGTCCGTGTGCGCATGTGCAGGTCTGAGCCGGAGTGCGCATGCGCAATAGTGGGCCCGTGCGCGCATGCGCAGTAGTGAGCCCGAGTGCGCATGCGCAGTAGTGACCCCGAATGCGCATTAGCAGTAGTGAATCCGAGTGCGCATGAGCAGTAGTGACCGCGAGTGCGCATGAGCAGTAGTGAGTCCGAGTGCGCATGAGCAGTAGTGACCCCGAGTGCGCATGAGCAGTAGTGACCCCGAGTGCGCATGCACAGTAGTGAGCCCGATTGCGCATCCGCAGTAGTGAGTCCGTGTGCGCAAGAGCAGGTCTGAGCCGGAGTGCGCATGCGCAGTAGTGGGCCCGTGCGCGCATGCGCAGTAGTGAGCCCGTGTGCGTATGCGCAGTAGTGAGCCCGAGCGCGCATCCGCAGTAGTGAGTCCGAGTGCGCATGCGCAGTGGTGACCCCGAATGCGCATCAGCGGTAGTGAGTCCGAGCGCGCATCCGCAGTAGTGAGTCCGAGTGCGCATGCGCAGTGGTGACCCCGAATGCGCATGAGCAGTAGTGAGTCCGAGTGCGCATGAGCAGTAGTGACCCCGAGTCCGCATGAGCAGTAGTGAATCCGAGTGCGCATGAGCAGTAGTGGGCCCGTGCGCGCATGCGCAGTAGTGAGCCCGTGTGCGCATGCGCAGTAGTGAGCCCGAGCGCGCATCCGCAGTAGTGAGTCCGAGTGCGCATGCGCAGTAGTGACCCCGAATGCGCATTAGCAGTAGTGAATCCGAGTGCGCATGAGCAGTAGTGACCGCGAGTGCGCATGAGCAGTAGTGAGTCCGAGTGCGCATGAGCAGTAGTGACCCCGAATGCGCATTAGCAGTAGTGAATCCGAGTGCGCATGAGCAGTAGTGACCGCGAGTGCGCATGAGCAGTAGTGAGTCCGAGTGCGCATGAGCAGTAGTGACCCCGAGTGCGCATGAGCAGTAGTGACCCCGAGTGCGCATGCACAGTAGTGAGCCCGATTGCGCATCCGCAGTAGTGAGTCCGTGTGCGCATGTGCAGGTCTGAGCCGGAGTGCGCATGCGCAGTAGTGGGCCCGTGCGCGCATGCGCAGTAGTGAGCCCGTGTGCGTATGCGCAGTAGTGAGCCCGAGCGCGCATCCGCAGTAGTGAGTCCGAGTGCGCATGCGCAGTGGTGACCCCGAATGCGCATCAGCAGTAGTGAGTCCGAGCGCGCATCCGCAGTAGTGAGTCCCAGTGCGCATGCGCAGTGGTGACCCCGAATGCGCATGAGCAGTAGTGAGTCCGAGTGCGCATGAGCAGTAGTGACGCCGAGTCCGCATGAGCAGTAGTGAATCCGAGTGCGCATGAGCAGTAGTGGGCCCGTGCGCGCATGCGCAGTAGTGAGCCCGTGTGCGCATGCGCAGTAGTGAGCCCGAGCGCGCATCCGCAGTAGTGAGTCCGAGTGCGCATGCGCAGTAGTGACCCCGAATGCGCATTAGCAGTAGTGAATCCGAGTGCGCATGAGCAGTAGTGACCGCGAGCGCGCATGAGCAGTAGTGAGTCCGAGTGCGCATGAGCAGTAGTGACCCCGAGTGCGCATGAGCAGTAGTGACCCCGAGTGCGCATGCACAGTAGTGAGCCCGATTGCGCATCCGCAGTAGTGAGTCCGTGTGCGCATGTGCAGGTCTGAGCCGGAGTGCGCATGCGCAGTAGTGGGCCCGTGCGCGCATGCGCAGTAGTGAGCCCGTGTGCGTATGCGCAGTAGTGAGCCCGAGCGCGCATCCGCAGTAGTGAGTCCGAGTGCGCATGAGCAGTAATGACCCCGAATGCGCATGAGCAGTAGTGAGTCCGAGTGCGCATGAGCAGTAGTGACCCGGAGTGCGCATGAGCAGTAGTGAGTCCGAGTGCGCGTGAGCAGTAGTGACCCCGAGTGCGCATGCACAGTAGTGAGCCCGAGTGCGCATGAGCAGTAGTGAGTCCGAGTGCGCATGAGCAGTAGTGACCCCGAGTGCGTGTGCACAGTAGTGAGCCCGAGTGCGCATGAGCAGTAGTGAGTCCGAGTGCGCGTGAGCAGTAGTGACCCCGAGTGCGCATGAGCAGTAGTGACCCCGAGTGGGCATGCACAGTAGTGAGCCCGACTGCGCATCCGTAGTAGTGAGCCCGTGTGCGCATGTGCAGGTCTGAGCCGGAGTGCGCATGCGCAGTGGTGGGCCCGTGCGCGCATGCGCAGTAGTGAGCCCGGGAGCGCATGCGCAGTAGTGAGCCCGAGCGCGCATCCGCAGTAGTGAGCCGGAGCACGCATGCGCAGTAGTGAGTCCGATTGCGCATGTGCAGGTCTGAGCCGGAGTGCGCATGCGCAGCAGTGGGCCCGTGCGCGCATGCGCAGAAGTGAGCTCGAATGCGCATGTGCAGGTCTGAGCCGGAGTGCGCATGCGCAGTAGTGGGCCCGATTGTGCATCCGCAGTAGTGAGTCCGAGTGCGCATGAGCAGTAGTGAGTCCGAGTGCGCATGAGCAGTAGTGACCCCGAGTGCGCATGAGCAGTAGTGAGCCCGAGTGCGCATGAGCAGTAGTGAGTCCGAGTGCGCGTGAGCAGTAGTGACCCCGAGTGCGCATGCACAGTAGTGAGTCCGAGTGCGCATGAGCAGTAGTGACCCCGAGTGCGCATGAGCAGTAGTGAGTCCGTGTGCGCATGTGCAGGTCTGAGCCGGAGTGCGCATGCGCAATAGTGGGCCCGTGCGCGCATGCGCAGTAGTGAGCCCGAGTGCGCATGCGCAGTAGTGACCCCGAATGCGCATTAGCAGTAGTGAATCCGAGTGCGCATGAGCAGTAGTGACCGCGAGTGCGCATGAGCAGTAGTGAGTCCGAGTGCGCATGAGCAGTAGTGACCCCGAGTGCGCATGAGCAGTAGTGACCCCGAGTGCGCATGCACAGTAGTGAGCCCGATTGCGCATCCGCAGTAGTGAGTCCGTGTGCGCAAGAGCAGGTCTGAGCCGGAGTGCGCATGCGCAGTAGTGGGCCCGTGCGCGCATGCGCAGTAGTGAGCCCGTGTGCGTATGCGCAGTAGTGAGCCCGAGCGCGCATCCGCAGTAGTGAGTCCGAGTGCGCATGCGCAGTGGTGACCCCGAATGCGCATCAGCGGTAGTGAGTCCGAGCGCGCATCCGCAGTAGTGAGTCCGAGTGCGCATGCGCAGTGGTGACCCCGAATGCGCATGAGCAGTAGTGAGTCCGAGTGCGCATGAGCAGTAGTGACCCCGAGTCCGCATGAGCAGTAGTGAATCCGATCGCGCATGAGCAGTAGTGGGCCCGTGCGCGCATGCGCAGTAGTGAGCCCGTGTGCGCATGCGCAGTAGTGAGCCCGAGCGCGCATCCGCAGTAGTGAGTCCGAGTGCGCATGCGCAGTAGTGACCCCGAATGCGCATTAGCAGTAGTGAATCCGAGTGCGCATGAGCAGTAGTGACCGCGAGTGCGCATGAGCAGTAGTGAGTCCGAGTGCGCATGAGCAGTAGTGACCCCGAATGCGCATTAGCAGTAGTGAATCCGAGTGCGCATGAGCAGTAGTGACCGCGAGTGCGCATGAGCAGTAGTGAGTCCGAGTGCGCATGAGCAGTAGTGACCCCGAGTGCGCATGAGCAGTAGTGACCCCGAGTGCGCATGCACAGTAGTGAGCCCGATTGCGCATCCGCAGTAGTGAGTCCGTGTGCGCATGTGCAGGTCTGAGCCGGAGTGCGCATGCGCAGTAGTGGGCCCGTGCGCGCATGCGCAGTAGTGAGCCCGTGTGCGCATGCGCAGTAGTGACCCCGAATGCGCATTAGCAGTAGTGAATCCGAGTGCGCATGAGCAGTAGTGACCGCGAGTGCGCATGAGCAGTAGTGAGTCCGAGTGCGCATGAGCAGTAGTGACCCCGAGTGCGCATGAGCAGTAGTGACCCCGAGTGCGCATGCACAGTAGTGAGCCCGATTGCGCATCCGCAGTAGTGAGTCCGTGTGCGCAAGAGCAGGTCTGAGCCGGAGTGCGCATGCGCAGTAGTGGGCCCGTGCGCGCATGCGCAGTAGTGAGCCCGTGTGCGTATGCGCAGTAGTGAGCCCGAGCGCGCATCCGCAGTAGTGAGTCCGAGTGCGCATGCGCAGTGGTGACCCCGAATGCGCATCAGCGGTAGTGAGTCCGAGCGCGCATCCGCAGTAGTGAGTCCGAGTGCGCATGCGCAGTGGTGACCCCGAATGCGCATGAGCAGTAGTGAGTCCGAGTGCGCATGAGCAGTAGTGACCCCGAGTCCGCATGAGCAGTAGTGAATCCGAGTGCGCATGAGCAGTAGTGGGCCCGTGCGCGCATGCGCAGTAGTGAGCCCGTGTGCGCATGCGCAGTAGTGAGCCCGAGCGCGCATCCGCAGTAGTGAGTCCGAGTGCGCATGCGCAGTAGTGACCCCGAATGCGCATTAGCAGTAGTGAATCCGAGTGCGCATGAGCAGTAGTGACCGCGAGTGCGCATGAGCAGTAGTGAGTCCGAGTGCGCATGAGCAGTAGTGACCCCGAATGCGCATTAGCAGTAGTGAATCCGAGTGCGCATGAGCAGTAGTGACCGCGAGTGCGCATGAGCAGTAGTGAGTCCGAGTGCGCATGAGCAGTAGTGACCCCGAGTGCGCATGAGCAGTAGTGACCCCGAGTGCGCATGCACAGTAGTGAGCCCGATTGCGCATCCGCAGTAGTGAGTCCGTGTGCGCATGTGCAGGTCTGAGCCGGAGTGCGCATGCGCAGTAGTGGGCCCGTGCGCGCATGCGCAGTAGTGAGCCCGTGTGCGTATGCGCAGTAGTGAGCCCGAGCGCGCATCCGCAGTAGTGAGTCCGAGTGCGCATGCGCAGTGGTGACCCCGAATGCGCATCAGCAGTAGTGAGTCCGAGCGCGCATCCGCAGTAGTGAGTCCCAGTGCGCATGCGCAGTGGTGACCCCGAATGCGCATGAGCAGTAGTGAGTCCGAGTGCGCATGAGCAGTAGTGACGCCGAGTCCGCATGAGCAGTAGTGAATCCGAGTGCGCATGAGCAGTAGTGGGCCCGTGCGCGCATGCGCAGTAGTGAGCCCGTGTGCGCATGCGCAGTAGTGAGCCCGAGCGCGCATCCGCAGTAGTGAGTCCGAGTGCGCATGCGCAGTAGTGACCCCGAATGCGCATTAGCAGTAGTGAATCCGAGTGCGCATGAGCAGTAGTGACCGCGAGCGCGCATGAGCAGTAGTGAGTCCGAGTGCGCATGAGCAGTAGTGACCCCGAGTGCGCATGAGCAGTAGTGACCCCGAGTGCGCATGCACAGTAGTGAGCCCGATTGCGCATCCGCAGTAGTGAGTCCGTGTGCGCATGTGCAGGTCTGAGCCGGAGTGCGCATGCGCAGTAGTGGGCCCGTGCGCGCATGCGCAGTAGTGAGCCCGTGTGCGTATGCGCAGTAGTGAGCCCGAGCGCGCATCCGCAGTAGTGAGTCCGAGTGCGCATGAGCAGTAATGACCCCGAATGCGCATGAGCAGTAGTGAGTCCGAGTGCGCATGAGCAGTAGTGACCCGGAGTGCGCATGAGCAGTAGTGAGTCCGAGTGCGCGTGAGCAGTAGTGACCCCGAGTGCGCATGCACAGTAGTGAGCCCGAGTGCGCATGAGCAGTAGTGAGTCCGAGTGCGCATGAGCAGTAGTGACCCCGAGTGCGTGTGCACAGTAGTGAGCCCGAGTGCGCATGAGCAGTAGTGAGTCCGAGTGCGCGTGAGCAGTAGTGACCCCGAGTGCGCATGAGCAGTAGTGACCCCGAGTGGGCATGCACAGTAGTGAGCCCGACTGCGCATCCGTAGTAGTGAGCCCGTGTGCGCATGTGCAGGTCTGAGCCGGAGTGCGCATGCGCAGTGGTGGGCCCGTGCGCGCATGCGCAGTAGTGAGCCCGGGAGCGCATGCGCAGTAGTGAGCCCGAGCGCGCATCCGCAGTAGTGAGCCGGAGCACGCATGCGCAGTAGTGAGTCCGATTGCGCATGTGCAGGTCTGAGCCGGAGTGCGCATGCGCAGCAGTGGGCCCGTGCGCGCATGCGCAGAAGTGAGCTCGAATGCGCATGTGCAGGTCTGAGCCGGAGTGCGCATGCGCAGTAGTGGGCCCGATTGTGCATCCGCAGTAGTGAGTCCGAGTGCGCATGAGCAGTAGTGAGTCCGAGTGCGCATGAGCAGTAGTGACCCCGAGTGCGCATGAGCAGTAGTGAGCCCGAGTGCGCATGAGCAGTAGTGAGTCCGAGTGCGCGTGAGCAGTAGTGACCCCGAGTGCGCATGCACAGTAGTGAGTCCGAGTGCGCATGAGCAGTAGTGACCCCGAGTGCGCATGAGCAGTAGTGAGTCCGAGTGCGCGTGAGCAGTAGTGACCCCGAGTGCGCATGCACAGTAGTGAGCCCGAGTGCGCATGAGCAGTAGTGAGTCCGAGTGCGCATGAGCAGTAGTGACCCCGAGTGCGCGTGCACAGTGGTGCGCCCCTGTGCGCATGAGCAGTAGTGAGTCCGAGTGCGCGTGAGCAGTAGTGACCCCAAGTGCGCATGAGCAGTAGTGAGTCCGAGTGCGCATGAGCAGTAGTGACCCCGAGTGCGCATGAGCAGTAGTGACCCCGAGTGCGCATGCACAGTAGTGAGCCCGATTGCGCATCCGCAGTAGTGAGTCCGTGTGCGCATGTGCAGGTCTGAGCCGGAGTGCGCAGGCGCAGTAGTGGGCCCGTGCGCGCATGCGCACCTAGTGAGCCCGTGTGCGCTTGCGCAGTAGTGAGCCCGAGCGCGCATCCGCAGTAGTGAGTTCGAGTGCGCATGCGCAGTAGTGACCCCGAATACGCATGAGCAGTAGTGACCCCGAGTGCGCATGCACAGTAGTGTACCCGTGTGCGCATGCGCAGAAGTGAGCTCGAATGCGCATGTGCAGGTCTGAGCCGGAGTGCGCATGCGCAGTAGTGTGCCCGTGCGCGCATGCGCAGTAGTGAGCCCGTGTGCGCATGCGCAGTAGTGAGCCCGAGCGCGCATCCGCAGTAGTGAGTCCGAGTGTGCATGCGCAGTAGTGACCCCGAATGCGCATGAGCAGTAGTGAGTCCGAGTGCGCATGAGCAGTAGTGACCCCGAGTGCGCATCAGCAGTAGTGAGTCCGAGTGCGCATCAGCAATAGTGACCCCGAGTGCGCATGAGCAGTAGTGACCCCGAGTGCGCATGCACAGTAGTGAGCCCGATTGCGCATCCGCAGTAGTGAGGCTGTGTGCGCATGTGCAGGTCTGAGCCGGAGTGCGCGTGAGCAGTAGTGACCGAGAGTGCGCATGCACAGTAGTGAGCCCGAGTGCGCATGAGCAGTAGTGACCCCGAGTGCGCGTGCACAGTAGTGCGCCCCTGTGCGCATGAGCAGTAGTGAGTCCGAGTGCGCGTGAGCAGTAGTGACCCCAAGTGCGCATGAGCAGTAGTGAGTCCGAGTGCGCATGAGCAGTAGTGACCCCGAGTGCGCATGAGCAGTAATGACCCCGAGTGCGCATGCACAGTAGTGAGCCCGATTGCGCATCCGCAGTAGTGAGTCCGTGTGCGCATGTGCATGTCTGAGCCGGAGTGCGCATGCGCAGTAGTGGGCCCGTGCGCGCATGCGCAGTAGTGAGCCCTTGTGCGCATCCGCAGTAGTGAGTCCGAGTGCGCATGAGCAGTAGTGACCCCGAGTGCGCATGCACAGTAGTGAGCCCGATTGCGCATCCGCAGTAGTGAGTCCGAGTGCGCATGCACAGTAGTGACCCCGAATGCGCATGAGCAGTTTTGAGTCCGAGTGCGCATGAGCAGTAGTGACCCCGAGTGCGCATGAGCAGTAGTGAGTCCGAGTGCGCATCAGCAGTAGTGACCCCGAGTGCGCATGCACAGTAGTGAGCCCGTGTGCGCATGCGCAGAAGTGAGCTCGAATGCGCATGTGCAGGTCTGAGCCGGAGTGCGCATGCGCAGCAGTGGGCCCGTGCGCGCATGCGCAGCAGTGGGCCCGTGTTCGCATGCGCAGCACTGAGCCCGAGCGCGCATCCGCAATAGTGAGTCCGAGTGCGCATGCGCAGTAGTGACCCCGAATGCGCATGAGCAGTAGTGAGTCCGAGTGCGCATGCGCAGTAGTGAGCCCGATTGCGCATCCGCAGTAGTGAGTCCGTGTGCGCATGTGCAGGTCTGAGCCGGAGTGCGCATGCGCAATAGTGGGCCCGTGCGCGCATGCGCAGTAGTGAGCCCGAGTGCGCATGCGCAGTAGTGAGTCCGAGTGCGCATGCGCAGTGGTGACCCCGAATGCGCATGAGCAGTAGTGAGTCCGAGTGCGCATGAGCAGTAGTGACCCCGAGTCCGCATGAGCAGTAGTGAATCCGAGTGCGCATGAGCAGTAGTGACCGCGAGTGCGCATGAGCAGTAGTGAGTCCGAGTGCGCATGAGCAGTAGTGACCCCGAGTGCGCATGAGCAGTAGTGACCCCGAGTGCGCATGCACAGTAGTGAGCCCGATTGCGCATCCGCAGTAGTGAGTCCGTGTGCGCATGTGCAGGTCTGAGCCGGAGTGCGCATGCGCAGTAGTGGGCCCGTGCGCGCATGCGCAGTAGTGAGCCCGTGTGCGTATGCGCAGTAGTGAGCCCGAGCGCGCATCCGCAGTAGTGAGTCCGAGTGCGCATGCGCAGTGGTGACCCCGAATGCGCATCAGCAGTAGTGAGTCCGAGCGCGCATCCGCAGTAGTGAGTCCGAGTGCGCATGCGCAGTGGTGACCCCGAATGCGCATGAGCAGTAGTGAGTCCGAGTGCGCATGAGCAGTAGTGACCCCGAGTCCGCATGAGCAGTAGTGAATCCGAGTGCGCATGAGCAGTAGTGGGCCCGTGCGCGCATGCGCAGTAGTGAGCCCGTGTGCGCATGCGCAGTAGTGAGCCCGAGCGCGCATCCGCAGTAGTGAGTCCGAGTGCGCATGCGCAGTAGTGACCCCGAATGCGCATTAGCAGTAGTGACCGCGAGTGCGCATGAGCAGTAGTGAGTCCGAGTGCGCATGAGCAGTAGTGACCCCGAATGCGCATTAGCAGTAGTGAATCCGAGTGCGCATGAGCAGTAGTGACCGCGAGTGCGCATGAGCAGTAGTGACCCCGAGTGCGCATGCACAGTAGTGAGCCCGATTGCGCATCCGCAGTAGTGAGTCCGTGTGCGCATGTGCAGGTCTGAGCCGGAGTGCGCATGCGCAGTAGTGGGCCCGTGCGCGCATGCGCAGTAGTGAGCCCGTGTGCGTATGCGCAGTAGTGAGCCCGAGCGCGCATCCGCAGTAGTGAGTCCGAGTGCGCATGCGCAGTGGTGACCCCGAATGCGCATCAGCAGTAGTGAGTCCGAGCGCGCATCCGCAGTAGTGAGTCCGAGTGCGCATGCGCAGTGGTGACCCCGAATGCGCATGAGCAGTAGTGAGTCCGAGTGCGCATGAGCAGTAGTGACCCCGAGTCCGCATGAGCAGTAGTGAATCCGAGTGCGCATGAGCAGTAGTGGGCCCGTGCGCGCATGCGCAGTAGTGAGCCCGTGTGCGCATGCGCAGTAGTGAGCCCGAGCGCGCATCCGCAGTAGTGTGTTCGAGTGCGCATGCGCAGTAGTGACCCCGAATGCGCATTAGCAGTAGTGAATCCGAGTGCGCATGAGCAGTAGTGACCGCGAGTGCGCATGAGCAGTAGTGAGTCCGAGTGCGCATGAGCAGTAGTGACCCCGAGTGCGCATGAGCAGTAGTGACCCCGAGTGCGCATGCACAGTAGTGAGCCCGATTGCGCATCCGCAGTAGTGAGTCCGTGTGCGCATGTGCAGGTCTGAGCCGGAGTGCGCATGCGCAGTAGTGGGCCCGTGCGCGCATGCGCAGTAGTGAGCCCGTGTGCGCATGCGCAGTAGTGAGCCCGAGCGCGCATCCGCAGTAGTGAGTCCGAGTGCGCATGCGCAGTGGTGACCCAGAATGCGCATGAGCAGTAGTGAGTCCGAGTGCGCATGAGCAGTAGTGACCCCGAGTGCGCATGAGCAGTAGCGAGTCCGAGTGCGCATCAGCAGTAGTGACCCCGAGTGCGCATGAGCAGTAGTGACCCCGAGTGCGCATGCACAGTAGTGAGCCCGTGTGCGCATGCGCTGAAGTGAGCTCGAATGCGCATGTGCAGGTCTGCGCCGGAGTGCGCATGCGCAGTAGTGGGCCCGTGCGCGCATGCGCAGTAGTGAGCCCGTGTGCGCATGCGCAGTAGTGAGCCCGAACGCGCATCCGCAGTAGTGAGTCCGAGTGCGCATGCGCAGTAGTGACCCCGAATGCGCATGAGCAGTAGTGAGTCCGAGTGCGCATGAGCAGTAGTGAGTCCGAGTGCGCATGAGCAGTAGTGACCCCGAGTGCGCATGCACAGTAGTGAGTCCGAGTGCGCATGAGCAGTAATGACCCCGAATGCGCATGAGCAGTAGTGAGTCCGAGTGCGCGTGAGCAGTAGTGACCCCGAGTGCGCATGAGCAGTAGTGAGTTCGAGTGCGCATGAGCAGTAGTGACCCCGAGTGCGCATGAGCAGTAGTGAGTCCGAGTGCGCGTGAGCAGTAGTGACCCCGAGTGCGCATGAGCAGTAGTGAGTCCGAGTGCGCATGAGCAGTAGTGAGTCCGAGTGCGCATGAGCAGTAGTGACCCCGAGTGCGCATGCACAGTAGTGAGCCCGATTGCGCATCCGCAGTAGTGAGTCCGTGTGCGCATGTGCAGTAGTGACCCCGAGTGCGCATGAGCAGTAGTGACCCCGAGTGCGCATGCACAGTAGTGAGCCCGATTGCGCATCCGCAGTAGTGAGTCCGTGTGCGCATGTGCAGGTCTGAGCCGGAGTGCGCATGCGCAGTAGTGGGCCCGTGCGCGCATGCGCAGTAGTGAGCCCGTGTGCGCATGCGCAGTAGTGAGCCCGAGCGCGCATCCGCAGTAGTGAGTCCGAGTGCGCATGCGCAGTGGTGACCCAGAATGCGCATGAGCAGTAGTGAGTCCGAGTGCGCATGAGCAGTAGTGACCCCGAGTGCGCATGAGCAGTAGCGAGTCCGAGTGCGCATCAGCAGTAGTGACCCCGAGTGCGCATGAGCAGTAGTGACCCCGAGTGCGCATGCACAGTAGTGAGCCCGTGTGCGCATGCGCTGAAGTGAGCTCGAATGCGCATGTGCAGGTCTGCGCCGGAGTGCGCATGCGCAGTAGTGGGCCCGTGCGCGCATGCGCAGTAGTGAGCCCGTGTGCGCATGCGCAGTAGTGAGCCCGAACGCGCATCCGCAGTAGTGAGTCCGAGTGCGCATGCGCAGTAGTGACCCCGAATGCGCATGAGCAGTAGTGAGTCCGAGTGCGCATGAGCAGTAGTGAGTCCGAGTGCGCATGAGCAGTAGTGACCCCGAGTGCGCATGCACAGTAGTGAGTCCGAGTGCGCATGAGCAGTAATGACCCCGAATGCGCATGAGCAGTAGTGAGTCCGAGTGCGCGTGAGCAGTAGTGACCCCGAGTGCGCATGAGCAGTAGTGAGTTCGAGTGCGCATGAGCAGTAGTGACCCCGAGTGCGCATGAGCAGTAGTGAGTCCGAGTGCGCGTGAGCAGTAGTGACCCCGAGTGCGCATGAGCAGTAGTGAGTCCGAGTGCGCATGAGCAGTAGTGACCCCGAGTCCGCATGAGCAGTAGTGAATCCGAGTGCGCATGAGCAGTAGTGGGCCCGTGCGCGCATGCGCAGTAGTGAGCCCGTGTGCGCATGCGCAGTAGTGAGCCCGAGCGCGCATCCGCAGTAGTGAGTCCGAGTGCGCATGCGCAGTAGTGACCCCGAATGCGCATTAGCAGTAGTGACCGCGAGTGCGCATGAGCAGTAGTGAGTCCGAGTGCGCATGAGCAGTAGTGACCCCGAATGCGCATTAGCAGTAGTGAATCCGAGTGCGCATGAGCAGTAGTGACCGCGAGTGCGCATGAGCAGTAGTGACCCCGAGTGCGCATGCACAGTAGTGAGCCCGATTGCGCATCCGCAGTAGTGAGTCCGTGTGCGCATGTGCAGGTCTGAGCCGGAGTGCGCATGCGCAGTAGTGGGCCCGTGCGCGCATGCGCAGTAGTGAGCCCGTGTGCGTATGCGCAGTAGTGAGCCCGAGCGCGCATCCGCAGTAGTGAGTCCGAGTGCGCATGCGCAGTGGTGACCCCGAATGCGCATCAGCAGTAGTGAGTCCGAGCGCGCATCCGCAGTAGTGAGTCCGAGTGCGCATGCGCAGTGGTGACCCCGAATGCGCATGAGCAGTAGTGAGTCCGAGTGCGCATGAGCAGTAGTGACCCCGAGTCCGCATGAGCAGTAGTGAATCCGAGTGCGCATGAGCAGTAGTGGGCCCGTGCGCGCATGCGCAGTAGTGAGCCCGTGTGCGCATGCGCAGTAGTGAGCCCGAGCGCGCATCCGCAGTAGTGTGTTCGAGTGCGCATGCGCAGTAGTGACCCCGAATGCGCATTAGCAGTAGTGAATCCGAGTGCGCATGAGCAGTAGTGACCGCGAGTGCGCATGAGCAGTAGTGAGTCCGAGTGCGCATGAGCAGTAGTGACCCCGAGTGCGCATGAGCAGTAGTGACCCCGAGTGCGCATGCACAGTAGTGAGCCCGATTGCGCATCCGCAGTAGTGAGTCCGTGTGCGCATGTGCAGGTCTGAGCCGGAGTGCGCATGCGCAGTAGTGGGCCCGTGCGCGCATGCGCAGTAGTGAGCCCGTGTGCGCATGCGCAGTAGTGAGCCCGAGCGCGCATCCGCAGTAGTGAGTCCGAGTGCGCATGCGCAGTGGTGACCCAGAATGCGCATGAGCAGTAGTGAGTCCGAGTGCGCATGAGCAGTAGTGACCCCGAGTGCGCATGAGCAGTAGCGAGTCCGAGTGCGCATCAGCAGTAGTGACCCCGAGTGCGCATGAGCAGTAGTGACCCCGAGTGCGCATGCACAGTAGTGAGCCCGTGTGCGCATGCGCTGAAGTGAGCTCGAATGCGCATGTGCAGGTCTGCGCCGGAGTGCGCATGCGCAGTAGTGGGCCCGTGCGCGCATGCGCAGTAGTGAGCCCGTGTGCGCATGCGCAGTAGTGAGCCCGAACGCGCATCCGCAGTAGTGAGTCCGAGTGCGCATGCGCAGTAGTGACCCCGAATGCGCATGAGCAGTAGTGAGTCCGAGTGCGCATGAGCAGTAGTGAGTCCGAGTGCGCGTGAGCAGTAGTGACCCCGAGTGCGCATGAGCAGTAGTGAGTTCGAGTGCGCATGAGCAGTAGTGACCCCGAGTGCGCATGAGCAGTAGTGAGTCCGAGTGCGCGTGAGCAGTAGTGACCCCGAGTGCGCATGAGCAGTAGTGAGTCCGAGTGCGCATGAGCAGTAGTGAGTCCGAGTGCGCATGAGCAGTAGTGACCCCGAGTGCGCATGCACAGTAGTGAGCCCGATTGCGCATCCGCAGTAGTGAGTCCGTGTGCGCATGTGCAGTAGTGACCCCGAGTGCGCATGAGCAGTAGTGACACCGAGTGCGCATGCACAGTAGTGAGCCCGATTGCGCATCCGCAGTAGTGGGTCCGTGTGCGCATGTGCAGGTCTGAGCCGGAGTGCGCATGCGCAGTAGTGGGCCCGTGCGCGCATGCGCAGTAGTGAGCCCGTGTGCGCATGCGCAGTAGTGAGCCCGAGCGCGCATCCGCAGTAGTGAGTCCGAGTGCGCATGCGCAGTGGTGACCCAGAATGCGCATGAGCAGTAGTGAGTCCGAGTGCGCATGAGCAGTAGTGACCCCGAGTGCGCATGAGCAGTAGTGAGTCCGAGTGCGCATGAGCAGTAATGACCCCGAATGCGCATGAGCAGTAGTGAGTCCGAGTGCGCGTGAGCAGTAGTGACCCCGAGTGCGCATGAGCAGTAGCGAGTCCGAGTGCGCATCAGCAGTAGTGACCCCGAGTGCGCATGAGCAGTAGTGACCCCGAGTGCGCATGCACAGTAGTGAGCCCGTGTGCGCATGCGCAGAAGTGAGCTCGAATGCGCATGTGCAGGTCTGAGCCGGAGTGCGCATGCGCAGTAGTGGGCCCGTGCGCGCATGCGCAGTAGTGAGCCCGTGTGCGCATGCGCAGTAGTGAGCCCGAACGCGCATCCGCAGTAGTGAGTCCGAGTGCGCATGCGCAGTAGTGACCCCGAATGCGCATGAGCAGTAGTGAGTCCGGGTGCGCATGAGCAGTAGTGAGTCCGAGTGCGCATGAGCAGTAGTGACCCCGAGTGCGCATGCACAGTAGTGAGTCCGAGTGCGCATGAGCAGTAGTGAGTCCGAGTGCGCATGAGCAGTAGTGAGTCCGAGTGCGCATGAGCAGTAGTGACCCCGAGTACGCATGAGCAGTAGTGAGTCCGAGTGCGCGTGAGCAGTAGTGACCCCGAGTGCGCATGTACAGTAGTGAGCCCGAGTGCGCATGAGCAGTAGTGAGTCCGAGTGCGCATGAGCAGTAGTGAGTCCGAGTGCGCGTGAGCAGTAGTGAGTCCGAGTGCGCATGAGCAGTAGTGACCCCGAGTGCGCATGAGCAGTAGTGACCCCGAGTGCGCATGCACAGTAGTGAGCCCGATTGCGCATCCGCAGTAGTGAGTCCGTGTGCGCATGTGCAGTAGTGACCCCGAGTGCGCATGAGCAGTAGTGACCCCGAGTGCGCATGCACAGTAGTGAGTCCGAGTGCGCATGAGCAGTAATGACCCCGAATGCGCATGAGCAGTAGTGAGTCCGAGTGCGCGTGAGCAGTAGTGACCCCGAGTGCGCATGAGCAGTAGTGAGTCCGAGTGCGCATGAGCAGTAGTGACCCCGAGTGCGCATGCACAGTAGTGAGCCCGAGTGCGCATGAGCAGTAGTGAGTCCGAGTGCGCATGAGCAGTAGTGAGTCCGAGTGCGCATGAGCAGTAGTGACCCCGAGTGCGCGTGCACAGTAGTGCGCCCCTGTGCGCATGAGCAGTAGTGAGTCCGAGTGCGCGTGAGCAGTAGTGACCCCAAGTGCGCGTGAGCAGCAGTGAGTCCGAGTGCGCATGAGCAGTAGTGACCCCGAGTGCGCATGAGCAGTAGTGACCCCGAGTGCGCATGCACAGTAGTGAGCCCGATTGCGCATCCGCAGTAGTGAGTCCGTGTGCGCATGTGCAGGTCTGAGCCGGAGTGCGCATGCGCAGTAGTGGGCCCTTGCGCGCATGCGCAGTAGTGAGCCCGGGTGCGCATGCGCAGTAGTGAGCCCGAGCGCGCATGCGCAGTGGTGAGTCCGATTGCGCATGTGCAGGTCTGAGCCGGAGTGCGCAGGCGCAGTAGTGGGCCCGTGCGCGCATGCGCACCTAGTGAGCCCGTGTGCGCTTGCGCAGTTGTGAGCCCGAGCGCGCATCCGCAGTAGTGAGTTCGAGTGCGCATGCGCAGTAGTGACCCCGAGTGCGCATGAGCAGTAGTGACCCCGAGTGCGCATGCACAGTAGTGTACCCGTGTGCGCATGCGCAGAAGTGAGCTCGAATGCGCATGTGCAGGTCTGAGCCGGAGTGCGCATGCGCAGTAGTGGGCCCGTGCGCGCATGCGCAGTAGTGAGCCCGTGTGCGCATGCGCAGTAGTGAGCCCGAGCGCGCATCCGCAGTAGTGAGTCCGAGTGTGCATGCGCAGTAGTGACCCCGAATGCGCATGAGCAGTAGTGAGTCCGAGTGCGCATGAGCAGTAGTGACCCCGAGTGCGCATGAGCAGTAGTGAGTCCGAGTGCGCATCAGCAATAGTGACCCCGAGTGCGCATGAGCAGTAGTGAGTCCGAGTGCGCATGCGCAGTAGTGAGCCCGATTGCGCATCCGCAGTAGTGAGTCCGAGTGCGCATGAGCAGTAGTGACCCCGAGTGCGCATGCACAGTAGTGAGCCCGATTGCGCATCCGCAGTAGTGAGTCCGAGTGCGCATGCACAGTAGTGACCCCGAATGCGCATGAGCAGTTTTGAGTCCGAGTGCGCATGAGCAGTAGTGACCCCGAGTGCGCATGAGCAGTAGTGAGTCCGAGTGCGCATCAGCAGTAGTGACCCCGAGTGCGCATGCACAGTAGTGAGCCCGTGTGCGCATGCGCAGAAGTGAGCTCGAATGCGCATGTGCAGGTCTGAGCCGGAGTGCGCATGCGCAGCAGTGGGCCCGTGCGCGCATGCGCAGCAGTGGGCCCGTGTTCGCATGCGCAGTAGTGAGCCCGAGTGCGCATGCGCAGTAGTGACCCCGAATGCGCATTAGCAGTAGTGAATCCGAGTGCGCATGAGCAGTAGTGACCGCGAGTGCGCATGAGCAGTAGTGAGTCCGAGTGCGCATGAGCAGTAGTGAGTCCGAGTGCGCATGAGCAGTAGTGACCCCGAATGCGCATTAGCAGTAGTGAATCCGAGTGCGCATGAGCAGTAGTGACCGCGAGTGCGCATGAGCAGTAGTGAGTCCGAGTGCGCATGAGCAGTAGTGACCCCGAGTGCGCATGAGCAGTAGTGACCCCGAGTGCGCATGCACAGTAGTGAGCCCGATTGCGCATCCGCAGTAGTGAGTCCGTGTGCGCATGTGCAGGTCTGAGCCGGAGTGCGCATGCGCAGTAGTGGGCCCGTGCGCGCATGCGCAGTAGTGAGCCCGTGTGCGTATGCGCAGTAGTGAGCCCGAGCGCGCATCCGCAGTAGTGAGTCCGAGTGCGCATGCGCAGTGGTGACCCCGAATGCGCATCAGCAGTAGTGAGTCCGAGCGCGCATCCGCAGTAGTGAGTCCGAGTGCGCATGCGCAGTGGTGACACCGAATGCGCATGAGCAGTAGTGAGTCCGAGTGCGCATGAGCAGTAGTGACCCCGAGTCCGCATGAGCAGTAGTGAATCCGAGTGCGCATGAGCAGTAGTGGGCCCGTGCGCGCATGCGCAGTAGTGAGCCCGTGTGCGCATGCGCAGTAGTGAGCCCGAGCGCGCATCCGCAGTAGTGAGTCCGAGTGCGCATGCGCAGTAGTGACCCCGAATGCGCATTAGCAGTAGTGAATCCGAGTGCGCATGAGCAGTAGTGACCGCGAGTGCGCATGAGCAGTAGTGAGTCCGAGTGCGCATGAGCAGTAGTGACCCCGAGTGCGCATGAGCAGTAGTGACCCCGAGTGCGCATGCACAGTAGTGAGCCCGATTGCGCATCCGCAGTAGTGAGTCCGTGTGCGCATGTGCAGTAGTGACCCCGAATACGCATGAGCAGTAGTGACCCCGAGTGCGCATGCACAGTAGTGTACCCGTGTGCGCATGCGCAGAAGTGAGCTCGAATGCGCATGTGCAGGTCTGAGCCGGAGTGCGCATGCGCAGTAGTGGGCCCGTGCGCGCATGCGCAGTAGTGAGCCCGTGTGCGCATGCGCAGTAGTGAGCCCGAGCGCGCATCCGCAGTAGTGAGTCCGAGTGTGCATGCGCAGTAGTGACCCCGAATGCGCATGAGCAGTAGTGAGTCCGAGTGCGCATGAGCAGTAGTGACCCCGAGTGCGCATGAGCAGTAGTGAGTCCGAGTGCGCATGAGCAGTAGTGAGTCCGAGTGCGCATGCACAGTAGTGAGCCCGTGTGCGCATGCGCAGAAGTGAGCTCGAATGCGCATGTGCAGGTCTGAGCCGGAGTGCGCATGCGCAGCAGTGGGCCCGTGCGCGCATGCGCAGCAGTGGGCCCGTGTTCGCATGCGCAGCACTGAGCCCGAGCGCGCATCCGCAATAGTGAGTCCGAGTGCGCATGCGCAGTAGTGACCCCGAATGCGCATGAGCAGTAGTGAGTCCGAGTGCGCATGCGCAGTAGTGAGCCCGATTGCGCATCCGCAGTAGTGAGTCCGTGTGCGCATGTGCAGGTCTGAGCCGGAGTGCGCATGCGCAATAGTGGGCCCGTGCGCGCATGCGCAGTAGTGAGCCCGAGTGCGCATGCGCAGTAGTGACCCCGAATGCGCATTAGCAGTAGTGAATCCGAGTGCGCATGAGCAGTAGTGACCGCGAGTGCGCATGAGCAGTAGTGAGTCCGAGTGCGCATGAGCAGTAGTGACCCCGAGTGCGCATGAGCAGTAGTGACCCCGAGTGCGCATGCACAGTAGTGAGCCCGATTGCGCATCCGCAGTAGTGAGTCCGTGTTCGCATGTGCAGGTCTGAGCCGGAGTGCGCATGCGCAGTAGTGGGCCCGTGCGCGCATGCGCAGTAGTGAGCCCGTGTGCGTATGCGCAGTAGTGAGCCCGAGCGCGCATCCGCAGTAGTGAGTCCGAGTGCGCATGCGCAGTGGTGACCCCGAATGCGCATCAGCAGTAGTGAGTCCGAGCGCGCATCCGCAGTAGTGAGTCCGAGTGCGCATGCGCAGTGGTGACCCCGTATGCGCATGAGCAGTAGTGAGTCCGAGTGCGCATGAGCAGTAGTGACCCCGAGTCCGCATGAGCAGTAGTGAATCCGAGTGCGCATGAGCAGTAGTGGGCCCGTGCGCGCATGCGCAGTAGTGAGCCCGTGTGCGCATGCGCAGTAGTGAGCCCGAGCGCGCATCCGCAGTAGTGAGTCCGAGTGCGCATGCGCAGTAGTGACCCCGAATGCGCATTAGCAGTAGTGAATCCGAGTGCGCATGAGCAGTAGTGACCGCGAGTGCGCATGAGCAGTAGTGACCCCGAGTGCGCATGAGCAGTAGTGACCCCGAATGCGCATTAGCAGTAGTGAATCCGAGTGCGCATGAGCAGTAGTGACCGCGAGTGCGCATGAGCAGTAGTGAGTCCGAGTGCGCATGAGCAGTAGTGACCCCGAGTGCGCATGAGCAGTAGTGACCCCGAGTGCGCATGCACAGTAGTGAGCCCGATTGCGCATCCGCAGTAGTGAGTCCGTGTGCGCATGTGCAGGTCTGAGCCGGAGTGCGCATGCGCAGTAGTGGGCCCGTGCGCGCATGCGCAGTAGTGAGCCCGTGTGCGTATGCGCAGTAGTGAGCCCGAGCGCGCATCCGCAGTAGTGAGTCCGAGTGCGCATGCGCAGTGGTGACCCCGAATGCGCATCAGCAGTAGTGAGTCCGAGCGCGCATCCGCAGTAGTGAGTCCGAGTGCGCATGCGCAGTGGTGACCCCGAATGCGCATGAGCAGTAGTGAGTCCGAGTGCGCATGAGCAGTAGTGACCCCGAGTCCGCATGGGCAGTAGTGAATCCGAGTGCGCATGAGCAGTAGTGAGTCCGTGTGCGCATGTGCAGGTCTGAGCCGGAGTGCGCATGCGCAGTAGTGGGCCCGTGCGCGCATGCGCAGTAGTGAGCCCGTGTGCGCATGCGCAGTAGTGAGCCCGAGCGCGCATCCGCAGTAGTGAGTCCGAGTGCGCATGCGCAGTGGTGACCCAGAATGCGCATGAGCAGTAGTGAGTCCGAGTGCGCATGAGCAGTAGTGACCCCGAGTGCGCATGAGCAGTAGCGATTCCGAGTGCGCATCAGCAGTAGTGACACCGAGTGCGCATGAGCAGTAGTGACCCCGAGTGCGCATGCACAGTAGTGAGCCCGTGTGCGCATGCGCTGAAGTGAGCTCGAATGCGCATGTGCAGGTCTGCGCCGGAGTGCGCATGCGCAGTAGTGGGCCCGTGCGCGCATGCGCAGTAGTGAGCCCGTGTGCGCATGCGCAGTAGTGAGCCCGAACGCGCATCCGCAGTAGTGAGTCCGAGTGCGCATGCGCAGTAGTGACCCCGAATGCGCATGAGCAGTAGTGAGTCCGAGTGCGCATGAGCAGTAGTGAGTCCGAGTGCGCATGAGCAGTAGTGACCCCGAGTGCGCATGCACAGTAGTGAGTCCGAGTGCGCATGAGCAGTAATGACCCCGAATGCGCATGAGCAGTAGTGAGTCCGAGTGCGCGTGAGCAGTAGTGACCCCGAGTGCGCATGAGCAGTAGTGAGTTCGAGTGCGCATGAGCAGTAGTGACCCCGAGTGCGCATGAGCAGTAGTGAGTCCGAGTGCGCGTGAGCAGTAGTGGCCCCGAGTGCGCATGAGCAGTAGTGAGTCCGAGTGCGCATGAGCAGTAGTGAGTCCGAGTGCGCATGAGCAGTAGTGACCCCGAGTGCGCATGCACAGTAGTGAGCCCGATTGCGCATCCGCAGTAGTGAGTCCGTGTGCGCATGTGCAGTAGTGACCCCGAGTGCGCATGAGCAGTAGTGACCCCGAGTGCGCATGCACAGTAGTGAGCCCGATTGCGCATCCGCAGTAGTGGGTCCGTGTGCGCATGTGCAGGTCTGAGCCGGAGTGCGCATGCGCAGTAGTGGGCCCGTGCGCGCATGCGCAGTAGTGAGCCCGTGTGCGCATGCGCAGTAGTGAGCCCGAGCGCGCATCCGCAGTAGTGAGTCCGAGTGCGCATGCGCAGTGGTGACCCAGAATGCGCATGAGCAGTAGTGAGTCCGAGTGCGCATGAGCAGTAGTGACCCCGAGTGCGCATGAGCAGTAGTGAGTCCGAGTGCGCATGAGCAGTAATGACCCCGAATGCGCATGAGCAGTAGTGAGTCCGAGTGCGCGTGAGCAGTAGTGACCCCGAGTGCGCATGAGCAGTAGCGAGTCCGAGTGCGCATCAGCAGTAGTGACCCCGAGTGCGCATGCACAGGAGTGAGCCCGTGTGCGCATGCGCAGAAGTGAGCTCGAATGCGCATGTGCAGGTCTGAGCCGGAGTGCGCATGCGCAGTAGTGGGCCCGTGCGCGCATGCGCAGTAGTGAGCCCGTGTGCGCATGCGCAGTAGTGAGCCCGAACGCGCATCCGCAGTAGTGAGTCCGAGTGCGCATGCGCAGTAGTGACCCCGAGTGCGCATGAGCAGTAGTGAGTCCGAGTGCGCATGAGCAGTAGTGAGTCCGAGTGCGCATGAGCAGTAGTGACCCCGAGTGCGCATGCACAGTAGTGAGTCCGAGTGCGCATGAGCAGTAGTGAGTCCGAGTGCGCATGAGCAGTAGTGAGTCCGAGTGCGCATGAGCAGTAGTGACCCCGAGTGCGCATGAGCAGTAGTGAGTCCGAGTGCGCGTGAGCAGTAGTGACCCCGAGTGCGCATGTACAGTAGTGAGCCCGAGTGCGCATGAGCAGTAGTGAGTCCGAGTGCGCATGAGCAGTAGTGAGTCCGAGTGCGCGTGAGCAGTAGTGAGTCCGAGTGCGCATGAGCAGTAGTGACCCCGAGTGCGCATGAGCAGTAGTGACCCCGAGTGCGCATGCACAGTAGTGAGCCCGATTGCGCATCCGCAGTAGTGAGTCCGTGTGCGCATGTGCAGGTCTGAGCCGGAGTGCGCATGCGCAGTAGTGGGCCCTTGCGCGCATGCGCAGTAGTGAGCCCGGGTGCGCATGCGCAGTAGTGAGCCCGAGCGCGCATCCGCAGTAGTGAGCCCGAGCGCGCATGCGCAGTGGTGAGTCCGATTGCGCATGTGCAGGTCTGAGCCGGAGTGCGCAGGCGCAGTAGTGGGCCCGTGCGCGCATGCGCACCTAGTGAGCCCGTGTGCGCTTGCGCAGTTGTGAGCCCGAGCGCGCATCCGCAGTAGTGAGTTCGAGTGCGCATGCGCAGTAGTGACCCCGAGTGCGCATGAGTAGTAGTGACCCCGAGTGCGCATGCACAGTAGTGTACCCGTGTGCGCATGCGCAGAAGTGAGCTCGAATGCGCATGTGCAGGTCTGAGCCGGAGTGCGCATGCGCAGTAGTGGCCCCGTGCGCGCATGCGCAGTAGTGAGCCCGTGTGCGCATGCGCAGTAGTGAGCCCGAGCGCGCATCCGCAGTAGTGAGTCCGAGTGTGCATGCGCAGTAGTGACCCCGAATGCGCATGAGCAGTAGTGAGTCCGAGTGCGCATGAGCAGTAGTGACCCCGAGTGCGCATGAGCAGTAGTGAGTCCGAGTGCGCATCAGCAATAGTGACCCCGAGTGCGCATGAGCAGTAGTGAGTCCGAGTGCGCATGCGCAGTAGTGAGCCCGATTGCGCATCCGCAGTAGTGAGTCCGTGTGCGCATGTGCAGGTCTGAGCCGGAGTGCGCATGCGCAATAGTGGGCCCGTGCGCGCATGCGCAGTAGTGAGCCCGTGTGCGCATGCGCAGTAGTGAGCCCGAGCGCGCATCCGCAGTATTGAGACCGAGTGCGCATGAGCAGTAGTGACCCCGAGTGCGCATGAGCAGTAGTGAGTCCGAGTGCGCATCAGCAGTAGTGACCCCGAGTGCGCATGCACAGTAGTGAGCCCGTGTGCGCATGCGCAGAAGTGAGCTCGAATGCGCATGTGCCGGTCTGAGCCGGAGTGCGCATGCGCAGCAGTGGGCCCGGGCGCGCATGCGCAGCAGTGGGCCCGTGTTCGCATGCGCAGCACTGAGCCCGAGCGCGCATCCGCAATAGTGAGTCCGAGTGCACATGCGCAGTAGTGACCCCGAATGCGCATGAGCAGTAGTGAGTCCGAGTGCGCATGCGCAGTAGTGAGCCCGATTGCGCATCCGCAGTAGTGAGTCCGTGTGCGCATGTGCAGGTCTGAGCCGGAGTGCGCATGCGCAATAGTGGGCCCGTGCGCGCATGCGCAGTAGTGAGCCCGTGTGCGCATGCGCAGTAGTGAGCCCGAGCGCGCATCCGCAGTAGTGAGTCCGAGTGCGCATGCGCAGTGGTGACCCAGAATGCGCATGAGCAGTAGTGACCCCGAGTGCGCATGCACAGTAGTGAGCCCGATTGCGCATCCGCAGTAGTGAGTCCGTGTGCGCATGTGCAGGTCTGAGCCGGAGTGCGCATGCGCAGTAGTGGGCCCTTGCGCGCATGCGCAGTAGTGAGCCCGTGTGCGCATGCGCAGTAGTGAGCCCGAGCGCGCATCCGCAGTAGTGAGTCCGAGTGCGCATGCGCAGTAGTGAGCCCGAACGCGCATCCGCAGTAGTGAGTCCGAGTGCGCATGCGCAGTAGTGACCCCGAGTGCGCATGAGCAGTAGTGAGTCCGAGTGCGCATGAGCAGTAGTGAGTCCGAGTGCGCATGAGCAGTAGTGACCCCGAGTGCGCATGCACAGTAGTGAGTCCGAGTGCGCATGAGCAGTAGTGAGTCCGAGTGCGCATGAGCAGTAGTGAGTCCGAGTGCGCATGAGCAGTAGTGACCCCGAGTGCGCATGAGCAGTAGTGAGTCCGAGTGCGCGTGAGCAGTAGTGACCCCGAGTGCGCATGTACAGTAGTGAGCCCGAGTGCGCATGAGCAGTAGTGAGTCCGAGTGCGCATGAGCAGTAGTGAGTCCGAGTGCGCGTGAGCAGTAGTGAGTCCGAGTGCGCATGAGCAGTAGTGACCCCGAGTGCGCATGAGCAGTAGTGACCCCGAGTGCGCATGCACAGTAGTGAGCCCGATTGCGCATCCGCAGTAGTGAGTCCGTGTGCGCATGTGCAGTAGTGACCCCGAGTGCGCATGAGCAGTAGTGACCCCGAGTGCGCATGCACA
Organism: Megachile leachella; assembly: GCA_963576845.1. Taxonomy (NCBI): domain Eukaryota; kingdom Metazoa; phylum Arthropoda; class Insecta; order Hymenoptera; family Megachilidae; genus Megachile; species Megachile leachella. The sequence continues at coordinate 883,391 of CAUYWW010000054.1, forward strand.
GTAGTGAGTCCGAGTGCGCATGAGCAGTAATGACCCCGAATGCGCATGAGCAGTAGTGAGTCCGAGTGCGCGTGAGCAGTAGTGACCCCGAGTGCGCATGAGCAGTAGTGAGTCCGAGTGCGCATGAGCAGTAGTGACCCCGAGTGCGCATGCACAGTAGTGAGCCCGAGTGCGCATGAGCAGTAGTGAGTCCGAGTGCGCATGAGCAGTAGTGAGTCCGAGTGCGCATGAGCAGTAGTGACCCCGAGTGCGCGTGCACAGTAGTGCGCCCCTGTGCGCATGAGCAGTAGTGAGTCCGAGTGCGCGTGAGCAGTAGTGACCCCAAGTGCGCGTGAGCAGCAGTGAGTCCGAGTGCGCATGAGCAGTAGTGACCCCGAGTGCGCATGAGCAGTAGTGACCCCGAGTGCGCATGCACAGTAGTGAGCCCGATTGCGCATCCGCAGTAGTGAGTCCGTGTGCGCATGTGCAGGTCTGAGCCGGAGTGCGCATGCGCAGTAGTGGGCCCTTGCGCGCATGCGCAGTAGTGAGCCCGGGTGCGCATGCGCAGTAGTGAGCCCGAGCGCGCATCCGCAGTAGTGAGCCCGAGCGCGCATGCGCAGTGGTGAGTCCGATTGCGCATGTGCAGGTCTGAGCCGGAGTGCGCAGGCGCAGTAGTGGGCCCGTGCGCGCATGCGCACCTAGTGAGCCCGTGTGCGCTTGCGCAGTTGTGAGCCCGAGCGCGCATCCGCAGTAGTGAGTTCGAGTGCGCATGCGCAGTAGTGACCCCGAGTGCGCATGAGTAGTAGTGACCCCGAGTGCGCATGCACAGTAGTGTACCCGTGTGCGCATGCGCAGAAGTGAGCTCGAATGCGCATGTGCAGGTCTGAGCCGGAGTGCGCATGCGCAGTAGTGGCCCCGTGCGCGCATGCGCAGTAGTGAGCCCGTGTGCGCATGCGCAGTAGTGAGCCCGAGCGCGCATCCGCAGTAGTGAGTCCGAGTGTGCATGCGCAGTAGTGACCCCGAATGCGCATGAGCAGTAGTGAGTCCGAGTGCGCATGAGCAGTAGTGACCCCGAGTGCGCATGAGCAGTAGTGAGTCCGAGTGCGCATCAGCAATAGTGACCCCGAGTGCGCATGAGCAGTAGTGAGTCCGAGTGCGCATGCGCAGTAGTGAGCCCGATTGCGCATCCGCAGTAGTGAGTCCGTGTGCGCATGTGCAGGTCTGAGCCGGAGTGCGCATGCGCAATAGTGGGCCCGTGCGCGCATGCGCAGTAGTGAGCCCGTGTGCGCATGCGCAGTAGTGAGCCCGAGCGCGCATCCGCAGTATTGAGACCGAGTGCGCATGAGCAGTAGTGACCCCGAGTGCGCATGAGCAGTAGTGAGTCCGAGTGCGCATCAGCAGTAGTGACCCCGAGTGCGCATGCACAGTAGTGAGCCCGTGTGCGCATGCGCAGAAGTGAGCTCGAATGCGCATGTGCCGGTCTGAGCCGGAGTGCGCATGCGCAGCAGTGGGCCCGTGCGCGCATGCGCAGCAGTGGGCCCGTGTTCGCATGCGCAGCACTGAGCCCGAGCGCGCATCCGCAATAGTGAGTCCGAGTGCACATGCGCAGTAGTGACCCCGAATGCGCATGAGCAGTAGTGAGTCCGAGTGCGCATGCGCAGTAGTGAGCCCGATTGCGCATCCGCAGTAGTGAGTCCGTGTGCGCATGTGCAGGTCTGAGCCGGAGTGCGCATGCGCAATAGTGGGCCCGTGCGCGCATGCGCAGTAGTGAGCCCGTGTGCGCATGCGCAGTAGTGAGCCCGAGCGCGCATCCGCAGTAGTGAGTCCGAGTGCGCATGCGCAGTGGTGACCCAGAATGCGCATGAGCAGTAGTGACCCCGAGTGCGCATGCACAGTAGTGAGCCCGATTGCGCATCCGCAGTAGTGAGTCCGTGTGCGCATGTGCAGGTCTGAGCCGGAGTGCGCATGCGCAGTAGTGGGCCCTTGCGCGCATGCGCAGTAGTGAGCCCGTGTGCGCATGCGCAGTAGTGAGCCCGAGCGCGCATCCGCAGTAGTGAGTCCGAGTGCGCATGCGCAGTAGTGACCCCGAATGCGCATTAGCAGTAGTGAATCCGAGTGCGCATGAGCAGTAGTGACCGCGAGTGCGCATGAGCAGTAGTGAGCCCGAGTGCGCATGAGCAGTAGTGAGACCGAGCGCGCATCCGCAGTAGTGAGTCCGAGTGCGCATGCGCAGTAGTGACCCCGAATGCGCATGAGCAGTAGTGAGTCCGAGTGCGCATGCACAGTAGTGACCCCGAATGCGCATGAGCAGTTTTGAGTCCGAGTGCGCATGAGCAGTAGTGACCCCGAGTGCGCATGAGCAGTAGTGAGTCCGAGTGCGCATCAGCAGTAGTGACCCCGAGTGCGCATGCACAGTAGTGAGCCCGAGTGCGCATGAGCAGTACTGAGCCCGAGCGCGCAACCGCAATAGTGAGTCCGAGTGCGCATGCGCAGTAGTGACCCCGAATGCGCATGAGCAGTAGTGAGTCCGAGTGCGCATGAGCAGTAGTGACCCCGAGTGCGCATGAGCAGTAGTGAGTCCGAGTGCGCATGCGCAGAAGTGAGCTCGAATGCGCATGTGCAGGTCTGAGCCGGACTGCGCATGCGCAGTAGTGAGCCCGATTGCGCATCCGCAGTAGTGAGTCCGTGTGCGCATGTGCAGGTCTGAGCCGGAGTGCGCATGCGCAATAGTGGGCCCGTGCGCGCATGCGCAGTAGTGAGCCCGGGTGCGCATGCGCAGTAGTGAGCCCGAGCGCGCATCCGCAGTAGTGAGCCCGATTGCGCATCCGCAGTAGTGAGTCCGTGTGCGCATGTGCAGGTCTGAGCCGGAGTGCGCATGCGCAGTAGTGGGCCCGTGCGCGCATGCGCAGTAGTGAGCCCGTGTGCGCATGCGCAGTAGTGAGTCCGTGTGCGCATGTGCAGGTCTGAGTCCGAGTGCGCATGCGCAGTAGTGGGCCCGTGCGCGCATGCGCAGTAGTGAATCCGAGTGCGCATGAGCAGTAGTGACCGCGAGTGCGCATGAGCAGTAGTGAGTCCGAGTGCGCATGAGCAGTAGTGACCCCGAGTGCGCATGAGCAGTAGTGACCCCGAGTGCGCATGCACAGTAGTGAGCCCGATTGCGCATCCGCAGTAGTGAGTCCGTGTGCGCATGTGCAGGTCTGAGCCGGAGTGCGCATGCGCAGTAGTGGGCCCGTGCGCGCATGCGCAGTAGTGAGCCCGTGTGCGCATGCGCAGTAGTGAGCCCGAGCGCGCATCCGCAGTAGTGAGTCCGAGTGCGCATGCGCAGTGGTGACCCAGAATGCGCATGAGCAGTAGTGAGTCCGAGTGCGCATGAGCAGTAGTGACCCCGAGTGCGCATGAGCAGTAGCGAGTCCGAGTGCGCATCAGCAGTAGTGACCCCGAGTGCGCATGAGCAGTAGTGACCCCGAGTGCGCATGCACAGTAGTGAGCCCGTGTGCGCATGCGCAGAAGTGAGCTCGAATGCGCATGTGCAGGTCTGAGCCGGAGTGCGCATGCGCAGTAGTGGGCCCGTGCGCGCATGCGCAGTAGTGAGCCCGTGTGCGCATGCGCAGTAGTGAGCCCGAACGCGCATCCGCAGTAGTGAGTCCGAGTGCGCATGCGCAGTAGTGACCCCGAATGCGCATGAGCAGTAGTGAGTCCGAGTGCGCATGAGCAGTAGTGAGTCCGAGTGCGCATGAGCAGTAGTGACCCCGAGTGCGCATGCACAGTAGTGAGTCCGAGTGCGCATGAGCAGTAATGACCCCGAATGCGCATGAGCAGTAGTGAGTCCGAGTGCGCATGAGCAGTAGTGACCCCGAGTGCGCATGAGCAGTAGTGAGTCCGAGTGCGCGTGAGCAGTAGTGACCCCGAGTGCGCATGCACAGTAGTGAGCCCGAGTGCGCATGAGCAGTAGTGAGTCCGAGTGCGCATGAGCAGTAGTGAGTCCGAGTGCGCGTGAGCAGTAGTGACCCCGAGTGCGCATGAGCAGTAGTGAGTCCGAGTGCGCATGAGCAGTACTGACCCCGAGTGCGCATGACCAGTAGTGAGTCCGAGTGCGCGTGAGCAGTAGTGACCCCGAGTGCGCATGCACAGTAGTGAGCCCGAGTGCGCATGAGCAGTAGTGAGTCCGAGTGCGCATGAGCAGTAGTGACCCCGAGTGCGCGTGCACAGTAGTGCGCCCCTGTGCGCATGAGCAGTAGTGAGTCCGAGTACGCGTGAGCAGTAGTGACCCCAAGTGCGCATGAGCAGTAGTGAGTCCGAGTGCGCATGAGCAGTAGTGACCCCGAGTGCGCATGAGCAGTAGTGACCCCGAGTGCGCATGCACAGTAGTGAGCCCGATTGCGCATCCGCAGTAGTGAGTCCGTGTGCGCATGTGCAGGTCTGAGCCGGAGTGCGCATGCGCAGTAGTGGGCCCGTGCGCGCATGCGCAGTAGTGAGCCCGGGTGCGCATGCGCAGTAGTGAGCCCGAGCGCGCATCCGCAGTAGTGAGCCCGAGCGCGCATGCGCAGTGGTGAGTCCGATTGCGCATGTGCAGGTCTGAGCCGGAGTGCGCAGGCGCAGAAGTGGGCCCGTGCGCGCATGCGCACCTAGTGAGCCCGTGTGCGCTTGCGCAGTTGTGAGCCCGAGCGCGCATCCGCAGTAGTGAGTTCGAGTGCGCATGCGCAGTAGTGACCCCGAATACGCATGAGCAGTAGTGACCCCGAGTGCGCATGCACAGTAGTGAGCCCGTGTGCGCATGCGCAGAAGTGAGCTCGAATGCGCATGTGCAGGTCTGAGCCGGAGTGCGCATGCGCAGCAGTGGGCCCGTGCGCGCATGCGCAGCAGTGGGCCCGTGTTCGCATGCGCAGCACTGAGCCCGAGCGCGCATCCGCAATAGTGAGTCCGAGTGCGCATGCGCAGTAGTGACCCCGAATGCGCATGAGCAGTAGTGAGTCCGAGTGCGCATGCGCAGTAGTGAGCCCGATTGCGCATCCGCAGTAGTGAGTCCGTGTGCGCATGTGCAGGTCTGAGCCGGAGTGCGCATGCGCAATAGTGGGCCCGTGCGCGCATGCGCAGTAGTGAGCCCGGGTGCGCATGCGCAGTAGTGAGCCCGAGCGCGCATCCGCAGTAGTGAGCCCGATTGCGCATGCGCAGTAGTGAGTCCGTGTGCGCATGTGCAGGTCTGAGCCGGAGTGCGCATGCGCAGTAGTGGGCCCGAATGCGCATTAGCAGTAGTGAATCCGAGTGCGCATGAGCAGTAGTGACCGCGAGTGCGCATGAGCAGTAGTGAGTCCGAGTGCGCATGAGCAGTAGTGACCCCGAGTGCGCATGAGCAGTAGTGACCCCGAGTGCGCATGCACAGTAGTGAGCCCGATTGCGCATCCGCAGTAGTGAGTCCGTGTGCGCATGTGCAGGTCTGAGCCGGAGTGCGCATGCGCAGTAGTGGGCCCGTGCGCGCATGCGCAGTAGTGAGCCCGTGTGCGCATGCGCAGTAGTGAGCCCGAGCGCGCATCCGCAGTAGTGAGTCCGAGTGCGCATGCGCAGTGGTGACCCAGAATGCGCATGAGCAGTAGTGAGTCCGAGTGCGCATGAGCAGTAGTGACCCCGAGTGCGCATGAGCAGTAGCGAGTCCGAGTGCGCATCAGCAGTAGTGACCCCGAGTGCGCATGAGCAGTAGTGACCCCGAGTGCGCATGCACAGTAGTGAGCCCGTGTGCGCATGCGCAGAAGTGAGCTCGAATGCGCATGTGCAGGTCTGAGCCGGAGTGCGCATGCGCAGTAGTGGGCCCGTGCGCGCATGCGCAGTAGTGAGCCCGTGTGCGCATGCGCAGTAGTGAGCCCGAACGCGCATCCGCAGTAGTGAGTCCGAGTGCGCATGCGCAGTAGTGACCCCGAATGCGCATGAGCAGTAGTGAGTCCGAGTGCGCATGAGCAGTAGTGAGTCCGAGTGCGCATGAGCAGTAGTGACCCCGAGTGCGCATGCACAGTAGTGAGCCCGATTGCGCATCCGCAGTAGTGAGTCCGTGTGCGCATGTGCAGGTCTGAGCCGGAGTGCGCATGCGCAGTAGTGGGCCCGTGCGCGCATGCGCAGTAGTGAGCCCGGGTGCGCATGCGCAGTAGTGAGCCCGAGCGCGCATCCGCAGTAGTGAGCCCGAGCGCGCATGCGCAGTGGTGAGTCCGATTGCGCATGTGCAGGTCTGAGCCGGAGTGCGCAGGCGCAGAAGTGGGCCCGTGCGCGCATGCGCACCTAGTGAGCCCGTGTGCGCTTGCGCAGTTGTGAGCCCGAGCGCGCATCCGCAGTAGTGAGTTCGAGTGCGCATGCGCAGTAGTGACCCCGAATACGCATGAGCAGTAGTGACCCCGAGTGCGCATGCACAGTAGTGAGCCCGTGTGCGCATGCGCAGAAGTGAGCTCGAATGCGCATGTGCAGGTCTGAGCCGGAGTGCGCATGCGCAGCAGTGGGCCCGTGCGCGCATGCGCAGCAGTGGGCCCGTGTTCGCATGCGCAGCACTGAGCCCGAGCGCGCATCCGCAATAGTGAGTCCGAGTGCGCATGCGCAGTAGTGACCCCGAATGCGCATGAGCAGTAGTGAGTCCGAGTGCGCATGCGCAGTAGTGAGCCCGATTGCGCATCCGCAGTAGTGAGTCCGTGTGCGCATGTGCAGGTCTGAGCCGGAGTGCGCATGCGCAATAGTGGGCCCGTGCGCGCATGCGCAGTAGTGAGCCCGGGTGCGCATGCGCAGTAGTGAGCCCGAGCGCGCATCCGCAGTAGTGAGCCCGATTGCGCATCCGTAGTAGTGAGTCCGTGTGCGCATGTGCAGGTCTGAGCCGGAGTGCGCATGCGCAGTAGTGGGCCCGTGCGCGCATGCGCAGTAGTGAGCCCGTGTGCGCATGCGCAGTAGTGAGCCCGAGCGCGCATCCGCAGTAGTGAGTCCGAGTGCGCATGCGCAGTAGTGACCCCGAATGCGCATTAGCAGTAGTGAATCCGAGTGCGCATGAGCAGTAGTGACCGCGAGTGCGCATGAGCAGTAGTGAGTCCGAGTGCGCATGCGCAGTAGTGACCCCGAATGCGCATGAGCAGTAGTGAGTCCGAGTGCGCCTGAGCAGTAGTGACCCCGAGTGCGGATGCACAGTAGTGAGCCCGAGTGCGCATGAGCAGTAGTGAGACTGAGCGCGCATCCGCAGTAGTGAGTCCGAGTGCGCATGCGCAGTAGTGACCCCGAATGCGCATGAGCAGTAGTGAGTCCGAGTGCGCATGCACAGTAGTGACCCCGAATGCGCATGAGCAGTTTTGAGTCCGAGTGCGCATGAGCAGTAGTGACCCCGAGTGCGCATGAGCAGTAGTGAGTCCGAGTGCGCATGCGCAGAAGTGAGCTCGAATGCGCATGTGCAGGTCTGAGCCGGACTGAGCATGCGCAGTAGTGAGCCCGATTGCGCATCCGCAGTAGTGAGTCCGTGTGCGCATGTGCAGGTCTGAGCCGGAGTGCGCATGCGCAATAGTGGGCCCGTGCGCGCATGCGCAGTAGTGAGCCCGGGTGCGCATGCGCAGTAGTGAGCCCGAGCGCGCATCCGCAGTAGTGAGCCCGATTGCGCATCCGCAGTAGTGAGTCCGTGTGCGCATGTGCAGGTCTGAGCCTGAGTGCGCATGCGCAGTAGTGGGCCCGTGCGCGCATGCGCAGTAGTGAGCCCGTGTGCGCATGCGCAGTAGTGAGCCCGAGCGCGCATCCGCAGTAGTGAGTCCGAGTGCGCATGCGCAGTAGTGACCCCGAATGCGCATTAGCAGTAGTGAATCCGAGTGCGCATGAGCAGTAGTGACCGCGAGTGCGCATGAGCAGTAGTGAGTCCGAGTGCGCATGAGCAGTAGTGACCCCGAGTGCGCATGAGCAGTAGTGACCCCGAGTGCTCATGCACAGTAGTGAGCCCGATTGCGCATCCGCAGTAGTGAGTCCGTGTGCGCATGTGCAGGTCTGAGCCGGAGTGCGCATGCGCAGTAGTGGGCCCGTGCGCGCATGCGCAGTAGTGAGCCCGTGTGCGTATGCGCAGTAGTGAGCCCGAGCGCGCATCCGCAGTAGTGAGGCCGAGTGCGCATGCGCAGTGGTGACCCCGAATGCGCATCAGCAGTAGTGAGTCCGAGCGCGCATCCGCAGTAGTGAGTCCGAGTGCGCATGCGCAGTGGTGACCCCGAATGCGCATGAGCAGTAGTGAGTCCGAGTGCGCATGAGCAGTAGTGACCCCGAGTGCGCATGAGCAGTAGTGAGTCCGAGTGCGCATCAGCAGTAGTGACCCCGAGTGCGCATGCACAGTAGTGAGCCCGTGTGCGCATGCGCAGAAGTGAGCTCGAATGCGCATGTGCAGGTCTGAGCCGGAGTGCGCATGCGCAGCAGTGGGCCCGTGCCCGCATGCGCAGCAGTGGGCCCGTGTTCGCATGCGCAGCACTGAGCCCGAGCGCGCATCCGCAATAGTGAGTCCGAGTGCGCATGCGCAGTAGTGACCCCGAATGCGCATGAGCAGTAGTGAGTCCGAGTGCGCATGCGCAGTAGTGAGCCCGATTGCGCATCCGCAGTAGTGAGTCCGTGTGCGCATGTGCAGGTCTGAGCCGGAGTGCGCATGCGCAATAGTGGGCACGTGCGCGCATGCGCAGTAGTGAGCCCGGGTGCGCATGCGCAGTAGTGAGCCCGAGCGCGCATCCGCAGTAGTGAGCCCGATTGCGCATCCGTAGTAGTGAGTCCGTGTGCGCATGTGCAGGTCTGAGCCGGAGTGCGCATGCGCAGTAGTGGGCCCGTGCGCGCATGCGCAGTAGTGAGCCCGTGTGCGCATGCGCAGTAGTGAGCCCGAGCGCGCATCCGCAGTAGTGAGTCCGAGTGCGCATGCGCAGTAGTGACCCCGAATGCGCATTAGCAGTAGTGAACCCGAGTGCGCATGAGCAGTAGTGACCGCGAGTGCGCATGAGCAGTAGTGAGTCCGAGTGCGCATGAGCAGTAGTGACCCCGAGCGCGCATCCGCAGTAGTGAGTCTGAGTGCGCATGCGCAGTAGTGACCCCGAATGCGCATGAGCAGTAGTGAGTCCGAGTGCGCCTGAGCAGTAGTGACCCCGAGTGCGGATGCACAGTAGTGAGCCCGAGTGCGCATGAGCAGTAGTGAGACCGAGCGCGCATCCGCAGTAGTGAGTCCGAGTGCGCATGCGCAGTAGTGACCCCGAATGCGCATTAGCAGTAGTGAATCCGAGTGCGCATGAGCAGTAGTGACCGCGAGTGCGCATGAGCAGTAGTGAGTCCGAGTGCGCATGAGCAGTAGTGACCCCGAGTGCGCATGAGCAGTAGTGACCCCGAGTGCGCATGCACAGTAGTGAGCCCGATTGCGCATCCGCAGTAGTGAGTCCGTGTGCGCATGTGCAGGTCTGAGCCGGAGTGCGCATGCGCAGTAGTGGGCCCGTGCGCGCATGCGCAGTAGTGAGCCCGTGTGCGCATGCGCAGTAGTGAGCCCGAGCGCGCATCCGCAGTAGTGAGTCCGAGTGCGCATGCGCAGTGGTGACCCAGAATGCGCATGAGCAGTAGTGAGTCCGAGTGCGCATGAGCAGTAGTGACCCCGAGTGCGCATGAGCAGTAGCGAGTCCGAGTGCGCATCAGCAGTAGTGACCCCGAGTGCGCATGAGCAGTAGTGACCCCGAGTGCGCATGCACAGTAGTGAGCCCGTGTGCGCATGCGCAGAAGTGAGCTCGAATGCGCATGTGCAGGTCTGAGCCGGAGTGCGCATGCGCAGTAGTGGGCCCGTGCGCGCATGCGCAGTAGTGAGCCCGTGTGCGCATGCGCAGTAGTGAGCCCGAACGCGCATCCGCAGTAGTGAGTCCGAGTGCGCATGCGCAGTAGTGACCCCGAATGCGCATGAGCAGTAGTGAGTCCGAGTGCGCATGAGCAGTAGTGACCCCGAGTGCGCATGCACAGTAGTGAGCCCGAGTGCGCATGAGCAGTAGTGAGTCCGAGTGCGCATGAGCAGTAGTGACCCCGAGTGCGCATGCACAGTAGTGAGTCCGAGTGCGCATGAGCAGTACTGACCCCGAATGCGCATGAGCAGTAGTGAGTCCGAGTGCGCATGAGCAGTAGTGACCCCGAGTGCGCATGAGCAGTAGTGAGTCCGAGTGCGCGTGAGCAGTAGTGACCCCGAGTGCGCATGCACAGTAGTGAGCCCGAGTGCGCATGGGCAGTAGTGAGTCCGAGTGCGCATGTGCAGGTCTGAGCCGGAGTGCGCATGCGCAGTAGTGGGCCCGTGCGCGCATGCGCAGAAGTGAGCTCGAATGCGCATGTGCAGGTCTGAGCCGGAGTGCGCATGCGCAGTAGTGGGCCCGATTGTGCATCCGCAGTAGTGAGTCCGAGTGCGCATGAGCAGTAGTGACCCCGAGTGCGCATGCACAGTAGTGAGCCCGAGTGCGCATGAGCAGTAGTGAGTCCGAGTGCGCATGAGCAGTAGTGAGTCCGAGTGCGCATCAGCAATAGTGACCCCGAGTGCGCATGAGCAGTAGTGACCCCGAGTGCGCATGCACAGTAGTGAGCCCGATTGCGCATCCGCAGTAGTGAGGCTGTGTGCGCATGTGCAGGTCTGAGCCGGAGTGCGCGTGAGCAGTAGTGACCGAGAGTGCGCATGCACAGTAGTGAGCCCGAGTGCGCATGAGCAGTAGTGAGTCCGAGTGCGCATGAGCAGTAGTGACCCCGAGTGCGCGTGCACAGTAGTGCGCCCCTGTGCGCATGAGCAGTAGTGAGTCCGAGTGCGCGTGAACAGTAGTGACCCCAAGTGCGCATGAGCAGTAGTGACCCCGAGTGCGCATGAGCAGTAATGACCCCGAGTGCGCATGCACAGTAGTGAGCCCGATTGCGCATCCGCAGTAGTGAGTCCGTGTGCGCATGTGCTGGTCTGAGCCGGAGTGGGCATGCGCAGTAGTGGGCCTGTGCGCGCATGCGCAGTAGTGAGCCCGGGTGCGCATCCGCAGTAGTGAGTCCGAGTGCGCATGAGCAGTAGTGACCCCGAGTGCGCATGCACAGTAGTGAGCCCGATTGCGCATCGGCAGTAGTGAGTCCGAGTGCGCATGCACAGTAGTGACCCCGAATGCGCATGAGCAGTTTTGAGTCCGAGTGCGCATGAGCAGTAGTGACCCCGAGTGCGCATGAGCAGTAGTGAGTCCGAGTGCGCATCAGCAGTAGTGACCCCGAGTGCGCATGCACAGTAGTGAGCCCGTGTGCGCATGCGCAGAAGTGAGCTCGAATGCGCATGTGCAGGTCTGAGCCGGAGTGCGCATGCGCAGCAGTGGGCCCGTGCGCGCATGCGCAGCAGTGGGCCCGTGTTCGCATGCGCAGCACTGAGCCCGAGCGCGCATCCGCAATAGTGAGTCCGAGTGCGCATGCGCAGTAGTGACCCCGAATGCGCATGAGCAGTAGTGAGTCCGAGTGCGCATGCGCAGTAGTGAGCCCGATTGCGCATCCGCAGTAGTGAGTCCGTGTGCGCATGTGCAGGTCTGAGCCGGAGTGCGCATGCGCAATAGTGGGCCCGTGCGCGCATGCGCAGTAGTGAGCCCGGGTGCGCATGCGCAGTAGTGAGCCCGAGAGCGCATCCGCAGTAGTGAGCCCGATTGCGCATCCGTAGTAGTGAGTCCGTGTGCGCATGTGCAGGTCTGAGCCGGAGTGCGCATGCGCAGTAGTGGGCCCGTGCGCGCATGCGCAGTAGTGAGCCCGAGCGCGCATCCGCAGTAGTGAGTCCGAGTGCGCATGCGCAGTACTGACCCCGAATGCGCATTAGCAGTAGTGAATCCGAGTGCGCATGAGCAGTAGTGACCGCGAGTGCGCATGAGCAGTAGTGAGTCCGAGTGCGCATGAGCAGTAGTGACCCCGAGCGCGCATCCGCAGTAGTGAGTCCGAGTGCGCATGCGCAGTAGTGACCCCGAATGCGCATGAGCAGTAGTGAGTCCGAGTGCGCATGAGCAGTAGTGACCCCGAGTGCGGATGCACAGGAGTGAGCCCGAGTGCGCATGAGCAGTAGTGAGACCGAGCGCGCATCCGCAGTAGTGAGTCCGAGTGCGCATGCGCAGTAGTGACCCCGAATGCGCATGAGCAGTAGTGAGTCCGAGTGCGCATGCACAGTAGTGACCCCGAATGCGCATGAGCAGTTTTGAGTCCGAGTGCGCATGAGCAGTAGTGACCCCGAGTGCGCATGAGCAGTAGTGAGTCCGAGTGCGCATCAGCAGTAGTGACCCCGAGTGCGCATGCACAGTAGTGAGCCCGTGTGCGCATGCGCAGAAGTGAGCTCGAATGCGCATGTGCAGGTCTGAGCCGGAGTGCGCATGCGCAGTAGTGGGCCAATGCGCGCATGCGCAGCAGTGGGCCCGTGTTCGCATGCGCAGTACTGAGCCCGAGCGCGCATCCGCAATAGTGAGTCCGAGTGCGCATGCGCAGTAGTGACCCCGAATGCGCATGAGCAGTAGTGAGTCCGAGTGCGCATGAGCAGTAGTGGCCCCGAGTGCGCATGAGCAGTAGTGAGTCCGAGTGCGCATGCGCAGAAGTGAGCTCGAATGCGCATGTGCAGGTCTGAGCCGGACTGCGCATGCGCAGTAGTGAGCCCGATTGCGCATCCGCAGTAGTGAGTCCGTGTGCGCATGTGCAGGTCTGAGCCGGAGTGCGCATGCGCAGTAGTGGGCCCGTGCGCGCATGCGCAGTAGTGAGCCCGTGTGCGCATGCGCAGTAGTGGGCCCGTGCGCGCATGCGCAGTAGTGAGCCCGTGTGCGCATGCGCAGTAGTGAGCCCGAGCGCGCATCCGCAGTAGTGAGTCCGAGTGCGCATGCGCAGTGGTGACCCCGAATGCGCATGAGCAGTAGTGAGTCCGAGTGCGCATGAGCAGTAGTGACCCCGAGTGCGCATGAGCAGTAGCGAGTCCGAGTGCGCATCAGCAGTAGTGACCCCGAGTGCGCATGCGCAGTAGTGACCCCGAATGCGCATGAGCAGTAGTGAGTCCGAGTGCGCATGAGCAGTAGTGACCCCGAGTGCGCATGCACAGTAGTGAGCCCGAGTGCGCATGAGCAGTAGTGAGACCGAGTGCGCATGAGCAGTAGTGACCCCGAGTGCGCATGCACAGTAGTGAGTCCGAGTGCGCATGAGCAGTAATGACCCCGAATGCGCATGAGCAGTAGTGAGTCCGAGTGCGCATGAGCAGTAGTGACCCCGAGTGCGCATGAGCAGTAGTGAGTCCGAGTGCGCGTGAGCAGTAGTGACCCCGAGTGCGCATGAGCAGTAGTGACCGCGAGTGCGCATGAGCAGTAGTGAGTCCGAGTGCGCATGAGCAGTAGTGACCCCGAGCGCGCATCCGCAGTAGTGAGTCCGATTGCGCATCCGTAGTAGTGAGTCCGTGTGCGCATGTGCAGGTCTGAGCCAGAGTGCGCATGCGCAGTAGTGGGCCCGTGCGCGCATGCGCAGTAGTGAGCCCGTGTGCGCATGCGCAGTAGTGAGCCCGAGCGCGCATCCGCAGTAGTGAGTCCGAGTGCGCATGCGCAGTAGTGACCCCGAATGCGCATTAGCAGTAGTGAACCCGAGTGCGCATGAGCAGTAGTGACCGCGAGTGCGCATGAGCAGTAGTGAGTCCGAGTGCGCATGAGCAGTAGTGACCCCGAGCGCGCATCCGCAGTAGTGAGTCTGAGTGCGCATGCGCAGTAGTGACCCCGAATGCGCATGAGCAGTAGTGAGTCCGAGTGCGCCTGAGCAGTAGTGACCCCGAGTGCGGATGCACAGTAGTGAGCCCGAGTGCGCATGAGCAGTAGTGAGACCGAGCGCGCATCCGCAGTAGTGAGTCCGAGTGCGCATGCGCAGTAGTGACCCCGAATGCGCATTAGCAGTAGTGAATCCGAGTGCGCATGAGCAGTAGTGACCGCGAGTGCGCATGAGCAGTAGTGAGTCCGAGTGCGCATGAGCAGTAGTGACCCCGAGTGCGCATGAGCAGTAGTGACCCCGAGTGCGCATGCACAGTAGTGAGCCCGATTGCGCATCCGCAGTAGTGAGTCCGTGTGCGCATGTGCAGGTCTGAGCCGGAGTGCGCATGCGCAGTAGTGGGCCCGTGCGCGCATGCGCAGTAGTGAGCCCGTGTGCGCATGCGCAGTAGTGAGCCCGAGCGCGCATCCGCAGTAGTGAGTCCGAGTGCGCATGCGCAGTGGTGACCCAGAATGCGCATGAGCAGTAGTGAGTCCGAGTGCGCATGAGCAGTAGTGACCCCGAGTGCGCATGAGCAGTAGCGAGTCCGAGTGCGCATCAGCAGTAGTGACCCCGAGTGCGCATGAGCAGTAGTGACCCCGAGTGCGCATGCACAGTAGTGAGCCCGTGTGCGCATGCGCAGAAGTGAGCTCGAATGCGCATGTGCAGGTCTGAGCCGGAGTGCGCATGCGCAGTAGTGGGCCCGTGCGCGCATGCGCAGTAGTGAGCCCGTGTGCGCATGCGCAGTAGTGAGCCCGAACGCGCATCCGCAGTAGTGAGTCCGAGTGCGCATGCGCAGTAGTGACCCCGAATGCGCATGAGCAGTAGTGAGTCCGAGTGCGCATGAGCAGTAGTGACCCCGAGTGCGCATGCACAGTAGTGAGCCCGAGTGCGCATGAGCAGTAGTGAGTCCGAGTGCGCATGAGCAGTAGTGACCCCGAGTGCGCATGCACAGTAGTGAGTCCGAGTGCGCATGAGCAGTACTGACCCCGAATGCGCATGAGCAGTAGTGAGTCCGAGTGCGCATGAGCAGTAGTGACCCCGAGTGCGCATGAGCAGTAGTGAGTCCGAGTGCGCGTGAGCAGTAGTGACCCCGAGTGCGCATGCACAGTAGTGAGCCCGAGTGCGCATGGGCAGTAGTGAGTCCGAGTGCGCATGTGCAGGTCTGAGCCGGAGTGCGCATGCGCAGTAGTGGGCCCGTGCGCGCATGCGCAGAAGTGAGCTCGAATGCGCATGTGCAGGTCTGAGCCGGAGTGCGCATGCGCAGTAGTGGGCCCGATTGTGCATCCGCAGTAGTGAGTCCGAGTGCGCATGAGCAGTAGTGACCCCGAGTGCGCATGCACAGTAGTGAGCCCGAGTGCGCATGAGCAGTAGTGAGTCCGAGTGCGCATGAGCAGTAGTGAGTCCGAGTGCGCATCAGCAATAGTGACCCCGAGTGCGCATGAGCAGTAGTGACCCCGAGTGCGCATGCACAGTAGTGAGCCCGATTGCGCATCCGCAGTAGTGAGGCTGTGTGCGCATGTGCAGGTCTGAGCCGGAGTGCGCGTGAGCAGTAGTGACCGAGAGTGCGCATGCACAGTAGTGAGCCCGAGTGCGCATGAGCAGTAGTGAGTCCGAGTGCGCATGAGCAGTAGTGACCCCGAGTGCGCGTGCACAGTAGTGCGCCCCTGTGCGCATGAGCAGTAGTGAGTCCGAGTGCGCGTGAACAGTAGTGACCCCAAGTGCGCATGAGCAGTAGTGACCCCGAGTGCGCATGAGCAGTAATGACCCCGAGTGCGCATGCACAGTAGTGAGCCCGATTGCGCATCCGCAGTAGTGAGTCCGTGTGCGCATGTGCTGGTCTGAGCCGGAGTGGGCATGCGCAGTAGTGGGCCTGTGCGCGCATGCGCAGTAGTGAGCCCGGGTGCGCATCCGCAGTAGTGAGTCCGAGTGCGCATGAGCAGTAGTGACCCCGAGTGCGCATGCACAGTAGTGAGCCCGATTGCGCATCGGCAGTAGTGAGTCCGAGTGCGCATGCACAGTAGTGACCCCGAATGCGCATGAGCAGTTTTGAGTCCGAGTGCGCATGAGCAGTAGTGACCCCGAGTGCGCATGAGCAGTAGTGAGTCCGAGTGCGCATCAGCAGTAGTGACCCCGAGTGCGCATGCACAGTAGTGAGCCCGTGTGCGCATGCGCAGAAGTGAGCTCGAATGCGCATGTGCAGGTCTGAGCCGGAGTGCGCATGCGCAGCAGTGGGCCCGTGCGCGCATGCGCAGCAGTGGGCCCGTGTTCGCATGCGCAGCACTGAGCCCGAGCGCGCATCCGCAATAGTGAGTCCGAGTGCGCATGCGCAGTAGTGACCCCGAATGCGCATGAGCAGTAGTGAGTCCGAGTGCGCATGCGCAGTAGTGAGCCCGATTGCGCATCCGCAGTAGTGAGTCCGTGTGCGCATGTGCAGGTCTGAGCCGGAGTGCGCATGCGCAATAGTGGGCCCGTGCGCGCATGCGCAGTAGTGAGCCCGGGTGCGCATGCGCAGTAGTGAGCCCGAGCGCGCATCCGCAGTAGTGAGCCCGATTGCGCATCCGTAGTAGTGAGTCCGTGTGCGCATGTGCAGGTCTGAGCCGGAGTGCGCATGCGCAGTAGTGGGCCCGTGCGCGCATGCGCAGTAGTGAGCCCGAGCGCGCATCCGCAGTAGTGAGTCCGAGTGCGCATGCGCAGTAGTGACCCCGAATGCGCATTAGCAGTAGTGAATCCGAGTGCGCATGAGCAGTAGTGACCGCGAGTGCGCATGAGCAGTAGTGAGTCCGAGTGCGCATGAGCAGTAGTGACCCCGAGCGCGCATCCGCAGTAGTGAGTCCGAGTGCGCATGCGCAGTAGTGACCCCGAATGCGCATGAGCAGTAGTGAGTCCGAGTGCGCATGAGCAGTAGTGACCCCGAGTGCGGATGCACAGGAGTGAGCCCGAGTGCGCATGAGCAGTAGTGAGACCGAGCGCGCATCCGCAGTAGTGAGTCCGAGTGCGCATGCGCAGTAGTGACCCCGAATGCGCATGAGCAGTAGTGAGTCCGAGTGCGCATGCACAGTAGTGACCCCGAATGCGCATGAGCAGTTTTGAGTCCGAGTGCGCATGAGCAGTAGTGACCCCGAGTGCGCATGAGCAGTAGTGAGTCCGAGTGCGCATCAGCAGTAGTGACCCCGAGTGCGCATGCACAGTAGTGAGCCCGTGTGCGCATGCGCAGAAGTGAGCTCGAATGCGCATGTGCAGGTCTGAGCCGGAGTGCGCATGCGCAGTAGTGGGCCAATGCGCGCATGCGCAGCAGTGGGCCCGTGTTCGCATGCGCAGTACTGAGCCCGAGCGCGCATCCGCAATAGTGAGTCCGAGTGCGCATGCGCAGTAGTGACCCCGAATGCGCATGAGCAGTAGTGAGTCCGAGTGCGCATGAGCAGTAGTGGCCCCGAGTGCGCATGAGCAGTAGTGAGTCCGAGTGCGCATGCGCAGAAGTGAGCTCGAATGCGCATGTGCAGGTCTGAGCCGGACTGCGCATGCGCAGTAGTGAGCCCGATTGCGCATCCGCAGTAGTGAGTCCGTGTGCGCATGTGCAGGTCTGAGCCGGAGTGCGCATGCGCAGTAGTGGGCCCGTGCGCGCATGCGCAGTAGTGAGCCCGTGTGCGCATGCGCAGTAGTGGGCCCGTGCGCGCATGCGCAGTAGTGAGCCCGTGTGCGCATGCGCAGTAGTGAGCCCGAGCGCGCATCCGCAGTAGTGAGTCCGAGTGCGCATGCGCAGTGGTGACCCCGAATGCGCATGAGCAGTAGTGAGTCCGAGTGCGCATGAGCAGTAGTGACCCCGAGTGCGCATGAGCAGTAGCGAGTCCGAGTGCGCATCAGCAGTAGTGATCCCGAGTGCGCATGCGCAGTAGTGACCCCGAATGCGCATGAGCAGTAGTGAGTCCGAGTGCGCATGAGCAGTAGTGACCCCGAGTGCGCATGCACAGTAGTGAGCCCGAGTGCGCATGAGCAGTAGTGAGACCGAGTGCGCATGAGCAGTAGTGACCCCGAGTGCGCATGCACAGTAGTGAGTCCGAGTGCGCATGAGCAGTAATGACCCCGAATGCGCATGAGCAGTAGTGAGTCCGAGTGCGCATGAGCAGTAGTGACCCCGAGTGCGCATGAGCAGTAGTGAGTCCGAGTGCGCGTGAGCAGTAGTGACCCCGAGTGCGCATGAGCAGTAGTGAGTCCGAGTGCGCATGAGCAGTAGTGACCCCGAGTGCGTGTGCACAGTAGTGAGCCCGAGTGCGCATGAGCAGTAGTGAGTCCGAGTGCGCGTGAGCAGTAGTGACCCCGAGTGCGCATGAGCAGTAGTGAGTCCGAGTGCGCATGAGCAGTAGTGACCCCGAGTGCGCATGAGCAGTAGTGACCCCGAGTGGGCATGCACAGTAGTGAGCCCGATTGCGCATCCGTAGTAGTGAGCCCGTGTGCGCATGTGCAGGTCTGAGCCGGAGTGCGCATGCGCAGTGGTGGGCCCGTGCGCGCATGCGCAGTAGTGAGCCCGGGAGCGCATGCGCAGTAGTGAGCCCGAGCGCGCATCCGCAGTAGTGAGCAGGAGCACGCATGCGCAGTAGTGAGTCCGATTGCGCATGTGCAGGTCTGAGCCGGAGTGCGCATGCGCAGTAGTGGGCCCGTGCGCGCATGCGCAGAAGTGAGCTCGAATTCGCATGTGCAGGTCTGAGCCGGAGTGCGCATGCGCAGTAGTGGGCCCGATTGTGCATCCGCAGTAGTGAGTCCGAGTGCGCATGAGCAGTAGTGACCCCGAGTGCGCATGCACAGTAGTGACCCCAAGTGCGCATGAGCAGTAGTGAGTCCGAGTGCGCATGAGCAGTAGTGACCCCGAGTGCGCATGAGCAGTAATGACCCCGAGTGCGCATGCACAGTAGTGAGCCCGATTGCGCATCCGCAGTAGTGAGTCCGTGTGCGCATGTGCAGGTCTGAGCCGGAGTGCGCATGCGCAGTAGTGGGCCTGTGCGCGCATGCGCAGTAGTGAGCCCGGGTGCGCATGCGCAGTAGTGAGCCCGAGCGCGCATCCGCAGTAGTGAGCCCGAGCGCGCATGCGCAGTGGTGAGTCCGATTGCGCATGTGCAGGTCTGAGCCGGAGTGCGCATGCGCAGTAGTGGACCCGAGCGCGCATCCGCAGTAGTGAGTCCGAGTGCGCATGCGCAGTAGTGAATCCGAGTGCGCATGAGCAGTAGTGACCGCGAGTGCGCATGAGCAGTAGTGAGTCCGAGTGCGCATGAGCAGTAGTGACCCCGAGTGCGCATGAGCAGTAGTGACCCCGAGTGCGCATGCACAGTAGTGAGCCCGATTGCGCATCCGCAGTAGTGAGTCCGTGTGCGCATGTGCAGGTCTGAGCCGGAGTGCGCATGCGCAGTAGTGGGCCCGTGCGCGCATGCGCAGTAGTGAGCCCGTGTGCGCATGCGCAGTAGTGAGCCCGAACGCGCATCCGCAGTAGTGAGTCCGAGTGCGCATGCGCAGTAGTGACCCCGAATGCGCATGAGCAGTAGTGAGTCCGAGTGCGCATGAGCAGTAGTGACCCCGAGTGCGCATGCACAGTAGTGAGCCCGAGTGCGCATGAGCAGTAGTGAGTCCGAGTGCGCATGAGCAGTAGTGACCCCGAGTGCGCATGCACAGTAGTGAGTCCGAGTGCGCATGAGCAGTAATGACCCCGAATGCGCATGAGCAGTAGTGAGTCCGAGTGCGCATGAGCAGTAGTGACCCCGAGTGCGCATGAGCAGTAGTGAGTCCGAGTGCGCGTGAGCAGTAGTGACCCCGAGTGCGCATGCACAGTAGTGAGCCCGAGTGCGCATGGGCAGTAGTGAGTCCGAGTGCGCATGTGCAGGTCTGAGCCGGAGTGCGCATGCGCAGTAGTGGGCCCGTGCGCGCATGCGCAGAAGTGAGCTCGAATGCGCATGTGCAGGTCTGAGCCGGAGTGCGCATGCGCAGTAGTGGGCCCGATTGTGCATCCGCAGTAGTGAGTCCGAGTGCGCATGCGCAGTAGTGACCCCGAATGCGCATGAGCAGTAGTGAGTCCGAGTGCGCATGCGCAGTAGTGAGCCCGATTGCGCATCCGCAGTAGTGAGTCCGTGTGCGCATGTGCAGGTCTGAGCCGGAGTGCGCATGCGCAATAGTGGGCACGTGCGCGCATGCGCAGTAGTGAGCCCGGGTGCGCATGCGCAGTAGTGAGCCCGAGCGCGCATCCGCAGTAGTGAGCCCGATTGCGCATCCGTAGTAGTGAGTCCGTGTGCGCATGTGCAGGTCTGAGCCGGAGTGCGCATGCGCAGTAGTGGGCCCGTGCGCGCATGCGCTTTAGTGAGCCCGTGTGCGCATGCGCAGTAGTGAGCCCGAGCGCGCATCCGCAGTAGTGAGTCCGAGTGCGCATGCGCAGTAGTGACCCCGAATGCGCATTAGCAGTAGTGAATCCGAGTGCGCATGAGCAGTAGTGACCGCGAGTGCGCATGAGCAGTAGTGAGTCCGAGTGCGCATGAGCAGTAGTGACCCCGAGCGCGCATCCGCAGTAGTGAGTCTGAGTGCGCATGCGCAGTAGTGACCCCGAATGCGCATGAGCAGTAGTGAGTCCGAGTGCGCCTGAGCAGTAGTGACCCCGAGTGCGGATGCACAGTAGTGAGCCCGAGTGCGCATGAGCAGTAGTGAGACCGAGCGCGCATCCGCAGTAGTGAGTCCGAGTGCGCATGCGCAGTAGTGACCCCGAATGCGCATTAGCAGTAGTGAATCCGAGTGCGCATGAGCAGTAGTGACCGCGAGTGCGCATGAGCAGTAGTGAGTCCGAGTGCGCATGAGCAGTAGTGACCCCGAGTGCGCATGAGCAGTAGTGACCCCGAGTGCGCATGCACAGTAGTGAGCCCGATTGCGCATCCGCAGTAGTGAGTCCGTGTGCGCATGTGCAGGTCTGAGCCGGAGTGCGCATGCGCAGTAGTGGGCCCGTGCGCGCATGCGCAGTAGTGAGCCCGTGTGCGCATGCGCAGTAGTGAGCCCGAGCGCGCATCCGCAGTAGTGAGTCCGAGTGCGCATGCGCAGTGGTGACCCAGAATGCGCATGAGCAGTAGTGAGTCCGAGTGCGCATGAGCAGTAGTGACCCCGAGTGCGCATGAGCAGTAGCGAGTCGGAGTGCGCATCAGCAGTAGTGACCCCGAGTGCGCATGAGCAGTAGTGACCCCGAGTGCGCATGCACAGTAGTGAGCCCGTGTGCGCATGCGCAGAAGTGAGCTCGAATGCGCATGTGCAGGTCTGAGCCGGAGTGCGCATGCGCAGTAGTGGGCCTGTGCGCGCATGCGCAGTAGTGAGCCCGTGTGCGCATGCGCAGTAGTGAGCCCGAGCGCGCATCCGCAGTAGTGAGTCCGAGTGCGCATGCGCAGTGGTGACCCAGAATGCGCATGAGCAGTAGTGAGTCCGAGTGCGCATGAGCAGTAGTGACCCCGAGTGCGCATGAGCAGTAGTGAGTCCGAGTGCGCATCAGCAGTAGTGACCCCGAGTGCGCATGCACAGTAGTGAGCCCGTGTGCGCATGCGCAGAAGTGAGCTCGAATGCGCATGTGCAGGTCTGAGCCGGAGTGCGCATGCGCAGTAGTGGGCCAATGCGCGCATGCGCAGCAGTGGGCCCGTGTTCGCATGCGCAGTACTGAGCCCGAGCGCGCATCCGCAATAGTGAGTCCGAGTGCGCATGCGCAGTAGTGACCCCGAATGCGCATGAGCAGTAGTGAGTCCGAGTGCGCATGAGCAGTAGTGACCCCGAATGCGCATGAGCAGTAGTGAGTCCGAGTGCGCATGAGCAGTAGTGAGTCCGAGTGCGCATGCGCAGTGGCGACCCAGAATGCGCATGAGCAGTAGTGACCCCGAGTGCGCATGCACAGTAGTGAGCCCGTGTGCGCATGCGCAGAAGTGAGCTCGAATGCGCATGTGCAGGTCTGAGCCGGACTGCGCATGCGCAGTAGTGAGCCCGATTGCGCATCCGCAGTAGTGAGTCCGTGTGCGCATGTGCAGGTCTGAGCCGGAGTGCGCATGCGCAATAGTGGGCCCGTGCGCGCATGCGCAGTAGTGAGACCGAGCGCGCATCCGCAGTAGTGAGTCCGAGTGCGCATGCGCAGTAGTGACCCCGAATGCGCATGAGCAGTAGTGAGTCCGAGTGCGCATGAGCAGTAGTGACCCCGAGTGCGCATGAGCAGTAGCGAGTCCGAGTGCGCATCAGCAGTAGTGACCCCGAGTGCGCATGCGCAGTAGTGACCCCGAATGCGCATGAGCAGTAGTGAGTCCGAGTGCGCATGAGCAGTAGTGACCCCGAGTGCGCATGCACAGTATTGAGCCCGAGTGCGCATGAGCAGTAGTGAGACCGAGTGCGCATGAGCAGTAGTGACCCCGAGTGCGCATGCACAGTAGTGAGTCCGAGTGCGCATGAGCAGTAATGACCCCGAATGCGCATGAGCAGTAGTGAGTCCGAGTGCGCATGAGCAGTAGTGACCCCGAGTGCGCATGAGCAGTAGTGAGTCCGAGTGCGCGTGAGCAGTAGTGACCCCGAGTGCGCATGAGCAGTAGTGAGTCCGAATGCGCATGAGCAGTAGTGACCCCGAGTGCGTGTGCACAGTAGTGAGCCCGAGTGCGCATGAGCAGTAGTGAGTCCGAGTGCGCGTGAGCAGTAGTGACCCCGAGTGCGCATGAGCAGTAGTGAGTCCGAGTGCGCATGAGCAGTAGTGACCCCGAGTGCGCATGAGCAGTAGTGACCCCGAGTGGGCATGCACAGTAGTGAGCCCGATTGCGCATCCGTAGTAGTGAGCCCGTGTGCGCATGTGCAGGTCTGAGCCGGAGTGCGCATGCGCAGTGGTGGGCCCGTGCGCGCATGCGCAGTAGTGAGCCCGGGAGCGCATGCGCAGTAGTGAGCCCGAGCGCGCATCCGCAGTAGTGAGCAGGAGCACGCATGCGCAGTAGTGAGTCCGATTGCGCATGTGCAGGTCTGAGCCGGAGTGCGCATGCGCAGTAGTGGGCCCGTGCGCGCATGCGCAGAAGTGAGCTCGAATTCGCATGTGCAGGTCTGAGCTGGAGTGCGCATGCGCAGTAGTGGGCCCGATTGTGCATCCGCAGTAGTGAGTCCGAGTGCGCATGAGCAGTAGTGACCCCGAGTGCGCATGCACAGTAGTGACCCCAAGTGCGCATGAGCAGTAGTGAGTCCGAGTGCGCATGAGCAGTAGTGACCCCGAGTGCGCATGAGCAGTAATGACCCCGAGTGCGCATGCACAGTAGTGAGCCCGATTGCGCATCCGCAGTAGTGAGTCCGTGTGCGCATGTGCAGGTCTGAGCCGGAGTGCGCATGCGCAGTAGTGGGCCTGTGCGCGCATGCGCAGTAGTGAGCCCGGGTGCGCATGCGCAGTAGTGAGCCCGAGCGCGCATCCGCAGTAGTGAGCCCGAGCGAGCATGCGCAGTGGTGAGTCCGATTGCGCATGTGCAGGTCTGAGCCGGAGTGCGCATGCGCAGTAGTGGACCCGAGCGCGCATCCGCAGTAGTGAGTCCGAGTGCGCATGCGCAGTAGTGAATCCGAGTGCGCATGAGCAGTAGTGACCGCGAGTGCGCATGAGCAGTAGTGAGTCCGAGTGCGCATGAGCAGTAGTGACCCCGAGTGCGCATGAGCAGTAGTGACCCCGAGTGCGCATGCACAGTAGTGAGCCCGATTGCGCATCCGCAGTAGTGAGTCCGTGTGCGCATGTGCAGGTCTGAGCCGGAGTGCGCATGCGCAGTAGTGGGCCCGTGCGCGCATGCGCAGTAGTGAGCCCGTGTGCGCATGCGCAGTAGTGAGCCCGAGCGCGCATCCGCAGTAGTGAGTCCGAGTGCGCATGCGCAGTGGTGACCCAGAATGCGCATGAGCAGTAGTGAGTCCGAGTGCGCATGAGCAGTAGTGACCCCGAGTGCGCATGAGCAGTAGCGAGTCGGAGTGCGCATCAGCAGTAGTGACCCCGAGTGCGCATGAGCAGTAGTGACCCCGAGTGCGCATGCACAGTAGTGAGCCCGTGTGCGCATGCGCAGAAGTGAGCTCGAATGCGCATGTGCAGGTCTGAGCCGGAGTGCGCATGCGCAGTAGTGGGCCCGTGCGCGCATCCGCAGTAGTGAGTCCGAGTGCGCATGCGCAGTGGTGACCCAGAATGCGCATGAGCAGTAGTGAGTCCGAGTGCGCATGAGCAGTAGTGACCCCGAGTGCGCATGAGCAGTAGTGAGTCCGAGTGCGCATCAGCAGTAGTGACCCCGAGTGCGCATGCACAGTAGTGAGCCCGTGTGCGCATGCGCAGAAGTGAGCTCGAATGCGCATGTGCAGGTCTGAGGCGGAGTGCGCATGCGCAGTAGTGGGCCAATGCGCGCATGCGCAGTAGTGACCCCGAGTGCGCATGAGCAGTAGTGAGCCCGAGCGCGCATCCGCAGTAGTGAGTCCGAGTGCGCATGCGCAGTGGTGACCCAGAATGCGCATGAGCAGTAGTGAGTCCGAGTGCGCATGAGCAGTAGTGACCCCGAGTGCGCATGAGCAGTAGCGAGTCCGAGTGCGCATCAGCAGTAGTGACCCCGAGTGCGCATGCGCAGTAGTGACCCCGAATGCGCATGAGCAGTAGTGAGTCCGAGTGCGCATGAGCAGTAGTGACCCCGAGTGCGCATGCACAGTATTGAGCCCGAGTGCGCATGAGCAGTAGTGAGACCGAGTGCGCATGAGCAGTAGTGACCCCGAGTGCGCATGCACAGTAGTGAGTCCGAGTGCGCATGAGCAGTAATGACCCCGAATGCGCATGAGCAGTAGTGAGTCCGAGTGCGCATGAGCAGTAGTGACCCCGAGTGCGCATGAGCAGTAGTGAGTCCGAGTGCGCGTGAGCAGTAGTGACCCCGAGTGCGCATGAGCAGTAGTGAGTCCGAATGCGCATGAGCAGTAGTGACCCCGAGTGCGTGTGCACAGTAGTGAGCCCGAGTGCGCATGAGCAGTAGTGAGTCCGAGTGCGCGTGAGCAGTAGTGACCCCGAGTGCGCATGAGCAGTAGTGAGTCCGAGTGCGCATGAGCAGTAGTGACCCCGAGTGCGCATGAGCAGTAGTGACCCCGAGTGGGCATGCACAGTAGTGAGCCCGATTGCGCATCCGTAGTAGTGAGCCCGTGTGCGCATGTGCAGGTCTGAGCCGGAGTGCGCATGCGCAGTGGTGGGCCCGTGCGCGCATGCGCAGTAGTGAGCCCGGGAGCGCATGCGCAGTAGTGAGCCCGAGCGCGCATCCGCAGTAGTGAGCAGGAGCACGCATGCGCAGTAGTGAGTCCGATTGCGCATGTGCAGGTCTGAGCCGGAGTGCGCATGCGCAGTAGTGGGCCCGTGCGCGCATGCGCAGAAGTGAGCTCGAATTCGCATGTGCAGGTCTGAGCTGGAGTGCGCATGCGCAGTAGTGGGCCCGATTGTGCATCCGCAGTAGTGAGTCCGAGTGCGCATGAGCAGTAGTGACCCCGAGTGCGCATGCACAGTAGTGACCCCAAGTGCGCATGAGCAGTAGTGAGTCCGAGTGCGCATGAGCAGTAGTGACCCCGAGTGCGCATGAGCAGTAATGACCCCGAGTGCGCATGCACAGTAGTGAGCCCGATTGCGCATCCGCAGTAGTGAGTCCGTGTGCGCATGTGCAGGTCTGAGCCGGAGTGCGCATGCGCAGTAGTGGGCCTGTACGCGCATGCGCAGTAGTGAGCCCGGGTGCGCATGCGCAGTAGTGAGCCCGAGCGCGCATCCGCAGTAGTGAGCCCGAGCGAGCATGCGCAGTGGTGAGTCCGATTGCGCATGTGCAGGTCTGAGCCGGAGTGCGCATGCGCAGTAGTGGACCCGAGCGCGCATCCGCAGTAGTGAGGCCGAGTGCGCATGCGCAGTAGTGAATCCGAGTGCGCATGAGCAGTAGTGACCGCGAGTGCGCATGAGCAGTAGTGAGTCCGAGTGCGCATGAGCAGTAGTGACCCCGAGTGCGCATGAGCAGTAGTGACCCCGAGTGCGCATGCACAGTAGTGAGCCCGATTGCGCATCCGCAGTAGTGAGTCCGTGTGCGCATGTGCAGGTCTGAGCCGGAGTGCGCATGCGCAGTAGTGGGCCCGTGCGCGCATGCGCAGTAGTGAGCCCGTGTGCGCATGCGCAGTAGTGAGCCCGAACGCGCATCCGCAGTAGTGAGTCCGAGTGCGCATGCGCAGTAGTGACCCCGAATGCGCATGAGCAGTAGTGAGTCCGAGTGCGCATGAGCAGTAGTGACCCCGAGTGCGCATGCACAGTAGTGAGCCCGAGTGCGCATGAGCAGTAGTGAGTCCGAGTGCGCATGAGCAGTAGTGACCCCGAGTGCGCATGCACAGTAGTGAGTCCGAGTGCGCATGAGCAGTAATGACCCCGAATGCGCATGAGCAGTAGTGAGTCCGAGTGCGCATGAGCAGTAGTGACCCCGAGTGCGCATGAGCAGTAGTAAGTCCGAGTGCGCGTGAGCAGTAGTGACCCCGAGTGCGCATGCACAGTAGTGAGCCCGAGTGCGCATGGGCAGTAGTGAGTCCGAGTGCGCATGTGCAGGTCTGAGCCGGAGTGCGCATGCGCAGTAGTGGGCCCGTGCGCGCATGCGCAGAAGTGAGCTCGAATGCGCATGTGCAGGTCTGAGCCGGAGTGCGCATGCGCAGTAGTGGGCCCGATTGTGCATCCGCAGTAGTGAGTCCGAGTGCGCATGCGCAGTAGTGACCCCGAATGCGCATGAGCAGTAGTGAGTCCGAGTGCGCATGCGCAGTAGTGAGCCCGATTGCGCATCCGCAGTAGTGAGTCCGTGTGCGCATGTGCAGGTCTGAGCCGGAGTGCGCATGCGCAATAGTGGGCACGTGCGCGCATGCGCAGTAGTGAGCCCGGGTGCGCATGCGCAGTAGTGAGCCCGAGCGCGCATCCGCAGTAGTGAGCCCGATTGCGCATCCGTAGTAGTGAGTCCGTGTGCGCATGTGCAGGTCTGAGCCGGAGTGCGCATGCGCAGTAGTGGGCCCGTGCGCGCATGCGCAGTAGTGAGCCCGTGTGCGCATGCGCAGTAGTGAGCCCGAGCGCGCATCCGCAGTAGTGAGTCCGAGTGCGCATGCGCAGTAGTGACCCCGAATGCGCATTAGCAGTAGTGAATCCGAGTGCGCATGAGCAGTAGTGACCGCGAGTGCGCATGAGCAGTAGTGAGTCCGAGTGCGCATGAGCAGTAGTGACCCCGAGCGCGCATCCGCAGTAGTGAGTCTGAGTGCGCATGCGCAGTAGTGACCCCGAATGCGCATGAGCAGTAGTGAGTCCGAGTGCGCCTGAGCAGTAGTGACCCCGAGTGCGGATGCACAGTAGTGAGCCCGAGTGCGCATGAGCAGTAGTGAGACCGAGCGCGCATCCGCAGTAGTGAGTCCGAGTGCGCATGCGCAGTAGTGACCCCGAATGCGCATTAGCAGTAGTGAATCCGAGTGCGCATGAGCAGTAGTGACCGCGAGTGCGCATGAGCAGTAGTGAGTCCGAGTGCGCATGAGCAGTAGTGACCCCGAGTGCGCATGAGCAGTAGTGACCCCGAGTGCGCATGCACAGTAGTGAGCCCGATTGCGCATCCGCAGTAGTGAGTCCGTGTGCGCATGTGCAGGTCTGAGCCGGAGTGCGCATGCGCAGTAGTGGGCCCGTGCGCGCATGCGCAGTAGTGAGCCCGTGTGCGCATGCGCAGTAGTGAGCCCGAGCGCGCATCCGCAGTAGTGAGTCCGAGTGCGCATGCGCAGTGGTGACCCAGAATGCGCATGAGCAGTAGTGAGTCCGAGTGCGCATGAGCAGTAGTGACCCCGAGTGCGCATGAGCAGTAGCGAGTCGGAGTGCGCATCAGCAGTAGTGACCCCGAGTGCGCATGAGCAGTAGTGACCCCGAGTGCGCATGCACAGTAGTGAGCCCGTGTGCGCATGCGCAGAAGTGAGCTCGAATGCGCATGTACAGGTCTGAGCCGGAGTGCGCATGCGCAGTAGTGGGCCCGTGCGCGCATGCGCAGTAGTGAGCCCGTGTGCGCATGCGCAGTAGTGAGCCCGAACGCGCATCCGCAGTAGTGAGTCCGAGTGCGCATGCGCAGTAGTGACCCCGAATGCGCATGAGCAGTAGTGAGTCCGAGTGCGCATGAGCAGTAGTGACCCCGAGTGCGCATGCACAGTAGTGAGCCCGAGTGCGCATGAGCAGTAGTGAGTCCGAGTGCGCATGAGCAGTAGTGACCCCGAGTGCGCATGCACAGTAGTGAGTCCGAGTGCGCATGAGCAGTAATGACCCCGAATGCGCATGAGCAGTAGTGAGTCCGAGTGCGCATGAGCAGTAGTGACCCCGAGTGCGCATGAGGAGTAGTGAGTCCGAGTGCGCGTGAGCAGTAGTGACCCCGAGTGCGCATGCACAGTAGTGAGCCCGAGTGCGCATGGGCAGTAGTGAGTCCGAGTGCGCATGTGCAGGTCTGAGCCGGAGTGCGCATGCGCAGTAGTGGGCCCGTGCGCGCATGCGCAGAAGTGAGCTCGAATGCGCATGTGCAGGTCTGAGCCGGAGTGCGCATGCGCAGTAGTGGGCCCGATTGTGCATCCGCAGTAGTGAGTCCGAGTGCGCATGAGCAGTAGTGACCCCGAGTGCGCATGCACAGTAGTGAGCCCGAGTGCGCATGAGCAGTAGTGAGTCCGAGTGCGCATGAGCAGTAGTGAGTCCGAGTGCGCATCAGCAATAGTGACCCCGAGTGCGCATGAGCAGTAGTGACCCCGAGTGCGCATGCACATTAGTGAGCCCGATTGCGCATCCGCAGTAGTGAGGCTGTGTGCGCATGTGCAGGTCTGAGCCGGAGTGCGCGTGAGCAGTAGTGACCGAGAGTGCGCATGCACAGTAGTGAGCCCGAGTGCGCATGAGCAGTAGTGAGTCCGAGTGCGCATGAGCAGTAGTGACCCCGAGTGCGCGTGCACAGTAGTGCGCCCCTGTGCGCATGAGCAGTAGTGAGTCCGAGTGCGCGTGAACAGTAGTGACCCCAAGTGCGCATGAGCAGTAGTGACCCCGAGTGCGCATGAGCAGTAATGACCCCGAGTGCGCATGCACAGTAGTGAGCCCGATTGCGCATCCGCAGTAGTGAGTCCGTGTGCGCATGTGCAGGTCTGAGCCGGAGTGCGCATGCGCAATAGTGGGCCCGTGCGCGCATGCGCAGTAGTGAGCCCGGGTGCGCATGCGCAGTAGTGAGCCCGAGCGCGCATCCGCAGTAGTGAGCCCGATTGCGCATCCGTAGTAGTGAGTCCGTGTGCGCATGTGCAGGTCTGAGCCGGAGTGCGCATGCGCAGTAGTGGGCCCGTGCGCGCATGCGCAGTAGTGAGCCCGAGCGCGCATCCGCAGTAGTGAGTCCGAGTGCGCATGCGCAGTAGTGACCCCGAATGCGCATTAGCAGTAGTGAATCCGAGTGCGCATGAGCAGTAGTGACCGCGAGTGCGCATGAGCAGTAGTGAGTCCGAGTGCGCATGAGCAGTAGTGACCCCGAGCGCGCATCCGCAGTAGTGAGTCCGAGTGCGCATGCGCAGTAGTGACCCCGAATGCGCATGAGCAGTAGTGAGTCCGAGTGCGCATGAGCAGTAGTGACCCCGAGTGCGGATGCACAGGAGTGAGCCCGAGTGCGCATGAGCAGTAGTGAGACCGAGCGCGCATCCGCAGTAGTGAGTCCGAGTGCGCATGCCCAGTAGTGACCCCGAATGCGCATGAGCAGTAGTGAGTCCGAGTGCGCATGCACAGTAGTGACCCCGAATGCGCATGAGCAGTTTTGAGTCCGAGTGCGCATGCGCAGAAGTGAGCTCGAATGCGCATGTGCAGGTCTGAGCCGGAGTGCGCATGCGCAGTAGTGGGCCAATGCGCGCATGCGCAGCAGTGGGCCCGTGTTCGCATGCGCAGTACTGAGCCCGAGCGCGCATCCGCAATAGTGAGTCCGAGTGCGCATGCGCAGTAGTGGCCCCGAATGCGCATGAGCAGTAGTGAGTCCGAGTGCGCATGAGCAGTAGTGACCCCGAGTGCACATGAGCAGTAGTGAGTCCGAGTGCGCATGCGCAGAAGTGAGCTCGAATGCGCATGTGCAGGTCTGAGCCGGACTGCGCATGCGCAGTAGTGGGCCCGATTGCGCATCCGCAGTAGTGAGTCCGTGTGCGCATGTGCAGGTCTGAGCCGGAGTGCGCATGCGCAATAGTGGGCCCGTGCGCGCATGCGCAGTAGTGAGCCCGAGCGCGCATCCGCAGTAGTGAGCCCGATTGCGCATCCGCAGTAGTGAGTCCGTGTGCGCATGTGCAGGTCTGAGCCGGAGTGCGCATGCGCAGTAGTGGGCCCGTGCGCGCATGCGCAGTAGTGAGCCCGTGTGCGCATGCGCAGTAGTGGGCCCGTGCGCGCATGCGCAGTAGTGAGCCCGTGTGCGCATGCGCAGTAGTGAGCCCGAGCGCGCATCCGCAGTAGTGAGTCCGAGTGCGCATGCGCAGTGGTGACCCCGAATGCGCATGAGCAGTAGTGAGTCCGAGTGCGCATGAGCAGTAGTGACCCCGAGTGCGCATGAGCAGTAGTGACCCCGAATGCGCATGAGCAGTAGTGAGTCCGAGTGCGCATGAGCAGTAGTGACCCCGAGTGCGTGTGCACAGTAGTGAGCCCGAGTACGCATGAGCAGTAGTGAGTCCGAGTGCGCGTGAGCAGTAGTGACCCCGAGTGCGCATGAGCAGTAGTGAGTCCGAGTGCGCATGAGCAGTAGTGAGTCCGAGTGCGCGTGAGCAGTAGTGACCCCGAGTGCGCATGAGCAGTAGTGAGTCCGAGTGCGCATGAGCAGTAGTGACCCCGAGTGCGCATGAGCAGTAGTGACCCCGAGTGGGCATGCACAGTAGTGAGCCCGATTGCGCATCCGTAGTAGTGAGCCCGTGTGCGCATGTGCAGGTCTGAGCCCGAGCGCGCATCCGCAGTAGTGAGCCGGAGCACGCATGCGCAGTAGTGAGTCCGATTGCGCATGTGCAGGTCTGAGCCGGAGTGCGCATGCGCAGTAGTGGGCCCGTGCGCGCATGCGCAGAAGTGAGCTCGAATTCGCATGTGCAGGTCTGAGCCGGAGTGCGCATGCGCAGTAGTGGGCCCGATTGTGCATCCGCAGTAGTGAGTCCGAGTGCGCATGAGCAGTAGTGACCCCGAGTGCGCATGCACAGTAGTGAGCCCGAGTGCGCATCCGCAGTAGTGAGGCTGTGTGCGCATGTGCAGGTCTGAGCCGGAGTGCGCATGCACAGTAGTGAGCCCGAGTGCGCATGAGCAGTAGTGAGTCCGAGTGCGCATGAGCAGTAGTGACCCCGAGTGCGCGTGCACAGTAGTGCGCCCCTGTGCGCATGAGCAGTAGTGAGTCCGAGTGCGCGTGAGCAGTAGTGACCCCAAGTGCGCATGAGCAGTAGTGAGTCCGAGTGCGCATGAGCAGTAGTGACCCCGAGTGCGCATGAGCAGTAATGACCCCGAGTGCGCATGCACAGTAGTGAGCCCGATTGCGCATCCGCAGTAGTGAGTCCGTGTGCGCATGTGCAGGTCTGAGCCGGAGTGCGCATGCGCAGTAGTGGGCCTGTGCGCGCATGCGCAGTAGTGAGCCCGGGTGCGCATGCGCAGTAGTGAGCCCGAGCGCGCATCCGCAGTAGTGAGCCCGAGCGCGCATGCGCAGTGGTGAGTCCGATTGCGCATGTGCAGGTCTGAGCCGGAGTGCGCATGCGCAGTAGTGGGCCCGAGCGCGCATCCGCAGTAGTGAGTCCCAGTGCGCATGCGCAGTAGTGAATCCGAGTGCGCATGAGCAGTAGTGACCGCGAGTGCGCATGAGCAGTAGTGAGTCCGAGTGCGCATGAGCAGTAGTGACCCCGAGTGCGCATGAGCAGTAGTGACCCCGAGTGCGCATGCACAGTAGTGAGCCCGATTGCGCATCCGCAGTAGTGAGTCCGTGTGCGCATGTGCAGGTCTGAGCCGGAGTGCGCATGCGCAGTAGTGGGCCCGTGCGCGCATGCGCAGTAGTGAGCCCGTGTGCGCATGCGCAGTAGTGAGCCCGAGCGCGCATCCGCAGTAGTGAGTCCGAGTGCGCATGCGCAGTGGTGACCCAGAATGCGCATGAGCAGTAGTGAGTCCGAGTGCGCATGAGCAGTAGTGACCCCGAGTGCGCATGAGCAGTAGCGAGTCCGAGTGCGCATCAGCAGTAGTGACCCCGAGTGCGCATGAGCAGTAGTGACCCCGAGTGCGCATGCACAGTAGTGAGCCCGTGTGCGCATGCACAGAAGTGAGCTCGAATGCGCATGTGCAGGTCTGAGCCGGAGTGCGCATGCGCAGTAGTGGGCCCGTGCGCGCATGCGCAGTAGTGAGCCCGTGTGCGCATGCGCAGTAGTGAGCCCGAACGCGCATCCGCAGTAGTGAGTCCGAGTGCGCATGCGCAGTAGTGACCCCGAATGCGCATGAGCAGTAGTGAGTCCGAGTGCGCATGAGCAGTAGTGACCCCGAGTGCGCATGCACAGTAGTGAGCCCGAGTGCGCATGAGCAGTAGTGAGTCCGAGTGCGCATGAGCAGTAGTGACCCCGAGTGCGCATGCACAGTAGTGAGTCCGAGTGCGCATGAGCAGTAATGACCCCGAATGCGCATGCTCAGTAGTGAGTCCGAGTGCGCATGGGCAGTAGTGACCCCGAGTGCGCATGAGCAGTAGTGAGTCCGAGTGCGCGTGAGCAGTAGTGACCCCGAGTGCGCATGCACAGTAGTGAGCCCGAGTGCGCATGAGCAGGAGTGAGTCCGAGTGCGCATGTGCAGGTCAGAGCCGGAGTGCGCATGCGCAGTAGTGGGCCCGTGCGCGCATGCGCAGAAGTGAGCTCGAATGCGCATGTGCAGGTCTGAGCCGGAGTGCGCATGCGCAGTAGTGGGCCCGATTGTGCATCCGCAGTAGTGAGTCCGAGTGCGCATGAGCAGTAGTGACCCCGAGTGCGCATGCACAGTAGTGAGCCCGAGTGCGCATGAGCAGTAGTGAGTCCGAGTGCGCGTGAGCAGTAGTGACCCCAAGTGCGCATGAGCAGTAGTGACCCCGAGTGCGCATGAGCAGTAATGACCCCGAGTGCGCATGCACAGTAGTGAGCCCGATTGCGCATCCGCAGTAGTGAGTCCGTGTGCGCATGTGCTGGTCTGAGCCGGAGTGGGCATGCGCAGTAGTGGGCCTGTGCGCGCATGCGCAGTAGTGGTCCCGGGTGCGCATCCGCAGTAGTGAGTCCGAGTGCGCATGAGCAGTAGTGACCCCGAGTGCGCATGCACAGTAGTGAGCCCGATTGCGCATCCGCAGTAGTGAGTCCGAGTGCGCATGGACAGTAGTGACCCCGAATGCGCATGAGCAGTTTTGAGTCCGAGTGCGCATGAGCAGTAGTGACCCCGAGTGCGGATGCACAGGAGTGAGCCCGAGTGCGCATGAGCAGTAGTGAGACCGAGCGCGCATCCGCAGTAGTGAGTCCGAGTGCGCATGCGCAGTAGTGACCCCGAATGCGCATGAGCAGTAGTGAGTCCGAGTGCGCATGCACAGTAGTGACCCCGAATGCGCATGAGCAGTTTTGAGTCCGAGTGCGCATGAGCAGTAGTGACCCCGAGTGCGCATGAGCAGTAGTGAGTCCGAGTGCGCATCAGCAGTAGTGACCCCGAGTGCGCATGCACAGTAGTGAGCCCGTGTGCGCATGCGCAGAAGTGAGCTCGAATGCGCATGTGCAGGTCTGAGCCGGAGTGCGCATGCGCAGTAGTGGGCCAATGCGCGCATGCGCAGCAGTGGGCCCGTGTTCGCATGCGCAGTACTGAGCCCGAGCGCGCATCCGCAATAGTGAGTCCGAGTGCGCATGCGCAGTAGTGACCCCGAATGCGCATGAGCAGTAGTGAGTCCGAGTGCGCATGAGCAGTAGTGACCCCGAGTGCGCATGAGCAGTAGTGAATCCGAGTGCGCATGAGCAGTAGTGGGCCCGTGCGCGCATGCGCAATAGTGAGCCCGTGTGCGCATGCGCAGTAGTGAGCCCGACCGCGCATCCGCAGTAGTGAGTCCGAGTGCGCATGCGCAGTAGTGACCCCGAATGCGCATTAGCAGTAGTGAATCCGAGTGCGCATGAGCAGTAGTGACCGCGAGTGCGCATGCACAGTAGTGAGCCCGATTGCGCATCCGCAGTAGTGAGTCCGTGTGCGCATGTGCAGGTCTGAGCCGGAGTGCGCATGCGCAGTAGTGGGCCCGTGCGCGCATGCGCAGTAGTGAGCCCGTGTGCGCATGCGCAGTAGTGAGCCCGAACGCGCATCCGCAGTAGTGAGTCCGAGTGCGCATGCGCAGTAGTGACCCCGAATGCGCATGAGCAGTAGTGAGTCCGAGTGCGCATGAGCAGTAGTGACCCCGAGTGCGCATGCACAGTAGTGAGTCCGAGTGCGCATGAGCAGTAGTGAGACCGATTGCGCATGAGCAGTAGTGACCCCGAGTGCGCATGCACAGTAGTGAGTCCGAGTGCGCATGAGCAGTAATGACCCCGAATGCGCATGAGCAGTAGTGAGTCCGAGTGCGCATGAGCAGTAGTGACCCCGAGTGCGCATGAGCAGTAGTGAGTTCGAGTGCGCGTGAGCAGTAGTGACCCCGAGTGCGCATGCACAGTAGTGAGCCCGATTGCGCATCCGCAGTAGTGAGGCTGTGTGCGCATGTGCAGGTCTGAGCCGGAGTGCGCGTGAGCAGTAGTGACCGAGAGTGCGCATGCACAGTAGTGAGCCCGAGTGCGCATGAGCAGTAGTGAGTCCGAGTGCGCATGAGCAGTAGTGACCCCGAGTGCGCGTGCACAGTAGTGCGCCCCTGTGCGCATGAGCAGTAGTGAGTCCGAGTGCGCGTGAGCAGTAGTGAGTCCGTGTGCGCATGTGCAGGTCTGAGCCGGAGTGCGCATGCGCAGTAGTGGGCCTGTGCGCGCATGCGCAGTAGTGAGCCCGGGTGCGCATGCGCAGTAGTGAGCCCGAGCGCGCATCCGCAGTAGTGAGCCCGAGCGCGCATGCGCAGTGGTGAGTCCGATTGCGCATGTGCAGGTCTGAGCCGGAGTGCGCATGCGCAGTAGTGGGCCCGAGCGCGCATCCGCAGTAGTGAGTCCCAGTGCGCATGCGCAGTAGTGAATCCGAGTGCGCATGAGCAGTAGTGACCGCGAGTGCGCATGAGCAGTAGTGAGTCCGAGTGCGCATGAGCAGTAGTGACCCCGAGTGCGCATGAGCAGTAGTGACCCCGAGTGCGCATGCACAGTAGTGAGCCCGATTGCGCATCCGCAGTAGTGAGTCCGTGTGCGCATGTGCAGGTCTGAGCCGGAGTGCGCATGCGCAGTAGTGGGCCCGTGCGCGCATGCGCAGTAGTGAGCCCGTGTGCGCATGCGCAGTAGTGAGCCCGAGCGCGCATCCGCAGTAGTGAGTCCGAGTGCGCATGCGCAGTGGTGACCCAGAATGCGCATGAGCAGTAGTGAGTCCGAGTGCGCATGAGCAGTAGTGACCCCGAGTGCGCATGAGCAGTAGCGAGTCCGAGTGCGCATCAGCAGTAGTGACCCCGAGTGCGCATGAGCAGTAGTGACCCCGAGTGCGCATGCACAGTAGTGAGCCCGTGTGCGCATGCGCAGAAGTGAGCTCGAATGCGCATGTGCAGGTCTGAGCCGGAGTGCGCATGCGCAGTAGTGGGCCCGTGCGCGCATGAGCAGTAGTGAGTCCGAGTGCGCGTGAGCAGTAGTGACCCCAAGTGCGCATGAGCAGTAGTGACCCCGAGTGCGCATGAGCAGTAATGACCCCGAGTGCGCATGCACAGTAGTGAGCCCGATTGCGCATCCGCAGTAGTGAGTCCGTGTGCGCATGTGCTGGTCTGAGCCGGAGTGGGCATGCGCAGTAGTGGGCCTGTGCGCGCATGCGCAGTAGTGGTCCCGGGTGCGCATCCGCAGTAGTGAGTCCGAGTGCGCATGAGCAGTAGTGACCCCGAGTGCGCATGCACAGTAGTGAGCCCGATTGCGCATCCGCAGTAGTGAGTCCGAGTGCGCATGGACAGTAGTGACCCCGAATGCGCATGAGCAGTTTTGAGTCCGAGTGCGCATGAGCAGTAGTGACCCCGAGTGCGGATGCACAGGAGTGAGCCCGAGTGCGCATGAGCAGTAGTGAGACCGAGCGCGCATCCGCAGTAGTGAGTCCGAGTGCGCATGCGCAGTAGTGACCCCGAATGCGCATGAGCAGTAGTGAGTCCGAGTGCGCATGCACAGTAGTGACCCCGAATGCGCATGAGCAGTTTTGAGTCCGAGTGCGCATGAGCAGTAGTGACCCCGAGTGCGCATGAGCAGTAGTGAGTCCGAGTGCGCATCAGCAGTAGTGACCCCGAGTGCGCATGCACAGTAGTGAGCCCGTGTGCGCATGCGCAGAAGTGAGCTCGAATGCGCATGTGCAGGTCTGAGCCGGAGTGCGCATGCGCAGTAGTGGGCCAATGCGCGCATGCGCAGCAGTGGGCCCGTGTTCGCATGCGCAGTACTGAGCCCGAGCGCGCATCCGCAATAGTGAGTCCGAGTGCGCATGCGCAGTAGTGACCCCGAATGCGCATGAGCAGTAGTGAGTCCGAGTGCGCATGAGCAGTAGTGACCCCGAGTGCGCATGAGCAGTAGTGAATCCGAGTGCGCATGAGCAGTAGTGGGCCCGTGCGCGCATGCGCAATAGTGAGCCCGTGTGCGCATGCGCAGTAGTGAGCCCGACCGCGCATCCGCAGTAGTGAGTCCGAGTGCGCATGCGCAGTAGTGACCCCGAATGCGCATTAGCAGTAGTGAATCCGAGTGCGCATGAGCAGTAGTGACCGCGAGTGCGCATGCACAGTAGTGAGCCCGATTGCGCATCCGCAGTAGTGAGTCCGTGTGCGCATGTGCAGGTCTGAGCCGGAGTGCGCATGCGCAGTAGTGGGCCCGTGCGCGCATGCGCAGTAGTGAGCCCGTGTGCGCATGCGCAGTAGTGAGCCCGAACGCGCATCCGCAGTAGTGAGTCCGAGTGCGCATGCGCAGTAGTGACCCCGAATGCGCATGAGCAGTAGTGAGTCCGAGTGCGCATGAGCAGTAGTGACCCCGAGTGCGCATGCACAGTAGTGAGTCCGAGTGCGCATGAGCAGTAGTGAGACCGATTGCGCATGAGCAGTAGTGACCCCGAGTGCGCATGCACAGTAGTGAGTCCGAGTGCGCATGAGCAGTAATGACCCCGAATGCGCATGAGCAGTAGTGAGTCCGAGTGCGCATGAGCAGTAGTGACCCCGAGTGCGCATGAGCAGTAGTGAGTTCGAGTGCGCGTGAGCAGTAGTGACCCCGAGTGCGCATGCACAGTAGTGAGCCCGATTGCGCATCCGCAGTAGTGAGGCTGTGTGCGCATGTGCAGGTCTGAGCCGGAGTGCGCGTGAGCAGTAGTGACCGAGAGTGCGCATGCACAGTAGTGAGCCCGAGTGCGCATGAGCAGTAGTGAGTCCGAGTGCGCATGAGCAGTAGTGACCCCGAGTGCGCGTGCACAGTAGTGCGCCCCTGTGCGCATGAGCAGTAGTGAGTCCGAGTGCGCGTGAGCAGTAGTGAGTCCGTGTGCGCATGTGCAGGTCTGAGCCGGAGTGCGCATGCGCAGTAGTGGGCCTGTGCGCGCATGCGCAGTAGTGAGCCCGGGTGCGCATGCGCAGTAGTGAGCCCGAGCGCGCATCCGCAGTAGTGAGCCCGAGCGCGCATGCGCAGTGGTGAGTCCGATTGCGCATGTGCAGGTCTGAGCCGGAGTGCGCATGCGCAGTAGTGGGCCCGAGCGCGCATCCGCAGTAGTGAGTCCCAGTGCGCATGCGCAGTAGTGAATCCGAGTGCGCATGAGCAGTAGTGACCGCGAGTGCGCATGAGCAGTAGTGAGTCCGAGTGCGCATGAGCAGTAGTGACCCCGAGTGCGCATGAGCAGTAGTGACCCCGAGTGCGCATGCACAGTAGTGAGCCCGATTGCGCATCCGCAGTAGTGAGTCCGTGTGCGCATGTGCAGGTCTGAGCCGGAGTGCGCATGCGCAGTAGTGGGCCCGTGCGCGCATGCGCAGTAGTGAGCCCGTGTGCGCATGCGCAGTAGTGAGCCCGAGCGCGCATCCGCAGTAGTGAGTCCGAGTGCGCATGCGCAGTGGTGACCCAGAATGCGCATGAGCAGTAGTGAGTCCGAGTGCGCATGAGCAGTAGTGACCCCGAGTGCGCATGAGCAGTAGCGAGTCCGAGTGCGCATCAGCAGTAGTGACCCCGAGTGCGCATGAGCAGTAGTGACCCCGAGTGCGCATGCACAGTAGTGAGCCCGTGTGCGCATGCGCAGAAGTGAGCTCGAATGCGCATGTGCAGGTCTGAGCCGGAGTGCGCATGCGCAGTAGTGGGCCCGTGCGCGCATGCGCAGTAGTGAGCCCGTGTGCGCATGCGCAGTAGTGAGCCCGAACGCGCATCCGCAGTAGTGAGTCCGAGTGCGCATGCGCAGTAGTGACCCCGAATGCGCATGAGCAGTAGTGAGTCCGAGTGCGCATGAGCAGTAGTGACCCCGAGTGCGCATGCACAGTAGTGAGCCCGAGTGCGCATGAGCAGTAGTGAGTCCGAGTGCGCATGAGCAGTAGTGACCCCGAGTGCGCATGCACAGTAGTGAGTCCGAGTGCGCATGAGCAGTAATGACCCCGAATGCGCATGCTCAGTAGTGAGTCCGAGTGCGCATGGGCAGTAGTGACCCCGAGTGCGCATGAGCAGTAGTGAGTCCGAGTGCGCGTGAGCAGTAGTGACCCCGAGTGCGCATGCACAGTAGTGAGCCCGAGTGCGCATGAGCAGGAGTGAGTCCGAGTGCGCATGTGCAGGTCAGAGCCGGAGTGCGCATGCGCAGTAGTGGGCCCGTGCGCGCATGCGCAGAAGTGAGCTCGAATGCGCATGTGCAGGTCTGAGCCGGAGTGCGCATGCGCAGTAGTGGGCCCGATTGTGCATCCGCAGTAGTGAGTCCGAGTGCGCATGAGCAGTAGTGACCCCGAGTGCGCATGCACAGTAGTGAGCCCGAGTGCGCATGAGCAGTAGTGAGCCCGAGTGCGCGTGAGCAGTAGTGACCCCAAGTGCGCATGAGCAGTAGTGACCCCGAGTGCGCATGAGCAGTAATGACCCCGAGTGCGCATGCACAGTAGTGAGCCCGATTGCGCATCCGCAGTAGTGAGTCCGTGTGCGCATGTGCTGGTCTGAGCCGGAGTGGGCATGCGCAGTAGTGGGCCTGTGCGCGCATGCGCAGTAGTGGTCCCGGGTGCGCATCCGCAGTAGTGAGTCCGAGTGCGCATGAGCAGTAGTGACCCCGAGTGCGCATGCACAGTAGTGAGCCCGATTGCGCATCCGCAGTAGTGAGTCCGAGTGCGCATGGACAGTAGTGACCCCGAATGCGCATGAGCAGTTTTGAGTCCGAGTGCGCATGAGCAGTAGTGACCCCGAGTGCGGATGCACAGGAGTGAGCCCGAGTGCGCATGAGCAGTAGTGAGACCGAGCGCGCATCCGCAGTAGTGAGTCCGAGTGCGCATGCGCAGTAGTGACCCCGAATGCGCATGAGCAGTAGTGAGTCCGAGTGCGCATGCACAGTAGTGACCCCGAATGCGCATGAGCAGTTTTGAGTCCGAGTGCGCATGAGCAGTAGTGACCCCGAGTGCGCATGAGCAGTAGTGAGTCCGAGTGCGCATCAGCACTAGTGACCCCGAGTGCGCATGCACAGTAGTGAGCCCGTGTGCGCATGCGCAGAAGTGAGCTCGAATGCGCATGTGCAGGTCTGAGCCGGAGTGCGCATGCGCAGTAGTGGGCCAATGCGCGCATGCGCAGCAGTGGGCCCGTGTTCGCATGCGCAGTACTGAGCCCGAGCGCGCATCCGCAATAGTGAGTCCGAGTGCGCATGCGCAGTAGTGACCCCGAATGCGCATGAGCAGTAGTGAGTCCGAGTGCGCATGAGCAGTAGTGACCCCGAGTGCGCATGAGCAGTAGTGAATCCGAGTGCGCATGAGCAGTAGTGGGCCCGTGCGCGCATGCGCAATAGTGAGCCCGTGTGCGCATGCGCAGTAGTGAGCCCGACCGCGCATCCGCAGTAGTGAGTCCGAGTGCGCATACGCAGTAGTGACCCCGAATGCGCATTAGCAGTAGTGAATCCGAGTGCGCATGAGCAGTAGTGACCGCGAGTGCGCATGAGCAGTAGTGAGTCCGAGTGCGCATGAGCAGTAGTGACCCCGAGTGCGCATGAGCAGTAGTGACCCCGAGTGCGCATGCACAGTAGTGAGCCCGATTGCGCATCCGCAGTAGTGAGTCCGTGTGCGCATGTGCAGGTCTGAGCCGGAGTGCGCATGCGCAGTAGTGGGCCCGTGCGCGCATGCGCAGTAGTGAGCCCGTGTGCGCATGCGCAGTAGTGAGCCCGAGCGCGCATCCGCAGTAGTGAGTCCGAGTGCGCATGCGCAGTGGTGACCCCGAATGCGCATGAGCAGTAGTGAGTCCGAGTGCGCATGAGCAGTAGTGACCCCGAGTGCGCATGAGCAGTAGCGAGTCCGAGTGCGCATCAGCAGTAGTGACCCCGAGTGCGCATGAGCAGTAGTGACCCCGAGTGCGCATGCACAGTAGTGAGCCCGTGTGCGCATGCGCAGAAGTGAGCTCGAATGCGCATGTGCAGGTCTGAGCCGGAGTGCGCATGCGCAGTAGTGGGCCCGTGCGCGCATGCGCAGTAGTGAGCCCGTGTGCGCATGCGCAGTAGTGAGCCCGAACGCGCATCCGCAGTAGTGAGTCCGAGTGCGCATGCGCAGTAGTGACCCCGAATGCGCATGAGCAGTAGTGAGTCCGAGTGCGCATGAGCAGTAGTGACCCCGAGTGCGCATGCACAGTAGTGAGTCCGAGTGCGCATGAGCAGTAGTGAGACCGATTGCGCATGAGCAGTAGTGACCCCGAGTGCGCATGCACAGTAGTGAGTCCGAGTGCGCATGAGCAGTAATGACCCCGAATGCGCATGAGCAGTAGTGAGTCCGAGTGCGCATGAGCAGTAGTGACCCCGAGTGCGCATGAGCAGTAGTGAGTCCGAGTGCGCGTGAGCAGTAGTGACCCCGAGTGCGCATGCACAGTAGTGAGCCCGAGTGCGCATGAGCAGTAGTGAGTCCGAGTGCGCATGAGCAGTAGTGACCCCGAGTGCGTGTGCACAGTAGTGAGCCCGAGTGCGCATGAGCAGTAGTGAGTCCGAGTGCGCGTGAGCAGTAGTGACCCCGAGTGCGCATGAGCAGTAGTGAGTCCGAGTGCGCATGAGCAGTAGTGACCCCGAGTGCGCATGAGCAGTAGTGACCCCGAGTGGGCATGCACAGTAGTGAGCCCGATTGCGCATCCGTAGTAGTGAGCCCGTGTGCGCATGTGCAGGTCTGAGCCGGAGTGCGCATGCGCAGTGGTGGGCCCGTGCGCGCATGCGCAGTAGTGAGCCCGGGAGCGCATGCGCAGTAGTGAGCCCGAGCGCGCATCCGCAGTAGTGAGCCGGAGCACGCATACGCAGTAGTGAGTCCGATTGCGCATGTGCAGGTCTGAGCCGGAATGCGCATGCGCAGTAGTGGGCCCGTGCGCGCATGCGCAGAAGTGAGCTCGAATTCGCATGTGCAGGTCTGAGCCGGAGTGCGCATGCGCAGTAGTGGGCCCGATTGTGCATCCGCAGTAGTGAGTCCGAGTGCTCATGAGCAGTAGTGACCCCGAGTGCGCATGCACAGTAGT
The DNA here is from genome assembly GCA_963576845.1 of Megachile leachella. NCBI lineage: Eukaryota > Metazoa > Arthropoda > Insecta > Hymenoptera > Megachilidae > Megachile > Megachile leachella. Next base: position 924,869 of record CAUYWW010000054.1, read on the forward strand.
GAGCCCGAGTGCGCATGAGCAGTAGTGAGTCCGAGTGCGCATGAGCAGTAGTGAGTCCGAGTGCGCATCAGCAATAGTGACCCCGAGTGCGCATGAGCAGTAGTGACCCCGAGTGCGCATGCACAGTAGTGAGCCCGATTGCGCATCCGCAGTAGTGAGGCTGTGTGCGCATGTGCAGGTCTGAGCCGGAGTGCGCGTGAGCAGTAGTGACCGAGAGTGCGCATGCACAGTAGTGAGCCCGAGTGCGCATGAGCAGTAGTGAGTCCGAGTGCGCATGAGCAGTAGTGACCCCGAGTGCGCGTGCACAGTAGTGCGCCCCTGTGCGCATGAGCAGTAGTGAGTCCGAGTGCGCGTGAGCAGTAGTGACCCCAAGTGCGCATGAGCAGTAGTGAGTCCGAGTGCGCATGAGCAGTAGTGACCCCGAGTGCGCATGAGTAGTAATGACCCCGAGTGCGCATGCACAGTAGTGAGCCCGATTGCGCATCCGCAGTAGTGAGTCCGTGTGCGCATGTGCAGGTCTGAGCAGGAGTGCGCATGCGCAGTAGTGGGCCTGTGCGCGCATGCGCAGTAGTGAGCCCGGGTGCGCATGCGCAGTAGTGAGCCCGAGCGCGCATCCGCAGTAGTGAGCCCGAGCGCGCATGCGCAGTGGTGAGTCCGATTGCGCATGTGCAGGTCTGAGCCGGAGTGCGCATGCGCAGTAGTGGGCCCGAGCGCGCATCCGCAGTAGTGAGTCCGAGTGCGCATGCGCAGTAGTGACCCCGAATGCGCATGAGTAGTAGTGAGTTCGAGTGCGCATAAGCAGTAGTGACCCCGAGTGCGCATGAGCAGTAGTGACCCCAAGTGCGCATGAGCAGTAGTGACCCCGAGTGCGCATGCACAGTAGTGAGCCCGATTGCGCATCCGCAGTAGTGAGTCCGTGTGCGCATGTGCAGGTCTGAGCCGGAGTGCGCATGCGCAGTAGTGGGCCCGTGCGCGCATGCGCAGTAGTGAGCCCGTGTGCGCATGCGCAGTAGTGAGCCCGAATGCGCATGAGCAGTAGTGAGTCCGAGTGCGCATGAGCAGTAGTGACCCCGAGTGCGCATGAGCAGTAGTGACCCCGAGTGCCCATGAGCAGTAGTGAGCCCGAGTGATGCCCACTTGGACGCCGACCGCTTGGACGCGTCCCGGTTGGACGGTCCCGATTCGACTCGTTCCAATTCGAAGCGGTGCCGATTGGACGCGTTCCAATTCTAAGCAGGGCTTATAGAACCTAACCTAACCAAATCTAAGCTCTTCGAATTGGGACGCGTCCAATCGGCACCGCTTCGAATTGGAACGCGTCGAATCGGGACCGTCCAAACGGAACGCGTCCAATCGGTCGACGTCCAAGTGGGACACCCCCGTGAGCCCGAGTGCGCATGAGCAGTTTTGAGTCCGAGTGCGCATGAGCAGTAGTGACCCCGAGTGCGCATGCACAGTAGTGAGCCCGTGTGCGCATGCACAGTAGTGAGCCCGTGTGCGCATGCGCAGAAGTGAGCTCGAATGCGCATGTGCAGGTCTGAGCCGGAGTGCGCATGCGCAGTAGTGGCCCGTGCGCGCATGCGCAGTAGTGAGCCCGTGTGCGCATGCGCAGTAGTGAGCCCGAGCGCGCATCCGCAGTAGTGAGTCCGAGTGCGCATGCGCAGTAGTGACCCCGAATGCGCATGAGCAGTAATGAGTCCGAGTGCGCATGAGCAGTAGTGACCCCGAGTGCGGATGCACAGTAGTGAGCCCGAGTGCGCATGAGCAGTAGTGAGACCGAGCGCGCATCCGCAGTAGTGAGTCCGAGTGCGCATGCGCAGTAGTGACCCCGAATGCGCATGAGCAGTAGTGAGTCCGAGTGCGCATGAGCAGTAGTGACCCCGAGTGCGCATGCACAGTAGTGAGCCCGATTGCGCATCCGCAGTAGTGAGTCCGAGTGCGCATGCACAGTAGTGACCCCGAATGCGCATGAGCAGTTTTGAGTCCGAGTGCGCATGAGCAGTAGTGACACCGAGTGCGCATGAGCAGTAGTGAGTCCGAGTGCGCATCAGCAGTAGTGACCCCGAGTGCGCATGCACAGTAGTGAGCCCGTGTGCGCATGCGCAGAAGTGAGCTCGAATGCGCATGTGCAGGTCTGAGCCGGAGTGCGCATGTGCAGTAGTGGGCCCATGCGCGCATGCGCAGCAGTGGGCCCGTGTTCGCATGCGCAGTACTGAGCCCGAGCGCGCATCCGCAATAGTGAGTCCGAGTGCGCATGCGCAGTAGTGACCCCGAATGCGCATTAGCAGTAGCGAATCCGAGTGCGCATGAGCAGTAGTGACCGCGAGTGCGCATGAGCAGTAGTGAGTCCGAGTGCGCATGAGCAGTAGTGACCCCGAGTGCGCATGAGCAGTAGTGAGTCCGAGTGCGCATGCGCAGAAGTGAGCTCGAATGCGCATGTGCAGGTCTGAGCCGGACTGCGCATGCGCAGTAGTGAGCCCGATTGCGCATCCGCAGTAGTGAGTCTGTGTGCGCATGTGCAGGTCTGAGCCGGAGTGCGCATGCGCAATAGTGGGCCCGTGCGCGCATGCGCAGTAGTGAGCCCGGGTGCGCATGCGCAGTAGTGAGCCCGAGCGCGCATCCGCAGTAGTGAGCCCGATTGCGCATCCGCAGTAGTGAGTCCGTGTGCGCATGTGCAGGTCTGAGCCGGAGTGCGCATGCGCAGTAGTGGGCCCGTGCGCGCATGCGCAGTAGTGAGCCCGTGTGCGCATGCGCAGTAGTGAGCCCGAGCGCGCATCCGCAGTAGTGAGTCCGAGTGCGCATGCGCAGTAGTGACCCCGAATGCGCATTAGCAGTGTCGAATCCGAGTGCGCATGAGCAGTAGTGACCGCGAGTGCGCATGAGCAGTAGTGAGTCCGAGTGCGCATGAGCAGTAGTGACCCCGAGTGCGCATGAGCAGTAGTGACCCCGAGTGCGCATGCACAGTAGTGAGCCCGATTGCGCATCCGCAGTAGTGAGTCCGTGTGCGCATGTGCAGGTCTGAGCCGGAGTGCGCATGCGCAGTAGTGGGCCCGTGCGCGCATGCGCAGTAGTGAGCCCGTGTGCGCATGCGCAGTAGTGAGCCCGAGCGCGCATCCGCAGTAGTGAGTCCGAGTGCGCATGCGCAGTGGTGACCCCGAATGCGCATGAGCAGTAGTGAGTCCGAGCGCGCATCCGCAGTAGTGAGTCCGAGTGCGCATGCGCAGTGGTGACCCTGAATGCGCATGAGCAGTAGTGAGTCCGAGTGCGCATGAGCAGTAGTGACCCCGAGTGCGCATGAGCAGTAGCGAGTCCGAGTGCGCATGCGCAGTAGTGGGCCCGTGCGCGCATGCGCAGTAGTGAGCCCGTGTGCGCATGCGCAGTAGTGAGCCCGAACGCGCATCCGCAGTAGTGAGTCCGAGTGCGCATGCGCAGTAGTGACCCCGAATGCGCATGAGCAGTAGTGAGTCCGAGTGCGCATGAGCAGTAGTGACCCCTAGTGCGCATGCACAGTAGTGAGCCCGAGTGCGCATGAGCAGTAGTGAGTCCGAGTGCGCATGAGCAGTAATGACCCCGAATGCGAATGAGCAGTAGTGAGTCCGAGTGCGCATGAGCAGTAGTGACCCCGAGTGCGCATGAGCAGTAGTGAGTCCGAGTGCGCATGAGCAGTAGTGACCCCGAGTGCGCATGCACAGTAGTGAGTCCGAGTGCGCATGAGCAGTAATGACCCCGAATGCGAATGAGCAGTAGTGAGTCGGAGTGCGCATGAGCAGTAGTGACCCCGAGTGCGTGTGCACAGTAGTGAGCCCGAGTGCGCATGAGCAGTAGTGAGTCCGAGTGCGCGTGAGCAGTAGTGACCCCGAGTGCGCATGAGCAGTAGTGAGTCCGAGTGCGCATGAGCAGTAGTGACCCCGAGTGCGCATGAGCAGTAGTGACCCCGAGTGCGCATGCACAGTAGTGAGCCCGTGTGCGCATGCGCAGAAGTGAGCTCGAATGCGCATGTGCAGGTCTGAGCCGGAGTGCGCATGCGCAGTAGTGGGCCCGATTGTGCATCCGCAGTAGTGAGTCCGAGTGCGCATGAGCAGTAGTGAGTCCGAGTGCGCATGAGCAGTAGTGACCCCGAGTGCGCATGAGCAGTAGTGAGTCCGAGTGCGCGTGAGCAGTAGTGACCCCGAGTGCGCATGCACAGTAGCGAGTCCGAGTGCGCATGAGCAGTAGTGACCCCGAGTGCGCATGAGCAGTAGTGAGTCCGAGTGCGCGTGAGCAGTAGTGACCCCAAGTGCGCATGAGCAGTAGTGAGTCCGAGTGCGCATGAGCAGTAGTGACCCCGAGTGCGCATGAGCAGTAGTGACCCCGAGTGCGCATGCACAGTAGTGAGCCCGATTGCGCATCCGCAGTAGTGAGTCCGTGTGCGCATGTGCAGGTCTGAGCCGGAGTGCGCATGCGCAGTAGTGGGCCCGTGCGCGCATGCGCAGTCGTGAGCCCGGGTGCGCATGCGCAGTAGTGAGCCCGAGCGCGCATCCGCAGTAGTGAGCCCGAGCGCGCATGCGCAGTGGTGAGTCCGATTGCGCATGTGCAGGTCTGAGCCGGAGTGCGCATGAGCAGTAGTGAGTCCGAGTGCGCATGAGCAGTAGTGACCCCGAGTGCGCGTGCACAGTAGTGCGCCCCTGTGCGCATGAGCAGTAGTGACTCCGAATGCGCATTAGCAGTAGTGAATCCGAGTGCGCATGAGCAGTAGTGACCGCGAGTGCGCATGAGCAGTAGTGAGTCCGAGTGCGCATGAGCAGTAGTGACCCCGAGTGCGCATGAGCAGTAGTGACCCCGAGTGCGCATGCACAGTAGTGAGCCCGATTGCGCATCCGCAGTAGTGAGTCCGTGTGCGCATGTGCAGGTCTGACCCGGAGTGCGCATGCGCAGTAGTGGGCCCGTGCGCGCATGCGCAGTAATGAGCCCGTGTGCGCATGCGCAGTAGTGAGCCCGAGCGCGCATCCGCACTAGTGAGTCCGAGTGTGCATGCGCAGTAGTGACCCCGAATGCGCATGAGCTGTAGTGAGTCCGAGTGCGCATGAGCAGTAGTGACCCCGAGTGCGCATGAGCAGTAGTGAGTCCGAGTGCGCACCAGCAATAGTGACCCCGAGTGCGCATGAGCAGTAGTGACCCCGAGTGCGCATGCACAGTAGTGAGCCCGATTGCGCATCCGCAGTAGTGAGGCTGTGTGCGCATGTGCAGGTCTGAGCCGGAGTGCGCGTGAGCAGTAGTGACCGAGAGTGCGCATGCACAGTAGTGAGCCCGAGTGCGCGTGCACAGTAGTGCGCCCCTGTGCGCATGAGCAGTAGTGAGTCCGAGTGCGCGTGAGCAGTAGTGACCCCAAGTGCGCATCCGCAGTAGTGAGTCCGTGTGCGCATGCGCAGTAGTGAGCCCGAGCGCGCATCCGCAGTAGTGAGCCCGAGCGCGCATGCGCAGTGGTGAGTCCGATTGCGCATGTGCAGGTCTGAGCCGGAGTGCGCATGCGCAGTAGTGGGCCCGAGCGCGCATCCGCAGTAGTGAGTCCGAGTGCGCATGCGCAGTAGTGAATCCGAGTGCGCATGAGCAGTAGTGACCGCGAGTGCGCATGAGCAGTAGTGAGTCCGAGTGCGCATGCGCAGTAGTGACCCCGAATGCGCATGAGCAGTAGTGAGTCCGAGTGCGCATGAGCAGTAGTGACCCCGAGTGCGCATGCACAGTAGTGAGCCCGAGTGCGCATGAGCAGTAGTGAGTCCGAGTGCGCATGAGCAGTAGTGACCCCGAGTGCGCATGCACAGTAGTGAGTCCGAGTGCGCATGAGCAGTAATGACCCCGAATGCGCATGAGCAGTAGTGAGTCCGAGTGCGCATGGGCAGTAGTGACCCCGAGTGCGCATGAGCAGTAGTGAGTCCGAGTGCGCGTGAGCAGTAGTGACCCCGAGTGCGCATGCACAGTAGTGAGCCCGAGTGCGCATGAGCAGGAGTGAGTCCGAGTGCGCATGTGCAGGTCTGAGCCGGAGTGCGCATGCGCAGTAGTGGGCCCGTGCGCGCATGCGCAGAAGTGAGCTCGAATGCGCATGTGCAGGTCTGAGCCGGAGTGCGCATGCGCAGTAGTGGGCCCGATTGTGCATCCGCAGTAGTGAGTCCGAGTGCGCATGAGCAGTAGTGACCCCGAGTGCGCATGCACAGTAGTGAGCCCGAGTGCGCATGAGCAGTAGTGAGTCCGAGTGCGCGTGAGCAGTAGTGACCCCAAGTGCGCATGAGCAGTAGTGACCCCGAGTGCGCATGAGCAGTAATGACCCCGAGTGCGCATGCACAGTAGTGAGCCCGATTGCGCATCCGCAGTAGTGAGTCCGTGTGCGCATGTGCTGGTCTGAGCCGGAGTGGGCATGCGCAGTAGTGGGCCTGTGCGCGCATGCGCAGTAGTGGTCCCGGGTGCGCATCCGCAGTAGTGAGTCCGAGTGCGCATGAGCAGTAGTGACCCCGAGTGCGCATGCACAGTAGTGAGCCCGATTGCGCATCCGCAGTAGTGAGTCCGAGTGCGCATGCACAGTAGTGACCCCGAATGCGCATGAGCAGTTTTGAGTCCGAGTGCGCATGAGCAGTAGTGACCCCGAGTGCGCATGAGCAGTAGTGAGTCCGAGTGCGCATCAGCAGTAGTGACCCCGAGTGCGCATGCACAGTAGTGAGCCCGTGTGCGCAGGCGCAGAAGTGAGCTCGAATGCGCATGTGCAGGTCTGAGCCGGAGTGCGCATGCGCAGCAGTGGGACCGTGCGCGCATGCGCAGCAGTGGGCCCGTGTTCGCATGCGCAGCACTGAGCCCGAGCGCGCATCCGCAATAGTGAGTCCGAGTGCGCATGCGCAGTAGTGACCCCGAATGCGCATGAGCAGTAGTGAGTCCGGGTGCGCATGCGCAGTAGTGAGCCCGATTGCGCATCCGCAGTAGTGAGTCCGTGTGCGCATGTGCAGGTCTGAGCCGGAGTGCGCATGCGCAATAGTGGGCCCGTGCGCGCATGCGCAGTAGTGAGCCCGGGTGCGCATGCGCAGTAGTGAGCCCGAGCGCGCATGCACAGTAGTGAGCCCGATTGCGCATCCGCAGTAGTGAGTCCGTGTGCGCATGTGCAGGTCTGAGCCGGAGTGCGCATGCGCAGTAGTGGGCCCGTGCGCGCATGCGCAGTCGTAAGCCCGGGTGCGCATGCGCAGTAGTGAGCCCGAGCGCGCATCCGCAGTAGTGAGCCCGAGCGCGCATGCGCAGTGGTGAGTCCGATTGCGCATGTGCAGGTCTGAGCCGGAGTGCGCATGCGCAGTAGTGGGCCCGTGCGCGCATGCGCACCTAGTGAGCCCGTGTGCGCATGCGCAGTAGTGAGCCCGAGCGCGCATCCGCAGTAGTGAGTTCGAGTGCGCATGCGCAGTAGTGACCCCGAATACGCATGAGCAGTAGTGACCCCGAGTGCGCATGCACAGTAGTGTACCCGTGTGCGCATGCGCAGAAGTGAGCTCGAATGCGCATGTGCAGGTCTGAGCCCGAGTGCGCATGAGCAGTAGTGAGTCCGAGTGCGCATGAGCAGTAGTGACCCCGAGTGCGCGTGCACAGTAGTGCGCCCCTGTGCGCATGAGCAGTAGTGAGTCCGAATGCGCATTAGCAGTAGTGAATCCGAGTGCGCATGAGCAGTAGTGACCGCGAGTGCGCATGAGCAGTAGTGAGTCCGAGTGCGCATGAGCAGTAGTGACCCCGAGTGCGCATGAGCAGTAGTGACCCCGAGTGCGCATGCACAGTAGTGAGCCCGATTGCGCATCCGCAGTAGTGAGTCCGTGTGCGCATGTGCAGGTCTGACCCGGAGTGCGCATGCGCAGTAGTGGGCCCGAGCGCGCATGCGCAGTAGTGAGCCCGTGTGCGCATGCGCAGTAGTGAGTCCGTGTGCGCATGTGCAGGTCTGAGCCGGAGTGCGCATGAGCAGTAGTGAGTCCGAGTGCGCGTGAGCAGTAGTGTCCCCGAGTGCGCATGAGCAGTAGTGAGTCCGAGTGCGCATGAGCAGTAGTGACCCCGAGTGCGCATGAGCAGTAGTGACCCCGAGTGCGCATGCACAGTAGTGAGCCCGTGTGCGCATGCGCAGAAGTGAGCTCGAATGCGCATGTGCAGGTCTGAGCCGGAGTGCGCATGCGCAGTAGTGGGCCCGATTGTGCATCCGCAGTAGTGAGTCCGAGTGCGCATGAGCAGTAGTGTGTCCGAGTGCGCATGAGCAGTAGTGACCCCGAGTGCGCATGAGCAGTAGTGAGCCCGAGTGCGCATGAGCAGTGGTGAGTCCGAGTGCGTGTGAGCAGTAGTGACCCCGAGTGCGCATGCACAGTAGTGAGTCCGAGTGCGCATGAGCAGTAGTGACCCCGAGTGCGCATGAGCAGTAGTGAGTCCGAGTGCGCGTGAGCAGTAGTGACCCCGAGTGCGCATGAGCAGTAGTGACCCCGAGTGCGCATGAGCAGTAGTGAGTCCGAGTGCGCATGAGAAGTAGTGACCCCGAGTGCGCGTGCACAGTAGTGCGCCCCTGTGCGCATGAGCAGTAGTGAGTCCGAGTGCGCGTGAGCAGTAGTGACCCCGAGTGCGCATGCACAGTAGTGAGCCCGATTGCGCATCCGCAGTAGTGAGTCCGTGTGCGCATGTGCAGGTCTGAGCCGGAGTGCGCATGCGCAGTAGTGGGCCCGTGCGCGCATGCGCAGTAGTGAGCCCGGGTGCGCATGCGCAGTAGTGAGCCCGAGCGCGCATCCGCAGTAGTGAGCCCGAGCGCGCATGCGCAGTGGTGAGTCCGATTGCGCATGTGCAGGTCTGAGCCGGAGTGCGCATGCGCAGTAGTGGGCCCGTGCGCGCATGCGCACCTAGCGAGCCCGTGTGCGCATGCGCAGTAGTGAGCCCGAGCGCGCATCCGCAGTAGTGAGTTCGAGTGCGCATGCGCAGTAGTGACCCCGAATACGCATGAGCAGTAGTGACCCCGAGTGCGCATGCACAGTAGTGTACCCGTGTGCGCATGCGCAGAAGTGAGCTCGAATGCGCATGTGCAGGTCTGAGCCGGAGTGCGCATGCGCAGTAGTGGGCCCGTGCGCGCATGCGCAGTAATGAGCCCGTGTGCGCATGCGCAGTAGTGAGCCCGAGCGCGCATCCGCACTAGTGAGTCCGAGTGTGCATGCGCAGTAGTGACCCCGAATGCGCATGAGCTGTAGTGAGTCCGAGTGCGCATGAGCAGTAGTGACCCCGAGTGCGCATGAGCAGTAGTGAGTCCGAGTGCGCACCAGCAATAGTGACCCCGAGTGCGCATGAGCAGTAGTGACCCCGAGTGCGCATGCACAGTAGTGAGCCCGATTGCGCATCTGCAGTAGTGAGGCTGTGTGCGCATGTGCAGGTCTGAGCCGGAGTGCGCGTGAGCAGTAGTGACCGAGAGTGCGCATGCACAGTAGTGAGCCCGAGTGCGCGTGCACAGTAGTGCGCCCCTGTGCGCATGAGCAGTAGTGACCCCGAGTGCGCATGCACAGTAGTGTACCCGTGTGCGCATGCGCAGAAGTGAGCTCGAATGCGCATGTGCAGGTCTGAGCCGGAGTGCGCATGCGCAGTAGTGGGCCCGTGCGCGCATGCGCAGTAATGAGCCCGTGTGCGCATGCGCAGTAGTGAGCCCGAGCGCGCATCCGCACTAGTGAGTCCGAGTGCGCGTGAGCAGTAGTGACCCCAAGTGCGCATCCGCAGTAGTGAGTCCGTGTGCGCATGCGCAGTTGTGAGCCCAAGCGCGCATCCGCAGTAGTGAGCCCGAGCGCGCATGCGCAGTGGTGAGTCCGATTGCGCATGTGCAGATCTGAGCCGGAGTGCGCATGCGCAGTAGTGGGCCCGAGCGCGCATCCGCAGTAGTGAGTCCGAGTGCGCATGCGCAGTAGTGAATCCGAGTGCGCATGAGCAGTAGTGACCGCGAGTGCGCATGAGCAGTAGTGAGTCCGAGTGCGCATGGGCAGTAGTGACCCCGAGTGCGCATGAGCAGTAGTGACCCCGAGTGCGCATGCACAGTAGTGAGCCCGATTGCGCATCCGCAGTAGTGAGTCCGTGTGCGCATGTGCAGGTCTGAGCCGGAGTGCGCATGCGCAGTAGTGGGCCCGTGCGCGCATGCGCAGTAGTGAGCCCGAATGCGCATGAGCAGTAGTGAGTCCGAGTGCGCATGAGCAGTAGTGACCCCGAGTGCGCATGAGCAGTAGTGAGTCCGAGTGCGCATGCGCAGAAGTGAGCTCGAATGCGCATGTGCAGGTCTGAGCCGGACTGCGCATGCGCAGTAGTGAGCCCGATTGCGCATCCGCAGTAGTGAGTCCGTGTGCGCATGTGCAGGTCTGAGCCGGAGTGCGCATGCGCAATAGTGGGCCCGTGCGCGCATGCGCAGTAGTGAGCCCGGGTGTGCATGCGCAGTAGTGAGCCCGAGCGCGCATCCGCAGTAGTGAGCCCGATTGCGCATCCGCAGTAGTGAGTCCGTGTGCGCATGTGCAGGTCTGAGCCGGAGTGCGCATGCGCAGTAGTGGGCCCGTGCGCGCATGCGCAGTAGTGAGCCCGTGTGCGCATGCGCGGTAGTGAGCCCGAGCGCGCATCCGCAGTAGTGAGTCCGAGTGCGCATGCGCAGTAGTGACCCCGAATGCGCATTAGCAGTAGTGAATCCGAGTGCGCATGAGCAGTAGTGACCGCGAGTGCGCATCCGCAGTAGTGAGTCCGTGTGCGCATGAGCAGTAGTGACCCCGAGTGCGCATGAGCAGTAGCGAGTCCGAGTGCGCATCAGCAGTAGTGACCCCGAGTGCGCATGAGCAGTAGTGACCCCGAGTGCGCATGCACAGTAGTGAGCCCGTGTGCGCATGCGCAGAAGTGAGCTCGAATGCGCATGTGCAGGTCTGAGCCGGAGTGCGCATGCGCAGTAGTGGGCCCGTGCGCGCATGCGCAGTAGTGAGCCCGTGTGCGCATGCGCAGTAGTGAGCCCGAACGCGCATCCGCAGTAGTGAGTCCGAGTGCGCATGCGCAGTAGTGACCCCGAATGCGCATGAGCAGTAGTGAGTCCGAGTGCGCATGAGCAGTAGTGACCCCGAGTGCGCATGAGCAGTAGTGACCCCGAGTGCGCATGCACAGTAGTGAGCCCGATTGCGCATCCGCAGTAGTGAGTCCGTGTGCGCATGTGCAGGTCTGAGCCGGAGTGCGCATGCGCAGTAGTGAGTCCGTGTGCGCATGTGCAGGTCTGAGCCGGAGTGCGCATGCGCAGCAGTGGGCCCGTGCGCGCATGCGCAGTAGTGAGCCCGTGTGCGCATGCGCTGTAGTGAGCCCGAGCGCGCATCCGCAGTAGTGAGTCCGAGTGCGCATGCGCAGTAGTGACCCCGAATGCGCATGAGCAGTAGTGAGTCCGAGTGCGCATGAGCAGTAGTGACCCCGAGTTCGCATGCACAGTAGTGAGCCCGAGTGCGCATGAGCAGTAGTGAGACCGATTGCGCATGAGCAGTAGTGACCCCGAGTGCGCATGCACAGTAGTGAGTCCGAGTGCGCATGAGCAGTAATGACCCCGAATGTGCATGAGCAGTAGTGAGTCCGAGTGCGCATGAGCAGTAGTGACCCCGAGTGCGCATGAGCAGTAGTGAGTCCGAGTGCGCGTGAGCAGTAGTGACCCCGAGTGCGCATGCACAGTAGTGAGCCCGAGTGCGCATGAGCAGTAGTGAGTCCGAGTGCGCATGAGCAGTAGTGACCCCGAGTGCGTGTGCACAGTAGTGAGCCCGAGTGCGCATGAGCAGTAGTGAGTCCGAGTGCGCGTGAGCAGTAGTGACCCCGAGTGCGCATGAGCAGTAGTGACCCCGAGTGGGCATGCACAGTAGTGAGCCCGATTGCGCATCCGTGGTAGTGAGCCCGTGTGCGCATGTGCAGGTCTGAGCCGGAGTGCGCATGCGCAGTGGTGGGCCCGTGCGCGCATGCGCAGTAGTGAGCCCGGGAGCGCATGCGCAGTAGTGAGCCCGAGCGCGCATCCGCAGTAGTGAGCCGGAGCACGCATACGCAGTAGTGAGTCCGATTGCGCATGTGCAGGTCCGAGCCGGAATGCGCATGCGCAGTAGTGGGCCGGTGCGCGCATGCGCAGAAGTGAGCTCGAATTCGCATGTGCAGGTCTGAGCCGGAGTGCGCATGCGCAGTAGTGGGCCCGATTGTGCATCCGCAGTAGTGAGTCCGAGTGCGCATGAGCAGTAGTGACCCCGAGTGCGCATGCACAGTAGTGAGCCCGAGTGCGCATGAGCAGTAGTGAGTCCGAGTGCGCATCCGTAGTAGTGAGCCCGTGTGCGCATGTGCAGGTCTGAGCCGGAGTGCGCATGCGCAGTGGTGGGCCCGTGCGCGCATGCGCAGTGGTGGGCCCGTGCGCGCATGCGCAGTAGTGACCCCGAGTGCGCATGCACAGTAGTGAGCCCGATTGCGCATCCGCAGTTGTGAGGCTGTGTGCGCATGTGCAGGTCTGAGCCGGAGTGCGCGTGAGCAGTAGTGACCGAGAGTGCGCATGCACAGTAGTGAGCCCGAGTGCGCATGAGCAGTAGTGAGTCCGAGTGCGCATGAGCAGTAGTGACCCCGAGTGCGCGTGCACAGTAGTGCGCCCCTGTGCGCATGAGCAGTAGTGAGTCCGAGTGCGCGTGAGCAGTAGTGACCCCAAGTGCGCATGAGCAGTAGTGAGTCCGAGTGCGCATGAGCAGTAGTGACCCCGAGTTCGCATGCACAGTAGTGAGCCCGAGTGCGCATGAGCAGTAGTGAGACCGATTGCGCATTAGCAGTAGTGAATCCGAGTGCGCATGAGCAGTAGTGACCGCGAGTGCGCATCCGCAGTAGTGAGTCCGTGTGCGCATGTGCAGGTCTGAGCCGGAGTGCGCATGCGCAGTAGTGGGCCCGTGCGCGCATGCGCAGTAGTGAGCCCGTGTGCGTATGCGCAGTAGTGAGCCCGAGCGCGCATCCGCAGTAGTGAGTCCGAGTGCGCATGCGCAGTGGTGACCCCGAATGCGCATCAGCAGTAGTGAGTCCGAGCGCGCATCCGCAGTAGTGAGTCCGAGTGCGCATGCGCAGTGGTGACCCCGAATGCGCATGAGCAGTAGTGAGTCCGAGTGCGCATGAGCAGTAGTGACCCCGAGTGCGCATGAGCAGTAGTGAATCCGAGTGCGCATGAGCAGTAGTGGGCCCGTGCGCGCATGCGCAATAGTGAGCCCGTGTGCGCATGCGCAGTAGTGAGCCCGAGCGCGCATCCGCAGTAGTGAGTCCGAGTGCGCATGCGCAGTAGTGACCCCGAATGCGCATTAGCAGTAGTGAATCCGAGTGCGCATGAGCAGTAGTGACCGCGAGTGCGCATGAGCAGTAGTGAGTCCGAGTGCGCATGAGCAGTAGTGACCCCGAGTGCGCATGAGCAGTAGTGACCCCGAGTGCGCATGCACAGTAGTGAGCCCGATTGCGCATCCGCAGTAGTGAGTCCGTGTGCGCATGTGCAGGTCTGAGCCGGAGTGCGCATGCGCAGTAGTGAGTCCGTGTGCGCATGTGCAGGTCTGAGCCGGAGTGCGCATGCGCAGCAGTGGGCCCGTGCGCGCATGCGCAGTAGTGAGCCCGTGTGCGCATGCGCAGTAGTGAGCCCGAGCGCGCATCCGCAGTAGTGAGTCCGAGTGCGCATGCGCAGTGGTGACCCCGAATGCGCATGAGCAGTAGTGAGTCCGAGTGCGCATGAGCAGTAGTGACCCCGAGTGCGCATGAGCAGTAGCGAGTCCGAGTGCGCATCAGCAGTAGTGACCCCGAGTGCGCATGCACAGTAGTGAGCCCGTGTGCGCAGGCGCAGAAGTGAGCTCGAATGCGCATGTGCAGGTCTGAGCCGGCGTGCGCATGCGCAGCAGTGGGCCCGTGCGCGCATGCGCAGCAGTGGGCCCGTGTTCGCATGCGCAGCACTGAGCCCGAGCGCGCATCCGCAATAGTGAGTCCGAGTGCGCATGCGCAGTAGTGACCCCGAATGCGCATGAGCAGTAGTGAGTCCGGGTGCGCATGCGCAGTAGTGAGCCCGATTGCGCATCCGCAGTAGTGAGTCCGTGTGCGCATGTGCAGGTCTGAGCCGGAGTGCGCATGCGCAATAGTGGGCCCGTGCGCGCATGCGCAGTAGTGAGCCCGGGTGCGCATGCGCAGTAGTGAGCCCGAGCGCGCATCCGCAGTAGTGAGCCCGATTGCGCATCCGTAGTAGTGAGTCCGTGTGCGCATGTGCAGGTCTGAGCCGGAGTGCGCATGCGCAGTAGTGGGCCCGTGTGCGCATGCGCAGTAGTGAGCCCGAGCGCGCATCCGCAGTAGTGAGTCCGAGTGCGCATGCGCAGTAGTGACCCCGAATGCGCATTAGCAGTAGTGAATCCGAGTGCGCATGAGCAGTAGTGACCCCGAATGCGCATGAGCAGTAGTGAGTCCGAGTGCGCATGCACAGTAGTGACCCCGAATGCGCATGAGCAGTTTTGAGTCCGAGTGCGCATGAGCAGTAGTGACCCCGAGTGCGCATGAGCAGTAGTGAGTCCGAGTGCGCATCAGCAGTAGTGACCCCGAGTGCGCATGCACAGTAGTGAGCCCGTGTGCGCATGCGCAGAAGTGAGCTCGAATGCGCATGTGCAGGTCTGAGCCGGAGTGCGCATGCGCAGTAGTGGGCCAATGCGCGCATGCGCAGCAGTGGGCCCGTGTTCGCATGCGCAGTACTGAGCCCGAGCGCGCATCCGCAATAGTGAGTCCGAGTGCGCATGCGCAGTAGTGACCCCGAATGCGCATGAGCAGTAGTGAGTCCGAGTGCGCATGAGCAGTAGTGACCCCGAGTGCGCATGAGCAGTAGTGAGTCCGAGTGCGCATGCGCAGAAGTGAGCTCGAATGCGCATGTGCAGGTCTGAGCCGGACTGCGCATGCGCAGTAGTGAGCCCGATTGCGCATCCGCAGTAGTGAGTCCGTGTGCGCATGTGCAGGTCTGAGCCGGAGTGCGCATGCGCAATAGTGGGCCCGTGCGCGCATGCGCAGTAGTGAGCCCGGGTGTGCATGCGCAGTAGTGAGCCCGAGCGCGCATCCGCAGTAGTGAGCCCGATTGCGCATCCGCAGTAGTGAGTCCGTGTGCGCATGTGCAGGTCTGAGCCGGAGTGCGCATGCGCAGTAGTGGGCCCGTGCGCGCATGCGCAGTAGTGAGCCCGTGTGCGCATGCGCGGTAGTGAGCCCGAGCGCGCATCCGCAGTAGTGAGTCCGAGTGCGCATGCGCAGTAGTGACCCCGAATGCGCATTAGCAGTAGTGAATCCGAGTGCGCATGAGCAGTAGTGACCGCGAGTGCGCATCCGCAGTAGTGAGTCCGTGTGCGCATGAGCAGTAGTGACCCCGAGTGCGCATGAGCAGTAGCGAGTCCGAGTGCGCATCAGCAGTAGTGACCCCGAGTGCGCATGAGCAGTAGTGACCCCGAGTGCGCATGCACAGTAGTGAGCCCGTGTGCGCATGCGCAGAAGTGAGCTCGAATGCGCATGTGCAGGTCTGAGCCGGAGTGCGCATGCGCAGTAGTGGGCCCGTGCGCGCATGCGCAGTAGTGAGCCCGTGTGCGCATGCGCAGTAGTGAGCCCGAACGCGCATCCGCAGTAGTGAGTCCGAGTGCGCATGAGCAGTAGTGTGTCCGAGTGCGCATGAGCAGTAGTGACCCCGAGTGCGCATGAGCAGTAGTGAGCCCGAGTGCGCATGAGCAGTGGTGAGTCCGAGTGCGTGTGAGCAGTAGTGACCCCGAGTGCGCATGCACAGTAGTGAGTCCGAGTGCGCATGAGCAGTAGTGACCCCGAGTGCGCATGAGCAGTAGTGAGTCCGAGTGCGCGTGAGCAGTAGTGACCCCGAGTGCGCATGAGCAGTAGTGACCCCGAGTGCGCATGAGCAGTAGTGAGTCCGAGTGCGCATGAGAAGTAGTGACCCCGAGTGCGCGTGCACAGTAGTGCGCCCCTGTGCGCATGAGCAGTAGTGAGTCCGAGTGCGCGTGAGCAGTAGTGACCCCGAGTGCGCATGCACAGTAGTGAGCCCGATTGCGCATCCGCAGTAGTGAGTCCGTGTGCGCATGTGCAGGTCTGAGCCGGAGTGCGCATGCGCAGTAGTGGGCCCGTGCGCGCATGCGCAGTAGTGAGCCCGGGTGCGCATGCGCAGTAGTGAGCCCGAGCGCGCATCCGCAGTAGTGAGCCCGAGCGCGCATGCGCAGTGGTGAGTCCGATTGCGCATGTGCAGGTCTGAGCCGGAGTGCGCATGCGCAGTAGTGGGCCCGTGCGCGCATGCGCACCTAGCGAGCCCGTGTGCGCATGCGCAGTAGTGAGCCCGAGCGCGCATCCGCAGTAGTGAGTTCGAGTGCGCATGCGCAGTAGTGACCCCGAATACGCATGAGCAGTAGTGACCCCGAGTGCGCATGCACAGTAGTGTACCCGTGTGCGCATGCGCAGAAGTGAGCTCGAATGCGCATGTGCAGGTCTGAGCCGGAGTGCGCATGCGCAGTAGTGGGCCCGTGCGCGCATGCGCAGTAATGAGCCCGTGTGCGCATGCGCAGTAGTGAGCCCGAGCGCGCATCCGCACTAGTGAGTCCGAGTGTGCATGCGCAGTAGTGACCCCGAATGCGCATGAGCTGTAGTGAGTCCGAGTGCGCATGAGCAGTAGTGACCCCGAGTGCGCATGAGCAGTAGTGAGTCCGAGTGCGCACCAGCAATAGTGACCCCGAGTGCGCATGAGCAGTAGTGACCCCGAGTGCGCATGCACAGTAGTGAGCCCGATTGCGCATCTGCAGTAGTGAGGCTGTGTGCGCATGTGCAGGTCTGAGCCGGAGTGCGCGTGAGCAGTAGTGACCGAGAGTGCGCATGCACAGTAGTGAGCCCGAGTGCGCGTGCACAGTAGTGCGCCCCTGTGCGCATGAGCAGTAGTGACCCCGAGTGCGCATGCACAGTAGTGTACCCGTGTGCGCATGCGCAGAAGTGAGCTCGAATGCGCATGTGCAGGTCTGAGCCGGAGTGCGCATGCGCAGTAGTGGGCCCGTGCGCGCATGCGCAGTAATGAGCCCGTGTGCGCATGCGCAGTAGTGAGCCCGAGCGCGCATCCGCACTAGTGAGTCCGAGTGCGCGTGAGCAGTAGTGACCCCAAGTGCGCATCCGCAGTAGTGAGTCCGTGTGCGCATGCGCAGTTGTGAGCCCAAGCGCGCATCCGCAGTAGTGAGCCCGAGCGCGCATGCGCAGTGGTGAGTCCGATTGCGCATGTGCAGGTCTGAGCCGGAGTGCGCATGCGCAGTAGTGGGCCCGAGCGCGCATCCGCAGTAGTGAGTCCGAGTGCGCATGCGCAGTAGTGAATCCGAGTGCGCATGAGCAGTAGTGACCGCGAGTGCGCATGAGCAGTAGTGAGTCCGAGTGCGCATGGGCAGTAGTGACCCCGAGTGCGCATGAGCAGTAGTGACCCCGAGTGCGCATGCACAGTAGTGAGCCCGATTGCGCATCCGCAGTAGTGAGTCCGTGTGCGCATGTGCAGGTCTGAGCCGGAGTGCGCATGCGCAGTAGTGGGCCCGTGCGCGCATGCGCAGTAGTGAGCCCGAATGCGCATGAGCAGTAGTGAGTCCGAGTGCGCATGAGCAGTAGTGACCCCGAGTGCGCATGAGCAGTAGTGAGTCCGAGTGCGCATGCGCAGAAGTGAGCTCGAATGCGCATGTGCAGGTCTGAGCCGGACTGCGCATGCGCAGTAGTGAGCCCGATTGCGCATCCGCAGTAGTGAGTCCGTGTGCGCATGTGCAGGTCTGAGCCGGAGTGCGCATGCGCAATAGTGGGCCCGTGCGCGCATGCGCAGTAGTGAGCCCGGGTGTGCATGCGCAGTAGTGAGCCCGAGCGCGCATCCGCAGTAGTGAGCCCGATTGCGCATCCGCAGTAGTGAGTCCGTGTGCGCATGTGCAGGTCTGAGCCGGAGTGCGCATGCGCAGTAGTGGGCCCGTGCGCGCATGCGCAGTAGTGAGCCCGTGTGCGCATGCGCGGTAGTGAGCCCGAGCGCGCATCCGCAGTAGTGAGTCCGAGTGCGCATGCGCAGTAGTGACCCCGAATGCGCATTAGCAGTAGTGAATCCGAGTGCGCATGAGCAGTAGTGACCGCGAGTGCGCATCCGCAGTAGTGAGTCCGTGTGCGCATGAGCAGTAGTGACCCCGAGTGCGCATGAGCAGTAGCGAGTCCGAGTGCGCATCAGCAGTAGTGACCCCGAGTGCGCATGAGCAGTAGTGACCCCGAGTGCGCATGCACAGTAGTGAGCCCGTGTGCGCATGCGCAGAAGTGAGCTCGAATGCGCATGTGCAGGTCTGAGCCGGAGTGCGCATGCGCAGTAGTGGGCCCGTGCGCGCATGCGCAGTAGTGAGCCCGTGTGCGCATGCGCAGTAGTGAGCCCGAACGCGCATCCGCAGTAGTGAGTCCGAGTGCGCATGCGCAGTAGTGACCCCGAATGCGCATGAGCAGTAGTGAGTCCGAGTGCGCATGAGCAGTAGTGACCCCGAGTGCGCATGAGCAGTAGTGACCCCGAGTGCGCATGCACAGTAGTGAGCCCGATTGCGCATCCGCAGTAGTGAGTCCGTGTGCGCATGTGCAGGTCTGAGCCGGAGTGCGCATGCGCAGTAGTGAGTCCGTGTGCGCATGTGCAGGTCTGAGCCGGAGTGCGCATGCGCAGCAGTGGGCCCGTGCGCGCATGCGCAGTAGTGAGCCCGTGTGCGCATGCGCTGTAGTGAGCCCGAGCGCGCATCCGCAGTAGTGAGTCCGAGTGCGCATGCGCAGTAGTGACCCCGAATGCGCATGAGCAGTAGTGAGTCCGAGTGCGCATGAGCAGTAGTGACCCCGAGTTCGCATGCACAGTAGTGAGCCCGAGTGCGCATGAGCAGTAGTGAGACCGATTGCGCATGAGCAGTAGTGACCCCGAGTGCGCATGCACAGTAGTGAGTCCGAGTGCGCATGAGCAGTAATGACCCCGAATGTGCATGAGCAGTAGTGAGTCCGAGTGCGCATGAGCAGTAGTGACCCCGAGTGCGCATGAGCAGTAGTGAGTCCGAGTGCGCGTGAGCAGTAGTGACCCCGAGTGCGCATGCACAGTAGTGAGCCCGAGTGCGCATGAGCAGTAGTGAGTCCGAGTGCGCATGAGCAGTAGTGACCCCGAGTGCGTGTGCACAGTAGTGAGCCCGAGTGCGCATGAGCAGTAGTGAGTCCGAGTGCGCGTGAGCAGTAGTGACCCCGAGTGCGCATGAGCAGTAGTGACCCCGAGTGGGCATGCACAGTAGTGAGCCCGATTGCGCATCCGTAGTAGTGAGCCCGTGTGCGCATGTGCAGGTCTGAGCCGGAGTGCGCATGCGCAGTGGTGGGCCCGTGCGCGCATGCGCAGTAGTGAGCCCGGGAGCGCATGCGCAGTAGTGAGCCCGAGCGCGCATCCGCAGTAGTGAGCCGGAGCACGCATACGCAGTAGTGAGTCCGATTGCGCATGTGCAGGTCCGAGCCGGAATGCGCATGCGCAGTAGTGGGCCGGTGCGCGCATGCGCAGAAGTGAGCTCGAATTCGCATGTGCAGGTCTGAGCCGGAGTGCGCATGCGCAGTAGTGGGCCCGATTGTGCATCCGCAGTAGTGAGTCCGAGTGCGCATGAGCAGTAGTGACCCCGAGTGCGCATGCACAGTAGTGAGCCCGAGTGCGCATGAGCAGTAGTGAGTCCGAGTGCGCATCCGTAGTAGTGAGCCCGTGTGCGCATGTGCAGGTCTGAGCCGGAGTGCGCATGCGCAGTGGTGGGCCCGTGCGCGCATGCGCAGTGGTGGGCCCGTGCGCGCATGCGCAGTAGTGACCCCGAGTGCGCATGCACAGTAGTGAGCCCGATTGCGCATCCGCAGTAGTGAGGCTGTGTGCGCATGTGCAGGTCTGAGCCGGAGTGCGCGTGAGCAGTAGTGACCGAGAGTGCGCATGCACAGTAGTGAGCCCGAGTGCGCATGAGCAGTAGTGAGTCCGAGTGCGCATGAGCAGTAGTGACCCCGAGTGCGCGTGCACAGTAGTGCGCCCCTGTGCGCATGAGCAGTAGTGAGTCCGAGTGCGCGTGAGCAGTAGTGACCCCAAGTGCGCATGAGCAGTAGTGAGTCCGAGTGCGCATGAGCAGTAGTGACCCCGAGTTCGCATGCACAGTAGTGAGCCCGAGTGCGCATGAGCAGTAGTGAGACCGATTGCGCATTAGCAGTAGTGAATCCGAGTGCGCATGAGCAGTAGTGACCGCGAGTGCGCATCCGCAGTAGTGAGTCCGTGTGCGCATGTGCAGGTCTGAGCCGGAGTGCGCATGCGCAGTAGTGGGCCCGTGCGCGCATGCGCAGTAGTGAGCCCGTGTGCGTATGCGCAGTAGTGAGCCCGAGCGCGCATCCGCAGTAGTGAGTCCGAGTGCGCATGCGCAGTGGTGACCCCGAATGCGCATCAGCAGTAGTGAGTCCGAGCGCGCATCCGCAGTAGTGAGTCCGAGTGCGCATGCGCAGTGGTGACCCCGAATGCGCATGAGCAGTAGTGAGTCCGAGTGCGCATGAGCAGTAGTGACCCCGAGTGCGCATGAGCAGTAGTGAATCCGAGTGCGCATGAGCAGTAGTGGGCCCGTGCGCGCATGCGCAATAGTGAGCCCGTGTGCGCATGCGCAGTAGTGAGCCCGAGCGCGCATCCGCAGTAGTGAGTCCGAGTGCGCATGCGCAGTAGTGACCCCGAATGCGCATTAGCAGTAGTGAATCCGAGTGCGCATGAGCAGTAGTGACCGCGAGTGCGCATGAGCAGTAGTGAGTCCGAGTGCGCATGAGCAGTAGTGACCCCGAGTGCGCATGAGCAGTAGTGACCCCGAGTGCGCATGCACAGTAGTGAGCCCGATTGCGCATCCGCAGTAGTGAGTCCGTGTGCGCATGTGCAGGTCTGAGCCGGAGTGCGCATGCGCAGTAGTGAGTCCGTGTGCGCATGTGCAGGTCTGAGCCGGAGTGCGCATGCGCAGCAGTGGGCCCGTGCGCGCATGCGCAGTAGTGAGCCCGTGTGCGCATGCGCAGTAGTGAGCCCGAGCGCGCATCCGCAGTAGTGAGTCCGAGTGCGCATGCGCAGTGGTGACCCCGAATGCGCATGAGCAGTAGTGAGTCCGAGTGCGCATGAGCAGTAGTGACCCCGAGTGCGCATGAGCAGTAGCGAGTCCGAGTGCGCATCAGCAGTAGTGACCCCGAGTGCGCATGCACAGTAGTGAGCCCGTGTGCGCAGGCGCAGAAGTGAGCTCGAATGCGCATGTGCAGGTCTGAGCCGGCGTGCGCATGCGCAGCAGTGGGCCCGTGCGCGCATGCGCAGCAGTGGGCCCGTGTTCGCATGCGCAGCACTGAGCCCGAGCGCGCATCCGCAATAGTGAGTCCGAGTGCGCATGCGCAGTAGTGACCCCGAATGCGCATGAGCAGTAGTGAGTCCGGGTGCGCATGCGCAGTAGTGAGCCCGATTGCGCATCCGCAGTAGTGAGTCCGTGTGCGCATGTGCAGGTCTGAGCCGGAGTGCGCATGCGCAATAGTGGGCCCGTGCGCGCATGCGCAGTAGTGAGCCCGGGTGCGCATGCGCAGTAGTGAGCCCGAGCGCGCATCCGCAGTAGTGAGCCCGATTGCGCATCCGTAGTAGTGAGTCCGTGTGCGCATGTGCAGGTCTGAGCCGGAGTGCGCATGCGCAGTAGTGGGCCCGTGTGCGCATGCGCAGTAGTGAGCCCGAGCGCGCATCCGCAGTAGTGAGTCCGAGTGCGCATGCGCAGTAGTGACCCCGAATGCGCATTAGCAGTAGTGAATCCGAGTGCGCATGAGCAGTAGTGACCCCGAATGCGCATGAGCAGTAGTGAGTCCGAGTGCGCATGCACAGTAGTGACCCCGAATGCGCATGAGCAGTTTTGAGTCCGAGTGCGCATGAGCAGTAGTGACCCCGAGTGCGCATGAGCAGTAGTGAGTCCGAGTGCGCATCAGCAGTAGTGACCCCGAGTGCGCATGCACAGTAGTGAGCCCGTGTGCGCATGCGCAGAAGTGAGCTCGAATGCGCATGTGCAGGTCTGAGCCGGAGTGCGCATGCGCAGTAGTGGGCCAATGCGCGCATGCGCAGCAGTGGGCCCGTGTTCGCATGCGCAGTACTGAGCCCGAGCGCGCATCCGCAATAGTGAGTCCGAGTGCGCATGCGCAGTAGTGACCCCGAATGCGCATGAGCAGTAGTGAGTCCGAGTGCGCATGAGCAGTAGTGACCCCGAGTGCGCATGAGCAGTAGTGAGTCCGAGTGCGCATGCGCAGAAGTGAGCTCGAATGCGCATGTGCAGGTCTGAGCCGGACTGCGCATGCGCAGTAGTGAGCCCGATTGCGCATCCGCAGTAGTGAGTCCGTGTGCGCATGTGCAGGTCTGAGCCGGAGTGCGCATGCGCAATAGTGGGCCCGTGCGCGCATGCGCAGTAGTGAGCCCGGGTGTGCATGCGCAGTAGTGAGCCCGAGCGCGCATCCGCAGTAGTGAGCCCGATTGCGCATCCGCAGTAGTGAGTCCGTGTGCGCATGTGCAGGTCTGAGCCGGAGTGCGCATGCGCAGTAGTGGGCCCGTGCGCGCATGCGCAGTAGTGAGCCCGTGTGCGCATGCGCGGTAGTGAGCCCGAGCGCGCATCCGCAGTAGTGAGTCCGAGTGCGCATGCGCAGTAGTGACCCCGAATGCGCATTAGCAGTAGTGAATCCGAGTGCGCATGAGCAGTAGTGACCGCGAGTGCGCATCCGCAGTAGT
The DNA here is from genome assembly GCA_963576845.1 of Megachile leachella. Lineage (NCBI taxonomy): Eukaryota > Metazoa > Arthropoda > Insecta > Hymenoptera > Megachilidae > Megachile > Megachile leachella. The sequence goes on from CAUYWW010000054.1 coordinate 947,652, forward strand.
GAGTCCGTGTGCGCATGAGCAGTAGTGACCCCGAGTGCGCATGAGCAGTAGCGAGTCCGAGTGCGCATCAGCAGTAGTGACCCCGAGTGCGCATGAGCAGTAGTGACCCCGAGTGCGCATGCACAGTAGTGAGCCCGTGTGCGCATGCGCAGAAGTGAGCTCGAATGCGCATGTGCAGGTCTGAGCCGGAGTGCGCATGCGCAGTAGTGGGCCCGTGCGCGCATGCGCAGTAGTGAGCCCGTGTGCGCATGCGCAGTAGTGAGCCCGAACGCGCATCCGCAGTAGTGAGTCCGAGTGCGCATGCGCAGTAGTGACCCCGAATGCGCATGAGCAGTAGTGATTCCGAGTGCGCATGAGCAGTAGTGACCCCGAGTGCGCATGAGCAGTAGTGACCCCGAGTGCGCATGCACAGTAGTGAGCCCGATTGCGCATCCGCAGTAGTGAGTCCGTGTGCGCATGTGCAGGTCTGAGCCGGAGTGCGCATGCGCAGTAGTGAGTCCGTGTGCGCATGTGCAGGTCTGAGCCGGAGTGCGCATGCGCAGCAGTGGGCCCGTGCGCGCATGCGCAGTAGTGAGCCCGTGTGCGCATGCGCTGTAGTGAGCCCGAGCGCGCATCCGCAGTAGTGAGTCCGAGTGCGCATGCGCAGTAGTGACCCCGAATGCGCATGAGCAGTAGTGAGTCCGAGTGCGCATGAGCAGTAGTGACCCCGAGTTCGCATGCACAGTAGTGAGCCCGAGTGCGCATGAGCAGTAGTGAGACCGATTGCGCATGAGCAGTAGTGACCCCGAGTGCGCATGCACAGTAGTGAGTCCGAGTGCGCATGAGCAGTAATGACCCCGAATGTGCATGAGCAGTAGTGAGTCCGAGTGCGCATGAGCAGTAGTGACCCCGAGTGCGCATGAGCAGTAGTGAGTCCGAGTGCGCGTGAGCAGTAGTGACCCCGAGTGCGCATGCACAGTAGTGAGCCCGAGTGCGCATGAGCAGTAGTGAGTCCGAGTGCGCATGAGCAGTAGTGACCCCGAGTGCGTGTGCACAGTAGTGAGCCCGAGTGCGCATGAGCAGTAGTGAGTCCGAGTGCGCGTGAGCAGTAGTGACCCCGAGTGCGCATGAGCAGTAGTGAGTCCGAGTGCGCATGAGCAGTAGTGACCCCGAGTGCGCATGAGCAGTAGTGACCCCGAGTGGGCATGCACAGTAGTGAGCCCGATTGCGCATCCGTAGTAGTGAGCCCGTGTGCGCATGTGCAGGTCTGAGCCGGAGTGCGCATGCGCAGTGGTGGGCCCGTGCGCGCATGCGCAGTAGTGAGCCCGGGAGCGCATGCGCAGTAGTGAGCCCGAGCGCGCATCCGCAGTAGTGAGCCGGAGCACGCATACGCAGTAGTGAGTCCGATTGCGCATGTGCAGGTCCGAGCCGGAATGCGCATGCGCAGTAGTGGGCCGGTGCGCGCATGCGCAGAAGTGAGCTCGAATTCGCATGTGCAGGTCTGAGCCGGAGTGCGCATGCGCAGTAGTGGGCCCGATTGTGCATCCGCAGTAGTGAGTCCGAGTGCGCATGAGCAGTAGTGACCCCGAGTGCGCATGCACAGTAGTGAGCCCGAGTGCGCATGAGCAGTAGTGAGTCCGAGTGCGCATCCGTAGTAGTGAGCCCGTGTGCGCATGTGCAGGTCTGAGCCGGAGTGCGCATGCGCAGTGGTGGGCCCGTGCGCGCATGCGCAGTGGTGGGCCCGTGCGCGCATGCGCAGTAGTGACCCCGAGTGCGCATGCACAGTAGTGAGCCCGATTGCGCATCCGCAGTAGTGAGGCTGTGTGCGCATGTGCAGGTCTGAGCCGGAGTGCGCGTGAGCAGTAGTGACCGAGAGTGCGCATGCACAGTAGTGAGCCCGAGTGCGCATGAGCAGTAGTGAGTCCGAGTGCGCATGAGCAGTAGTGACCCCGAGTGCGCGTGCACAGTAGTGCGCCCCTGTGCGCATGAGCAGTAGTGAGTCCGAGTGCGCGTGAGCAGTAGTGACCCCAAGTGCGCATGAGCAGTAGTGAGTCCGAGTGCGCATGAGCAGTAGTGACCCCGAGTGCGCATCCGCAGTAGTGAGCCCGTGTGCGCATGCGCGGTAGTGAGCCCGAGCGCGCATCCGCAGTAGTGAGTCCGAGTGCGCATGCGCAGTAGTGACCCCGAATGCGCATTAGCAGTAGTGAATCCGAGTGCGCATGAGCAGTAGTGACCGCGAGTGCGCATCCGCAGTAGTGAGTCCGTGTGCGCATGTGCAGGTCTGAGCCGGAGTGCGCATGCGCAGTAGTGGGCCCGTGCGCGCATGCGCAGTAGTGAGCCCGTGTGCGTATGCGCAGTAGTGAGCCCGAGCGCGCATCCGCAGTAGTGAGTCCGAGTGCGCATGCGCAGTGGTGACCCCGAATGCGCATCAGCAGTAGTGAGTCCGAGCGCGCATCCGCAGTAGTGAGTCCGAGTGCGCATGCGCAGTGGTGACCCCGAATGCGCATGAGCAGTAGTGAGTCCGAGTGCGCATGAGCAGTAGTGACCCCGAGTGCGCATGAGCAGTAGTGAATCCGAGTGCGCATGAGCAGTAGTGGGCCCGTGCGGGCATGCGCAATAGTGAGCCCGTGTGCGCATGCGCAGTAGTGAGCCCGAGCGCGCATCCGCAGTAGTGAGTCCGAGTGCGCATGCGCAGTAGTGACCCCGAATGCGCATTAGCAGTAGTGAATCCGAGTACGCATGAGCAGTAGTGACCGCGAGTGCGCATGAGCAGTAGTGAGCCCGAACGCGCATCCGCAGAAGTGAGCTCGAATGCGCATGTGCAGGTCTGAGCCGGAGTGCGCATGCGCAGTAGTGGGCCCGTGCGCGCATGCGCAGTAGTGAGCCCGTGTGCGCATGCGCAGTAGTGAGCCCGAACGCGCATCCGCAGTAGTGAGTCCGAGTGCGCATGCGCAGTAGTGACCCCGAATGCGCATGAGCAGTAGTGAGTCCGAGTGCGCATGAGCAGTAGTGACCCCGAGTGCGCATGCACAGTAGTGAGCCCGAGTGCGCATGAGCAGTAGTGAGACCGATTGCGCATGAGCAGTAGTGACCCCGAGTGCGCATGCACAGTAGTGAGTCCGAGTGCGCATGAGCAGTAATGACCCCGAATGCGCATGAGCAGTAGTGAGTCCGAGTGCGCATGAGCAGTAGTGACCCCGAGTGCGCATGAGCAGTAGTGAGTCCGAGTGCGCGTGAGCAGTAGTGACCCCGAGTGCGCATGCACAGTAGTGAGCCCGAGTGCGCATGAGCAGTAGTGAGTCCGAGTGCGCATGAGCAGTAGTGACCCCGAGTGCGTGTGCACAGTAGTGAGCCCGAGTGCGCATGAGCAGTAGTGAATCCGAGTGCGCGTGAGCAGTAGTGACCCCGAGTGCGCATGAGCAGTAGTGAGTCCGAGTGCGCATGAGCAGTAGTGACCCCGAGTGCGCATGAGCAGTAGTGACCCCGAGTGGGCATGCACAGTAGTGAGCCCGATTGCGCATCCGTAGTAGTGAGCCCGTGTGCGCATGTGCAGGTCTGAGCCGGAGTGCGCATGCGCAGTGGTGGGCCCGTGCGCGCATGCGCAGTAGTGAGCCCGGGAGCGCATGCGCAGTAGTGAGCCCGAGCGCGCATCCGCAGTAGTGAGCCGGAGCACGCATACGCAGTAGTGAGTCCGATTGCGCATGTGCAGGTCCGAGCCGGAATGCGCATGCGCAGTAGTGGGCCCGTGCGCGCATGCGCAGAAGTGAGCTCGAATTCGCATGTGCAGGTCTGAGCCGGAGTGCGCATGCGCAGTAGTGGGCCCGATTGTGCATCCGCAGTAGTGAGTCCGAGTGCGCATGAGCAGTAGTGACCCCGAGTGCGCATGCACAGTAGTGAGCCCGAGTGCGCATGAGCAGTAGTGAGTCCGAGTGCGCATCCGTAGTAGTGAGCCCGTGTGCGCATGTGCAGGTCTGAGCCGGAGTGCGCATGCGCAGTGGTGGGCCCGTGCGCGCATGCGCAGTGGTGGGCCCCTGCGCGCATGCGCAGTAGTGACCCCGAGTGCGCATGCACAGTAGTGAGCCCGATTGCGCATCCGCAGTAGTGAGGCTGTGTGCGCATGTGCAGGTCTGAGCCGGAGTGCGCGTGAGCAGTAGTGACCGAGAGTGCGCATGCACAGTAGTGAGCCCGAGTGCGCATGAGCAGTAGTGAGTCCGAGTGCGCATGAGCAGTAGTGACCCCGAGTGCGCGTGCACAGTAGTGCGCCCCTGTGCGCATGAGCAGTAGTGAGTCCGAGTGCGCGTGAGCAGTAGTGACCCCAAGTGCGCATGAGCAGTAGTGAGTCCGAGTGCGCATGAGCAGTAGTGACCCCGAGTGCGCATCCGCAGTAGTGAGCCCGAGCGCGCATGCGCAGTGGTGAGTCCGATTGCGCATGTGCAGGTCTGAGCCGGAGTGCGCATGCGCAGTAGTGGGCATGTGCGCGCATGCGCAGTAGTGAGCCCGGGTGCGCATGCGCAGTAGTGAGCCCGAGTGCGCATCCGCAGTAGTGAGCCCGAGCGCGCATGCGCAGTGGTGAGTCCGATTGCGCATGTGCAGGTCTGAGCCGGAGTGCGCATGCGCAGTAGTGGGCCCGAGCGCGCATCCGCAGTAGTGAGTCCGAGTGCGCATGCGCAGTAGTGACCCCGAATGCGCATGAGTAGTAGTGAGTTCGAGTGCGCATAAGCAGTAGTGACCCCGAGTGCGCATGAGCAGTAGTGACCCCGAGTGCGCATGCACAGTAGTGAGCCCGTGTGCGCATGCGCAGAAGTGAGCTCGAATGCGCATGTGCAGGTCTGAGCCGGAGTGCGCATGCGCAGTAGTGGGCCCGTGCGCGCATGCGCAGTAGTGAGCCCGTGTGCGCATGCGCAGTAGTGAGCCCGAACGCGCATCCGCAGTAGTGAGTCCGAGTGCGCATGCGCAGTAGTGACCCCGAATGCGCATGAGCAGTAGTGAGTCCGAGTGCGCATGAGCAGTAGCGACCCCGAGTGCGCATGCACAGTAGTGAGCCCGAGTGCGCATGAGCAGTAGTGAGACCGATTGCGCATGAGCAGTAGTGACCCCGAGTGCGCATGCACAGTAGTGAGTCCGAGTGCGCATGAGCAGTAATGACCCCGAATGCGCATGAGCAGTAGTGAGTCCGAGTGCGCATGAGCAGTAGTGACCCCGAGTGCGCATGAGCAGTAGTGAGTCCGAGTGCGCGTGAGCAGTAGTGACCCCGAGTGCGCATGAGCAGTAGTGAGTCCGATTGCGCATGAGCAGTAGTGACCCCGAGTGCGCATGAGCAGTAGTGACCCCGAGTGGGCATGCACAGTAGTGAGCCCGATTGCGCATCCGTAGTAGTGAGCCCGTGTGCGCATGTGCAGGTCTGAGCCGGAGTGCGCATGCGCAGTGGTGGGCCCGTGCGCGCATGCGCAGTAGTGAGCCCGGGAGCGCATGCGCAGTAGTGAGCCCGAGCGCGCATCCGCAGTAGTGAGCCGGAGCACGCATACGCAGTAGTGAGTCCGATTGCGCATGTGCAGGTCCGAGCCGGAATGCGCATGCGCAGTAGTGGGCCCGTGCGCGCATGCGCAGAAGTGAGCTCGAATTCGCATGTGCAGGTCTGAGCCGGACTGCGCATGCGCAGTAGTGAGCCCGATTGCGCATCCGCAGTAGTGAGTCTGTGTGCGCATGTGCAGGTCTGAGCCGGAGTGCGCATGCGCAATAGTGGGCCCGTGCGCGCATGCGCAGTAGTGAGCCCGGGTGCGCATGCGCAGTAGTGAGCCCGAGCGCGCATCCGCAGTAGTGAGCCCGATTGCGCATCCGCAGTAGTGAGTCCGTGTGCGCATGTGCAGGTCTGAGCCGGAGTGCGCATGCGCAGTAGTGGGCCCGTGCGCGCATGCGCAGTAGTGAGCCCGTGTGCGCATGCGCAGTAGTGAGCCCGAGCGCGCATCCGCAGTAGTGAGTCCGAGTGCGCATGCGCAGTAGTGACCCCGAATGCGCAGTAGCAGTAGCGAATCCGAGTGCGCATGAGCAGTAGTGACCGCGAGTGCGCATGAGCAGTAGTGAGTCCGAGTGCGCATGAGCAGTAGTGACCCCGAGTGCGCATGAGCAGTAGTGACCCCGAGTGCGCATGCACAGTAGTGAGCCCGATTGCGCATCCGCAGTAGTGAGTCCGTGTGCGCATGTGCAGGTCTGAGCCGGAGTGCGCATGCGCAGTAGTGGGCCCGTGCGCGCATGCGCAGTAGTGAGCCCGTGTGCGCATGCGCAGTAGTGAGCCCGAGCGCGCATCCGCAGTAGTGAGTCCGAGTGCGCATGCGCAGTGGTGACCCCGAATGCGCATGAGCAGTAGTGAGTCCGAGCGCGCATCCGCAGTAGTGAGTCCGAGTGCGCATGCGCAGTGGTGACCCTGAATGCGCATGAGCAGTAGTGAGTCCGAGTGCGCATGAGCAGTAGTGACCCCGAGTGCGCATGAGCAGTAGCGAGTCCGAGTGCGCATGCGCAGTAGTGGGCCCGTGCGCGCATGCGCAGTAGTGAGCCCGTGTGCGCATGCGCAGTAGTGAGCCCGAACGCGCATCCGCAGTAGTGAGTCCGAGTGCGCATGCGCAGTAGTGACCCCGAATGCGCATGAGCAGTAGTGAGTCCGAGTGCGCATGAGCAGTAGTGACCCCTAGGGCGCATGCACAGTAGTGAGCCCGAGTGCGCATGAGCAGTAGTGAGTCCGAGTGCGCATGAGCAGTAATGACCCCGAATGCGAATGAGCAGTAGTGAGTCCGAGTGCGCATGAGCAGTAGTGACCCCGAGTGCGCATGAGCAGTAGTGAGTCCGAGTGCGCATGAGCAGTAGTGACCCCGAGTGCGCATGCACAGTAGTGAGTCCGAGTGCGCATGAGCAGTAATGACCCCGAATGCGAATGAGCAGTAGTGAGTCGGAGTGCGCATGAGCAGTAGTGACCCCGAGTGCGTGTGCACAGTAGTGAGCCCGAGTGCGCATGAGCAGTAGTGAGTCCGAGTGCGCGTGAGCAGTAGTGACCCCGAGTGCGCATGAGCAGTAGTGAGTCCGAGTGCGCATGAGCAGTAGTGACCCCGAGTGCGCATGAGCAGTAGTGACCCCGAGTGCGCATGCACAGTAGTGAGCCCGTGTGCGCATGCGCAGAAGTGAGCTCGAATGCGCATGTGCAGGTCTGAGCCGGAGTGCGCATGCGCAGTAGTGGGCCCGATTGTGCATCCGCAGTAGTGAGTCCGAGTGCGCATGAGCAGTAGTGAGTCCGAGTGCGCATGAGCAGTAGTGACCCCGAGTGCGCATGAGCAGTAGTGAGTCCGAGTGCGCGTGAGCAGTAGTGACCCCGAGTGCGCATGCACAGTAGCGAGTCCGAGTGCGCATGAGCAGTAGTGACCCCGAGTGCGCATGAGCAGTAGTGAGTCCGAGTGCGCGTGAGCAGTAGTGACCCCAAGTGCGCATGAGCAGTAGTGAGTCCGAGTGCGCATGAGCAGTAGTGACCCCGAGTGCGCATGAGCAGTAGTGACCCCGAGTGCGCATGCACAGTAGTGAGCCCGATTGCGCATCCGCAGTAGTGAGTCCGTGTGCGCATGTGCAGGTCTGAGCCGGAGTGCGCATGCGCAGTAGTGGGCCCGTGCGCGCATGCGCAGTCGTGAGCCCGGGTGCGCATGCGCAGTAGTGAGCCCGAGCGCGCATCCGCAGTAGTGAGCCCGAGCGCGCATGCGCAGTGGTGAGTCCGATTGCGCATGTGCAGGTCTGAGCCGGAGTGCGCATGCGCAGTAGTGGGCCCGTGCGCGCATGCGCACCTAGTGAGCCCGTGTGCGCATGCGCAGTAGTGAGCCCGAGCGCGCATCCGCAGTAGTGAGTTCGAGTGCGCATGCGCAGTAGTGACCCCGAATACGCATGAGCAGTAGTGACCCCGAGTGCGCATGCACAGTAGTGTACCCGTGTGCGCATGCGCAGAAGTGAGCTCGAATGCGCATGTGCAGGTCTGAGCCCGAGTGCGCATGAGCAGTAGTGAGTCCGAGTGCGCATGAGCAGTAGTGACCCCGAGTGCGCGTGCACAGTAGTGCGCCCCTGTGCGCATGAGCAGTAGTGACTCCGAATGCGCATTAGCAGTAGTGAATCCGAGTGCGCATGAGCAGTAGTGACCGCGAGTGCGCATGAGCAGTAGTGAGTCCGAGTGCGCATGAGCAGTAGTGACCCCGAGTGCGCATGAGCAGTAGTGACCCCGAGTGCGCATGCACAGTAGTGAGCCCGATTGCGCATCCGCAGTAGTGAGTCCGTGTGCGCATGTGCAGGTCTGACCCGGAGTGCGCATGCGCAGTAGTGGGCCCGTGCGCGCATGCGCAGTAATGAGCCCGTGTGCGCATGCGCAGTAGTGAGCCCGAGCGCGCATCCGCACTAGTGAGTCCGAGTGTGCATGCGCAGTAGTGACCCCGAATGCGCATGAGCTGTAGTGAGTCCGAGTGCGCATGAGCAGTAGTGACCCCGAGTGCGCATGAGCAGTAGTGAGTCCGAGTGCGCACCAGCAATAGTGACCCCGAGTGCGCATGAGCAGTAGTGACCCCGAGTGCGCATGCACAGTAGTGAGCCCGATTGCGCATCCGCAGTAGTGAGGCTGTGTGCGCATGTGCAGGTCTGAGCCGGAGTGCGCGTGAGCAGTAGTGACCGAGAGTGCGCATGCACAGTAGTGAGCCCGAGTGCGCGTGCACAGTAGTGCGCCCCTGTGCGCATGAGCAGTAGTGAGTCCGAGTGCGCGTGAGCAGTAGTGACCCCAAGTGCGCATCCGCAGTAGTGAGTCCGTGTGCGCATGCGCAGTAGTGAGCCCGAGCGCGCATCCGCAGTAGTGAGCCCGAGCGCGCATGCGCAGTGGTGAGTCCGATTGCGCATGTGCAGGTCTGAGCCGGAGTGCGCATGCGCAGTAGTGGGCCCGAGCGCGCATCCGCAGTAGTGAGTCCGAGTGCGCATGCGCAGTAGTGAATCCGAGTGCGCATGAGCAGTAGTGACCGCGAGTGCGCATGAGCAGTAGTGAGTCCGAGTGCGCATGAGCAGTAGTGACCCCGAGTGCGCATGAGCAGTAGTGACCCCGAGTGCGCATGCACAGTAGTGAGCCCGTGTGCGCATGCGCAGAAGTGAGCTCGAATGCGCATGTGCAGGTCTGAGCCGGAGTGCGCATGCGCAGTAGTGGGCCCGTGCGCGCATGCGCAGTAGTGAGCCCGTGTGCGCATGCGCAGTAGTGAGCCCGAACGCGCATCCGCAGTAGTGAGTCCGAGTGCGCATGCGCAGTAGTGACCCCGAATGCGCATGAGCAGTAGTGAGTCCGAGTGCGCATGAGCAGTAGTGACCCCGAGTGCGCATGCACAGTAGTGAGCCCGAGTGCGCATGAGCAGTAGTGAGTCCGAGTGCGCATGAGCAGTAGTGACCCCGAGTGCGCATGCACAGTAGTGAGTCCGAGTGCGCATGAGCAGTAATGACCCCGAATGCGCATGAGCAGTAGTGAGTCCGAGTGCGCATGGGCAGTAGTGACCCCGAGTGCGCATGAGCAGTAGTGAGTCCGAGTGCGCGTGAGCAGTAGTGACCCCGAGTGCGCATGCACAGTAGTGAGCCCGAGTGCGCATGAGCAGGAGTGAGTCCGAGTGCGCATGTGCAGGTCTGAGCCGGAGTGCGCATGCGCAGTAGTGGGCCCGTGCGCGCATGCGCAGAAGTGAGCTCGAATGCGCATGTGCAGGTCTGAGCCGGAGTGCGCATGCGCAGTAGTGGGCCCGATTGTGCATCCGCAGTAGTGAGTCCGAGTGCGCATGAGCAGTAGTGACCCCGAGTGCGCATGCACAGTAGTGAGCCCGAGTGCGCATGAGCAGTAGTGAGTCCGAGTGCGCGTGAGCAGTAGTGACCCCAAGTGCGCATGAGCAGTAGTGACCCCGAGTGCGCATGAGCAGTAATGACCCCGAGTGCGCATGCACAGTAGTGAGCCCGATTGCGCATCCGCAGTAGTGAGTCCGTGTGCGCATGTGCTGGTCTGAGCCGGAGTGGGCATGCGCAGTAGTGGGCCTGTGCGCGCATGCGCAGTAGTGGTCCCGGGTGCGCATCCGCAGTAGTGAGTCCGAGTGCGCATGAGCAGTAGTGACCCCGAGTGCGCATGCACAGTAGTGAGCCCGATTGCGCATCCGCAGTAGTGAGTCCGAGTGCGCATGCACAGTAGTGACCCCGAATGCGCATGAGCAGTTTTGAGTCCGAGTGCGCATGAGCAGTAGTGACCCCGAGTGCGCATGAGCAGTAGTGAGTCCGAGTGCGCATCAGCAGTAGTGACCCCGAGTGCGCATGCACAGTAGTGAGCCCGTGTGCGCAGGCGCAGAAGTGAGCTCGAATGCGCATGTGCAGGTCTGAGCCGGAGTGCGCATGCGCAGCAGTGGGACCGTGCGCGCATGCGCAGCAGTGGGCCCGTGTTCGCATGCGCAGCACTGAGCCCGAGCGCGCATCCGCAATAGTGAGTCCGAGTGCGCATGCGCAGTAGTGACCCCGAATGCGCATGAGCAGTAGTGAGTCCGGGTGCGCATGCGCAGTAGTGAGCCCGATTGCGCATCCGCAGTAGTGAGTCCGTGTGCGCATGTGCAGGTCTGAGCCGGAGTGCGCATGCGCAATAGTGGGCCCGTGCGCGCATGCGCAGTAGTGAGCCCGGGTGCGCATGCGCAGTAGTGAGCCCGAGCGCGCATGCACAGTAGTGAGCCCGATTGCGCATCCGCAGTAGTGAGTCCGTGTGCGCATGTGCAGGTCTGAGCCGGAGTGCGCATGCGCAGTAGTGGGCCCGTGCGCGCATGCGCAGTCGTGAGCCCGGGTGCGCATGCGCAGTAGTGAGCCCGAGCGCGCATCCGCAGTAGTGAGCCCGAGCGCGCATGCGCAGTGGTGAGTCCGATTGCGCATGTGCAGGTCTGAGCCGGAGTGCGCATGCGCAGTAGTGGGCCCGTGCGCGCATGCGCACCTAGCGAGCCCGTGTGCGCATGCGCAGTAGTGAGCCCGAGCGCGCATCCGCAGTAGTGAGTTCGAGTGCGCATGCGCAGTAGTGACCCCGAATACGCATGAGCAGTAGTGACCCCGAGTGCGCATGCACAGTAGTGTACCCGTGTGCGCATGCGCAGAAGTGAGCTCGAATGCGCATGTGCAGGTCTGAGCCCGAGTGCGCATGAGCAGTAGTGAGTCCGAGTGCGCATGAGCAGTAGTGACCCCGAGTGCGCGTGCACAGTAGTGCGCCCCTGTGCGCATGAGCAGTAGTGAGTCCGAATGCGCATTAGCAGTAGTGAATCCGAGTGCGCATGAGCAGTAGTGACCGCGAGTGCGCATGAGCAGTAGTGAGTCCGAGTGCGCATGAGCAGTAGTGACCCCGAGTGCGCATGAGCAGTAGTGACCCCGAGTGCGCATGCACAGTAGTGAGCCCGATTGCGCATCCGCAGTAGTGAGTCCGTGTGCGCATGTGCAGGTCTGACCCGGAGTGCGCATGCGCAGTAGTGGGCCCGAGCGCGCATGCGCAGTAGTGAGCCCGTGTGCGCATGCGCAGTAGTGAGTCCGTGTGCGCATGTGCAGGTCTGAGCCGGAGTGCGCATGAGCAGTAGTGAGTCCGAGTGCGCGTGAGCAGTAGTGTCCCCGAGTGCGCATGAGCAGTAGTGAGTCCGAGTGCGCATGAGCAGTAGTGACCCCGAGTGCGCATGAGCAGTAGTGACCCCGAGTGCGCATGCACAGTAGTGAGCCCGTGTGCGCATGCGCAGAAGTGAGCTCGAATGCGCATGTGCAGGTCTGAGCCGGAGTGCGCATGCGCAGTAGTGGGCCCGATTGTGCATCCGCAGTAGTGAGTCCGAGTGCGCATGAGCAGTAGTGTGTCCGAGTGCGCATGAGCAGTAGTGACCCCGAGTGCGCATGAGCAGTAGTGAGCCCGAGTGCGCATGAGCAGTAGTGAGTCCGAGTGCGTGAGAGCTGTAGTGACCCCGAGTGCGCATGCACAGTAGTGAGTCCGAGTGCGCATGAGCAGTAGTGACCCCGAGTGCGCATGAGCAGTAGTGAGTCCGAGTGCGCGTGAGCAGTAGTGACCCCGAGTGCGCATGAGCAGTAGTGACCCCGAGTGCGCATGAGCAGTAGTGAGTCCGAGTGCGCATGAGAAGTAGTGACCCCGAGTGCGCGTGCACAGTAGTGCGCCCCTGTGCGCATGAGCAGTAGTGAGTCCGAGTGCGCGTGAGCAGTAGTGACCCCGAGTGCGCATGCACAGTAGTGAGCCCGATTGCGCATCCGCAGTAGTGAGTCCGTGTGCGCATGTGCAGGTCTGAGCCGGAGTGCGCATGCGCAGTAGTGGGCCCGTGCGCGCATGCGCAGTAGTGAGCCCGGGTGCGCATGCGCAGTAGTGAGCCCGAGCGCGCATCCGCAGTAGTGAGCCCGAGCGCGCATGCGCAGTGGTGAGTCCGATTGCGCATGTGCAGGTCTGAGCCGGAGTGCGCATGCGCAGTAGTGGGCCCGTGCGCGCATGCGCACCTAGCGAGCCCGTGTGCGCATGCGCAGTAGTGAGCCCGAGCGCGCATCCGCAGTAGTGAGTTCGAGTGCGCATGCGCAGTAGTGACCCCGAATACGCATGAGCAGTAGTGACCCCGAGTGCGCATGCACAGTAGTGTACCCGTGTGCGCATGCGCAGAAGTGAGCTCGAATGCGCATGTGCAGGTCTGAGCCGGAGTGCGCATGCGCAGTAGTGGGCCCGTGCGCGCATGCGCAGTAATGAGCCCGTGTGCGCATGCGCAGTAGTGAGCCCGAGCGCGCATCCGCACTAGTGAGTCCGAGTGTGCATGCGCAGTAGTGACCCCGAATGCGCATGAGCTGTAGTGAGTCCGAGTGCGCATGAGCAGTAGTGACCCCGAGTGCGCATGAGCAGTAGTGAGTCCGAGTGCGCACCAGCAATAGTGACCCCGAGTGCGCATGAGCAGTAGTGACCCCGAGTGCGCATGCACAGTAGTGAGCCCGATTGCGCATCCGCAGTAGTGAGGCTGTGTGCGCATGTGCAGGTCTGAGCCGGAGTGCGCGTGAGCAGTAGTGACCGAGAGTGCGCATGCACAGTAGTGAGCCCGAGTGCGCGTGCACAGTAGTGCGCCCCTGTGCGCATGAGCAGTAGTGAGTCCGAGTGCGCGTGAGCAGTAGTGACCCCAAGTGCGCATCCGCAGTAGTGAGTCCGTGTGCGCATGCGCAGTAGTGAGCCCAAGCGCGCATCCGCAGTAGTGAGCCCGAGCGCGCATGCGCAGTGGTGAGTCCGATTGCGCATGTGCAGGTCTGAGCCGGAGTGCGCATGCGCAGTAGTGGGCCCGAGCGCGCATCCGCAGTAGTGAGTCCGAGTGCGCATGCGCAGTAGTGAATCCGAGTGCGCATGAGCAGTAGTGACCGCGAGTGCGCATGAGCAGTAGTGAGTCCGAGTGCGCATGAGCAGTAGTGACCCCGAGTGCGCATGAGCAGTAGTGACCCCGAGTGCGCATGCACAGTAGTGAGCCCGATTGCGCATCCGCAGTAGTGAGTCCGTGTGCGCATGTGCAGGTCTGAGCCGGAGTGCGCATGCGCAGTAGTGGGCCCGTGCGCGCATGCGCAGTAGTGAGCCCGTGTGCGCATGCGCAGTAGTGAGCCCGAGCGCGCATGCGCAGTAGTGAGTCCGAGTGCGCATGCGCAGTGGTGACCCAGAATGCGCATGAGCAGTAGTGAGTCCGAGTGCGCATGAGCAGTAGTGACCCCGAGTGCGCATGAGCAGTAGCGAGTCGGAGTGCGCATCAGCAGTAGTGACCCCGAGTGCGCATGAGCAGTAGTGACCCCGAGTGCGCATGCACAGTAGTGAGCCCGTGTGCGCATGCACAGTAGTGAGCCCGTGTGCGCATGCGCAGAAGTGAGCTCGAATGTGCATGTGCAGGTCTGAGCCGGAGTGCGCATGCGCAGTAGTGGGCCCGATTGTGCATCCGCAGTAGTGAGTCCGAGTGCGCATGAGCAGTAGTGAGTCCGAGTGCGCATGAGCAGTAGTGACCCCGAGTGCGCATGAGCAGTAGTGAGCCCGAGTGCGCATGAGCAGTAGTGAGTCCGAGTGCGCGTGAGCAGTAGTGACCCCGAGTGCGCATGAGCAGTAGTGACCCCGAGTGCGCATGAGCAGTAGTGAGTCCGAGTGCGCATGAGAAGTAGTGACCCCGAGTGCGCGTGCACAGTAGTGCGCCCCTGTGCGCATGAGCAGTAGTGAGTCCGAGTGCGCGTGAGCAGAAGTGACCCCGAGTGCGCATGCACAGTAGTGAGCCCGATTGCGCATCCGCAGTAGTGAGTCCGTGTGGGCATGTGCAGGTCTGAGCCGGAGTGCGCATGCGCAGTAGTGGGCCCGTGCGCGCATGCGCAGTAGTGAGCCCGGGTGCGCATGCGCAGTAGTGAGCCCGAGCGCGCATCCGCAGTAGTGAGCCCGAGCGCGCATGCGCAGTGGTGAGTCCGATTGCGCATGTGCAGGTCTGAGCCGGAGTGCGCATGCGCAGTAGTGGGCCCGTGCGCGCATGCGCACCTAGCGAGCCCGTGTGTGCATGCGCAGTAGTGAGCCCGAGCGCGCATCCGCAGTAGTGAGTTCGAGTGCGCATGCGCAGTAGTGACCCCGAATACGCATGAGCAGTAGTGACCCCGAGTGCGCATGCACAGTAGTGTACCCGTGTGCGCATGCGCAGAAGTGAGCTCGAATGCGCATGTGCAGGTCTGAGCCGGAGTGCGCATGCGCAGTAGTGGGCCCGTGCGCGCATGCGCAGTAATGAGCCCGTGTGCGCATGCGCAGTAGTGAGCCCGAGCGCGCATCCGCACTAGTGAGTCCGAGTGTGCATGCGCAGTAGTGACCCCGAATGCGCATGAGCTGTAGTGAGTCCGAGTGCGCATGAGCAGTAGTGACCCCGAGTGCGCATGAGCAGTAGTGAGTCCGAGTGCGCACCAGCAATAGTGACCCCGAGTGCGCATGAGCAGTAGTGACCCCGAGTGCGCATGCACAGTAGTGAGCCCGATTGCGCATCCGCAGTAGTGAGGCTGTGTGCGCATGTGCAGGTCTGAGCCGGAGTGCGCGTGAGCAGTAGTGACCGAGAGTGCGCATGCACAGTAGTGAGCCCGAGTGCGCGTGCACAGTAGTGCGCCCCTGTGCGCATGAGCAGTAGTGAGTCCGAGTGCGCGTGAGCAGTAGTGACCCCAAGTGCGCATCCGCAGTAGTGAGTCCGTGTGCGCATGCGCAGTAGTGAGCCCAAGCGCGCATCCGCAGTAGTGAGCCCGAGCGCGCATGCGCAGTGGTGAGTCCGATTGCGCATGTGCAGGTCTGAGCCGGAGTGCGCATGCGCAGTAGTGGGCCCGAGCGCGCATCCGCAGTAGTGAGTCCGAGTGCGCATGCGCAGTAGTGAATCCGAGTGCGCATGAGCAGTAGTGACCGCGAGTGCGCATGAGCAGTAGTGAGTCCGAGTGCGCATGAGCAGTAGTGACCCCGAGTGCGCATGAGCAGTAGTGACCCCGAGTGCGCATGCACAGTAGTGAGCCCGATTGCGCATCCGCAGTAGTGAGTCCGTGTGCGCATGTGCAGGTCTGAGCCGGAGTGCGCATGCGCAGTAGTGGGCCCGTGCGCGCATGCGCAGTAGTGAGCCCGTGTGCGCATGCGCAGTAGTGAGCCCGAGCGCGCATGCGCAGTAGTGAGTCCGAGTGCGCATGCGCAGTGGTGACCCAGAATGCGCATGAGCAGTAGTGAGTCCGAGTGCGCATGAGCAGTAGTGACCCCGAGTGCGCATGAGCAGTAGCGAGTCCGAGTGCGCATCAGCAGTAGTGACCCCGAGTGCGCATGAGCAGTAGTGACCCCGAGTGCGCATGCACAGTAGTGAGCCCGTGTGCGCATGCGCAGAAGTGAGCTCGAATGCGCATGTGCAGGTCTGAGCCGGAGTGCGCATGCGCAGTAGTGGGCCCGTGCGCGCATGCGCAGTAGTGAGCCCGTGTGCGCATGCGCAGTAGTGAGCCCGAACGCGCATCCGCAGTAGTGAGTCCGAGTGCGCATGCGCAGTAGTGACCCCGAATGCGCATGAGCAGTAGTGAGTACGAGTGCGCATGAGCAGTTGTGACCCCGAGTGCGCATGCACAGTAGTGAGCCCGAGTGCGCATGAGCAGTAGTGAGTCCGAGTGCGCATGAGCAGTAGTGACCCCGAGTGCGCATGCACAGTAGTGAGTCCGAGTGCGCATGAGCAGTAATGACCCCGAATGCGCATGAGCAGTAGTGAGTCCGAGTGCGCATGGGCAGTAGTGACCCCGAGTGCGCATGAGCAGTAGTGAGTCCGAGTGCGCGTGAGCAGTAGTGACCCCGAGTGCGCATGCACAGTAGTGAGCCCGAGTGCGCATGAGCAGGAGTGAGTCCGAGTGCGCATGTGCAGGTCTGAGCCGGAGTGCGCATGCGCAGTAGTGGGCCCGTGCGCGCATGCGCAGAAGTGAGCTCGAATGCGCATGTGCAGGTCTGAGCCGGAGTGCGCATGCGCAGTAGTGGGCCCGATTGTGCATCCGCAGTAGTGAGTCCGAGTGCGCATGAGCAGTAGTGACCCCGAGTGCGCATGCACAGCAGTGAGCCCGAGTGCGCATGAGCAGTAGTGAGTCCGAGTGCGCGTGAGCAGTAGTGACCCCAAGTGCGCATGAGCAGTAGTGACCCCGAGTGCGCATGAGCAGTAATGACCCCGAGTGCGCATGCACAGTAGTGAGCCCGATTGCGCATCCGCAGTAGTGAGTCCGTGTGCGCATGTGCTGGTCTGAGCCGGAGTGGGCATGCGCAGTAGTGGGCCTGTGCGCGCATGCGCAGTAGTGGTCCCGGGTGCGCATCCGCAGTAGTGAGTCCGAGTGCGCATGAGCAGTAGTGACCCCGAGTGCGCATGCACAGTAGTGAGCCCGATTGCGCATCCGCAGTAGTGAGTCCGAGTGCGCATGCACAGTAGTGACCCCGAATGCGCATGAGCAGTTTTGAGTCCGAGTGCGCATGAGCAGTAGTGACCCCGAGTGCGCATGAGCAGTAGTGAGTCCGAGTGCGCATCAGCAGTAGTGACCCCGAGTGCGCATGCACAGTAGTGAGCCCGTGTGCGCAGGCGCAGAAGTGAGCTCGAATGCGCATGTGCAGGTCTGAGCCGGCGTGCGCATGCGCAGCAGTGGGCCCGTGCGCGCATGCGCAGCAGTGGGCCCGTGTTCGCATGCGCAGCACTGAGCCCGAGCGCGCATCCGCAATAGTGAGTCCGAGTGCGCATGCGCAGTAGTGACCCCGAATGCGCATGAGCAGTAGTGAGTCCGGGTGCGCATGCGCAGTAGTGAGCCCGATTGCGCATCCGCAGTAGTGAGTCCGTGTGCGCATGTGCAGGTCTGAGCCGGAGTGCGCATGCGCAATAGTGGGCCCGTGCGCGCATGCGCAGTAGTGAGCCCGGGTGCGCATGCGCAGTAGTGAGCCCGAGCGCGCATCCGCAGTAGTGAGCCCGATTGCGCATCCGTAGTAGTGAGTCCGTGTGCGCATGTGCAGGTCTGAGCCGGAGTGCGCATGCGCAGTAGTGGGCCCGTGTGCGCATGCGCAGTAGTGAGCCCGAGCGCGCATCCGCAGTAGTGAGTCCGAGTGCGCATGCGCAGTAGTGACCCCGAATGCGCATTAGCAGTAGTGAATCCGAGTGCGCATGAGCAGTAGTGACCGCGAGTGCGCATGAGCAGTAGTGAGTCCGAGTGCGCATGAGCAGTAGTGACCCCGAGCGCGCATCCGCAGTAGTGAGTCCGAGTGCGCATGCGCAGTAGTGACCCCGAATGCGCATGAGCAGTAGTGAGTCCGAGTGCGCATGAGCAGTAGTGACCCCGAGTGCGGATGCACAGGAGTGAGCCCGAGTGCGCATGAGCAGTAGTGAGACCGAGCGCGCATCCGCAGTAGTGAGTCCGAGTGCGCATGCGCAGTAGTGACCCCGAATGCGCATGAGCAGTAGTGAGTCCGAGTGCGCATGCACAGTAGTGACCCCGAATGCGCATGAGCAGTTTTGAGTCCGAGTGCGCATGAGCAGTAGTGACCCCGAGTGCGCATGAGTAGTAGTGAGTCCGAGTGCGCATCAGCAGTAGTGACCCCGAGTGCGCATGCACAGTAGTGAGCCCGTGTGCGCATGCGCAGAAGTGAGCTCGAATGCGCATGTGCAGGTCTGAGCCGGAGTGCGCATGCGCAGTAGTGGGCCAATGCGCGCATGCGCAGCAGTGGGCCCGTGTTCGCATGCGCAGTACTGAGCCCGAGCGCGCATCCGCAATAGTGAGTCCGAGTGCGCATGCGCAGTAGTGACCCCGAATGCGCATGAGCAGTAGTGAGTCCGAGTGCGCATGAGCAGTAGTGACCCCGAGTGCGCATGAGCAGTAGTGAGTCCGAGTGCGCATGCGCAGAAGTGAGCTCGAATGCGCATGTGCAGGTCTGAGCCGGACTGCGCATGCGCAGTAGTGAGCCCGATTGCGCATCCGCAGTATTGAGTCTGTGTGCGCATGTGCAGGTCTGAGCCGGAGTGCGCATGCGCAATAGTGGGCCCGTGCGCGCATGCGCAGTAGTGAGCCCGGGTGTGCATGCGCAGTAGTGAGCCCGAGCGCGCATCCGCAGTAGTGAGCCCGATTGCGCATCCGCAGTAGTGAGTCCGTGTGCGCATGTGCAGGTCTGAGCCGGAGTGCGCATGCGCAGTAGTGGGCCCGTGCGCGCATGCGCAGTAGTGAGCCCGTGTGCGCATGCGCGGTAGTGAGCCCGAGCGCGCATCCGCAGTAGTGAGTCCGAGTGCGCATGCGCAGTAGTGACCCCGAATGCGCATTAGCAGTAGTGAATCCGAGTGCGCATGAGCAGTAGTGACCGCGAGTGCGAATCCGCAGTAGTGAGTCCGTGTGCGCATGAGCAGTAGTGACCCCGAGTGCGCATGAGCAGTAGCGAGTCCGAGTGCGCATCAGCAGTAGTGACCCCGAGTGCGCATGAGCAGTAGTGACCCCGAGTGCGCATGCACAGTAGTGAGCCCGTGTGCGCATGCGCAGAAGTGAGCTCGAATGCGCATGTGCAGGTCTGAGCCGGAGTGCGCATGCGCAGTAGTGGGCCCGTGCGCGCATGCGCAGTAGTGAGCCCGTGTGCGCATGCGCAGTAGTGAGCCCGAACGCGCATCCGCAGTAGTGAGTCCGAGTGCGCATGCGCAGTAGTGACCCCGAATGCGCATGAGCAGTAGTGAGTCCGAGTGCGCATGAGCAGTAGTGACCCCGAGTGCGCATGAGCAGTAGTGACCCCGAGTGCGCATGCACAGTAGTGAGCCCGATTGCGCATCCGCAGTAGTGAGTCCGTGTGCGCATGTGCAGGTCTGAGCCGGAGTGCGCATGCGCAGTAGTGAGTCCGTGTGCGCATGTGCAGGTCTGAGCCGGAGTGCGCATGCGCAGCAGTGGGCCCGTGCGCGCATGCGCAGTAGTGAGCCCGTGTGCGCATGCGCAGTAGTGAGCCCGAGCGCGCATCCGCAGTAGTGAGTCCGAGTGCGCATGCGCAGTAGTGACCCCGAATGCGCATGAGCAGTAGTGAGTCCGAGTGCGCATGAGCAGTAGTGACCCCGAGTTCGCATGCACAGTAGTGAGCCCGAGTGCGCATGAGCAGTAGTGAGACCGATTGCGCATGAGCAGTAGTGACCCCGAGTGCGCATGCACAGTAGTGAGTCCGAGTGCGCATGAGCAGTAATGACCCCGAATGTGCATGAGCAGTAGTGAGTCCGAGTGCGCATGAGCAGTAGTGACCCCGAGTGCGCATGAGCAGTAGTGAGTCCGAGTGCGCGTGAGCAGTAGTGACCCCGAGTGCGCATGCACAGTAGTGAGCCCGAGTGCGCATGAGCAGTAGTGAGTCCGAGTGCGCATGAGCAGTAGTGACCCCGAGTGCGTGTGCACAGTAGTGAGCCCGAGTGCGCATGAGCAGTAGTGAGTCCGAGTGCGCGTGAGCAGTAGTGACCCCGAGTGCGCATGAGCAGTAGTGAGTCCGAGTGCGCATGAGCAGTAGTGACCCCGAGTGCGCATGAGCAGTAGTGACCCCGAGTGGGCATGCACAGTAGTGAGCCCGATTGCGCATCCGTAGTAGTGAGCCCGTGTGCGCATGTGCAGGTCTGAGCCGGAGTGCGCATGCGCAGTGGTGGGCCCGTGCGCGCATGCGCAGTAGTGAGCCCGGGAGCGCATGCGCAGTAGTGAGCCCGAGCGCGCATCCGCAGTAGTGAGCCGGAGCACGCATACGCAGTAGTGAGTCCGATTGCGCATGTGCAGGTCCGAGCCGGAATGCGCATGCGCAGTAGTGGGCCCGTGCGCGCATGCGCAGAAGTGAGCTCGAATTCGCATGTGCAGGTCTGAGCCGGAGTGCGCATGCGCAGTAGTGGGCCCGATTGTGCATCCGCAGTAGTGAGTCCGAGTGCGCATGAGCAGTAGTGACCCCGAGTGCGCATGCACAGTAGTGAGCCCGAGTGCGCATGAGCAGTAGTGAGTCCGAGTGCGCATCCGTAGTAGTGAGCCCGTGTGCGCATGTGCAGGTCTGAGCCGGAGTGCGCATGCGCAGTGGTGGGCCCGTGCGCGCATGCGCAGTGGTGGGCCCCTGCGCGCATGCGCAGTAGTGACCCCGAGTGCGCATGCACAGTAGTGAGCCCGATTGCGCATCCGCAGTAGTGAGGCTGTGTGCGCATGTGCAGGTCTGAGCCGGAGTGCGCGTGAGCAGTAGTGACCGAGAGTGCGCATGCACAGTAGTGAGCCCGAGTGCGCATGAGCAGTAGTGAGTCCGAGTGCGCATGAGCAGTAGTGACCCCGAGTGCGCGTGCACAGTAGTGCGCCCCTGTGCGCATGAGCAGTAGTGAGTCCGAGTGCGCGTGAGCAGTAGTGACCCCAAGTGCGCATGAGCAGTAGTGAGTCCGAGTGCGCATGAGCAGTAGTGACCCCGAGTGCGCATCCGCAGTAGTGAGCCCGAGCGCGCATGCGCAGTGGTGAGTCCGATTGCGCATGTGCAGGTCTGAGCCGGAGTGCGCATGCGCAGTAGTGGGCATGTGCGCGCATGCGCAGTAGTGAGCCCGGGTGCGCATGCGCAGTAGTGAGCCCGAGCGCGCATCCGCAGTAGTGAGCCCGAGCGCGCATGCGCAGTGGTGAGTCCGATTGCGCATGTGCAGGTCTGAGCCGGAGTGCGCATGCGCAGTAGTGGGCCCGAGCGCGCATCCGCAGTAGTGAGTCCGAGTGCGCATGCGCAGTAGTGACCCCGAATGCGCATGAGTAGTAGTGAGTTCGAGTGCGCATAAGCAGTAGTGACCCCGAGTGCGCATGAGCAGTTGTGACCCCGAGTGCGCATGCACAGTAGTGAGCCCGTGTGCGCATGCGCAGAAGTGAGCTCGAATGCGCATGTGCAGGTCTGAGCCGGAGTGCGCATGCGCAGTAGTGGGCCCGTGCGCGCATGCGCAGTAGTGTGCCCGTGTGCGCATGCGCAGTAGTGAGCCCGAACGCGCATCCGCAGTAGTGAGTCCGAGTGCGCATGCGCAGTAGTGACCCCGAATGCGCATGAGCAGTAGTGAGTCCGAGTGCGCATGAGCAGTAGCGACCCCGAGTGCGCATGCACAGTAGTGAGCCCGAGTGCGCATGAGCAGTAGTGAGACCGATTGCGCATGAGCAGTAGTGACCCCGAGTGCGCATGCACAGTAGTGAGTCCGAGTGCGCATGAGCAGTAATGACCCCGAATGCGCATGAGCAGTAGTGAGTCCGAGTGCGCATGAGCATTAGTGACCCCGAGTGCGCATGAGCAGTAGTGAGTCCGAGTGCGCGTGAGCAGTAGTGACCCCGAGTGCGCATGCACAGTAGTGAGCCCGAGTGCGCATGAGCAGTAGTGAGTCCGAGTGCGCATGAGCAGTAGTGACCCCGAGTGCGTGTGCACAGTAGTGAGCCCGAGTGCGCATGAGCAGTAGTGAGTCCGAGTGCGCGTGAGCAGTAGTGACCCCGAGTGCGCATGAGCAGTAGTGAGTCCGAGTGCGCATGAGCAGTAGTGACCCCGAGTGCGCATGAGCAGTAGTGACCCCGAGTGGGCATGCACAGTAGTGAGCCCGATTGCGCATCCGTAGTAGTGAGCCCGTGTGCGCATGTGCAGGTCTGAGCCGGAGTGCGCATGCGCAGTGGTGGGCCCGTGCGCGCATGCGCAGTAGTGAGCCCGGGAGCGCATGCGCAGTAGTGAGCCCGAGCGCGCATCCGCAGTAGTGAGCCGGAGCACGCATACGCAGTAGTGAGTCCGATTGCGCATGTGCAGGTCCGAGCCGGAATGCGCATGCGCAGTAGTGGGCCCGTGCGCGAATGCGCAGAAGTGAGCTCGAATTCGCATGTGCAGGTCTGAGCCGGAGTGCGCATGCGCAGTAGTGGGCCCGATTGTGCATCCGCAGTAGTGAGGCTGTGTGCGCATGTGCAGGTCTGAGCCGGAGTGCGCGTGAGCAGTAGTGACCGAGAGTGCGCATGCACAGTAGTGAGCCCGGGTGCGCATGAGCAGTAGTGAGTCCGAGTGCGCATGAGCAGTAGTGACCCCGAGTGCGCGTGCACAGTAGTGCGCCCCTGTGCGCATGAGCAGTAGTGAGTCCGAGTGCGCATCCGTAGTAGTGAGCCCGTGTGCGCATGTGCAGGTCTGAGCCGGAGTGCGCATGCGCAGTGGTGGGCCCGTGCGCGCATGCGCAGTGGTGGGCCCCTGCGCGCATGCGCAGTAGTGACCCCGAGTGCGCATGCACAGTAGTGAGCCCGATTGCGCATCCGCAGTAGTGAGGCTGTGTGCGCATGTGCAGGTCTGAACCGGAGTGCGCGTGAGCAGTAGTGACCGAGAGTGCGCATGCACAGTAGTGAGCCCGGGTGCGCATGAGCAGTAGTGAGTCCGAGTGCGCATGAGCAGTAGTGACCCCGAGTGCGCGTGCACAGTAGTGCGCCCCTGTGCGCATGAGCAGTAGTGAGTCCGAGTGCGCGTGAGCAGTAGTGACCCCAAGTGCGCATGAGCAGTAGTGAGTCCGAGTGCGCATGAGCAGTAGTGACCCCGAGTGCGCATCCGCAGTAGTGAGCCCGAGCGCGCATGCGCAGTGGTGAGTCCGATTGCGCATGTGCAGGTCTGAGCCAGAGTGCGCATGCGCAGTAGTGGGCATGTGCGCGCATGCGCAGTAGTGAGCCCGGGTGCGCATGCGCAGTAGTGAGCCCGAGCGCGCATCCGCAGTAGTGAGCCCGAGCGCGCATGCGCAGTGGTGAGTCCGATTGCGCATGTGCAGGTCTGAGCCGGAGTGCGCATGCGCAGTAGTGGGCCCGAGCGCGCATCCGCAGTAGTGAGTCCGAGTGCGCATGCGCAGTAGTGACCCCGAATGCGCATGAGTAGTAGTGAGTTCGAGTGCGCATAAGCAGTAGTGACCCCGAGTGCGCATGAGCAGTAGTGAGTCCGAGTGCGCATGAGCAGTAGTGACCCCAAGTGCGCATGAGCAGTAGTGACCCCGAGTGCGCATGCACAGTAGTGAGCCCGATTGCGCATCCGCAGTAGTGAGTCCGTGTGCGCATGTGCAGGTCTGAGCCGGAGTGCGCATGCGCAGTAGTGGGCCCGTGCGCGCATGCGCAGTGGTGAGCCCGTGTGCGCATGCGCAGTAGTGAGCCCGAATGCGCATGAGCAGTAGTGAGTCCGAGTGCGCATGAGCAGTAGTGACCCCGAGTGCGCATGAGCAGTAGTGACCCCGAGTGCCCATGAGCAGTAGTGAGCCCGAGTGATGCCCACTTGGACGCCGACCGCTTGGACGCGTCCCGATTGGACGGTCCCGATTCGACTCGTTCCAATTCGAAGCGGTGCCGATTGGACCCGTTCCAATTCTAAGCAGGGCTTATAGAACCTAACCTAACCAAATCTAAGCTCTTCGAATTGGGACGCGTCCAATCGGCACCGCTTCGAATTGGAACGCGTCGAATCGGGACCGTCCAAACGGAACGCGTCCAATCGGTCGACGTCCAAGTGGGACACCCCCCGGCGCATGCGCACACGGGCTCATTACTGCTCAATGCGCACTCGGACTCACTACCGCTCATGGGCACACGGGCTCACTACTGTGCATGCCTACTCAGGGTCACTACTGCTCTTACGCACTCCAACTCACTACTGCTCATGCGAACTCGGACTCACTACTGCGGATGCGTAATCGGGCTCACTACTGGGCCTGCGCAATCGGTCTCACTACTGCGGATGCGCAATCGAGCCAATACTGCGCCTGCGCAATCGGTCTCACTACTGCGGATGCGCAATCGGCCTCACTACTGCGCATGCGCACTCGGGGTCACTGCTGCGCATGCGCACTCGGGCTCACTACTGTGCATGGGCACACGGGCTCACTACTGCGCATGCGCACTCGGGGTTGCTACTGCGCATGCGCACTCGGGGTCACTACTGCTCATGCGCACTCCGACTCACTACTGCTCATGCGAAATCGGACTCACTACCGCTCATGGGCACACGGGCTCACTACTGTGCATGCCTACTCAGGGTCACTACTGCTCTTACGCACTCCAACTCACTACTGCTCATGCGAACTCGGACTCACTACTGCGGATGCGTAATCGGGCTCACTACTGGGCCTGCGCAATCGGTCTCACTACTGCGGATGCGCAATCGAGCCAATACTGCGCCTGCGCAATCGGTCTCACTACTGCGGATGCGCAATCGGCCTCACTACTGCGCATGCGCACTCGGGGTCACTGCTGCGCATGCGCACTCGGACTCACTACAGCGCATGCGCACTCGGGGTCACTACTGCCCATGCGCGCTCGGACTCACTACTGCTCATGCGCACTCGGACTCACTACTGCTCATGCGCACACGGGCTCACCACTATGCATGCACACTCGGGGTCACTACTGCGCATGCGCAATCGTACTCACTACTGCACATACGCACTCAGGCTCACTTCTGCGCATGCGCTCTCGGGGTCACTACTGCTCATGCGCACTCGGGGTCACTACAGCTCATGCGCACTCGGGGTCACTACAGCTCATACGCACTCCGACTCACTACTGCTCATGCGAACTCAGACTCACTACCGCGGATGCGCAATCGGGCTCACTACTGCGCATGCGCACTCCGGCTCAGACCTGCCCATGCGCACTCGGGCTCACTACTGCGCATGCGCTCACGGGCTCACTACTGCTCAGGAGCAATCGGACTCACTACTGCTCATGTGCACACGGACTCACTACTGCGGATGCGCGCTCGGGCTCACTACTACGGATGCGCAATCGGGCTCACTACTGCGCATGCGCCATCGTATTCACTACTGCTCATGCGCACTCGGACTCACTACTGCGGACGCGCAATCGGGCTCACTAGTGCGCATGCACTCACGGGGTCACTACTGCTCATACGCACTCCAACTCACTACGCCTCATGCGAACTCGGACTCACTACTGCGGATGCGCAATCGGGGTCACTAGTGCTCACGCGCACTTCGAGTCACTACTGCGCATGCGCACACCTTCTCAGACCTGCACATGCGCACTCAGGCTCACTTCTGCGCATGCGCTCTCGGGGTCACTACTGCTCATGCGCACTCGGGGTCACTACTGCTCATACGCACTCCGACTCACTACTGCTCATGCGAACTCAGACTCACTACCGCGGATGCGCAATCGGGCTCACTACTGCGCATGCGCTCTCCGGCTCAGACCTGCACGTGCGCACTAGGGCCCATTACTGCGCATGCGCGCTACGGCACAGACCTGCACATGCGCTCTCGAGCTCTCTGCTGCGCATGCGCACACGGGCTCACTACTGCGGATGCGCACTCGGGGTCACTACTGCTCATGCGCACTCGGACTCACTACTCCTCATGGGCACACGGGCCCACTACTGCGCATGCGCACACGGGCGCACTACTGCGCTTGCGCACACGGGCTCACTACTGCGCATGCGCACTCGGACTCACTACTGCTCATGGGCACACGGGCCCACTACTGCGCATGCGCACACGGGCGCACTACTGCGCTTGCGCACACGGGCTCACTACTGCGCATGCGCACACGGACTCACTACAGCGGATGCGCAATCGGTCTCACTACTGCGCATGCGAGTTCGGGGTCACCAGTGCGGATGCGCAATCGGGCTCACTACTGCGCATGCGCGCTCCGGCTCAGACCTGCACATGCGCTCTCGAGCTCACTGTTGCGCGTGCGCACACGGGCTCACTACTGCGCATGCGCGCTCGCGGTCATTACTGCGCATGCGCACTCGGGGTCACCACTGCAGATACGCATTCTGGTTCAATACTATGCATGTACACATGGGCTCACTACTGTGCATGCGCACTCGGGGTCACTAGTGCTCATGCGCACTCGGACTCACTACTGCTCATGGGCACACGGGCTCACTACTGCGCATGCGCACACGGGCTCACTACTCTGCATGCGCCCTCGGGGTCACTACTGCTCATGCGCACTCCGACTCACTACTGCGCATGCGCACACGGCCTCACTTCTGCTCATGAGCAGTCGGACTCACTACTGCTCATGCGCACACGGACTCACTACTGCGGATTTTCGCACGGGCTCACTACTGCGGATGCGCCATCGGGCTCACTACTGCGCATGCGCAATCGTATTCACTACTGCTCATGCGCGATCGGGCTCACTACTGCGCATGCGCACTCGGGCTCATAACTGCGGTTGCGCGCTCGGGCTCACTACTGCGCATGCGCACTCGGGGTCACTACTGCTCATGCGCACTCCGACTCACTACTGCGCATGAGCACTCCGGCTCAGACATGCCCATGCTCACTCGGGCTCACTACGGCGCATGCGCACACGGGCTCATTACTGCTCAATGCGCACTCGGACTCACTACCGCTCATGGGCACACGGGCTCACTACTGTGCATGCCTACTCAGGGTCACTACTGCTCTTACGCACTCCAACTCACTACTGCTCATGCGAACTCGGACTCACTACTGCGGATGCGTAATCGGGCTCACTACTGCGGATGCGCAATCGGCCTCACTACTGCGCATGCGCACTCGGGGTCACTGCTGCGCATGCGCACTCGGGCTCACTACTGTGCATGGGCACACGGGCTCACTACTGCGCATGCGCACTCGGGGTTGCTACTGCGCATGCGCACTCGGGGTCACTACTGCTCATGCGCACTCCGACTCACTACTGCTCATGCGAAATCGGACTCACTACTGCTCATGTGCACTCGGACTCACTACAGCGCATGCGCACTCGGGGTCACTACTGCCCATGCGCACTCGGACTCACTACTGCTCATGCGCACTCGGACTCACTACTGCTCATGCGCACACGGGCTCACCACTATGCATGCACACTCGGGGTCACTACTGCGCATGCGCAATCGGGCTCACTACTGCGCATGCGCAATCGTACTCACTACTGCACATACGCACTCAGGCTCACTTCTGCGCATGCGCTCTCGGGGTCACTACTGCTCATGCGCACTCGGGGTCACTACAGCTCATACGCACTCCGACTCACTACTGCTCATGCGAACTCAGACTCACTACCGCGGATGCGCAATCGGGCTCACTACTGCGCATGCGCACTCCGGCTCAGACCTGCCCATGCGCACTCGGGCTCACTACTGCTCATGCGCACACGGGCTCACCACTATGCATGCACACTCGGGCTCACTACTACGGATGCGCAATCGGGCTCACTACTGCGCATGCGCCATCGTATTCACTACTGCTCATGCGCACTCGGACTCACTACTGCGGACGCGCAATCGGGCTCACTAGTGCGCATGCACTCACGGGGTCACTACTGCTCATACGCACTCCAACTCACTACGCCTCATGCGAACTCGGACTCACTACTGCGGATGCGCAATCGGGGTCACTAGTGCTCATGCGCACTTCGAGTCACTACTGCGCATGCGCACACCTTCTCAGACCTGCACATGCGCACTCAGGCTCACTTCTGCGCATGCGCTCTCGGGGTCACTACTGCTCATGCGCACTCGGGGTCACTACTGCTCATACGCACTCCGACTCACTACTGCTCATGCGAACTCAGACTCACTACCGCGGATGCGCAATCGGGCTCACTACTGCGCATGCGCTCTCCGGCTCAGACCTGCACGTGCGCACTAGGGCCCATTACTGCGCATGCGCGCTCCGGCACAGACCTGCACATGCGCTCTCGAGCTCTCTGCTGCGCATGCGCACACGGGCTCACTACTGCGGATGCGCACTCGGGGTCACTACTGCTCATGCGCACTCGGACTCACTACTGCTCATGTGCACACGGACTCACTACTGCGGATGCGCGCTCGGGCTCACTACTGCGGATGCGCAATCGGGCTCACTACTGCGCATGCGCAATAGTATTCACTACTGCTCATGCGCACTCGGACTCACTACTGCGGATGCGCAATGGGGCTCACTACTGCGCATGCGCACTCGGCCTCACTACTGCTCATGCGCACTCGGACTCACTACTGCTCATGGGCACACGGGCTCACTACTGCGCATGCGCACACGGGCTCACTACTTCGCATGCGCACTCGGGGTCACTACTGCTCATGCGCACAAGTTCTCACTACTGTGCACGCGCACTCGGGCTCTCTACTGCGCATGCGCACACGGGCTCACTACTGCGCATGCGCACTCGGGGTCACTACTGCTCATACGCACAAGTTCTCACTACTTTGCATGCGCACTCGGGCTCTCTACTGCACATGCGCACACGGGCTCACTACTGCGCATGCGCACTCGGTGTCACTACTGCTCATGCGCACTCCAACTCACTACTGCTCATGAGAACTCGGACTCACTACTGCGGATGCGCAATCGGGGTCACTACTGCTCATGCACAATCGGTCTCACTCCTGCGGATGCGCAATCGGCCGCACTACTGCACATGCGCACTCGGGGTCACTACTCCGCATGCGCACTCGGGCTCACTACTGCGGATGCGCGCTCGGGCTCACTACTGCGCATGCGCACACGGGCTCACTACTGCGCATGCGCACTCGGGATTGCTACTGCGCATGCGCACTCGGGGTCACCACTGCAGATGCACACTCGGAGTCACTACTGCGCATGCGAGCTCGGGGTCACCAGTGCGGATGCGCAATCGGGTTCACTACTGCGCATGGGTCACGGACTCACTACAGCGCATGCGCACTCGGGCTGACTACCGCTCATGCGCACACGGCGCACTACTGCGCATGCGCACACGGGCTCACTACTGCGCATGCGCACACGGGCTCACTACTGTGCATGCGCACTCGGGGTCACTACTGCTCATACGCACTCCGACTCACTACTGCTCATGCGAACTGGGACTCACTACTGCGGATGCGCACGCGGGCTCACTACTGTGCATGCCTACTCGGGGTCACTACTGCTCATACGCACTCGGACTCACCACTGCTCATGGGCACACGGGCTCACTACTGCGCATGCGCACACGGGCTCACTACTGCGCATGCGGACACGGGCTCACTACTGTGCATGCGCACACGGGCTTACTACAGTCCATACGCACTCGGTGTCACTACTGCTCATACGCACTCCGACTCACTACTGCTCATGCGAACTCGGACTCACTACTGTGGATGCGCAATGGGGCACACTACTGCGCGTGCGCACACGGGCTCACTACTACGCATGCGCGCTCGCGGTCATTACTGCGCACGCGCTCTCGGGGTCACCACTGCAGATACGCATTCGGGTTCAGTACTATGCATGTACACATGGGCTCACTACTGTGCATGCGCACTCGGGGTCACTAGTGCTCATGCGCACACGGACTCACTACTGCTCATGGGCACACGGGCTCACTACTGCGCATGCGCACACGGGCTCACTACTCTGCATGCGCCCTCGGGGTCACTACTGCTCATGCGCACTCCGACTCACTACTGCTCATGCGAACTCGGACTCACTACTGCGGATGCGTAATCGGGCCCACTACTGCGCCTGCGCAATCGGTCTCACTACTGCGGATGCGCAATCGGCTTCACTACTGCTCATACGCACTCCGACTCACTACTGCTCATGCGAGCTCGGACTCACTACTGCGGATGCGCAATCGGGCCCACTACTGCGCCTGCGCAATCGGTCTCACTACTATGGATGCGCAATCGGCCTCACTACTGCGCATGCGCACTCGGGGTCACTGCTGCGCATGCGCACTCGGGCTCACTACTGTGCATGGGCACACGGGCTCACTACTGCGCATGCGCACTCGGGGTTGCTACTGCGCATGCGCACTCGGGGTCACTACTGCTCATGCGCACTCGGACTCACTACTGCTCATGGGCACACGGGTTCACTACTGCGCATGCGCAATCATATTCACTACTGCTCATGCGCACTCGGGCTCACTACTGCGCATGCGCACTTGGGGTCACTACTGCTCATGAGCACTCCGACTCACTACTGCTCATGCCAAATCGGACTCACTACTGCTCATGTGCACTCGGACTCACTACAGCGCATGCGCACTCGGGGTCACTACTGCTCATGCGCACTCGGACTCACTACTGCTCATGCGCACTCGGACTCACTACTGCTCATGGGCACACGGGCTCACTACTGCGGATGCGCACTCGGGTCACTACTGCTCATGTGCACTCGGACTCACTACTGCTCATGCGCACACGGGCTCACCACTATGCATGCACACTCTGGGTCACTACTGCGCATGCGCAATCGGGCTCACTACTGCGCATGCGCAATCGTATTCACTACTGCACATGCCCACTCAGGCTCACTTCTGCGCATGCGCTCTCGGGGTCACTACTGCGCATGCGCAATCGGGCTCACTACTGCGCATGCGCACTCCGGGTCACTACTGTTCATGCGCACTCGGGCTCACTTCTGCGGATGCGCGCTCGGGCTCGCTACTGCGGATGCGCAATCGGGCTCACTACTGCGCATGCGCACTCGGGCTCACGACTGCGCATGCGCACACCGGCTCAAACCTGCACATGCGCACTCGAGCTCACTTCTGCGCATGCGCACACTGGTGCACTACTGCGCATGCGCGCACGGGCTCACTACTGTGCATGCGCACTCGGGGTCACTACTGCTCATGCGCACTCGGACTCACTACTGCTCATGGGCACACGGGCCCACTACTGCGCATGCGCACACGGGCGCACTACTGCGCTTGCGCACACGGGCTCACTACTGCGCATGCGCACTCGGACTCACTACTGCTCATGGGCACACGGGCCCACTACTGCGCATGCGCACACGGGCGCACTACTGCGCTTGCGCACACGGGCTCACTACTGCGCATGCGCACACGGACTCACTACAGCGGATGCGCAATCGGTCTCACTACTGCGCATGCGAGTTCGGGGTCACCAGTGCGGATGCGCAATCGGGCTCACTACTGCGCATGCGCGCTCCGGCTCAGACCTGCACATGCGCTCTCGAGCTCACTGTTGCGCGTGCGCACACGGCCTCACTACTGCGCATGCGCGCTCGCGGTCATTACTGCGCATGCGCACTCGGGGTCACCACTGCAGATACGCATTGTGGTTCAATACTATGCATGTACGCATGGGCTCACTACTGTGCATGCGCACTCGGGGTCACTAGTGCTCATGCGCACTCGGACTCACTACTGCTCATGGGCACACGGGCTCACTACTGCGCATGCGCACACGGGCTCACTACTCTGCATGCGCCCTCGGGGTCACTACTGCTCATGCGCACTCCGACTCACTACTGCGCATGCGCACACGGCCTCACTACTGCTCATGAGCAGTCGGACTCACTACTGCTCATGCGCACACGGACTCACTACTGCGGATTTTCGCTCGGGCTCACTACTGCGGATGCGCCATCGGGCTCACTACTGCGCATGCGCACTCGGGCTCATAACTGCGGTTGCGCGCTCGGGCTCACTACTGCGCATGCGCACTCGGGGTCACTACTGCTCATGCGCACTCCGACTCACTACTGCGCATGAGCACTCCGGCTCAGACATGCCCATGCTCACTCGGGCTCACTACGGCGCATGCGCACACGGGCTCATTACTGCTCAATGCGCACTCGGACTCACTACCGCTCATGGGCACACGGGCTCACTACTGTGCATGCCTACTCGGGGTCACTACTGCTCTTACGCACTCCAACTCACTACTGCTCATGCGAACTCGGACTCACTACTGCGGATGCGTAATCGGGCTCACTACTGGGCCTGCGCAATCGGTCTCACTACTGCGGATGCGCAATCGGCCTCACTACCGCTCATACGCACTCCGACTCACTACTGCTCATGCGAGCTCGGACTCACTACTGCGGATGCGCAATCGGGCCAATACTGCGCCTGCGCAATCGGTCTCACTACTGCGGATGCGCAATCGGCCTCACTACTGCGCATGCGCACTCGGGGTCACTGCTGCGCATGCGCACTCGGGCTCACTACTGTGCATGGGCACACGGGCTCACTACTGCGCATGCGCACTCGGGGTTGCTACTGCGCATGCGCACTCGGGGTCACTACTGCTCATGCGCACTCGGATTCACTACTGCTCATGGGCACACGGGCTCACTACTGCGCATGCGCAATCGTATTCACTACTGCTCATGCGCACTCGGGCTCACTACTGCGCATGCGCACTCGGGGTCACTACTGCTCATGCGCACTCCGACTCACTACTGCTCATGCGAAATCGGACTCACTACTGCTCATGTGCACTCGGACTCACTACAGCGCATGCGCACTCGGGGTCACTACTGCTCATGCGCACTCGGACTCACTACTGCTCATGCGCACTCGGACTCACTACTGCTCATGCGCACACGGGCTCACCACTATGCATGCACACTCGGGGTCACTACTGCGCATGCGCAATCGGGCTCACTACTGCGCATGCGCAATCGTACTCACTACTGCACATGCGCACTCAGGCTCACTTCTGCGCATGCGCTCTCGGGGTCACTACTGCTCATGCGCACTCGGGGTCACTACAGCTCATACGCACTCCGACTCACTACTGCTCATGCGAACTCAGACTCACTACCGCGGATGCGCAATCGGGCTCACTACTGCGCATGCGCACTCCGGCTCAGACCTGCCCATGCGCACTCGGGCTCACTACTGCGCATGCGCTCACGGGCTCACTACTGCTCATGAGCAATCGGACTCACTACTGCTCACGTGCACACGGACTCACTACTGCGGATGCGCGCTCGGGCTCACTACTACGGATGCGCAATCGGGCTCACTACTGCGCATGCGCCATCGTATTCACTACTCCTCATGCGCACTCGGACTCACTACTGCGGACGCGCAATCGGGCTCACTAGTGCGCATGCCCTCACGGGGTCACTACTGCTCATACGCACTCCAACTCACTACTCCTCATGCGAACTCGGACTCACTACTGCGGATGCGCAATCGGGGTCACTAGTGCTCATGCGCACTTCGAGTCACTACTGCGAATGCGCACACCTTCTCAGACCTGCACATGCGCACTCAGGCTCACTTCTGCGCATGCGCTCTCGGGGTCACTACTGCTCATGCGCACTCGGGGTTACTACTGCTCATACGCACTCCGACTCACTACTGCTCATGCGAACTCAGACTCACTACCGCGGATGCGCAATCGGGCCCACTACTGCGCATGCGCGCTCCGGCACAGACCTGCACATGCGCTCTCGAGCTCTCTGCTGCGCATGCGCACACGGGCTCACTACTGCTCATGCGCACTCGGACTCACTACTGCTCATGCGCACTCGGACTCACTACTGCTCATGGGCACACGGGCTCACTACAGCGCATGCGCACACGGGCTCACTACTTCGCATGCGCTCTCGGGGTCACTACTGCGCATGCGCACACGGGCTCACTACTGCGCATGCGCACTCGGGCTCACTACTGCGGATGCGCGCTCGGGCTCACTACTGCGCATGCGCACACGGGCTCACAACTGCGCATGCGCACTCGGACTCACTACTGCGCATGCGCACTCGGGGTCACCACTGCAGAAACGCACTCGGGGTCACCACTGTAGATACGCATTCGGGTTCAGTACTATGCATGTACACATGGGCTCACTACTGTGCATGCGCACTCGGGGTCACTACTGCTCATGCGCACTCCGACTCACTACTGCGCATGAGCACTCCGGCTCAGACATGCCCATGCGCACTCGGGCTCACTACGGCGCATGCGCACACGGGCTCATTACTGTTCATGAGCAGTCGGACTCAGTACTGCTCATGCGCACACGGACTCACTACTGCGGATGCGCGCTCGGGCTCACTACTGCGGATGCGCAATCGGGCTCACTACTGCGCATGCGCAATCGTATTCACGACTGCGCATGCGCACTCGGGGTCACTACTGCTCATGCGCACTCCGACTCACTACTGCGCATGAGCACTCCGGCTCAGACATGCCCATGCGCACTCGGGCTCACTACGGCGCATGCGCACACGGGCTCATTACTGTTCATGAGCAGTCGGACTCAGTACTGCTCATGCGCACACGGACTCACTACTGCGGATGCGCGCTCGGGCTCACTACTGCGGATGCGCAATCGGGCTCACTACTGCGCATGCGCAATCGTATTCACGACTGCGCATGCGCACTCGGCCTCACTACTGCTCATGCGCACTCGGACTCACTACTGCTCATGGGCACACGGGCTCACTGCTGCGCATGCGCACACGGGCTCACTACTTCGCATGCGCAATCGGGGTCACTACTGCTCATGCGCACAAGTTCTCACTACTGTGGATGCGCGCTCGGGCTCTCTACTGCGCATGCGCACACGGGCTCAAGACTGCGCATGCGCACTTGGGGTCACTACTGCTCATGCGCACAAGTTCTCACTACTGTGCACGCGCACTCGGGCTCTCTACTGCGCATGCGCACACGGGCTCACTAATCCGCATGCGCACTCGGGCTCACTACTGCGGATGCGCGCTCGGGCTGACTACTGCGCATGCGCACACGGGCACACTACTGCGCATGCGCACTCAGGCTCACTACTGCGGATGTTCGGTCGGGCTCACTACTGCGCATGCACACACGGGCTCACTACTGCGCATGCGCACTCCGGGTCACTACTGCTCATGCGCAGTCGGGCTCACTACTGCGCATGCGCACTCGGACTCACTACTGCTCATGCGCACACGGACTCACTACTGCGGATGCTCGCTCGGGCTCGCTACTGCAGATGCGCAATCGGGCTCACTACTGCGCATGCGCACTGGGGCTCACTACTGCTCATACGCACTCCGACTCACTACTGCTCATGCGAACTCGGACTCACTACTGCGGATGCGCAATCGGGCTCTCTACTGCGGATGCGCGCTCAGGCTCACTACTCCGGATGCGCAATCGGGCTCACAACTGCGCATGCGCACACTGGCTCACTACTGTGCATGCGCACCCGGGGTCACTACTGCTCATACGCACTCCGACTCACTACTGCTCATGCGAACTCGGACTCACTACTGTGGATGCGCAATCGGGCACACTACTGCGCATGCGCACTCAGGCTCACTACTGCGGATGTTCGGTCGGGCTCACTACTGCGCATGCACACACGGGCTCACTACTGCGCATGCGCACTCCGGGTCACTACTGCTCATGCGCAGTCGGGCTCACTACTGCGCATGCGCACTCGGACTCACTACTGCTCATGCGCACACGGACTCACTACTGCGGATGCGCGCTCGGGCTCGCTACTGCAGATGCGCAATCGGGCTCACTACTGCGCATGCGCACTGGGGCTTACTACTGCGCATGCGCACACCGGCTCAGACCTGCACATGCGCACTCGAGATCACTTCTGCGCATGCGCGCCCGGGGTCGCTACTGCGCATGCGCACTCAGGCTCACATCTGCGGATGCGCAGTCGGGCTCACAACTGTGCATGCGCACACGGTCTCACTACTGCGCATGCGCAATCGGTCTCACTACTGCGGATGCGCAATCGGGTTCACTACTGCGCATGCGCACTCGGGATCACTCCTGCGCGTGCGCACCCGGGCTCACTACAGCGGATGCGCGCTCAGGCTCACTACTGCGCATCTGCACACGGGCTCACTACTGCGCATGCGCACTCGGACTCACCACTGCTCATGCGCACTCGGGCTCACTACTGCGCATGCGCGCTCGAGGTCGCTACTGCGCATGCGCACACCGGCTCAGACCTGCACATGCGCACCCGAGCTCACTTCTGCGCATGCGCACACTGGTGCACTATTAGGCATGCGCGCACGGGCTCACTACTGTGCATGCGCACTCGGGGTCACTACTGCTCATGCGCACTCGGGCTCACTACTGCGGATGCGCGCTCAGGCTCACTACTGCGCATCCGCACACGGGCTCACTACTGCGCATGCGCACTCGGACTCACTACTGCTCATGCGCACTCGGGCTCACTACTGCGCATGTGCGCTCGGGGTCGCTACTGCGCATGCGCACTCGGAGTCACTATTGCGGATGCGCAATCGGGCTCACTATTCCGCATGCGCAATCGGGCTCACTACTACGCATGCGCACTCGGGGTCACCACTGCGCATGCGCACTCGGGCTCACTATTGCGGATGCGCGCTGAAGCTCACTAATGCGCATGCGCACACGGGGTCACTACTGCGCATGCGCACTCGGGCACCCTACTGCGGATGCGCACTCAGGCTCACTACTGCGCATGGGCACGCGGGCTCACTACTGCGCATGCGCACTCCGACTCACTACTGCTCATGTGAACTCGGGCTCACTACTGCGGATGCTCGGTCGGGCTCACTACTGCGCATGCGCACTCCGGGTCACTACTGCTCATGCGCAATCGGGCTCACTACTGTGCATGCGCACTCGGGGCCACTACTGCTCATACGCACTCCGACTCACTACTGCTCATGCGAACTCGGACTCACTACTGCGGATGCGCAATCGGGCTCACTACTGCGCATGCGCACACGGGCTCACTACTGCGCATGCGCACACGGGCTCACTACTGCGCATGCGCACTCGGGGTCACTACTGCTCATACGCACAAGTTCTCACTACTTTGCATGCGCACTCGGGCTCTCTACTGCACATGCGCACACGGGCTCACTACTGCGCATGCGCACTCGGTGTCACTACTCCGCATGCGCACTCGGGATTGCTACTGCGCATGCGCACTCGGGGTCACCACTGCAGATGCGCACTCGGAGTCACTACTGCGCATGCGAGCTCGGGGTCACCAGTGCGGATGCGCAATCGGGTTCACTACTGCGCATGGGTCACGGGCTCACTACAGCGCATGCGCACTCGGGCTGACTACCGCTCATGCGCACACGGCGCACTACTGCGCATGCGCACACGGGCTCACTACTGCGCATGCGCACACGGGCTCACTGCTGTGCATGCGCACTCGGGGTCACTACTGCTCATACGCACTCCGACTCACTACTGCTCATGCGAACTGGGACTCACTACTGCGGATGCGCACGCGGGCTCACTACTGTGCATGCCTACTCGGGGTCACTACTGCTCATACGCACTCGGACTCAC
The DNA here is from genome assembly GCA_963576845.1 of Megachile leachella. NCBI lineage: Eukaryota > Metazoa > Arthropoda > Insecta > Hymenoptera > Megachilidae > Megachile > Megachile leachella. The sequence continues at coordinate 985,170 of CAUYWW010000054.1, forward strand.
CACTGCTCATGGGCACACGGGCTCACTACTGCGCATGCGCACACGGGGTCACTACTGCGCATGCGCAATCGTATTCACTACTGCACATGCGCACTGAGGCTCACTTCTGCGCATGCGCTCTCGGGGTCACTACTGCGCATGCGCAATCGGGCTCACTACTGCGCATGCGCAATCGTATTCACTACTGCACATGCGCACTCAGGCTCACTACTGCGGATGCGCACTCGGGTCACTACTGCTCATGCGCACTCGGACTCACTACTGCTCATGCGCACACGGGCTCACCACTATGCATGCACACTCGGGGTCACTACTGCGCATGCGCAATCGGGCTCACTACTGCGCATGCGCAATCGTATTCACTACTGCACATGCGCACTCAGGCTCACTCCTGCGCATGCGCTCTCGGGGTCACTACTGCTAATGCGAACTCAGACTCACTACCGCGGATGCGCAATCGGGCTCACTACTGCGCATGCGCACTCCGGCTCAGACCTGCCCATGAGCGCTCGGGCTCACTACTGCGCATGCGCTCACGGGCTCACTACTGCTCATGAGCAATCGGACTCACTACTGCTCATGTGCACACGGACTCACTACTGCGGATGCGCGCTCGGGCTCACTACAACGGATGCGCAATCGGGCTCACTAGTGCGCATGCCCTCACGGGGTCACTACTGCTCATACGCACTCCAACTCACTACTCCTCATGCGAACTCGGACTCACTACTGCGGATGCGCAATCGGGGTCACTAGTGCTCATGCGCACTTCGAGTCACTACTGCGAATGCGCACACCTTCTCAGACCTGCACATGCGCACTCAGGCTCACTTCTGCGCATGCGCTCTCGGGGTCACTACTGCTCATGCGCACTCGGGGTTACTACTGCTCATACGCACTCCGACTCACTACTGCTCATGCGAACTCAGACTCACTACCGCGGATGCGCAATCGGGCCCACTACTGCGCATGCGCGCTCCGGCACAGACCTGCACATGCGCTCTCGAGCTCTCTGCTGCGCATGCGCACACGGGCTCACTACTGCTCATGCGCACTCGGACTCACTACTGCTCATGCGCACTCGGACTCACTACTGCTCATGGGCACACGGGCTCACTACAGCGCATGCGCACACGGGCTCACTACTTCGCATGCGCTCTCGGGGTCACTACTGCGCATGCGCACACGGGCTCACTACTGCGCATGCGCACTCGGGCTCACTACTGCGGATGCGCGCTCGGGCTCACTACTGCGCATGCGCACACGGGCTCACAACTGCGCATGCGCACTCGGACTCACTACTGCGCATGCGCACTCGGGGTCACCACTGCAGAAACGCACTCGGGGTCACCACTGTAGATACGCATTCGGGTTCAGTACTATGCATGTACACATGGGCTCACTACTGTGCATGCGCACTCGGGGTCACTACTGCTCATGCGCACTCCGACTCACTACTGCGCATGAGCACTCCGGCTCAGACATGCCCATGCGCACTCGGGCTCACTACGGCGCATGCGCACACGGGCTCATTACTGTTCATGAGCAGTCGGACTCAGTACTGCTCATGCGCACACGGACTCACTACTGCGGATGCGCGCTCGGGCTCACTACTGCGGATGCGCAATCGGGCTCACTACTGCGCATGCGCAATCGTATTCACGACTGCGCATGCGCACTCGGGGTCACTACTGCTCATGCGCACTCCGACTCACTACTGCGCATGAGCACTCCGGCTCAGACATGCCCATGCGCACTCGGGCTCACTACGGCGCATGCGCACACGGGCTCATTACTGTTCATGAGCAGTCGGACTCAGTACTGCTCATGCGCACACGGACTCACTACTGCGGATGCGCGCTCGGGCTCACTACTGCGGATGCGCAATCGGGCTCACTACTGCGCATGCGCAATCGTATTCACGACTGCGCATGCGCACTCGGCCTCACTACTGCTCATGCGCACTCGGACTCACTACTGCTCATGGGCACACGGGCTCACTGCTGCGCATGCGCACACGGGCTCACTACTTCGCATGCGCAATCGGGGTCACTACTGCTCATGCGCACAAGTTCTCACTACTGTGGATGCGCGCTCGGGCTCTCTACTGCGCATGCGCACACGGGCTCAAGACTGCGCATGCGCACTTGGGGTCACTACTGCTCATGCGCACAAGTTCTCACTACTGTGCACGCGCACTCGGGCTCTCTACTGCGCATGCGCACACGGGCTCACTAATCCGCATGCGCACTCGGGCTCACTACTGCGGATGCGCGCTCGGGCTGACTACTGCGCATGCGCACACGGGCACACTACTGCGCATGCGCACTCAGGCTCACTACTGCGGATGTTCGGTCGGGCTCACTACTGCGCATGCACACACGGGCTCACTACTGCGCATGCGCACTCCGGGTCACTACTGCTCATGCGCAGTCGGGCTCACTACTGCGCATGCGCACTCGGACTCACTACTGCTCATGCGCACACGGACTCACTACTGCGGATGCTCGCTCGGGCTCGCTACTGCAGATGCGCAATCGGGCTCACTACTGCGCATGCGCACTGGGGCTCACTACTGCTCATACGCACTCCGACTCACTACTGCTCATGCGAACTCGGACTCACTACTGCGGATGCGCAATCGGGCTCTCTACTGCGGATGCGCGCTCAGGCTCACTACTCCGGATGCGCAATCGGGCTCACAACTGCGCATGCGCACACTGGCTCACTACTGTGCATGCGCACCCGGGGTCACTACTGCTCATACGCACTCCGACTCACTACTGCTCATGCGAACTCGGACTCACTACTGTGGATGCGCAATCGGGCACACTACTGCGCATGCGCACTCAGGCTCACTACTGCGGATGTTCGGTCGGGCTCACTACTGCGCATGCACACACGGGCTCACTACTGCGCATGCGCACTCCGGGTCACTACTGCTCATGCGCAGTCGGGCTCACTACTGCGCATGCGCACTCGGACTCACTACTGCTCATGCGCACACGGACTCACTACTGCGGATGCGCGCTCGGGCTCGCTACTGCAGATGCGCAATCGGGCTCACTACTGCGCATGCGCACTGGGGCTTACTACTGCGCATGCGCACACCGGCTCAGACCTGCACATGCGCACTCGAGATCACTTCTGCGCATGCGCGCCCGGGGTCGCTACTGCGCATGCGCACTCAGGCTCACATCTGCGGATGCGCAGTCGGGCTCACAACTGTGCATGCGCACACGGTCTCACTACTGCGCATGCGCAATCGGTCTCACTACTGCGGATGCGCAATCGGGTTCACTACTGCGCATGCGCACTCGGGATCACTCCTGCGCGTGCGCACCCGGGCTCACTACAGCGGATGCGCGCTCAGGCTCACTACTGCGCATCTGCACACGGGCTCACTACTGCGCATGCGCACTCGGACTCACCACTGCTCATGCGCACTCGGGCTCACTACTGCGCATGCGCGCTCGAGGTCGCTACTGCGCATGCGCACACCGGCTCAGACCTGCACATGCGCACCCGAGCTCACTTCTGCGCATGCGCACACTGGTGCACTATTAGGCATGCGCGCACGGGCTCACTACTGTGCATGCGCACTCGGGGTCACTACTGCTCATGCGCACTCGGGCTCACTACTGCGGATGCGCGCTCAGGCTCACTACTGCGCATCCGCACACGGGCTCACTACTGCGCATGCGCACTCGGACTCACTACTGCTCATGCGCACTCGGGCTCACTACTGCGCATGTGCGCTCGGGGTCGCTACTGCGCATGCGCACTCGGAGTCACTATTGCGGATGCGCAATCGGGCTCACTATTCCGCATGCGCAATCGGGCTCACTACTACGCATGCGCACTCGGGGTCACCACTGCGCATGCGCACTCGGGCTCACTATTGCGGATGCGCGCTGAAGCTCACTAATGCGCATGCGCACACGGGGTCACTACTGCGCATGCGCACTCGGGCACCCTACTGCGGATGCGCACTCAGGCTCACTACTGCGCATGGGCACGCGGGCTCACTACTGCGCATGCGCACTCCGACTCACTACTGCTCATGTGAACTCGGGCTCACTACTGCGGATGCTCGGTCGGGCTCACTACTGCGCATGCGCACTCCGGGTCACTACTGCTCATGCGCAATCGGGCTCACTACTGTGCATGCGCACTCGGGGCCACTACTGCTCATACGCACTCCGACTCACTACTGCTCATGCGAACTCGGACTCACTACTGCGGATGCGCAATCGGGCTCACTACTGCGCATGCGCACACGGGCTCACTACTGCGCATGCGCACGCGGGCTCACTACTGCGCATGCGCACTCAGGGTCACCACTGCGGATGCGCAATCGGGCTCACTACTGCGCATGCGCGCTCCGGCTCAGACCTGCACATGCGCAGTCGGGCTTACTACAGCGGATGCGCAATCGGTCTCACTACTGCGCATGCGCACTCGGAGTCACTACTGCGCATGCGCACTCAAGCTCACTACTGCGCATGCGCACTCAAGCTCACTACTGCGCACGCTCGCTCGGGGTCACTACTGCGAATGCGAGCTCGGGGTCACCAGTGCGGATGCGCAATCGGGCTCACTACTGCGCATGCGCGCTCCGGCTCAGACCTGCACATGCGCTCTCGAGCTCACTGTTGCGCGTGCGCACACGGGCTCACTACTGCGCATGCGCGCTCGCGGTCATTACTGCGCATGCGCACTCGGTGTCACCACTGCAGATACTCATTCGGGTTCGGTACTATGCATGTACACATGGGCTCACTACTGTGCATGCGCACTCGGGGTCACTACTGCTCATGCGCGCTCGGGCTCGCTACTGCGCATGCGTACTCGGGATCACCAGTGCAGATGCGCAATCGGACTCACTACTGCCCATGCGCACTCGGGGTCACTACTGCGCATGCGCAATCGGGCTCACTACTGCGGATGCGCACTCGGGGTCACTACTGTGCATGCGCACTCGGGGTCACTACTGCTCATGCGCACTCGGACTCACTACTGCTCATACGCACTCCGGCTCGCTACTGCGGATGCGCAATCGGGCTCACTACTGCGCATGCGCACTCCAGCTGAGACCGGCACATGCGCACTCGGGGTCACTACTATGCATGCGCACTCCGGCTCACTACTGCGCATGCGCACACGGGCTCACTACTGTGCATGCGCACTCCGGGTCACTACTGCTTATGCGCATTAGGGCTCACTACTGCGCATGCGCACTCGGGGTCACTACTATTCATACGCACTCCGACTCAGTACTGCTCATGCGAACTCTGACTCACTACGGCGGATGCGCAATCGGGCTCACTACTGCGCATGCGCAATCGGTCTCACTACTGCGGATGCGCTATTGGGCTCACTACTGCGCATGCGCACTCGGGGTCACTACTGCGCATGCGCACACGGGCACACTACTGCGGATGCGCACTCCGGGTCACTACTGCGCATGCGCACTCGGGCTCACTACCGCTCATACGCACTCCGGCTCACCACTGCGCATGCGCACTCGGGGTGACTACTGCTCATGCGCATTCGGACTCACTGCTGCGGATGCGCAATCGGGCTCACTAATGCGCATGCGCGCTCGCGTTCACTACTGCGCATGCGCACTCGGGCTCACTACTGCGGATGCGCGCTCAAGCTCACTACTGCGCATGCGCACACGGGCTCACTACTGCGGATGCGCACTCCTGGTCACTACTGCTCATGCGCAATCGGACTCACTACTGCTCATGCGCACACGGACTCACTGCTGCGGATGCGCGCTCGGGCTCACTACTGCGGATGCGCAATCGGGCTCACTACTGCGCGTGCGCACTCGGGCCCACTACTGCGCATGCGCGCTCGGGCTCGTTACTGCGCATGCGCACTCGGGGTGACTACTGCTCATGCGCATTCGGACTCACTGCTGCGGATGCGCAATCGGGCTCACTACTGCGCATGCGCAATCGGTCTCACTACTGCGGATGCGCAATCGGGAACACTACTGCTCATGCGCACTCGGTCTCACTACTGCTCATACGCACTCCGGCTCACTACTGCTCATGCGAACTCGGACTTACTACTGCGGATGCGCACTCCGGGTCACTACTGCTCATGCGCGCTCGGGCTCGCTACTGCGCATGCGTACTCGGGGTCACCAGTGCAGATGCGCAATCGGACTCACTACTGCCCATGCGCACTCGGGGTCACTACTGCGCATGCGCAATCGGGCTCACTACTATGCATGCGCACTCCGGCTCACTACTGCGCATGCGCACACGGGCTCACTACTGTGCATGCGCACTCCGGGTCACTACTGCTTATGCGCATTCGGGCTCACTACTGCGCATGCGCACTCGGGGTCACTACTATTCATACGCACTCCGACTCAGTACTGCTCATGCGAACTCGGACTCACTACGGCGGATGCGCAATCGGGCTCACTACTGCGCATGCGCAATCGGTCTCACTACTGCGGATGCGCTATTGGGCTCACTACTGCGCATGCGCACTCGGGGTCACTACTGCGCACGCGCACACGGGCACACTACTGCGGATGCGCACTTCGACTCACTACTGCTCATGCGAACTCGGACTCACTACTGCGGATGCGCAATCGGGCTCTCTACTGCGGATGCGCGCTCAGGCTCACTACTCCGGATGCGCAATCGGGCTCACAACTGCGCATGCGCACACTGGCTCACTACTGTGCATGCGCACCCGGGGTCACTACTGCTCATACGCACTCCGACTCACTACTGCTCATGCGAACTCGGACTCACTACTGTGGATGCGCAATCGGGCACACTACTGCGCATGCGCACTCAGGCTCACTACTGCGGATGTTCGGTCGGGCTCACTGCTGCGCATGCACACACGGGCTCACTACTGCGCATGCGCACTCCGGGTCACTACTGCTCATGCGCAGTCGGGCTCACTACTGCGCATGCGCACTCGGACTCACTACTGCTCATGCGCACACGGACTCACTACTGCGGATGCGCGCTCGGGCTCGCTACTGCAGATGCGCAATCGGGCTCACTACTGCGCATGCGCACTGGGGGTTACTACTGCGCATGCGCACACCGGCTCAGACCTGCACATGCGCACTCGAGATCACTTCTCCGCATGCGCGCCCGGGGTCGCTACTGCGCATGCGCACTCAGGCTCACATCTGCGGATGCGCAGTCGGGCTCACAACTGTGCATGCGCACACGGTCTCACTACTGCGCATGCGCAATCGGTCTCACTACTGCGGATGCGCAATCGGGTTCACTACTGCGCATGCGCACTCGGGATCACTCCTGCGCGTGCGCACCCGGGCTCACTACAGCGGATGCGCGCTCAGGCTCACTACTGCGCATCTGCACACGGGCTCACTACTGCGCATGCGCACTCGGACTCACCACTGCTCATGCGCACTCGGGCTCACTACTGCGCATGCGCGCTCGAGGTCGCTACTGCGCATGCGCACACCGGCTCAGACCTGCACATGCGCACCCGAGCTCACTTCTGCGCATGCGCACACTGGTGCACTATTACGCATGCGCGCACGGGCTCACTACTGTGCATGCGCACTCGGGGTCACTACTGCTCATGCGCACTCGGGCTCACTACTGCGGATGCGCGCTCAGGCTCACTACTGCGCATCCGCACACGGGCTCACTACTGCGCATGCGCACTCGGACTCACTACTGCTCATGCGCACTCGGGCTCACTACTGCGCATGTGCGCTCGGGGTCGCTACTGCGCATGCGCACTCGGAGTCACTATTGCGGATGCGCAATCGGGCTCACTATTCCGCATGCGCAATCGGGCTCACTACTACGCATGCGCACTCGGGATCACCACTGCGCATGCGCACTCGGGCTCACTATTGCGGATGCGCGCTGAAGCTCACTAATGCGCATGCGCACACGGGGTCACTACTGCGCATGCGCACTCGGGCACCCTACTGCGGATGCGCACTCAGGCTCACTACTGCGCATGGGCACGCGGGCTCACTACTGCGCATGCGCACTCCGACTCACTACTGCTCATGTGAACTCGGGCTCACTACTGCGGATGCTCGGTCGGGCTCACTACTGCTCATGCGCAATCGGGCTCACTACTGTGCATGCGCACTCGGGGCCACTACTGCTCATACGCACTCCGACTCACTACTGCTCATGCGAACTCGGACTCACTACTGCGGATGCGCAATCGGGCTCACTACTGCGCATGCGCACACGGGCTCACTACTGCGCATGCGCACGCGGGCTCACTACTGCGCTTGCGCACTCAGGGTCACCACTGCGGATGCGCAATCGGGCTCACTACTGCGCATGCGCGCTCCGGCTCAGACCTGCACATGCGCAGTCGGGCTTACTACAGCGGATGCGCAATCGGTCTCACTACTGCGCATGCGCACTCGGAGTCACTACTGCGCATGCGCACTCAAGCTCACTACTGCGCATGCGCACTCAAGCTCACTACTGCGCACGCTCGCTCGGGGTCACTACTGCGCATGCGAGCTCGGGGTCACCAGTGCGGATGCGCAATCGGGCTCACTACTGCGCATGCGCGCTCCGGCTCAGACCTGCACATGCGCTCTCGAGCTCACTGTTGCGCGTGCGCACACGGGCTCACTACTGCGCATGCGCGCTCGCGGTCATTACTGCGCATGCGCACTCGGTGTCACCACTGCAGATACTCATTCGGGTTCGGTACTATGCATGTACACATGGGCTCACTACTGTGCATGCGCACTCGGGGTCACTACTGCTCATGCGCGCTCGGGCTCGCTACTGCGCATGCGTACTCGGGATCACCAGTGCAGATGCGCAATCGGACTCACTACTGCCCATGCGCACTCGGGGTCACTACTGCGCATGCGCAATCGGGCTCACTACTGCGGATGCGCACTCGGGGTCACTACTGTGCATGCGCACTCGGGGTCACTACTGCTCATGCGCACTCGGACTCACTACTGCTCATACGCACTCCGGCTCGCTACTGCGGATGCGCAATCGGGCTCACTACTGCGCATGCGCACTCCAGCTGAGACCGGCACATGCGCACTCGGGGTCACTACTATGCATGCGCACTCCGGCTCACTACTGCGCATGCGCACACGGGCTCACTACTGTGCATGCGCACTCCGGGTCACTACTGCTTATGCGCATTAGGGCTCACTACTGCGCATGCGCACTCGGGGTCACTACTATTCATACGCACTCCGACTCAGTACTGCTCACGCGAACTCGGACTCACTACGGCGGATGCGCAATCGGGCTCACTACTGCGCATGCGCAATCGGTCTCACTACTGCGGATGCGCTATTGGGCTCACTACTGCGCATGCGCACTCGGGGTCACTACTGCGCATGCGCACACGGGCACACTACTGCGGATGCGCACTCCGGGTCACTACTGCGCATGCGCACTCGGGCTCACTACCGCTCATACGCACTCCGGCTCACCACTGCGCATGCGCACTCGGGGTGACTACTGCTCATGCGCATTCGGACTCACTGCTGCGGATGCGCAATCGGGCTCACTAATGCGCATGCGCGCTCGCGTTCACTACTGCGCATGCGCACTCGGGCTCACTACTGCGGATGCGCGCTCAAGCTCACTACTGCGCATGCGCACACGGGCTCACTACTGCGGATGCGCACTCCTGGTCACTACTGCTCATGCGCACACGGACTCACTGCTGCGGATGCGCGCTCGGGCTCACTACTGCGGATGCGCAATCGGGCTCACTACTGCGCGTGCGCACTCGGGCCCACTACTGCGCATGCGCGCTCGGTCTCGCTACTGCGCATGCGCACTCGGGGTGACTACTGCTCATGCGCATTCGGACTCACTGCTGCGGATGCGCAATCGGGCTCACTACTGCGCATGCGCAATCGGTCTCACTACTGCGGATGCGCAATCGGGAACACTACTGCTCATGCGCACTCGGTCTCACTACTGCTCATACGCACTCCGGCTCACTACTGCTCATGCGAACTCGGACTTACTACTGCGGATGCGCACTCCGGGTCACTACTGCTCATGCGCGCTCGGGCTCGCTACTGCGCATGCGTACTCGGAGTCACCAGTGCAGATGCGCAATCGGACTCACTACTGCCCATGCGCACTCGGGGTCGCTACTGCGCATGCGCAATCGGGCTCACTACTGCGCATGCGCACTCGGGCTCACTACTGCGCATGCGCCTTCGGGGTCACTACTGCTCATACGCACTCCGACTCACTACTGCTCATGTGAACTCGGGCTCACTACTGCGGATGCTCGGTCGGGCTCACTACTGCGCATGCACACACGGGCTCACTACTGCGCATGCGCACTCCGGGTCACTACTGCTGATGCGCAATCGGGTTCACTACTCCGCATGCGCACTCGGACTCACTACTGCTCATGCGCACACGGGCTCACTAATGCGCATGCGCACACGGGCGCACTACTGCGCTTGCGCACACGGGCTCACTACTGCGCATGCGCACACGGGCTCACTGCTGTGCATGCGCACTCGGGCTCACTACTGCTCATGCGCACTCGGACTCACTACTGCTCATGGACACACGGGCGCACTACTGCGCATGCGCACACCGGCTCAGACCTGCACATGCGCACTCGAGTTCACTTCTGCGGATGCGCACTCAGGCTCACTACTGCGCATGGGCACACGGGCTCACTACTGCGCATGCGCACTCGGGGTCTCTACTGCTCATACGCACTCCGACTCACTACTGCTCATGTGAACTCGGGCTCACTACTGCGGATGCTCTGTCGGGCTCACTACTGCGCATGCACACACGGGCTCACTACTGCGCATGCGCACTCCGGGTCGCTACTGCTCATGCGCAATCGGGCTCACTACTCCGCATGCGCACTCGGACTCACTACTGCTCATGCGCACACGGACTCACTGCTGCGGATGCGCACTCGAGCTCACTTCTGCGCATGCGCACACGGGCGCACTACTGCGCATGCGCACACGGTCTCACTACTGCGCATGCGCACTCCGGCTCACTACTGTTCATGCGCACTCGGGCTCACTACTGCGGATGCGCGCTCGGGCTCGCTACTGCGGATGCGCAATCGGGCTCACTACTGCGCATGCGCATCGGGCTCACGACTGCGCATGCGCACACGGGCTCACTACTGCGGATGCGCACTCGGGCTCACTACTGCTCATGCGCACTCGGACTCACTACTGCTCATACGCACTCCGGCTCGCTACTGCGGATGCGCAATCGGGCTCACTACTGCGCATGCGCACTCCAGCTGAGACCGGCACATGCGCACTCGGGGTCACTACTATGCATGCGCACTCCGGCTCACTACTGCGCATGCGCACACGGGCTCACTACTGTGCATGCGCACTCCGGGTCACTACTGCTTATGCGCATTCGGGCTCACTACTGCGCATGCGCACTCGGTGTCACTACTATTCATACGCACTCCGACTCAGTACTGCTCATGCGAACTCGGACTCACTACGGCGGATGCGCAATCGGGCTCACTACTGCGCATGCGCAATCGGTCTCACTACTGCGGATGCGCTATTGGGCTCACTACTGCGCATGCGCACTCGGGGTCACTACTGCGCATGCGCACACGGGCACACTACTGCGGATGCGCACTCCGGGTCACTACTGCGCATGCGCACTCGGGCTCACTACCGCTCATACGCACCCCGGCTCACCACTGCGCATGCGCACTCGGGGTGACTACTGCTCATGCGCATTCGGACTCACTGCTGCGGATGCGCAATCGGGCTCACTAATGCGCATGCGCGCTCGCGTTCACTACTGCGCATGCGCACTCGGGCTCACTACTGCGGATGCGCGCTCAAGCTCACTACTGCGCATGCGCACACGGGCTCACTACTGCGGATGCGCACTCCTGGTCACTACTGCTCATGCGCAATCGGACTCACTACTGCTCATGCGCACACGGACTCACTGCTGCGGATGCGCGCTCGGGCTCACTACTGCGGATGCGCAATCGGGCTCACTACTGCGCGTGCGCACTCGGGCCCACTACTGCGCATGCGCGCTCGGGCTCGCTACTGCGCATGCGCAATCGGGAACACTACTGCTCATGCGCACTCGGACTCACTACTGCTCATACGCACTCCGGCTCACTACTGCTCATGCGAACTCGGACTTACTACTGCGGATGCGCAATCGGGCTCACTACTGCGCATGCGCGCTCGGGCTCGCTACTGCACATGCGTACTCGGGGTCACCAGTGCAGATGCGCAATCGGACTCACTACTGCCCATGCGCACTCGGGGTCACTACTGCTCATGCGCGCTCGGGCTCGCTACTGCGCATGCGTACTCGGGGTCACCAGTGCAGATGCGCAATCGGACTCACTACTGCCCATGCGCACTCGGGGTCACTACTGCGCATGCGCAATCGGGCTCACTACTGCGCATGCGCACTCGGGGTCACTACTGCGCATGCGCACTCGGGCACACTACTGCGGATGCGCATTCGGGGTCACTACTATTCATACGCACTCCGACTCAGTACTGCTCATGCGAACTCGGACTCACTACTGCGAATGCGCAATCGGGCTCACTACTGCGCATGCGCACACGGGCTCACTACTGCGGATGCGCACTCCTGGTCACTACTGCTCATGCGCAATCGGACTCACTACTGCTCATGCGCACACGGACTCACTGCTGCGGATGCGCGCTCGGGCTCACTACTGCGGATGCGCACTCCGGGTCACTACTGCGCATGCGCACTCGGGCTCACTACCGCTCATACGCACCCCGGCTCACCACTGCGCATGCGCACTCGGGGTGACTACTGCTCATGCGCATTCGGACTCACTGCTGCGGATGCGCAATCGGACTCACTACTGCTCATGCGCACACGGACTCACTGCTGCGGATGCGCGCTCGGGCTCACTACTGCGGATGCGCAATCGGGCTCACTACTGCGCGTGCGCACTCGGGCCCACTACTGCGCATGCGCGCTCGGGCTCGCTACTGCGCATGCGCACTCGGGGTGACTACTGCTCATGCGCATTCGGACTCACTGCTGCGGATGCGCAATCGGGCTCACTACTGCGCATGCGCGCTCGGGCTCGCTACTGCGCATGCGCACCTTGGGTCACCACTGCAGATGCGCAATCGGACTCACTACTGCGCATGTGCGCTCGGGGTCGCTACTGCGCATGCGCACTCGGAGTCACTACTGCGCATGCGCACTCAAGCTCACTACTGCGCATGCGAACTCAAGCTCACTACTGCGCACGCTCGCTCGGGGTCACTACTGCGCATGCGAGCACGGGGTCACCAGTGCGGATGCGCAATCGGGCTCACTACTGCGCACGCGCACGCGGGCTCACTACTGCGCATGCGCACTCAGGGTCACCACTGCGGATGCGCAATCGGGCTCACTACTGCGCATGCGCGCTCCGGCTCAGACCTGCACATGCGCTCTCGAGCTCACTGTTGCGCGTGCGCACACGGGCTCACTACTGCGCATGCGCGCTCGCGGTCATTACTGCGCATGCGCACTCGGTGTCACCACTGCAGATACTCATTCGGGTTCAGTACTATGCATGTACACATGGGCTCACTACTGTGCATGCGCACTCGGGGTCACTAGTGCTCATGCGCACTCGGACTCACTACTGCTCATGGGCACACGGGCTCACTACTGCGTATGCGCACTCGGGATCTCTACTGCGCGTGCGCACTCGGGCTCACTACTGCGGATGCGAGCTCAGGCTCACTACTGCGCATCTGCACACGGGCGCACTACTGCGCATGCGCACTCGGGCTCACTACTGCGCATGTGCGCTCGGGGTCGCTACTGCGCATGCGCACACCGGCTCAGACCTGCACATGCGCACTCGAGCTCACTTCTGCCCATGCGCACACTGGTGCACTATTACGCATGCGCGCACGGGCTCACTACTGTGCATGCGCACTCGGGGTCACTACTGCTCATGCGCACTCGGAGTCATTATTGCGGATGCGCAATCGGGCTCACTATTGCGCATGCACACACGGGCTCACTACTGCGCATGCGCACTCCGGGTCACTACTGCGCATGCGCACTCGGGCTCACTACCGCTCATACGCACTCCGGCTCACTACTGCTCATGCGAACTCGGACTCACTACTGCGGATGCGCAATCGGGCTCACTACTGCGCATGCGCGCTCGGGCTCGCTACTGCGCATGCGCACCTTGGGTCACCACTGCAGATGCGCAATCGGAATCACTACTGCCCATGCGCATTTGGGCTCACTACTGCGGATGCGCAATCGGGCTCACTACTGCGCATGCGCACTCGGGCTCACTACTGCGCATGCGCGCTCGTGCTCGCTTCTGCGCATGGGCACTCCGGGTCACTACTGCGCATGCGCACTTCGGGTGACTACTGCTCATGCGCACACGGACTCACTACTGCGCATGCGCACACGGGCCCATTACTGTGCATGCGCACTCGGGGTCACTACTGCTCATGCGCACTCGGACTCACTACGGCTCGTGGGCACTCTGACTCATTACTGCGGATGCGCGCTCGCGGTCACAACTGCGCATGCGCACTCGGGGTCACTACTGCGCATGCGCACTCGGGTACACTACTGCGGATGCGCAATCGGGCTCACTACTGCGCATGCGCACACGGGCCCATTACTGTGGTATGCGCACTCGGGGTCACTACTATTCATACGCACTCCGACTCAGTACTGCTCATGCGATCTCGGACTCACTACTGCGGATGCGCAATCGGTCTCACTACTGCGGATGCGCAATTGGGCTCACTACTGCGCATGCGCACACGGGCACACTACTGCGGATGCGCACTCCGGGTCACTACTGCGCATGCGCACTCGGGCTCACTACCGCTCATACGCACTCCGGCTCACTACTGCGCATGCGCACTCGGGGTGACTACTGCTCATGCGCATTCGGACTCACTGCTGCGGATGCGCAATCGGGCTCACTAATTCGCATGCGCGCTCGCGTTCACTACTGCGCATGCGCACTCGGGCTCACTACTGCGGATGCGCGCTCAAGCTCACTACTGCGCATGCGCACACGGGCTCACTACTGCGGATGCGCACTCCTGGTCACTACTGCTCATGCACAATCGGACTCACTACTGCTCATGCGCACACGGACTCACTGCTGCGGATGCGCGCTCGGGCTCACTACTGCGGATGCGCAATCGGGCTGACTACTGCGCATGCGCACTCGGGCTCACTACTGCGCATGCGCGCTCGGGCTCGCTGCTGCGCATGCGCACTCGGGGTGACTACTGCTCATGCGCATTTGGACTCACTGCTGCGGATGCGCAATCGGGCTCACTACTGCGCCTGCGCAATCGGTCTCACTACTGCGGATGCGCAATCGGGCTGACTACTGCGCATGCGCACTCGGGCTCACTACTGCGCATGCGCGCTCGGGCTCGCTGCTGCGCATGCGCACTCGGGGTCACTACTGCTCATGCGCACTCGGACTCACTACTGCTCATGCGCACTCGGGATCACTACTGCGCATGCGCACTCGGGCTCACTACTGCGCATGCGCACTCGGGCAAACTACTGCGGATGCGCACTCGGGCTCACATCTGCGCATGGGCACTGCGGCTCACTATTGCGCACGCGCACTCCGCCTCACGACTGCGCTTGCGCACTGGGAATCACTTCTGCGCCTGCGCACTCGGGTTCACAAATGCGCAGTCATACCACGGCTCACTTTTGCACATGCGCACTTTGTCTCACTACTGCGCATGCGCACTCAGACTCACTACTGCAGATGGGCAATCGGGCTCACTACTGCGGCTGCGCAATCGGGTTCACTACTGCGCATGCGCACTCGGCCTCACTATTGCGCATGCGCACTCGGACTCACTACTGCGCATGCGCACTCGGCCTCACGACTGCGCATGCGCACTCGGCCTCACGACTGCGCATGCGCACTCGGCCTCACAATTGCGTATGCACACTCAGACTCACTACTGCGGATGCGCACTCGGCCTCACAACTGCGTATGCGCACTCAGACTCACTACTGCGGATGCGCAATCGGGTTCACTACTGCGCATGCGCACACGGGCTCACTACCGCTCATACGCACTCCGGCTCACTACTGCTCATGCGAACTCGGACTCACTACTGCGGATGCGCAATCGGGCTCACTACTGCGCATGCGCGCTCGGGCTCGCTACTGCGCATGCGCACCTTGGGTCACCACTGCAGATGCGCAATCGGACTCACTACTGCGCATGTGCGCTCGGGGTCGCTACTGCGCATGCGCACTCGGAGTCACTATTGCGGATGCGCGCTGAAGCTCACTAATGCGCATGCGCACACGGGGTCACTACTGCGCATGCGCACTCGGGCACCCTACTGCGGATGCGCACTCAGGCTCACTACTGCGCATGGGCACGCGGGCTCACTACTGCGCATGCGCACTCCGACTCACTACTGCTCATGTGAACTCGGGCTCACTACTGCGGATGCTCGGTCGGGCTCACTACTGCGCATGCGCACTCCGGGTCACTACTGCTCATGCGCAATCGGGCTCACTACTGTGCATGCGCACTCGGGGCCACTACTGCTCATACGCACTCCGACTCACTACTGCTCATGCGAACTCGGACTCACTACTGCGGATGCGCAATCGGGCTCACTACTGCGCATGCGCACACGGGCTCACTACTGCGCATGCGCACGCGGGCTCACTACTGCGCATGCGCACTCAGGGTCACCACTGCGGATGCGCAATCGGGCTCACTACTGCGCATGCGTGCTCCGGCTCAGACCTGCACATGCGCAGTCGGGCTTACTACAGCGGATGCGCAATCGGTCTCACTACTGCGCATGCGCACTCGGAGTCACTACTGCGCATGCGCACTCAAGCTCACTACTGCGCATGCGCACTCGGGGTGACTACTGCTCATGCGCATTCGGACTCACTGCTGCGGATGCGCAATCGGGCTCACTAATTCGCATGCGCGCTCGCGTTCACTACTGCGCATGCGCACTCGGGCTCACTACTGCGGATGCGCGCTCAAGCTCACTACTGCGCATGCGCACACGGGCCCACTACTGCGCATGCGCGCTCGGGCTCGCTACTGCGCATGCGCAATCGGGAACACTACTGCTCATGCGCACTCGGACTCACTACTGCTCATACGCACTCCGGCTCACTACTGCTCATGCGAACTCGGACTTACTACTGCGGATGCGCAATCGGGCTCACTACTGCGCATGCGCGCTCGGGCTCACTACTGCTTATACGCACTCCGGCTCACTACTGCTCATGCGCACTCGGGGTCACTACTGCGGATGCGCACTCGGGGTCACTACTGCTCATGCGCACTCGGACTCACTACTGCTCATACGCACTCCGGCTCACTACTGCTCATGCGCACTCGGGATCACTACTGCGCATGCGCCCTCGGGCTCACTACTGCGCATGCGCACTCGGGCACACTACTGCGGATGCGCACTCGGGTTCACATCTGCGGATGAGCAAGCGGGCTCACTACTACGCTTCAGCACTCCGCATCACTACTGCGCAAGCGCACTTGGCCTGCCCACTGCGCATGCGCACTCAGAGTCACTACTGCGGTTGCGCAATCGGGCTCACTTCTGCGCCTGCGCACTCGGGTTCACTACTGCGCATGGGCACTGCGGCTAACTATTGCGCACGCGCACTCCGCCTCACGACTGCGCTTGCGCACTGGGAATCACTTCTGCGCCTGCGCACTCGGGTTCACAAATGCGCAGTCATACCACGGCTCACTTTTGCACATGCGCACTTTGTCTCACTACTGCGCATGCGCACTCAGACTCACTACTGCAGATGCGCAATCGGGCTCACTACTGCGGCTGCGCAATCGGGTTCACTACTGCGCATGCGCACTCGGCCTCACTATTGCGCATGCGCACTCGGACTCACTACTGCGCATGCGCACTCGGCCTCACGACTGCGCATGCGCACTCGGCCTCACAATTGCGTATGCACACTCGGACTCACTACTGCGGATGCGCACTCGGCCTCACAACTGCGTATGCGCACTCAGACTCACTGCTGCGGATGCGCAATCGGGTTCACTAATGCGCATGCGCACACGGGCTCACTACCGCTCATACGCACTCCGGCTCACTACTGCTCATGCGAACTCGGACTCACTACTGCGGATGCGCAATCGGGCTCACTACTGCGCATGCGCGCTCGGGCTCGCTACTGCGCATGCGCACCTTGGGTCACCACTGCAGATGCGCAATCGGACTCACTACTGCGCATGTGCGCTCGGGGTCGCTACTGCGCATGCGCACTCGGAGTCACTATTGCGGATGCGCGCTGAAGCTCACTAATGCGCATGCGCACACGGGGTCACTACTGCGCATGCGCACTCGGGCACCCCACTGCGGATGCGCACTCAGGCTCACTACTGCTCATGTGAACTCGGGCTCACTACTGCGGATGCTCGGTCGGGCTCACTACTGCGCATGCGCACTCCGGGTCACTACTGCTCATGCGCAATCGGGCTCACTACTGTGCATGCGCACTCGGGGCCACTACTGCTCATACGCACTCCGACTCACTACTGCTCATGCGAACTCGGACTCACTACTGCGGATGCGCAATCGGGCTTACTACAGCGGATGCGCAATCGGTCTCACTACTGCGCATGCGCACTCGGAGTCACTACTGCGCATGCGCACTCAAGCTCACTACTGCGCATGCGAACTCATGCTCACTACTGCGCACGCTCGCTCGGGGTCACTACTGCGCATGCGAGCACGGGGTCACCAGTGCGGATGCGCAATCGGGCTCACTACTGCGCACGCGCACGCGGGCTCACTACTGCGCATGCGCACTCAGGGTCACCACTGCGGATGCGCAATCGGGCTCACTACTGCGCATGCGCGCTCCGGCTCAGACCTGCACATGCGCTCTCGAGCTCACTGTTGCGCGTGCGCACACGGGCTCACTACTGCGCATGCGCGCTCGCGGTCATTACTGCGCATGCGCACTCGGTGTCACCACTGCAGATACTCATTCGGGTTCAGTACTATGCATGTACACATGGGCTCACTACTGTGCATGCGCACTCGGGGTCACTAGTGCTCATGCGCACTCGGACTCACTACTGCTCATGGGCACACGGGCTCACTACTGCGCATGCGCACTCGGGATCTCTACTGCGCGTGCGCACTCGGGCTCACTACTGCGGATGCGAGCTCAGGCTCACTACTGCGCATCTGCACACGGGCGCACTACTGCGCATGCGCACTCGGGCTCACTACTGCGCATGTGCGCTCGGGGTCGCTACTGCGCATGCGCACACCGGCTCAGACCTGCACATGCGCACTCGAGCTCACTTCTGCCCATGCGCACACTGGTGCACTATTACGCATGCGCGCACGGGCTCACTACTGTGCATGCGCACTCGGGGTCACTACTGCTCATGCGCACTCGGAGTCATTATTGCGGATGCGCAATCGGGCTCACTATTGCGCATGCACACACGGGCTCACTACTGCGCATGCGCACTCCGGGTCACTACTGCGCATGGGCACACGGGCTCACTACTGCGCATGCGCACTTGGGGTCACTACTGCTCATACGCACTCCGACTCACTACTGCTCATGTGAACTCGGGCTCACTACTGCGGATGCTCGGTCGGGCTCACTACTGCGCATGCACACACGGGCTCACTACTGCGCATGCGCACTCCGGGTCACTACTGCTCATGCGCAATAGGGCTCACTATTCCGCATGCGCACTCGGACTCACTACTGCTCATGCGCACACGGACTCACTGCTGCGGATGCGCACTCGAGCTCACTTCTGCGCATGCGCACACGGGCGCACTACTGCGCATGCGCACACGGTCTCACTACTGCGGATGCGCGCTCGGGCTCGCTACTGCGGATGCGCAATCGGGCTCGCTACTGCGGATGCGCTATCGGGCTCACTACTGCGCATGCGCACACTGGTGCACTACTGCGCATGCGCGCACGGGCTCACTACTGTGCATGCGCACTCGGGGTCACTACTGCTCATGCGCGCTCGGACTCACTACTGCTCATGGGCACACGGGCTCATTACTGCGCATGCGCACACGGGCGCACTTCTGCGCTTGCGCACACGGGTTCACTACTGCGGATGCGCACTCGAGCTCACTTCTGCGCATGCGCACACGGGCGCACTACTGCGCATGCGCACACGGTCTCACTACTGCGGATGCGCGCTCGGGCTCGCTACTGCGGATGCGCAATCGGGCTCACTACTGCGCATGCGCACACTGGAGCACTACTGCGCATGCGCGCACGGGCTCACTACTGTGCATGCGCACTCGGGGTCACTACTGCTCATGCGCGCTCGGACTCACTACTGCTCATGGGCACACGGGCTCATTACTGCGCATGCGCACACGGGCGCACATCTGCGCTTGCGCACACGGGTTCACTACTGCGCATGCGCACACGGGCTCACTACTGTGCATGCTCATTCGGGGTCACTACTGCTCATACGCACTCCGACTCACTACTGCTCATGCGAACTCGGACTCACTACTGCGGATGCGCAATCGGGCTCACTACTGCGCATGCGCACGCGGGCTCACTACTGCGCATGCGCACTCGGGCTCACTACTGAACATGTGCGCAACTGCTCAGACCTGCACACGCGTACTCGAGCTCACTTCTGCGCATGCGCACACGGGCGCACTACTGCTCATGCGCACACGGGCTCACCACTATGCATGCACACTCGGGGTCACTACTGCGCATGAGCACTCGGGCTCACTACTGCGCATGCGCTCACGGGCTCACTACTGCTCATGAGCAATCGGACTCACTACTGCTCATGTGCACACGGACTCACTACTGCGGATGCGCGCTCGGGCTCACTACTACGGATGCGCAATCGGGCTCACTACTGCGCATGCGCAATCGTATTCACTACTGCTCATGCGCACTCGGACTCACTACTGCGGACGCGCAATCGGGCTCACTAGTGCGCATGCCCTCACGGGGTCACTACTGCTCATACGCACTCCAACTCACTACTCCTCATGCGAACTCGGACTCACTACTGCGGATGCGCAATCGGGGTCACTAGTGCTCATGCGCACTTCGAGTCACTACTGCGCATGCGCACACCTTCTCAGGCCTGCACATGCGCAGTCAGGCTCACTACTGCTCATGAGCAATCGGACTCACTACTGCTCATGTGCACACGGGCTCACTACTGCGGATGCGCGCTCGGGCTCGCTACTGCGGATGCGCAATCGGGCGCACTACTGCGCATGCGGACACGGGCTCATTACTGTGCATGCGCACACGGGCTTACTACAGTCCATACGCACTCGGTGTCACTACTGCTCATACGCACTCCGACTCACTACTGCTCATGCGAACTCGGACTCACTACTGCGGATGCGCAATCGGGCTCTCTACTGCGGATGCGCGCTCAGGCTCACTACTACGGATGCGCAATCAGGCTCACAACTGCGCAGGCGCACACGGGCTCACTACTGTGCATGCCCACTCGGGCTCACTACTGCGGATGCGCGCTCAGGCTCACTACTCCGGATGCGCAATCGGGCTCACAACTGCGCATGCGCACACTGGCTCACTACAGTGCATGCGCACCCGGGGTCACTACTGCTCATACGCACTCCGACTCACTACTGCTCATGCGAACTCGGACTCACTACTGTGGATGCGCAATCGGGCACACTACTGCGCATGCGCACTCGGGCTCACTACTGCGGATGTTCGGTCGGGCTCACTACTGCGCATGCACACACGGGCTCACTACTGCGCATGCGCACTCCGGGTCACTACTGCTCATGCGCAGTCGGGCTCACTACTGCGCATGCGCACTCGGACTCACTACTGCTCATGCGCACACGGACTCACTACTGCGGATGCGCGCTCGGCCTCGCTACTGCAGATGCGCAATCGGGCTCACTACTGCGCATGCGCACTGGGGCTCACTACTGCGCATGCGCACACCGGCTCAGACCTGCACATGCGCACTCGAGATCACTTCTGCGCATGCGCGCCCGGGGTCGCTACTGCGCATGCGCACTCAGGCTCACATCTGCGGATGCGCAGTCGGGCTCACAACTGTGCATGCGCACACGGTCTCACGACTGCGCATGCGCACTCGGTGTCACTACTGCTCATGCGCACTCCAACTCACTACTGCTCATGAGAACTCGGACTCACTACTGCGGATGCGCAATTGGGGTCACTACTGCTCATGCACAATCGGTCTCACTTCTGCGGATGCGCGCTCGGGCTCACTACTGCGCATGCGCACACGGGCTCACTACTGCGCATGCGCACTCGGGGTTGCTACTGCGCATGCGCACTCGGGGTCACCACTGCACATGCGCACTCGGAGTCACTACTGCGCATGCGAGCTCGGGGTCACCAGTGCGGATGCGCAATCGGGTTCACTACTGCGCATGGGTCACGGGCTCACTACAGCGCATGCGCACTCGGGCTGACTACCGCTCATGCGCACACGGCGCACTACTGCGCATGCGCACACGGGCTCACTACTGCGCATGCGCATACGGGCTCACTACTGTGCATGCGCACTCGGGGTCACTACTGCTCATACGCACTCCGACTCATTACTGCTCATGCGAACTGGGACTCACTACTGCGGATGCGCAATCGGGCTCACTACTGCGCATGCGCACGCGGACTCACTACTGTGCATGCCTACTCGGGGTCACTACTGCTCATACGCACTCGGACTCACTACTGCTCATGGGCACACGGGCTCACTACTGCGCATGCGCACACGGGCCCACTATTGCGCATGCGGACACGGGCTCACTACTGCGCATGCGCGCTCGCGGTCATTACAGCGCATGCGCACACGGGGTCACCACTGCAGATACGCATTCGTGTTCAGTACTATGCATGTACACATGGGCTCACTACTGTGCATGCGCACTCGGGGTCACTAGTGCTCATGCGCACTCGGACTCACTACTGCTCATGGGCACACGGGCTCACTACTGCGCATGCGCACACGGGCTCACTACTTTGCATGCGCCCTCGGGGTCACTACTGCTCATGCGCACAAGTTCTCACTACTGTGCATGCGCGCTCGGGCTCTCTACTGCGCATGCGCACACGGGCTCAAGACTGCGCATGCGCACTTGGGGTCACTACTGCTCATGCGCACAAGTTCTCACTACTGTGCACGCGCACTCGGGCTCTCTACTGCGCATGCGCACACGGGCTCACTACTGCGCATGCGCACTCGGGGTCACTACTGCTCATACGCACAAGTTCTCACTACTGTGCATGCGCACTCGGGCTCTCTACTGCACATGCCCACACGGGCTCACTACTGCGCATGCGCACACGGTGTCACTACTGCTCATGCGCACTCCAACTCACTACTGCTCATGAGAACTCGGACTCACTACTGCGGATGCGCAATCGGGGTCACTACTGCTCATGCACAATCGGTCTCACTTCTGCGGATGCGCAATCGGCCTCACTACTGCTCATACGTACTCCGACTCACTACTGCTCATGCGAGCTCGGACTCACTACTGCGGATGCGCAATCGGGCGCACTACTGCGCATGCGCACACGCGCTCACTACTTTGCATGCGCCCTCGGGGTCACTACTGCTCATGCGCAGAAGTTCTCACTACTGTGCATGCGCGCTCGGGCTCTCTACTGCGCATGCGCACACGGGCTCATGACTGCGCATGCGCACTCGGGGTCACTACTGCGCATGCGCACACCGGCTCAGACCTGCACATGCGCACTCGAGCTCACTTCTGCGCATGCGGACACTGGTGCACTACTGCGCATGCGCACACGGGCTCACTACTGTGCATGCGCACTCGGGGTCACTACTGCTCATACGCACTCCGACTCACTACTGCTCATGCGAACTCGAGCTCACTACTGCGGATGCGCAATCAGGCTCACTACTGGGCCTGCTCAATCGGTCTCACTACTGCGGATGCGCAATCGGCCTCACTACTGCTCATACGTACTCCGACTCACTACTGCTCATGAGAGCTCGGACTCACTACTGCGGATGCGCAATCGGGCCCACTACTGCGCCTGCGCAATCGGTCTCACTACTGCGGATGCGCAATCGGCCTCACTACTGCGCATGCGCACTTGGGGTCACTACTGCTCATGCGCACTCGGACTCACTACTGCTCATGGGCACACGGGCTCACTACTGCGCATGCGCACACGGGCGCACTACTGCGCATGCACACACAGGCTCACTACTGCGCATGCGCACTCCGGGTCACTAGTGCTCATGCGCAATCGGGCTCACTACTCCGCATGCGCACTCGGACTCACTACTGCTCATGCGCACACGGACTCACTACTGCGGATGCGCACTCGAGCTCACTTCTGCGCATGCGCACACGGGCGCACTACTGCGCATGCGCACACGGTCTCACTACTGCGCATGCGCACTCCGGGTCACTACTGTTCATGCGCACTCGGGCTCACTACTGCGCATGCGCACACAGGCGCACTACTGCGCATGCGCACACCGGCTCAGACCTGCACATGCCCACTCGAGCTCACTTCTGCGCATGCGCACACTGGCGCACTACTGCGCATGCACACACAGGCTCACTACTGCGCATGCGCACTCCGGGTCACTAGTGCTCATGCGCAATCGGGCTCACTACTCCGCATGCGCACTCGGACTCACTACTGCTCATGCGCACACGGACTCACTACTGCGGATGCGCACTCGAGCTCACTTCTGCGCATGCGCACACGGGCGCACTACTGCGCATGCGCACACGGTCTCACTACTGCGCATGCGCACTCGGGCTCACTACTGCGCATGCGCACACCGGCTCAGACCTGCACATGCGCACTCGAGCTCACTTCTGCGCATGCGCACACTGGTGCACTACTGCGCATGCGCGCACGGGCTCACTACTGTGCATGCGCACTCGGGGTCACTACTGCTCATGCGCACTCGGACTCACTACTGCACATGGGCACACGGGCTCACTACTGCGCATGCGCACACCGGCTCAGACCTGCACATGCGCACTCGAGCTCACTTCTGCGCATGCGCACAGAGGTGCACTACTGCGCATGCGCGCACGGGCTCACTACTGTGCATGCGCACTCGGACTCACTACTGCTCATGCGCACTCGGACTCACTACTGCACGTGGGTACACGGGCCCACTACTGCGCATGCGCACACGGGCGCACTACTGCGCTTGCGCACACGGGCTCACTACTGCGCATGCGCACACGGGCTCACTACTGCGCATGCGCACACGGGCGCACTACTGCGCTTGCGCACACGGGCTCACTACTGCGCATGCGCACACGGGCTCACTACTGTGCATGCGCACTCGGACTCTATACTGCTCATGGGCACTCGGACTCACTACTGCGCATGCGCACACGGGCTCACTACTGCGCATGCGCACTCGGGCTCACAACTGCGGATGCGCGCTCGGACTCACTACTGCGGATGCGCACACGGGCTCACCACTATGCATGCACATTCGGAGTCACTACTGCGCATGCGCAATCGGGCTCACTACTGCGCATGCGCAATCGTATTCACTACTGCTCATGCGCACTCGGACTCACTACTGCGGACGCGCAATCGGGCTCACTAGTGCGCATGCCCTCACGGGGTCACTACTGCTCATACGCAATCGGGCTCACTACTGCGCATGCGCAATCGTATTCACTACTGCACATGCGCACTCGGGGTCACTCCTGCTCATACGCACTCCGACTCACTACTGCTCATGCGAACTCAGACTCACTACCGCGGATGCGCAATCGGGCTCACTACTGCGCATGCGCACTCCGGCTCAGACCTGCCCATGCGCACTCGGGCTCACTACTTCGCATGCGCACTCGGGGTCACTACTGCGCATGCGCACACGGGCTCACTACTGCGCATGCGAACTCGGGCTCACTACTGCGGATGCGTGCTCGGGCTCACTACTGCGCATGCGCACACGGGCTCACTACTGCGCATGCGCACTCGGGGTCACCACTGCAGAAACGCACTCGGGGTCACCACTGCAGATACGCATTCGGGTTCAGTACTATGCATGTACACATGGGCTCACTACTGTGCATGCGCACTCGGGGTCACTATTGCTCATGCGCACTCCGACTCACTACTGCGCATGAGCACTCCGGCTCAGACATGCCCATGCGCACTCGGGCTCACTACGGCGCATGCGCACACGGGCTCATTACTGCTCATGAGCAGTCGGACTCACTACTGCTCATGGGCACACGGGCTCACTACTGCGCATGCGCACACGGGCTCACTACTTCGCATGCGCACTCGGGGTCACTACTGCTCATGCGCACAAGTTCTCACTACTGTGCATGCGCGCTCGGGCTCTCTACTGCGCATGCGTACACGCGCTCAAGACGGCGCATGCGCAATTGGGGTCACTACTGCTCATGCGCACAAGTTCTCACTACTGTGCACGCGCACTCGGGCTCTCTACTGCGCATGCGCACACGGTCTCACTACTGCGCATGCGCACTCGGGGTTACTACTGCTTATACGCACAAGTTCTCACTACTGTGCATGCGCACTCGGGCTCTCTACTGCACATGCCCACACGGGCTCACTACTGCGCATGCGCACTCGGTGTCACTACTGCTCATGCGCACTCCAACTCACTACTGCTCATGAGAACTCGGACTCACTACTGCGGATGCGCAATCGGGGTCACTACTGCTCATACGCACTCCGACTCACTACTGCTCATGTGAACTCGAGCTCACTACTGCGGATGCTCGGTCGGGCTCACTACTGCGCATGCGCACTCCGGGTCACTACTGCTCATGCGCACTCGGACTCACTACTGCTCATGGGCACACGGGCCCACTACTGCGCATGCGCACACGGGCGCACTACTGCGCTTGCGCACACGGGCTCACTACTGCGCATGCGCACACGGACTCACTACTGCTCATGCGAACTCGGACTCACTACTGCGGATGCGCAATCGGTCTCACTACTGCGGATGCGCAATCGGCCTCACTACTGCCCATGCGCACTCGGGGTCACTGCTGCGCATGCGCACTCGTGCTCACTACTGTGCATGGCACACGGGCTCACTACTGCGCATGCGCACTCGGGGTCACTACTGCTCATGCGCACTCGGACTCACTACTGCTCATGCGTACTCGGACTCACTACTGCTCATGGGCACACGGGCTCACTACTGCGGATGCGCACTCGGGTCACTACTGCTCATGCGCACTCGGACTCACTACTGCTCATGCGCACACGGGCTCACCACTATGCATGCACATTCGGGGTCACTACTGCGCATGCGCAATCGGGCTCACTACTGCGCATGCGCAATCGGGCTCACTACTGCGCATGCGCAATCGTATTCACTACTGCACATGCGCACTCGGGGTCACTCCTGCTCATACGCACTCCGACTCACTACTGCTCATGCGAACTCAGACTCACTACCGCGGATGCGCAATCGGGCTCACTACTGCGCATGCGCACTCCGGCTCAGACCTGCCCATGCGCACTCGGGCTCACTAGTGCGCATGCGCAATCGGGCTCACTACTGCGCATGCGCAATCGTATTCACTACTGCTCATGCGCACTCGGACTCACTACTGCGGACGCGCAATCGGGCTCACTAGTGCGCATGCCCTCACGGGGTCACTACTGCTCATACGCACTCCAACTCACTACTCCTCATGCGAACTCGGACTCACTACTGCGGATGCGCAATCGGGGTCACTAGTGCTCATGCGCACTTCGAGTCTCTACTGCGCATGCGCACACCTTCTCAGACCTGCACATGCGCACTCAGGCTCACTTCTGCGCATGCGCTCTCGGGGTCACTACTGCTCATGCGCACTCGGGGTCACTACTGCTCATACGCACTCCGACTCACTACTCCTCCTGCGAACTCAGACTCACTACCGCGGATGCGCAATCGGGCTCACTACTGCGCATGCGCTCTCCGGCTCAGACCTGCACGTGCGCACTAGGGCCCACTACTGCACATGCGCGCTCCGGCACAGACCTGCACATGCGCTCTCGAGCTCTCTGCTGCGCATGCGCACACGGGCTCACTACTGCGGATGCGCACTCGGGATCACTACTGCTCATGCGCACTCGGACTCACTACTGCTAATGTGCACACGGACTCACTACTGCGGATGCGCGCTTGGGCTCACTACTGCGGATGCGCAATCGGGCTCACTACTGCGCACGCGCACTCGGGCTCACTACTGCGCATGCGCACACGGGGTCACCACTGCAGAAACGCACTCGGGGTCACCACTGCAGATACGCATTCGGGTTCAGTACTATGCATGTACACATGGGCTCACTACTGTGCATGCGCACTCGGGGTCACTATTGCTCATGCGCACAAGTTCTCACTACTGTGCATGCGCGCTCGGGCTCTCTACTGCGCATGCGTACACGGGCTCAAGACGGCGCATGCGCAATTGGGGTCACTACTGCTCATGCGCACAAGTTCTCACTACTGTGCACGCGCACTCGGGCTCTCTACTGCGCATGCGCACACGGGCTCACTACTGCGCATGCGCACTCGGGGTCACTACTGCTCATACGCACAAGTTCTCACTACTGTGCATGCGCACTCGGGCGCTCTACTGCACATGCCCACACGGGCTCACTACTGCGCATGCGCACTCGGTGTCACTACTGCTCATGCGCACTCCAACTCACTACTGCTCATGAGAACTCGGACTCACTACTGCGGATGCGCAATCGGGGTCACTACTGCTCATACGCACTCCGACTCACTACTGCTCATGTGAACTCGAGCTCACTACTGCGGATGCTCGGTCGGACTCACTACTGCGCATGCACACACAGGCTCACTACTGCGCATGCGCACTCCGGGTCACTACTGCTCATGCGCACTCGGACTCACTACTGCTCATGGGCACACGGGCCCACTACTGCGCATGCGCACACGGGCGCACTACTGCGCTTGCGCACACGGGCTCACTACTGCGCATGCGCACACGGACTCACTACTGCGGATGCGCAATCGGGCTCACTACTGCGCATGCGCACTCGGGCTCACTACTGCGCATGCGCACACCGGCTCAAACCTGCACATGCGCACTCGAGCTCACTTCTGCGCATGCGCACACTGGTGCACTACTGCGCATGCGCGCACGGGCTCACTACTGTGCATGCGCACTCGGGGTCACTACTGCTCATGCGCACTCGGACTCACTACTGCTCATGGGCACACGGGCCCACTACTGCGCATGCGCACACGGGCGCACTACTGCGCTTGCGCACACGGGCTCACTACTGCGCATGCGCACACGGACTCACTACTGCGGAAGCGCAATCGGGCTCACTTCTGCGCATGCGCACACGGGCGCACTACTGCACATGCGCACACGTGCTCACTACTGCGCATGCGCACTCAGGGTCACCACTGCGGATGCGCAATCGGTCTCACTACTGCGCGTGCGAGTTCGGGGTCACCAGTGCGGATGCGCAATCGGGCTCACTACTGCGCATGCGCGCTCGGGCTCAGACCTGCACATGCGCTCTCGAGCTCACTGTTGCGCGTGCGCACACGGGCTCACTACTGCGCATGCGCGCTCGCGGTCATTACTGCGCATGCGCACTCGGGGTCACCACTGCAGATACGCATTCTGGTTCAATACTATGCATGTACACATGGGCTCACTACTGCGCATGCGCCCACGGCCTCACTACTGCTCATGAGCAGTCGGACTCACTACTGCTCATGCGCACACGGACTCACTACTGCGGATTTTCGCTCGGGCTCACTACTGCGGATGCGCCATCGGGCTCACTACTGCGCATGCGCAATCGTATTCACTACTGCTCATGCGCGATCGGGCTCACTACTGCGCATGCGCACTCGGGCTCATAACTGCGGTTGCGCGCTCGGGCTCACTACTGCGCATGCGCACTCGGGGTCACTACTGCTCATACGCACTCCGACTCACTACTGCTCATGCGAACTCAGACTCACTACCGCGGATGCGCAATCGGGCTCACTACTGCGCATGCGCACTCCGGCTCAGACCTGCCCATGCGCACTCGGGCTCACTACTGCGCATGCGCAATCGGGCTCACTACTGCGCATGCGCAATCGTATTCACTACTGCTCATGCGCACTCGGACTCACTACTGCGGACGCGCAATCGGGCTCACTAGTGCGTATGCCCTCACGGGGTCACTACTGCTCATACGCAATCGGGCTCACTACTGCGCATGCGCAATCGTATTCACTACTGCACATGCGCACTCGGGGTCACTCCTGCTCATACGCACTCCGACTCACTACTGCTCATGCGAACTCAGACTCACTACCGCGGATGCGCAATCGGGCTCACTACTGCGCATGCGCACTCCGGCTCAGACCTGCCCATGCGCACTCGGGCTCACTACTGCGCATGCGCAATCGGGCTCACTACTGCGCATGCGCAATCGTATTCACTACTGCTCATGCGCACTCGGACTCACTACTGCGGACGCGCAATCGGGCTCACTAGTGCGCATGCCCTCACGGGGTCACTACTGCTCATACGCACTCCAGCTCACTACTCCTCATGCGAACTCGGACTCACTACTGCGGATGCGCAATCGGGGTCACTAGTGCTCATGCGCACTTCGAATCCCTACTGCGCATGCGCACACCTTCTCAGACCTGCACATGCGCACTCAGGCTCACTTCTGCGCATGCGCTCTCGGGGTCACTACTGCTCATGCGCACTCGGGGTCACTACTGCTCATACGCACTCCGACCCACTACTGCTCATGCGAACTCAGACTCACTACCGCGGATGCGCAATCGGGCTCACTACTGCGCATGCGCTCTCCGGCTCAGACCTGCACGTGCGCACTAGGGCTCACTACTGCGCATGCGCTCTCCGGGTCAGACCTGCACGTGCGCACTAGGGCCCACTACTGCGCATGCGCGCTCCGGCACAGACCTGCACATGCGCTCTCGAGCTCTCTGCTGCGCATGCGCACACGGGCTCACTACTGCGCATGCGCACTCGGTCTCACTACTGCTCATGCGCACTCGGACTCACTACTGCTCATGCGCACTCGGACTCACTACTGCTCATGGGCACACGGGCTCACTACAGCGCATGCGCACTCGGACTCACTACTGCTCATGCGCACTCGGACTCACTACGGCTCATGGGCACACGGGCTCACTACAGCGCATGCGCACACGGGCTCACTACTTCGCATGCGCACTCGGGGTCACTACTGCGCATGCGCACACGGGCTCACTACTGCGCATGCGAACTCGGGCTCACTACTGCGGATGCGTGCTCGGGCTCACTACTGCGCATGCGCACACGGGCTCACTACTGCGCATGCGCACTCGGGGTCACCACTGCAGAAACGCACTCGGGGTCACCACTGCAGATACGCATTCGGGTTCAGTACTATGCATGTACACATGGGCTCACTACTGTGCATGCGCACTCGGGGTCACTATTGCTCATGCGCACTCCGACTCACTACTGCGCATGAGCACTCCGGCTCAGACATGCCCATGCGCACTCGGGCTCACTACGGCGCATGCGCACACGGGCTCATTACTGCTCATGAGCAGTCGGACTCACTACTGCTCATGGGCACACAGGCTCACTACTGCGCATGCGCACACGGGCTCACTACTTCGCATGCGCACTCGGGGTCACTACTGCTCATGCGCACAAGTTCTCACTACTGTGCATGCGCGCTCGGGCTCTCTACTGCGCATGCGTACACGCGCTCAAGACGGCGCATGCGCAATTGGGGTCACTACTGCTCATGCGCACAAGTTCTCACTACTGTGCATGCGCACTCGGGCTCTCTACTGCACATGCCCACACGGGCTCACTACTGCGCATGCGCACACGGGCTCACTACTTCGCATGCGCACTCGGGGTCACTACTGCTCATGCGCACAAGTTCTCACTACTGTGCACGCGCACTCGGGCTCTCTACTGCGCATGCGCACACGGTCTCACTACTGCGCATGCGCACTCGGGGTTACTACTGCTCATACGCACAAGTTCTCACTACTGTGCATGCGCACTCGGGCTCTCTACTGCACATGCCCACACGGGCTCACTACTGCGCATGCGCACTCGGTGTCACTACTGCTCATGCGCACTCCAACTCACTACTGCTCATGAGAACTCGGACTCACTACTGCGGATGCGCAATCGGGGTCACTACTGCTCATACGCACTCCGACTCACTACTGCTCATGTGAACTCGAGCTCACTACTGCGGATGCTCGGTCGGGCTCACTACTGCGCATGCGCACTCCGGGTCACTACTGCTCATGCGCACTCGGACTCACTACTGTTCATGGGCACACGGGCCCACTACTGCGCATGCGCACACGGGCTCACTACTGCGGATGCGCACTCGGGATCACTACTGCTCATGCGCACTCGGACTCACTACTGCTAATGTGCACACGGACTCACTACTGCGGATGCGCGCTTGGGCTCACTACTGCGGATGCGCAATCGGGCTCACTACTGCGCACGCGCACTCGGGCTCACTACTGCGCATGCGCACACGGGGTCACCACTGCAGAAACGCACTCGGGGTCACCACTGCAGATACGCATTCGGGTTCAGTACTATGCATGTACACATGGGCTCACTACTGTGCATGCGCACTCGGGGTCACTATTGCTCATGCGCACAAGTTCTCACTACTGTGCATGCGCGCTCGGGCTCTCTACTGCGCATGCGTACACGGGCTCAAGACGGCGCATGCGCAATTGGGGTCACTACTGCTCATGCGCACAAGTTCTCACTACTGTGCACGCGCACTCGGGCTCTCTACTGCGCATGCGCACACGGGCTCACTACTGCGCATGCGCACTCGGGGTCACTACTGCTCATACGCACAAGTTCTCACTACTGTGCATGCGCACTCGGGCGCTCTACTGCACATGCCCACACGGGCTCACTACTGCGCATGCGCACTCGGTGTCACTACTGCTCATGCGCACTCCAACTCACTACTGCTCATGAGAACTCGGACTCACTACTGCGGATGCGCAATCGGGGTCACTACTGCTCATACGCACTCCGACTCACTACTGCTCATGTGAACTCGAGCTCACTACTGCGGATGCTCGGTCGGACTCACTACTGCGCATGCACACACAGGCTCACTACTGCGCATGCGCACTCCGGGTCACTACTGCTCATGCGCACTCGGACTCACTACTGCTCATGGGCACACGGGCCCACTACTGCGCATGCGCACACGGGCGCACTACTGCGCTTGCGCACACGGGCTCACTACTGCGCATGCGCACACGGACTCACTACTGCGGATGCGCAATCGGGCTCACTACTGCGCATGCGCACTCGGGCTCACTACTGCGCATGCGCACACCGGCTCAAACCTGCACATGCGCACTCGAGCTCACTTCTGCGCATGCGCACACTGGTGCACTACTGCGCATGCGCGCACGGGCTCACTACTGTGCATGCGCACTCGGGGTCACTACTGCTCATGCGCACTCGGACTCACTACTGCTCATGGGCACACGGGCCCACTACTGCGCATGCGCACACGGGCGCACTACTGCGCTTGCGCACACGGGCTCACTACTGCGCATGCGCACACGGACTCACTACTGCGGAAGCGCAATCGGGCTCACTTCTGCGCATGCGCACACGGGCGCACTACTGCACATGCGCACACGTGCTCACTACTGCGCATGCGCACTCAGGGTCACCACTGCGGATGCGCAATCGGTCTCACTACTGCGCGTGCGAGTTCGGGGTCACCAGTGCGGATGCGCAATCGGGCTCACTACTGCGCATGCGCGCTCGGGCTCAGACCTGCACATGCGCTCTCGAGCTCACTGTTGCGCGTGCGCACACGGGCTCACTACTGCGCATGCGCGCTCGCGGTCATTACTGCGCATGCGCACTCGGGGTCACCACTGCAGATACGCATTCTGGTTCAATACTATGCATGTACACATGGGCTCACTACTGCGCATGCGCACACGGCCTCACTACTGCTCATGAGCAGTCGGACTCACTACTGCTCATGCGCACACGGACTCACTACTGCGGATTTTCGCTCGGGCTCACTACTGCGGATGCGCCATCGGGCTCACTACTGCGCATGCGCAATCGTATTCACTACTGCTCATGCGCGATCGGGCTCACTACTGCGCATGCGCACTCGGGCTCATAACTGCGGTTGCGCGCTCGGGCTCACTACTGCGCATGCGCACTCGGGGTCACTACTGCTCATACGCACTCCGACTCACTACTGCTCATGCGAACTCAGACTCACTACCGCGGATGCGCAATCGGGCTCACTACTGCGCATGCGCACTCCGGCTCAGACCTGCCCATGCGCACTCGGGCTCACTACTGCGCATGCGCAATCGGGCTCACTACTGCGCATGCGCAATCGTATTCACTACTGCTCATGCGCACTCGGACTCACTACTGCGGACGCGCAATCGGGCTCACTAGTGCGTATGCCCTCACGGGGTCACTACTGCTCATACGCAATCGGGCTCACTACTGCGCATGCGCAATCGTATTCACTACTGCACATGCGCACTCGGGGTCACTCCTGCTCATACGCACTCCGACTCACTACTGCTCATGCGAACTCAGACTCACTACCGCGGATGCGCAATCGGGCTCACTACTGCGCATGCGCACTCCGGCTCAGACCTGCCCATGCGCACTCGGGCTCACTACTGCGCATGCGCAATCGGGCTCACTACTGCGCATGCGCAATCGTATTCACTACTGCTCATGCGCACTCGGACTCACTACTGCGGACGCGCAATCGGGCTCACTAGTGCGCATGCCCTCACGGGGTCACTACTGCTCATACGCACTCCAGCTCACTACTCCTCATGCGAACTCGGACTCACTACTGCGGATGCGCAATCGGGGTCACTAGTGCTCATGCGCACTTCGAATCCCTACTGCGCATGCGCACACCTTCTCAGACCTGCACATGCGCACTCAGGCTCACTTCTGCGCATGCGCTCTCGGGGTCACTACTGCTCATGCGCACTCGGGGTCACTACTGCTCATACGCACTCCGACCCACTAC
The DNA here is from genome assembly GCA_963576845.1 of Megachile leachella. Lineage (NCBI taxonomy): Eukaryota > Metazoa > Arthropoda > Insecta > Hymenoptera > Megachilidae > Megachile > Megachile leachella. Next base: position 1,020,320 of record CAUYWW010000054.1, read on the forward strand.
TGCTCATGCGAACTCAGACTCACTACCGCGGATGCGCAATCGGGCTCACTACTGCGCATGCGCTCTCCGGCTCAGACCTGCACGTGCGCACTAGGGCTCACTACTGCGCATGCGCTCTCCGGGTCAGACCTGCACGTGCGCACTAGGGCCCACTACTGCGCATGCGCGCTCCGGCACAGACCTGCACATGCGCTCTCGAGCTCTCTGCTGCGCATGCGCACACGGGCTCACTACTGCGCATGCGCACTCGGTCTCACTACTGCTCATGCGCACTCGGACTCACTACTGCTCATGCGCACTCGGACTCACTACTGCTCATGGGCACACGGGCTCACTACAGCGCATGCGCACTCGGACTCACTACTGCTCATGCGCACTCGGACTCACTACGGCTCATGGGCACACGGGCTCACTACAGCGCATGCGCACACGGGCTCACTACTTCGCATGCGCACTCGGGGTCACTACTGCGCATGCGCACACGGGCTCACTACTGCGCATGCGAACTCGGGCTCACTACTGCGGATGCGTGCTCGGGCTCACTACTGCGCATGCGCACACGGGCTCACTACTGCGCATGCGCACTCGGGGTCACCACTGCAGAAACGCACTCGGGGTCACCACTGCAGATACGCATTCGGGTTCAGTACTATGCATGTACACATGGGCTCACTACTGTGCATGCGCACTCGGGGTCACTATTGCTCATGCGCACTCCGACTCACTACTGCGCATGAGCACTCCGGCTCAGACATGCCCATGCGCACTCGGGCTCACTACGGCGCATGCGCACACGGGCTCATTACTGCTCATGAGCAGTCGGACTCACTACTGCTCATGGGCACACAGGCTCACTACTGCGCATGCGCACACGGGCTCACTACTTCGCATGCGCACTCGGGGTCACTACTGCTCATGCGCACAAGTTCTCACTACTGTGCATGCGCGCTCGGGCTCTCTACTGCGCATGCGTACACGCGCTCAAGACGGCGCATGCGCAATTGGGGTCACTACTGCTCATGCGCACAAGTTCTCACTACAGTGCATGCGCACTCGGGCTCTCTACTGCACATGCCCACACGGGCTCACTACTGCGCATGCGCACACGGGCTCACTACTTCGCATGCGCACTCGGGGTCACTACTGCTCATGCGCACAAGTTCTCACTACTGTGCACGCGCACTCGGGCTCTCTACTGCGCATGCGCACACGGTCTCACTACTGCGCATGCGCACTCGGGGTTACTACTGCTCATACGCACAAGTTCTCACTACTGTGCATGCGCACTCGGGCTCTCTACTGCACATGCCCACACGGGCTCACTACTGCGCATGCGCACTCGGTGTCACTACTGCTCATGCGCACTCCAACTCACTACTGCTCATGAGAACTCGGACTCACTACTGCGGATGCGCAATCGGGGTCACTACTGCTCATACGCACTCCGACTCACTACTGCTCATGTGAACTCGAGCTCACTACTGCGGATGCTCGGTCGGGCTCACTACTGCGCATGCGCACTCCGGGTCACTACTGCTCATGCGCACTCGGACTCACTACTGTTCATGGGCACACGGGCCCACTACTGCGCATGCGCACACGGGCGCACTACTGCGCTTGCGCACACGGGCTCACTACTGCGGACGCGCAATCGGGCTCACTAGTGCGCATGCCCTCACGGGGTCACTACTGCTCATACGCACTCCAGCTCACTACTCCTCATGCGAACTCGGACTCACTACTGCGGATGCGCAATCGGGGTCACTAGTGCTCATGCGCACTTCGAATCCCTACTGCGCATGCGCACACCTTCTCAGACCTGCACATGCGCACTCAGGCTCACTTCTGCGCATGCGCTCTCGGGGTCACTACTGCTCATGCGCACTCGGGGTCACTACTGCTCATACGCACTCCGACCCACTACTGCTCATGCGAACTCAGACTCACTACCGCGGATGCGCAATCGGGCTCACTACTGCGCATGCGCTCTCCGGCTCAGACCTGCACGTGCGCACTAGGGCTCACTACTGCGCATGCGCTCTCCGGGTCAGACCTGCACGTGCGCACTAGGGCCCACTACTGCGCATGCGCGCTCCGGCACAGACCTGCACATGCGCTCTCGAGCTCTCTGCTGCGCATGCGCACACGGGCTCACTACTGCGCATGCGCACTCGGTCTCACTACTGCTCATGCGCACTCGGACTCACTACTGCTCATGCGCACTCGGACTCACTACTGCTCATGGGCACACGGGCTCACTACAGCGCATGCGCACTCGGACTCACTACTGCTCATGCGCACTCGGACTCACTACGGCTCATGGGCACACGGGCTCACTACAGCGCATGCGCACACGGGCTCACTACTTCGCATGCGCACTCGGGGTCACTACTGCGCATGCGCACACGGGCTCACTACTGCGCATGCGAACTCGGGCTCACTACTGCGGATGCGTGCTCGGGCTCACTACTGCGCATGCGCACACGGGCTCACTACTGCGCATGCGCACTCGGGGTCACCACTGCAGAAACGCACTCGGGGTCACCACTGCAGATACGCATTCGGGTTCAGTACTATGCATGTACACATGGGCTCACTACTGTGCATGCGCACTCGGGGTCACTATTGCTCATGCGCACTCCGACTCACTACTGCGCATGAGCACTCCGGCTCAGACATGCCCATGCGCACTCGGGCTCACTACGGCGCATGCGCACACGGGCTCATTACTGCTCATGAGCAGTCGGACTCACTACTGCTCATGGGCACACAGGCTCACTACTGCGCATGCGCACACGGGCTCACTACTTCGCATGCGCACTCGGGGTCACTACTGCTCATGCGCACAAGTTCTCACTACTGTGCATGCGCGCTCGGGCTCTCTACTGCGCATGCGTACACGCGCTCAAGACGGCGCATGCGCAATTGGGGTCACTACTGCTCATGCGCACAAGTTCTCACTACTGTGCATGCGCACTCGGGCTCTCTACTGCACATGCCCACACGGGCTCACTACTGCGCATGCGCACACGGGCTCACTACTTCGCATGCGCACTCGGGGTCACTACTGCTCATGCGCACAAGTTCTCACTACTGTGCACGCGCACTCGGGCTCTCTACTGCGCATGCGCACACGGTCTCACTACTGCGCATGCGCACTCGGGGTTACTACTGCTCATACGCACAAGTTCTCACTACTGTGCATGCGCACTCGGGCTCTCTACTGCACATGCCCACACGGGCTCACTACTGCGCATGCGCACTCGGTGTCACTACTGCTCATGCGCACTCCAACTCACTACTGCTCATGAGAACTCGGACTCACTACTGCGGATGCGCAATCGGGGTCACTACTGCTCATACGCACTCCGACTCACTACTGCTCATGTGAACTCGAGCTCACTACTGCGGATGCTCGGTCGGGCTCACTACTGCGCATGCGCACTCCGGGTCACTACTGCTCATGCGCACTCGGACTCACTACTGTTCATGGGCACACGGGCCCACTACTGCGCATGCGCACACGGGCGCACTACTGCGCTTGCGCACACGGGCTCACTACTGCGCATGCGCACACGGACTCACTACTGCTCATGCGAACTCGGACTCACTACTGCGGATGCGCAATCGGGCCCACTACTGCGCCTGCGCAATCGGTCTCACTACTGCGGATGCGCAATCGGCCTCACTACTGCTCATACGCACTCCGACTCACTACTGCTCATGCGAGCTCGGACTCACTACTGCGGATGCGCAATCGGTCTCACTACTGCGGATGCGCAATCGGCCTCACTACTGCCCATGCGCACTCGGGGTCACTGCTGCGCATGCGCACTCGGGCTCACTACTGTGCATGGCACACGGGCTCACTACTGCGCATGCGCACTCGGGGTCACTACTGCTCATGCGCACTCGGACTCACTACTGCTCATGCGTACTCGGACTCACTACTGCTCATGGGCACACGGGCTCACTACTGCGGATGCGCACTCGGGTCACTACTGCTCATGCGCACTCGGACTCACTACTGCTCATGCGCACACGGGCTCACCACTATGCATGCACATTCGGGGTCACTACTGCTCATGCGCACTCGGACTCACTACTGCTCATGCGCACACGGGCTCACCACTATGCATGCACATTCGGGGTCACTACTGCGCATGCGCAATCGGGCTCACTACTGCGCATGCGCAATCGTATTCACTACTGCACATGCGCACTCGGGGTCACTCCTGCTCATACGCATTCCGACTCACTACTGCTCATGCGAACTCAGACTCACTACCGCGGATGCGCAATCGGGCTCACTACTGCGCATGCGCACTCCGGCTCAGACCTATCCATGCGCACTCGGGCTCACTAGTGCGCATGCGCAATCGGGCTCACTAGTGCGCATGCCCTCACGGGGTCACTACTGCTCATACGCACTCCAACTCACTACTCCTCATGCGAACTCGGACTCACTACTGCGGATGCGCAATCGGGGTCACTAGTGCTCATGCGCACTTCGAGTCTCTACTGCGCATGCGCACACCTTCTCAGACCTGCACATGCGCACTCAGGCTCACTTCTGCGCATGCGCTCTCGGGGTCACTACTGCTCATGCGCACTCGGGGTCACTACTGCTCATACGCACTCCGACTCACTACTGCTCATGCGAACTCAGACTCACTACCGCGGATGCGCAATCGGGCTCACTACTGCGCATGCGCTCTCCGGCTCAGACCTGCACGTGCGCACTAGGGCCCACTACTGCGCATGCGCGCTCCGGCACAGACCTGCACATGCGCTCTCGAGCTCTCTGCTGCGCATGCGCACACGGGCTCACTACTGCGCATGCGCACTCGGTCTCACTACTGCTCATGCGCACTCGGACTCACTACTGCTCATGCGCACTCGGACTCACTACTGCTCATGGGCACACGGGCTCACTACAGCGCATGCGCACTCGGACTCACTACTGCTCATGCGCACTCGGACTCACTACTGCTCATGGGCACACGGGCTCACTACAGCGCATGCGCTCACGGGCTCACTACTTCGCATGCGCACTCGGGGTCACTACTGCGCATGCGCACACGGGCTCACTACTGCGCATGCGAACTCGGGCTCACTACTGCGGATGCGTGCTCGGGCTCACTACTGCGCATGCGCACACGGGCTCACTACTGCGCATGCGCACTCGGGGTCACCACTGCAGAAACGCACTCGGGGTCACCACTGCAGATACGCATTCGGGTTCAGTACTATGCATGTACACATGGGCTCACTACTGTGCATGCGCACTCGGGGTCACTATTGCTCATGCGCACTCCGACTCATTACTGCGCATGAGCACTCCGGCTCAGACATGCCCATGCGCACTCGGGCTCACTACGGCGCATGCGCACACGGGCTCATTACTGCTCATGAGCAGTCGGACTCACTACTGCTCATGGGCACACGGGCTCACTACTGCGCATGCGCACACGGGCTCACTACTTCGCATGCGCACTCGGGGTCACTACTGCTCATGCGCACAAGTTCTCACTACTGTGCATGCGCGCTCGGGCTCTCTACTGCGCATGCGTACACGCGCTCAAGACGGCGCATGCGCAATTGGGGTCACTACTGCTCATGCGCACAAGTTCTCACTACTGTGCACGCGCACTCGGGCTCTCTACTGCGCATGCGCACACGGTCTCACTACTGCGCATGCGCACTCGGGGTTACTACTGCTCATACGCACAAGTTCTCACTACTGTGCATGCGCACTCGGGCTCTCTACTGCACATGCCCACACGGGCTCACTACTGCGCATGCGCACTCGGTGTCACTACTGCTCATGCGCACTCCAACTCACTACTGCTCATGAGAACTCGGACTCACTACTGCGGATGCGCAATCGGGGTCACTACTGCTCATACGCACTCCGACTCACTACTGCTCATGTGAACTCGAGCTCACTACTGCGGATGCTCGGTCGGGCTCACTACTGCGCATGCGCACTCCGGGTCACTACTGCTCATGCGCACTCGGACTCACTACTGCTCATGGGCACACGGGCCCACTACTGCGCATGCGCACACGGGCGCACTACTGCGCTTGCGCACACGGGCTCACTACTGCGCATGCGCACACGGACTCACTACTGCTCATGCGAACTCGGACTCACTACTGCGGATGCGCAATCGGGCCCACTACTGCGCCTGCGCAATCGGTCTCACTACTGCGGATGCGCAATCGGCCTCACTACTGCTCATACGCACTCCGACTCACTACTGCTCATGCGAGCTCGGACTCACTACTGCGGATGCGCAATCCGTCTCACTACTGCGGATGCGCAATCGGCCTCACTACTGCCCATGCGCACTCGGGGTCACTGCTGCGCATGCGCACTCGGGCTCACTACTGTGCATGGCACACGGGCTCACTACTGCGCATGCGCACTCGGGGTCACTACTGCTCATGCGCACTCGGACTCACTACTGCTCATGCGTACTCGGACTCACTACTGCTCATGGGCACACGGGCTCACTACTGCGGATGCGCACTCGGGTCACTACTGCTCATGCGCACTCGGACTCACTACTGCTCATGCGCACACGGGCTCACCACTATGCATGCACATTCGGGGTCACTACTGCTCATGCGCACTCGGACTCACTACTGCTCATGCGCACACGGGCTCACCACTATGCATGCACATTCAGGCTCACTAGTGCGCATGCGCAATCGGGCTCACTACTGCGCATGCGCAATCGTATTCACTACTGCTCATGCGCACTCGGACTCACTACTGCGGACGCGCAATCGGGCTCACTAGTGCGCATGCCCTCACGGGGTCACTACTGCTCATACGCACTCCAACTCACTACTCCTCATGCGAACTCGGACTCACTACTGCGGATGCGCAATCGGGGTCACTAGTGCTCATGCGCACTTCGAGTCTCTACTGCGCATGCGCACACCTTCTCAGACCTGCACATGCGCACTCAGGCTCACTACTGCGCATGCGCTCTCCGGCTCAGACCTGCACGTGCGCACTAGGGCCCACTACTGCGCATGCGCGCTCCGGCACAGACCTGCACATGCGCTCTCGAGCTCTCTGCTGCGCATGCGCACACGGGCTCACTACTGCGGATGCGCACTCGGGATCACTACTGCTCATGCGCACTCGGACTCACTACTGCTAATGTGCACACGGACTCACTACTGCGGATGCGCGCTCGGGCTCACTACTGCGGATGCGCAATCGGGCTCACTACTGCGCATGCGCACTCGGTCTCACTACTGCTCATGCGCACTCGGACTCACTACTGCTCATGCGCACTCGGACTCACTACTGCTCATGGGCACACGGGCTCACTACAGCGCATGCGCACACGGGCTCACTACTTCGCATGCGCACTCGGGGTCACTACTGCGCATGCGCACACGGGCTCACTACTGCGCATGCGAACTCGGGCTCACTACTGCGGATGCGTGCTCGGGCTCACTACTGCGCATGCGCACACGGGCTCACTACTGCGCATGCGCACACGGGGTCACCACTGCAGAAACGCACTCGGGGTCACCACTGCAGATACGCATTCGGGTTCAGTACTATGCATGTACACATGGGCTCACTACTGTGCATGCGCACTCGGGGTCACTATTGCTCATGCGCACAAGTTCTCACTACTGTGCACGCGCACTCGGGCTCTCTACTGCGCATGCGCACACGGGCTCACTACTGCGCATGCGCACTCGGGGTCACTACTGCTCATACGCACAAGTTCTCACTACTGTGCATGCGCACTCGGGCGCTCTACTGCACATGCCCACACGGGCTCACTACTGCGCATGCGCACTCGGTGTCACTACTGCTCATGCGCACTCCAACTCACTACTGCTCATGAGAACTCGGACTCACTACTGCGGATGCGCAATCGGGGTCACTACTGCTCATACGCACTCCGACTCACTACTGCTCATGTGAACTCGAGCTCACTACTGCGGATGCTCGGTCGGGCTCACTACTGCGCATGCACACACAGGCTCACTACTGCGCATGCGCACTCCGGGTCACTACTGCTCATGCGCACTCGGACTCACTACTGCTCATGGGCACACGGGCCCACTACTGCGCATGCGCACACGGGCGCACTACTGCGCTTGCGCACACGGGCTCACTACTGCGCATGCGCACACGGACTCACTACTGCGGATGCGCTATCGGGCTCACTACTGCGCATGCGCACTCGGGCTCACTACTGCGCATGCGCACACGCGCTCACTACTGTGCATGCGCACACGGTCTCACTACTACGCATGCGCACTCCGGGTCACTACTGTTCATGCGCACTCGGGCTCACTTCTGCGGATGCGCGCTCGGGCTCGCTACTGCGGATGCGCAATCGGGCTCACTACTGCGCATGCGCACTCGGGCTCACTACTGCGCATGCGCACACCGGCTCAAACCTGCACATGCGCACTCGAGCTCACTTCTGCGCATGCGCACACTGGTGCACTACTGCGCATGCGCGCACGGGCTCACTACTGTGCATGCGCACTCGGGGTCACTACTGCTCATGCGCACTCGGACTCACTACTGCTCATGGGCACACGGGCCCACTACTGCGCATGCGCACACGGGCGCACTACTGCGCTTGCGCACACGGGCTCACTACTGCGCATGCGCACACGGACTCACTACTGCGGAAGCGCAATCGGGCTCACTTCTGCGCATGCGCACACGGGCGCACTACTGCACATGCGCACACGTGCTCACTACTGCGCATGCGCACTCAGGGTCACCACTGCGGATGCGCAATCGGGCTCACTACTGCGCATGCGCAGTCGGGCTTACTACAGCGGATGCGCAATCGGTCTCACTACTGCGCGTGCGAGTTCGGGGTCACCAGTGCGGATGCGCAATCGGGCTCACTACTGCGCATGCGCGCTCCGGCTCAGACCTGCACATGCGCTCTCGAGCTCACTGTTGCGCGTGCGCACACGGGCTCACTACTGCGCATGCGCGCTCGCGGTCATTACTGCGCATGCGCACTCGGGGTCACCACTGCAGATACGCATTCTGGTTCAATACTATGCATGTACACATGGGCTCACTACTGCGCATGCGCACACGGCCTCACTACTGCTCATGAGCAGTCGGACTCACTACTGCTCATGCGCACACGGACTCACTACTGCGGATTTTCGCTCGGGCTCACTACTGCGGATGCGCCATCGGGCTCACTACTGCGCATCCGCAATCGCATTCACTACTGCTCATGCGCACTCGGGCTCACTACTGCGCATGCGCAATCGGGGTCACTACTGCTCATGCGCACTCCGACTCACTACTGCTCATGCGAAATCGGACTCACTACTGCTCATGTGCACTCGGACTCACTACAGCGCATGCGCACTCGGGGTCACTACTGCTCATGCGCACTCGGACTCACTACTGCCCATGCGCACTCGGACTCACTACTGCTCATGGGCACACGGGCTCACTACTGCGGATGCGCACTCGGGTCACTACTGCTCATGCGCACTCGGACTCACTACTGCTCATGCGCACACGGGCTCACCACTATGCATGCACACTCGGGGTCACTACTGCGCATGCGCAATCGGGCTCACTACTGCGCATGCGCAATCGTACTCACTACTGCACATGCGCACTCAGGCTCACTTCTGCGCATGCGCTCTCGGGGTCACTACTGCTCATGCGCACTCGGGGTCACTACAGCTCATACGCACTCCGACTCACTACTGCTCATGCGAACTCAGACTCACTACCGCGGATGCGCAATCGGGCTCACTACTGCGCATGCGCACTCCGGCTCAGACCTGCCCATGCGCACTCGGGCTCACTACTGCGCATGCGCTCACGGGCTCACTACTGCTCATGAGCAATCGGACTCACTACTGCTCATGTGCACACGGACTCACTACTGCGGATGCGCGCTCGGGCTCACTACTACGGATGCGCAATCGGGCTCACTACTGCGCATGCGCCATCGTATTCACTACTGCTCATGCGCACTCGGACTCACTACTGCGGACGCGCAATCGGGCTCACTAGTGCGCATGCACTCACGGGGTCACTACTGCTCATACGCACTCCAACTCACTACGCCTCATGCGAACTCGGACTCACTACTGCGGATGCGCAATCGGGGTCACTAGTGCTCATGCGCACTTCGAGTCTCTACTGCGCATGCGCACACCTTCTCAGACCTGCACATGCGCACTCAGGCTCACTTCTGCGCATGCGCTCTCGGGGTCACTACTGCTCATGCGCACTCGGGGTCACTACTGCTCATACGCACTCCGACTCATTACTGCTCATGCGAACTCAGACTCACTACCGCGGATGCGCAATCGGGCTCACTACTGCGCATGCGCTCTCCGGCTCAGACCTGCACGTGCGCACTAGGGCCCACTACTGCGCATGCGCGCTCCGGCACAGACCTGCACATGCGCTCTCGGGGTCACTACTGCTCATGCGCACTCGGGGTCACTACTGCTCATACGCACTCCGACTCATTACCGCTCATGCGAACTCGGACTCACTACTGCGGATGCGCAATCGGGGTCACTAGTGCTCATGCGCACTTCGAGTCACTACTGCGCATGCGCACTCGGACTCACTACTGCTCATGTGCACACGGACTCACTACTGCGGATGCGCGCTCGGGCTCACTACTGCGGATGCGCAATCGGGCTCACTACTGCGCATGCGCACTCGGTCTCACTACTGCTCATGCGCACTCGGACTCACTACTGCTCATGCGCACTCGGACTCACTACTGCTCATGGGCACACGGGCTCACTACAGCGCATGCGCACACGGGCTCACTACTTCGCATGCGCACTCGGGCTCACTACTGCGGATGCGCGCTCGGGCTCACTACTGCGCATGCGCACACGGGCTCACTACTGCGCATGCGCACTCGGACTCACTACTGTGGATGCGCAATGGGGCACACTACTGCGCGTGCGCACTCGGGCTCACTACTGCGGATGTTCGGTCGGGCTCACTACTGCGCATGCACACACGGGCTCACTACTGCGCATGCGCACACCGGCTCAGACCTGCACATGCGCACTCGAGCTCACTTCTGCGCATGCGCACACTGGTGCACTACTGCGCATGCGCGCACGGGCTCACTACTGCGGATGCGCAATCGGGCTCACTTCTGCGCATGCGCACACGGGCGCACTACTGCACATGCGCACACGTGCTCACTACTGCGCATGCGCACTCAGGCTCACCACTGCGGATGCGCAATCGGGCCCACTACTGCGCATGCGCGCTCCGGCTCAGACCTGCACATGCGCAGTCGGGCTTACTACAGCGGATGCGCAATCGGTCTCACTACTGCGCATGCGCACTCGGAGTCACTACTGCGCATGCGCACTCAAGCTCACTACTGCGCACGCTCGCTCGGGGTCACTACTGCGCATGCGAGTTCGGGGTCACCAGTGCGGATGCGCAATCGGGCTCACTACTGCGCATGCGCTCACGGGCTCACTACTGCTCATACGCACTCCAACTCACTACGCCTCATGCGAACTCGGACTCACTACTGCGGATGCGCAATCGGGGTCACTAGTGCTCATGCGCACTTCGAGTCACTACTGCGCATGCGCACACCTTCTCAGACCTGCACATGCGCACTCAGGCTCACTTCTGCGCATGCGCTCTCGGGGTCACTACTGCTCATGCGCACTCGGGGTCACTACTGCTCATACGCACTCCGACTCATTACTGCTCATGCGAACTCAGACTCACTACCGCGGATGCGCAATCGGGCTCACTACTGCGCATGCGCTCTCCGGCTCAGACCTGCACGTGCGCACTAGGGCCCACTACTGCGCATGCGCGCTCCGGCACAGACCTGCACATGCGCTCTCGGGGTCACTACTGCTCATGCGCACTCGGGGTCACTACTGCTCATACGCACTCCGACTCATTACTGCTCATGCGAACTCAGACTCACTACTGCGGACGCGCAATCGGGCTCACTAGTGCGCATGCACTCACGGGGTCACTACTGCTCATACGCACTCCAACTCACTACGCCTCATGCGAACTCGGACTCACTACTGCGGATGCGCAATCGGGGTCACTAGTGCTCATGCGCACATCGAGTCACTACTGCGCATGCGCACTCGGACTCACTACTGCTCATGTGCACACGGACTCACTACTGCGGATGCGCGCTCGGGCTCACTACTGCGGATGCGCAATCGGGCTCACTACTGCGCATGCGCACTCGGTCTCACTACTGCTCATGCGCACTCGGACTCACTACTGCTCATGCGCACTCGGACTCACTACTGCTCATGGGCACACGGGCTCACTACAGCGCATGCGCACACGGGCTCACTACTTCGCATGCGCACTCGGGCTCACTACTGCGGATGCGCGCTCGGGCTCACTACTGCGCATGCGCACACGGGCTCACTACTGCGCATGCGCACTCGGACTCACTACTGTGGATGCGCAATGGGGCACACTACTGCGCGTGCGCACTCGGGCTCACTACTGCGGATGTTCGGTCGGGCTCACTACTGCGCATGCACACACGGGCTCACTACTGCGCATGCGCACACCGGCTCAGACCTGCACATGCGCACTCGAGCTCACTTCTGCGCATGCGCACACTGGTGCACTACTGCGCATGCGCGCACGGGCTCACTACTGCGGATGCGCAATCGGGCTCACTTCTGCGCATGCGCACACGGGCGCACTACTGCACATGCGCACACGTGCTCACTACTGCGCATGCGCACTCAGGCTCACCACTGCGGATGCGCAATCGGGCCCACTACTGCGCATGCGCGCTCCGGCTCAGACCTGCACATGCGCAGTCGGGCTTACTACAGCGGATGCGCAATCGGTCTCACTACTGCGCATGCGCACTCGGAGTCACTACTGCGCATGCGCACTCAAGCTCACTACTGCGCACGCTCGCTCGGGGTCACTACTGCGCATGCGAGTTCGGGGTCACCAGTGCGGATGCGCAATCGGGCTCACTACTGCGCATGCGCGCTCCGGCTCAGACCTGCACATGCGCTCTCGAGCTCACTGTTGCGCGTGCGCACACGGGCTCACTACTATGCATGCGCGCTCGCGGTCATTACTGCGCACGCGCTCTCGGGGTCACCACTGCAGATACGCATTCGGGTTCAGTACTATGCATGTACACATGGGCTCACTACTGTGCATGCGCACTCGGGGTCACTAGTGCTCATGCGCACACGGACTCACTACTGCTCATGGGCACACGGGCTCACTACTGCGCATGCGCACACGGGCTCACTACTCTGCATGCGCCCTCGGGGTCACTACTGCTCATGCGCACTCCGACTCACTACTGCTCATGCGAACTCGGACTCACTACTGCGGATGCGTAATCGGGCTCACTACTGGGCCTGCGCAATCGGTCTCACTACTGCGGATGCGCAATCGGCCTCACTACTGCTCATACGCACTCCGACTCACTACTGCTCATGCGAGCTCGGACTCACTACTGCGGATGCGCAATCGGGCCCACTACTGCGCCTGCGCAATCGGTCTCACTACTGCGGATGCGCAATCGGCCTCACTACTGCGCATGCGCACTCGGGGTCACTGCTGCGCATGCGCACTCGGGCTCACTACTGTGCATGGGCACACGGGCTCACTACTGCGCATGCGCACTCGGGGTTGCTACTGCGCATGCGCACTCGGGGTCACTACTGCTCATGCGCACTCGGACTCACTACTGCTCATGGGCACACGGGTTCACTACTGCGCATGCGCAATCATATTCACTACTGCTCATGCGCACTCGGGCTCACTACTGCGCATGCGCACTTGGGGTCACTACTGCTCATGAGCACTCCGACTCACTACTGCTCATGCGAAATCGGACTCACTACTGCTCATGTGCACTCGGACTCACTACAGCGCATGCGCACTCGGGGTCACTACTGCTCATGCGCACTCGGACTCACTACTGCTCATGCGCACTCGGACTCACTACTGCTCATGGGCACACGGGCTCACTACTGCGGATGCGCAATCGGGCCCACTACTGCGCCTGCGCAATCGGTCTCACTACTGCGGATGCGCAATCGGCCTCACTACTGCGCATGCGCACTCGGGGTCACTACTGTGCATGCGCACTCGGGGTCACTACTGCTCATGCGCACTCGGACTCACTACTGCTCATGGGCACACGGGCCCACTACTGCGCATGCGCACACGGGCGCACTACTGCGCTTGCGCACACGGGCTCACTACTGCGCATGCGCACTCGGACTCACTACTGCTCATGCGCACTCCGACTCACTACTGCTCATGCGAACTCGGACTCACTACTGCGGATGCGTAATCGGGCTCACTACTGGGCCTGCGCAATCGGTCTCACTACTGCGGATGCGCAATCGGCCTCACTACTGCTCATACGCACTCCGACTCACTACTGCTCATGCGAGCTCGGACTCACTACTGCGGATGCGCAATCGGGCCCACTACTGCGCCTGCGCAATCGGTCTCACTACTGCGGATGCGCAATCGGCCTCACTACTGCGCATGCGCACTCGGGGTCACTGCTGCGCATGCGCACTCGGGCTCACTACTGTGCATGGGCACACGGGCTCACTACTGCGCATGCGCACTCGGGGTTGCTACTGCGCATGCGCACTCGGGGTCACTACTGCTCATGCGCACTCGGACTCACTACTGCTCATGGGCACACGGGTTCACTACTGCGCATGCGCAATCATATTCACTACTGCTCATGCGCACTCGGGCTCACTACTGCGCATGCGCACTTGGGGTCACTACTGCTCATGAGCACTCCGACTCACTACTGCTCATGCGAAATCGGACTCACTACTGCTCATGTGCACTCGGACTCACTACAGCGCATGCGCACTCGGGGTCACTACTGCTCATGCGCACTCGGACTCACTACTGCTCATGCGCACTCGGACTCACTACTGCTCATGGGCACACGGGCTCACTACTGCGGATGCGCAATCGGGCCCACTACTGCGCCTGCGCAATCGGTCTCACTACTGCGGATGCGCAATCGGCCTCACTACTGCGCATGCGCACTCGGGGTCACTACTGTGCATGCGCACTCGGGGTCACTACTGCTCATGCGCACTCGGACTCACTACTGCTCATGGGCACACGGGCCCACTACTGCGCATGCGCACACGGGCGCACTACTGCGCTTGCGCACACGGGCTCACTACTGCGCATGCGCACTCGGACTCACTACTGCTCATGCGCACTCCGACTCACTACTGCTCATGCGAACTCGGACTCACTACTGCGGATGCGTAATCGGGCTCACTACTGGGCCTGCGCAATCGGTCTCACTACTGCGGATGCGCAATCGGCCTCACTACTGCTCATACGCACTCCGACTCACTACTGCTCATGCGAGCTCGGACTCACTACTGCGGATGCGCAATCGGGCCCACTACTGCGCCTGCGCAATCGGTCTCACTACTGCGGATGCGCAATCGGCCTCACTACTGCGCATGCGCACTCGGGGTCACTGCTGCGCATGCGCACTCGGGCTCACTACTGTGCATGGGCACACGGGCTCACTACTGCGCATGCGCACTCGGGGTTGCTACTGCGCATGCGCACTCGGGGTCACTACTGCTCATGCGCACTCGGACTCACTACTGCTCATGGGCACACGGGTTCACTACTGCGCATGCGCAATCATATTCACTACTGCTCATGCGCACTCGGGCTCACTACTGCGCATGCGCACTTGGGGTCACTACTGCTCATGAGCACTCCGACTCACTACTGCTCATGCGAAATCGGACTCACTACTGCTCATGTGCACTCGGACTCACTACAGCGCATGCGCACTCGGGGTCACTACTGCTCATGCGCACTCGGACTCACTACTGCTCATGCGCACTCGGACTCACTACTGCTCATGGGCACACGGGCTCACTACTGCGGATGCGCAATCGGGCCCACTACTGCGCCTGCGCAATCGGTCTCACTACTGCGGATGCGCAATCGGCCTCACTACTGCGCATGCGCACTCGGGGTCACTACTGTGCATGCGCACTCGGGGTCACTACTGCTCATGCGCACTCGGACTCACTACTGCTCATGGGCACACGGGCCCACTACTGCGCATGCGCACACGGGCGCACTACTGCGCTTGCGCACACGGGCTCACTACTGCGCATGCGCACTCGGACTCACTACTGCTCATGGGCACACGGGCCCACTACTGCGCATGCGCACACGGGCGCACTACTGCGCTTGCGCACACGGGCTCACTACTGCGCATGCGCACACGGACTCACTACAGCGGATGCGCAATCGGTCTCACTACTGCGCATGCGAGTTCGGGGTCACCAGTGCGGATGCGCAATCGGGCTCACTACTGCGCATGCGCGCTCCGGCTCAGACCTGCACATGCGCTCTCGAGCTCACTGTTGCGCGTGCGCACACGGGCTCACTACTGCGCATGCGCGCTCGCGGTCATTACTGCGCATGCGCACTCGGGGTCACCACTGCAGATACGCATTCTGGTTCAATACTATGCTTGTACACATGGGCTCACTACTGCGCATGCGCACTCGGGGTTGCTACTGCGCATGCGCACTCGGGGTCACTACTGCTCATGCGCACTCCGACTCACTACTGCTCATGCGAAATCGGACTCACTACTGCTCATGCGCACTCGGACTCACTACTGCTCATGCGCACTCGGACTCACTACTGCTCATGCGCACACGGGCTCACCACTATGCATGCACACTCGGGGTCACTACTGCGCATGCGCAATCGGGCTCACTACTGCGCATGCGCAATCGTACTCACTACTGCACATACGCACTCAGGCTCACTTCTGCGCATGCGCTCTCGGGGTCACTACTGCTCATGCGCACTCGGGGTCACTACAGCTCATACGCACTCCGACTCACTACTGCTCATGCGAACTCAGACTCACTACCGCGGATGCGCAATCGGGCTCACTACTGGGCCTGCGCAATCGGTCTCACTACTGCGGATGCGCAATCGAGCCAATACTGCGCCTGCGCAATCGGTCTCACTACTGCGGATGCGCAATCGGCCTCACTACTGCGCATGCGCACTCGGGGTCACTGCTGCGCATGCGCACTCGGGCTCACTACTGTGCATGGGCACACGGGCTCACTACTGCGCATGCGCACTCGGGGTTGCTACTGCGCATGCGCACTCGGGGTCACTACTGCTCATGCGCACTCCGACTCACTACTGCTCATGCGAAATCGGAGTCGCTACTGCTCATGTGCACTCGGACTCACTACTGCGGACGCGCAATCGGGCTCACTAGTGCGCATGCACTCACGGGGTCACTACTGCTCATACGCACTCCAACTCACTACGCCTCATGCGAACTCGGACTCACTACTGCGGATGCGCAATCGGGGTCACTAGTGCTCATGCGCACTTCGAGTCACTACTGCGCATGCGCACACCTTCTCAGACCTGCACATGCGCACTCAGGCTCACTTCTGCGCATGCGCTCTCGAGGTCACTACTGCTCATGCGCACTCGGGGTCACTACTGCTCATACGCACTCCGACTCACTACTGCTCATGCGAACTCAGACTCACTACCGCGGATGCGCAATCGGGCTCACTACTGCGCATGCGCTCTCCGGCTCAGACCTGCACGTGCGCACTAGGGCCCACTACGGCGCATGCGCGCTCCGGCACAGACCTGCATATGCGCTCTCGAGCTCTCTGCTGCGCATGCGCACACGGGGTCACTACTGCGGATGCGCACTCGGGGTCACTACTGCTCATGCGCACTCGGACTCACTACTGCTCATGTGCACACGGACTCACTACTGCGCATGAGCACTCCGGCTCAGACATGCCCATGCTCACTCGGGCTCACTACGGCGCATGCGCACACGGGCTCATTACTGCTCAATGCGCACTCGGACTCACTACCGCCCATGGGCACACGGGCTCACTACTGTGCATGCCTACTCGGGGTCACTACTGCTCTTACGCACTCCAACTCACTACTGCTCATGCGAACTCGGACTCACTACTGCGGATGCGTAATCGGGCTCACTACTGGGCCTGCGCAATCGGTCTCACTACTGCGGATGCGCAATCGGCCTCACTACCGCTCATACGCACTCCGACTCACTACTGCTCATGCGAGCTCGGACTCACTACTGCGGATGCGCAATCGGGCCAATACTGCGCCTGCGCAATCGGTCTCACTACTGCGGATGCGCAATCGGCCTCACTACTGCGCATGCGCACTCGGGGTCACTGCTGCGCATGCGCACTCGGGCTCACTACTGTGCATGGGCACACGGGCTCACTACTGCGCATGCGCACTCGGGGTTGCTACTGCGCATGCGCACTCGGGGTCACTACTGCTCATGCGCACTCGGATTCACTACTGCTCATGGGCACACGGGCTCACTACTGCGCATGCGCAATCGTATTCACTACTGCTCATGCGCACTCGGGCTCACTACTGCGCATGCGCACTCGGGGTCACTACTGCTCATGCGCACTCCGACTCACTACTGCTCATGCGAAATCGGACTCACTACTGCTCATGTGCACTCGGACTCACTACAGCGCATGCGCACTCGGGGTCACTACTGCTCATGCGCACTCGGACTCACTACTGCTCATGCGCACTCGGACTCACTACTGCTCATGCGCACACGGGCTCACCACTATGCATGCACACTCGGGGTCACTACTGCGCATGCGCAATCGGGCTCACTACTGCGCATGCGCAATCGTACTCACTACTGCACATGCGCACTCAGGCTCACTTCTGCGCATGCGCTCTCGGGGTCACTACTGCTCATGCGCACTCGGCGTCACTACAGCTCATACGCACTCCGACTCACTACTGCTCATGCGAACTCAGACTCACTACCGCGGATGCGCAATCGGGCTCACTACTGCGCATGCGCACTCCGGCTCAGACCTGCCCATGCGCACTCGGGCTCACTACTGCGCATGCGCTCACGGGCTCACTACTGCTCAGGAGCAATCGGACTCACTACTGCTCATGTGCACACGGACTCACTACTGCGGATGCGCGCTCGGTCTCACTACTACGGATGCGCAATCGGGCTCACTACTGCGCATGCGCCATCGTATTCACTACTGCTCATGCGCACTCGGACTCACTACTGCGGACGCGCAATCGGGCTCACTAGTGCGCATGCACTCACGGGGTCACTACTGCTCATACGCACTCCAACTCACTACGCCTCATGCGAACTCGGACTCACTACTGCGGATGCGCAATCGGGGTCACTAGTGCTCATGCGCACTTCGAGTCACTACTGCGGATGCGCACACCTTCTCAGACCTGCACATGCGCACTCAGGCTCAGTTCTGCGCATGCGCTCCCGGGGTCACTACTGCTCATGCGCACTCGGGGTCACTACTGCTCATACGCACTCCGACTCACTACTGCTCATGCGAACTCAGACTCACTACCGCGGATGCGCAATCGGGCTCACTACTGCGCATGCGCTCTCCGGCACAGACCTGCACATGCGCTCTCGAGCTCTCTGCTGCGCATGCGCACACGGGCTCACTACTGCGGATGCGCACTCGGGGTCACTACTGCTCATGCGCACTCGGACTCACTACTGCTCATGTGCACATGGACTCACTATTGCGGATGCGCGCTCGGGCTCACTACTGCGGATGCGCAATCGGGCTCACTACTGCGCATGCGCAATAGTATTCACTACTGCTCATGCGCACTCGGACCCACTACTGCGGATGCGCAATGGGGCCCACTACTGCGCATGCGCACTCGGCCTCACTACTGCTCATGCGCACTCGGACTCACTACTGCTCATGGGCACACGGGCTCACTACTGCGCATGCGCACACGGGCTCACTACTTCGCATGCGCACTCGGGGTCACTACTGCTCATGCGCACTCGGGGTCACTACTGCTCATACGCACATGTTCTCACTACTTTGCATGCGCACTCGGGCTCTCTACTGCACATGCGCACACGGGCTCACTACTGCGCATGCGCACTCGGTGTCACTACTGCTCATGCGCACTCCAACTCACTACTGCTCATGAGAACTCGGACTCACTACTGCGGATGCGCAATCGGGGTCACTACTGCTCATGCACAATCGGTCTCACTTCTGCGGATGCGCAATCGGCCGCACTACTGCACATGCGCACTCGGGGTCACTACTCCGCATGCGCACTCGGGCTCACTACTGCGGATGCGCGCTCGGGCTCACTACTGCGCATGCGCACACGGGCTCACTACTGCGCATGCGCACTCGGGATTGCTACTGCGCATGCGCACTCGGGGTCACCACTGCAGATGCGCACTCGGAGTCACTACTGCGCATGCGAGCTCGGGGTCACCAGTGCGGATGCGCAATCGGGCCCACTACTGCGCCTGCGCAATCGGTCTCACTACTGCGGATGCGCAATCGGCCTCACTACTGCGCATGCGCACTCGGGGTCACTGCTGCGCATGCGCACTCGGGCTCACTACTGTGCATGGGCACACGGGCTCACTACTGCGCATGCGCACTCGGGGTTGCTACTGCGCATGCGCACTCGGGGTCACTACTGCTCATGCGCACTCGGACTCACTACTGCTCATGGGCACACGGGTTCACTACTGCGCATGCGCAATCATATTCACTACTGCTCATGCGCACTCGGGCTCACTACTGCGCATGCGCACTTGGGGTCACTACTGCTCATGAGCACTCCGAATCACTACTGCTCATGCGAAATCGGACTCACTACTGCTCATGTGCACTCGGACTCACTACAGCGCATGCGCACTCGGGGTCACTACTGCTCATGCGCACTCGGACTCACTACTGCTCATGCGCACTCGGACTCACTACTGCTCATGCGCACTCGGACTCACTACTGCTCATGCGCACACGGGCTCACCACTATGCATGCACACTCGGGGTCACTACTGCGCATGCGCAATCGGGCTCACTACTGCGCATGCGCAATCGTACTCACTACTGCACATGCGCACTCAGGCTCACTTCTGCGCATGCGCTCTCGGGGTCACTACTGCTCATGCGCACTCGGCGTCACTACAGCTCATACGCACTCCGACTCACTACTGCTCATGCGAACTCAGACTCACTACCGCGGATGCGCAATCGGGCTCACTACTGCGCATGCGCACTCCGGCTCAGACCTGCCCATGCGCACTCGGGCTCACTACTGCGCATGCGCTCACGGGCTCACTACTGCTCAGGAGCAATCGGACTCACTACTGCTCATGTGCACACGGACTCACTACTGCGGATGCGCGCTCGGGCTCACTACTACGGATGCGCAATCGGGCTCACTACTGCGCATGCGCCATCGTATTCACTACTGCTCATGCGCACTCGGACTCACTACTGCGGACGCGCAATCGGGCTCACTAGTGCGCATGCACTCACGGGGTCACTACTGCTCATACGCACTCCAACTCACTACGCCTCATGCGAACTCGGACTCACTACTGCGGATGCGCAATCGGGGTCACTAGTGCTCATGCGCACTTCGAGTCACTACTGCGGATGCGCACACCTTCTCAGACCTGCACATGCGCACTCAGGCTCAGTTCTGCGCATGCGCTCTCGGGGTCACTACTGCTCATGCGCACTCGGGGTCACTACTGCTCATACGCACTCCGACTCACTACTGCTCATGCGAACTCAGACTCACTACCGCGGATGCGCAATCGGGCTCACTACTGCGCATGCGCTCTCCGGCTCAGACCTGCACGTGCGCACTAGGGCCCATTACTGCGCATGCGCGCTCCGGCACAGACCTGCACATGCGCTCTCGAGCTCTCTGCTGCGCATGCGCACACGGGCTCACTACTGCGGATGCGCACTCGGGGTCACTACTGCTCATGCGCACTCGGACGCACTACTGCTCATGTGCACATGGACTCACTACTGCGGATGCGCGCTCGGGCTCACTACTGCGGATGCGCAATCGGGCTCACTACTGCGCATGCGCAATAGTATTCACTACTGCTCATGCGCACTCGGACTCACTACTGCGGATGCGCAATGGGGCCCACTACTGCGCATGCGCACTCGGCCTCACTACTGCTCATGCGCACTCGGACTCACTACTGCTCATGGGCACACGGGCTCACTACTGCGCATGCGCACACGGGCTCACTACTTCGCATGCGCACTCGGGGTCACTACTGCTCATGCGCACTCGGGGTCACTACTGCTCATACGCACAAGTTCTCACTACTTTGCATGCGCACTCGGGCTCTCTACTGCACATGCGCACACGGGCTCACTACTGCGCATGCGCACTCGGTGTCACTACTGCTCATGCGCACTCCAACTCACTACTGCTCATGAGAACTCGGACTCACTACTGCGGATGCGCAATCGGGGTCACTACTGCTCATGCACAATCGGTCTCACTTCTGCGGATGCGCAATCGGCCGCACTACTGCACATGCGCACTCGGGGTCACTACTCCGCATGCGCACTCGGGCTCACTACTGCGGATGCGCGCTCGGGCTCACTACTGCGCATGCGCACACGGGCTCACTACTGCGCATGCGCACTCGGGACTGCTACTGCGCATGCGCACTCGGGGTCACCACTGCAGATGCGCACTCGGAGTCACTACTGCGCCTGCGCAATCGGTCTCACTACTGCGGATGCGCAATCGGCCTCACTACTGCGCATGCGCACTCGGGGTCACTACTGTGCATGCGCACTCGGGGTCACTACTGCTCATGCGCACTCGGACTCACTACTGCTCATGGGCACACGGGCCCACTACTGCGCATGCGCACACGGGCGCACTACTGCGCTTGCGCACACGGGCTCACTACTGCGCATGCGCACTCGGACTCACTACTGCTCATGGGCACACGGGCCCACTACTGCGCATGCGCACACGGGCTCACTACTGCGCATGCGCACACGGGCTCACTACTGTGCATGCGCACTCGGGATCACTACTGCTCATACGCACTCCGACTCACTACTGCTCATGCGAACTGGGACTCACTACTGCGGATGCGCACGCGGGCTCACTACTGTGCATGCCTACTCGGGGTCACTACTGCTCATACGCACTCGGACTCACTACTGTGGATGCGCAATGGGGCACACTACTGCGCGTGCGCACTCGGGCTCACGACTGCGGATGTTCGGTCGGGCTCACTACTGCGCATGCACACACGGGCTCACTACTGCGCATGCGCACACCGGCTCAGACCTGCACATGCGCACTCGAGCTCACTTCTGCGCATGCGCCCACTGGTGCACTACTGCGCATGCGCGCACGGGCTCACTACTGCGGATGCGCAATCGGGCTCACTTCTGCGCATGCGCACACGGGCGCACTACTGCACATGCGCACACGTGCTCACTACTGCGCATGCGCACTCAGGGTCACCACTGCGGATGCGCAATCGGGCCCACTACTGCGCATGCGCGCTCCGGCTCAGACCTGCACATGCGCAGTCGGGCTTACTACAGCGGATGCGCAATCGGTCTCACTGCTGCGCATGCGCACTCAAGCTCACTACTGCGCACGCTCGCTCGGGGTCACTACTGCGCATGCGAGTTCGGGGTCACCAGTGCGGATGCGCAATCGGGCTCACTACTGCGCATGCGCGCTCCGGCTCAGACCTGCACATGCGCTCTCGAGCTCACTGTTGCGCGTGCGCACACGGGCTCACTACTACGCATGCGCGCTCGCGGTCATTACTGCGCACGCGCTCTCGGGGTCACCACTGCAGATACGCATTCGGGTTCAGTACTATGCATGTACACATGGGCTCACTACTGTGCATGCGCACTCGGGGTCACTAGTGCTCATGCGCACACGGACTCACTACTGCTCATGGGCACACGGGCTCACTACTGCGCATGCGCACACGGGCTCACTACTCTGCATGCGCCCTCGGGGTCACTACTGCTCATGCGCACTCCGACTCACTACTGCTCATGCGAACTCGGACTCACTACTGCGGATGCGTAATCGGGCCCACTACTGCGCCTGCGCAATCGGTCTCACTACTGCGGATGCGCAATCGGCCTCACTACTGCTCATACGCACTCCGACTCACTACTGCTCATGCGAGCTCGGACTCATCACTGCGGATGCGCAATCGGGCCCACTACTGCGCCTGCGCAATCGGTCTCACTACTATGGATGCGCAATCGGCCTCACTACTGCGCATGCGCACTCGGGGTCACTGCTGCGCATGCGCACTCGGGCTCACTACTGTGCATGGGCACACGGGCTCACTACTGCGCATGCGCACTCAGGGTTGCTACTGCGCATGCGCACTCGGGGTCACTACTGCTCATGCGCACTCGGACTCACTACTGCTCATGGGCACACGGGTTCACTACTGCGCATGCGCAATCATATTCACTACTGCTCATGCGCACTCGGGCTCACTACTGCGCATGCGCACTTGGGGTCACTACTGCTCATGAGCACTCCGACTCACTACTGCTCATGCGAAATCGGACTCACTACTGCTCATGTGCACTCGGACTCACTACAGCGCATGCGCACTCGGGGTCACTACTGCTCATGCGCACTCGGACTCACTACTGCTCATGCGCACTCGGACTCACTACTGCTCATGGGCACACGGGCTCACTACTGCGGATGCGCACTCGGGTCACTACTGCTCATGTGCACTCGGACTCACTACTGCTCATGCGCACACGGGCTCACCACTATGCATGCACACTCGGGGTCACTACTGCGCATGCGCAATCGGGCTCACTACTGCGCATGCGCAATCGCATTCACTACTGCACATGCGCACTCAGGCTCACTTCTGCGCATGCGCTCTCGGGGTCACTACTGCGCATGCGCAATCGGGCTCACTACTGCGCATGCGCACTCCGGGTCACTACTGTTCATGCGCACTCGGGCTCACTTCTGCGGATGCGCGCTCGGGCTCGCTACTGCGGATGCGCAATCGGGCTCACTACTGCGCATGCGCACACCGGCTCAAACCTGCACATGCGCACTCGAGCTCACTTCTGCGCATGCGCACACTGGTGCACTACTGCGCATGCGCGCACGGGCTCACTACTGTGCATGCGCACTCGGGGTCACTACTGCTCATGCGCACTCGGACTCACTACTGCTCATGGGCACACGGGCCCACTACTGCGCATGCGCACACGGGCGCACTACTGCGCTTGCGCACACGGGCTCACTACTGCGCATGCGCACTCGGACTCACTACTGCTCATGGGCACACGGGCCCACTACTGCGCATGCGCACACGGGCGCACTACTGCGCTTGCGCACACGGGCTCACTACTGCGCATGCGCACACGGACTCACTACAGCGGATGCGCAATCGGTCTCACTACTGCGCATGCGAGTTCGGGGTCACCAGTGCGGATGCGCAATCGGGCTCACTACTGCGCATGCGCGCTCCGGCTCAGACCTGCACATGCGCTCTCGAGCTCACTGTTGCGCGTGCGCACACGGGCTCACTACTGCGCATGCGCGCTCGCGGTCATTACTGCGCATGCGCACTCGGGGTCACCACTGCAGATACGCATTCTGGTTCAATACTATGCATGTACACATGGGCTCACTACTGTGCATGCGCACTCGGGGTCACTAGTGCTCATGCGCACTCGGACTCACTACTGCTCATGGGCACACGGGCTCACTACTGCGCATGCGCACACGGGCTCACTACTCTGCATGCGCCCTCGGGGTCACTACTGCTCATGCGCACTCCGACTCACTACTGCGCATGCGCACACGGCCTCACTACTGCTCATGAGCAGTCGGACTCACTACTGCTCATGCGCACACGGACTCACTACTGCGGATTTTCGCTCGGGCTCACTACTGCGGATGCGCCATCGGGCTCACTACTGCGCATGCGCACTCGGGCTCATAACTGCGGTTGCGCGCTCGGGCTCACTACTGCGCATGCGCACTCGGGGTCACTACTGCTCATGCGCACTCCGACTCACTACTGCGCATGAGCACTCCGGCTCAGACATGCCCATGCTCACTCGGGCTCACTACGGCGCATGCGCACACGGGCTCATTACTGCTCAATGCGCACTCGGACTCACTACCGCTCATGGGCACACGGGCTCACTACTGTGCATGCCTACTCGGGGTCACTACTGCTCTTACGCACTCCAACTCACTACTGCTCATGCGAACTCGGACTCACTACTGCGGATGCGTAATCGGGCTCACTACTGGGCCTGCGCAATCGGTCTCACTACTGCGGATGCGCAATCGGCCTCACTACCGCTCATACGCACTCCGACTCACTACTGCTCATGCGAGCTCGGACTCACTACTGCGGATGCGCAATCGGGCCAATACTGCGCCTGCGCAATCGGTCTCACTACTGCGGATGCGCAATCGGCCTCACTACTGCGCATGCGCACTCGGGGTCACTGCTGCGCATGCGCACCCGGGCTCACTACTGTGCATGGGCACACGGGCTCACTACTGCGCATGCGCACTCGGGGTTGCTACTGCGCATGCGCACTCGGGGTCACTACTGCTCATGCGCACTCGGATTCACTACTGCTCATGGGCACACGGGCTCACTACTGCGCATGCGCAATCGTATTCACTACTGCTCATGCGCACAAGTTCTCACTACTGTGCATGCGCGCTCGGGCTCTGTACTGCGCATGCGCACACGGGCTCAACACTGCGCATGCGCACTTGGGGTCACTACTGCTCATGCGCACAAGTTCTCACTACTGTGCACGCGCACTCGGGCTCTCTACTGCGCATGCGCACACGGGCTCACTACTGCGCATGCGCACTCGGGGTCACTACTGCTCATACGCACAAGTTCTCACTACTTTGCATGCGCACTCGGGCTCTCTACTGCACATGCGCACACGGGCTCACTACTGCGCATGCGCACTCGGTGTCACTACTGCTCATGCGCACTCCAACTCACTACTGCTCATGAGAACTCGGACTCACTACTGCGGATGCGCAATCGGGGTCACTACTGCTCATGCACAATCGGTCTCACTTCTGCGGATGCGCAATCGGCCGCACTACTGCACATGCGCACTCGGGGTCACTACTCCGCATGCGCACTCGGGCTCACTACTGCGGATGCGCGCTCGGGCTCACTTCTGCGCATGCGCACACGGGCTCACTACTGCGCATGCGCACTCGGGATTGCTACTGCGCATGCGCACTCGGGGTCACCACTACAGATGCGCACTCGGAGTCACTACTGCGCATGCGAGCTCGGGGTCACCAGTGCGGATGCGCAATCGGGTTCACTACTGCGCATGGGTCACGGGCTCACTACAGCGCATGCGCACTCGGGCTGACTACCGCTCATGCGCACACGGCGCACTACTGCGCATGCGCACACGGGCTCACTACTGCGCATGCGCACACGGGCTCACTGCTGTGCATGCGCACTCGGGGTCACTACTGCTCATACGCACTCCGACTCACTACTGCTCATGCGAACTGGGACTCACTACTGCGGATGCGCACGCGGGCTCACTACTGTGCATGCCTACTTGGGGTCACTACTGCTCATACGCACTCGGACTCACCACTGCTCATGGGCACACGGGCTCACTACTGCGCATGCGCACACGGGGTCACTACTGCGCATGCGCAATCGGGCTCACTACTGCGCATGCGCAATCGTATTCACTACTGCACATGCGCACTGAGGCTCACTTCTGCGCATGCGCTCTCGGGGTCACTACTGCGCATGCGCAATCGGGCTCACTACTGCGCATGCGCAATCGTATTCACTACTGCACATGCGCACTCAGGCTCACTTCTGCGCATGCGCTCTCGGGGTCACTACTGCTCATGCGCACTCGGGGTTACTACTGCTCATACGCACTCCGACTCACTACTGCTCATGCGAACTCGGACTCACTACTGCGGATGCGTAATCGGGCTCACTACTGGGCCTGCGCAATCGGTCTCACTACTGCGGATGCGCAATCGGCCTCACTACCGCTCATACGCACTCCGACTCACTACTGCTCATGGGCACACGGGCTCACTACAGTGCATGCGCACACGGGCTCACTACTTCGCATGCGCTCTCGGGGTCACTACTGCGCATGCGCACACGGGCTCACTACTGCGCATGCGCACTCGGGCTCACTACTGCGGATGCGCGCTCGGGCTCACTACTGCGCATGCGCACACGGGC
Source organism: Megachile leachella (assembly GCA_963576845.1). Classification (NCBI taxonomy): domain Eukaryota; kingdom Metazoa; phylum Arthropoda; class Insecta; order Hymenoptera; family Megachilidae; genus Megachile; species Megachile leachella. The sequence continues at coordinate 1,048,540 of CAUYWW010000054.1, forward strand.
TCACTACTGCGCATGCGGTCTCGGACTCACTACTGCGCATGCGCACTCGGGGTCACCACTGCAGAAACGCACTCGGGGTCACCACTGTAGATACGCATTCGGGTTCAGTACTATGCATGTACACATGGGCTCACTACTGTGCATGCGCACTCGGGGTCACTACTGCTCATGCGCACTCCGACTCACTACTGCGCATGAGCACTCCGGCTCAGACATGCCCATGCGCACTCGGGCTCACTACGGCGCATGCGCACACGGGCTCATTACTGTTCATGAGCAGTCGGACTCACTACTGCTCATGCGCACACGGATTCACTACTGCGGATGCGCGCTCGGGCTCACTACTGCGGATGCGCAATCGGGCTCACTACTGCGCATGCGCAATCGTATTCACGACTGCGCATGCGCACTCGGCCTCACTACTGCTCATGCGCAGTCGGACTCACTACTGCTCATGGGCACACGGGCTCACTGCTGCGCATGCGCACACGGGCTCACTACTTCGCATGCGCAATCGGGGTCACTACTGCTCATGCGCACAAGTTCTCACTACTGTGGATGCGCGCTCGGGCTCTCTACTGCGCATGCGCACACGGGCTCAAGACTGCGCATGCGCACTTGGGGTCACTACTGCTCATGCGCACAAGTTCTCACTACTGTGCACGCGCACTCGGGCTCTCTACTGCGCATGCGCACACGGGCTCACTAATCCGCATGCGCACTCGGGCTCACTACTGCGGATGCGCCCTCGGGCTGACTACTGCGCATGCGCACACGGGCTCACTACTGCGCATGCGCACTCGGGGTTGCTACTGCGCATGCGCACTCGGGGTCACCACTGCAGATGCGCACTCGGTGTCACTACTGCGCATGCGAGCTCGGGGTCACCAGTGCGGATGCGCAATCGGGTTCACTACTGCGCATGGGTCACGGGCTCACTACAGCGCATGCTCACTCGGGCTGACTACCGCTCATGCGCACACGGCGCACTACTGTGCATGCGGACACGGGCTCACTACTGTGCATGCGCACACGGGCTTACTACAGTCCATACGCACTCGGTGTCACTACTGCTCATACGCACTCCGACTCACTACTGCTCATGCGAACTCGGACTCACTACTGTGGATGCGCAATCGGGCACACTACTGCGCATGCGCACTCAGGCTCACTACTGCGGATGTTCGGTCGGGCTCACTACTGCGCATGCACACACGGGCTCACTACTGCGCATGCGCACTCCGGGTCACTACTGCTCATGCGCAGTCGGGCTCACTACTGCGCATGCGCACTCGGACTCACTACTGCTCATGCGCACACGGACTCACTACTGCGGATGCGCGCTCGGGCTCGCTACTGCAGATGCGCAATCGGGCTCACTACTGCGCATGCGCACTGGGGCTCACTACTGCTCATACGCACTCCGACTCACTACTGCTCATGCGAACTCGGACTCACTACTGCGGATGCGCAATCGGGCTCCCTACTGCGGATGCGCGCTCAGGCTCACTACTCCGGATGCGCAATCGGGCTCACAACTGCGCATGCGCACACTGGCTCACTACTGTGCATGCGCACCCGGGGTCACTACTGCTCATACGCACTCCGACTCACTACTGCTCATGCGAACTCGGACTCACTACTGTGGATGCGCAATCGGGCACACTACTGCGCATGCGCACTCAGGCTCACTACTGCGGATGTTCGGTCGGGCTCACTACTGCGCATGCACACACGGGCTCACTACTGCGCATGCGCACTCCGGGTCACTACTGCTCATGCGCAGTCGGGCTCACTACTGCGCATGCGCACTCGGACTCACTACTGCTCATGCGCACACGGACTCACTACTGCGGATGCGCGCTCGGGCTCGCTACTGCAGATGCGCAATCGGGCTCACTACTGCGCATGCGCACTGGGGCTCACTACTGCTCATACGCACTCCGACTCACTACTGCTCATGCGAACTCGGACTCACTACTGCGGATGCGCAATCGGGCTCCCTACTGCGGATGCGCGCTCAGGCTCACTACTCCGGATGCGCAATCGGGCTCACAACTGCGCATGCGCACACTGGCTCACTACTGTGCATGCGCACCCGGGGTCACTACTGCTCATACGCACTCCGACTCACTACTGCTCATGCGAACTCGGACTCACTACTGTGGATGCGCAATCGGGCACACTACTGCGCATGCGCACTCAGGCTCACTACTGCGGATGTTCGGTCGGGCTCACTACTGCGCATGCACACACGGGCTCACTACTGCGCATGCGCACTCCGGGTCACTACTGCTCATGCGCAGTCGGGCTCACTACTGCGCATGCGCACTCGGACTCACTACTGCTCATGCGCACACGGACTCACTACTGCGGATGCGCGCTCGGGCTCGCTACTGCAGATGCGCAATCGGGCTCACTACTGCGCATGCGCACTGGGGCTCACTACTGCGCATGCGCACACCGGCTCAGACCTGCACATGCGCACTCGAGATCACTTCTGCGCATGCGCGCCCGGGGTCGCTACTGCGCATGCGCACTCAGGCTCACATCTGCGGATGCGCAGTCGGGCTCACAACTGTGCATGCGCACACGGTCTCACTACTGCGCATGCGCAATCGGTCTCACTACTGCGGATGCGCAATCGGGTTCACTACTGCGCATGCGCACTCGGGATCACTCCTGCGCGTGCGCACCCGGGCTCACTACAGCGGATGCGCGCTCAGGCTCACTACTGCGCATCTGCACACGGGCTCACTACTGCGCATGCGCACTCGGACTCACCACTGCTCATGCGCACTCGGGCTCACTACTGCGCATGCGCGCTCGAGGTCGCTACTGCGCATGCGCACACCGGCTCAGACCTGCACATGCGCACCCGAGCTCACTTCTGCGCATGCGCACACTGGTGCACTATTACGCATGCGCGCACGGGCTCACTACTGTGCATGCGCACTCGGGGTCACTACTGCTCATGCGAGCTCGGACTCACTACTGCGGATGCGCAATCGGGCCAATACTGCGCCTGCGCAATCGGTCTCACTACTGCGGATGCGCAATCGGCCTCACTACTGCGCATGCGCACTCGGGGTCACTGCTGCGCATGCGCACTCGGGCTCACTACTGTGCATGGGCACACGGGCTCACTACTGCGCATGCGCACTCGGGGTTGCTACTGCGCATGCGCACTCGGGGTCACTACTGCTCATGCGCACTCGGATTCACTACTGCTCATGGGCACACGGGCTCACTACTGCGCATGCGCAATCGTATTCACTACTGCTCATGCGCACTCGGGCTCACTACTGCGCATGCGCACTCGGGGTCACTACTGCTCATGCGCACTCCGACTCACTACTGCTCATGCGAAATCGGACTCACTACTGCTCATGTGCACTCGGACTCACTACAGCGCATGCGCACTCGGGGTCACTACTGCTCATGCGCACTCGGACTCACTACTGCTCATGCGCACTCGGACTCACTACTGCTCATGCGCACACGGGCTCACCACTATGCATGCACACTCGGGGTCACTACTGCGCATGCGCAATCGGGCTCACTACTGCGCATGCGCAATCGTACTCACTACTGCACATGCGCACTCAGGCTCACTTCTGCGCATGCGCTCTCGGGGTCACTACTGCTCATGCGCACTCGGCGTCACTACAGCTCATACGCACTCCGACTAACTACTGCTCATGCGAACTCAGACTCACTACCGCGGATGCGCAATCGGGCTCACTACTGCGCATGCGCACTCCGGCTCAGACCTGCCCATGCGCACTCGGGCTCACTACTGCGCATGCGCTCACGGGCTCACTACTGCTCAGGAGCAATCGGACTCACTACTGCTCATGTGCACACGGACTCACTACTGCGGATGCGCGCTCGGTCTCACTACTACGGATGCGCAATCGGGCTCACTACTGCGCATGCGCCATCGTATTCACTACTGCTCATGCGCACTCGGACTCACTACTGCGGACGCGCAATCGGGCTCACTAGTGCGCATGCACTCACGGGGTCACTACTGCTCATACGCACTCCAACTCACTACGCCTCATGCGAACTCGGACTCACTACTGCGGATGCGCAATCGGGGTCACTAGTGCTCATGCGCACTTCGAGTCACTACTGCGGATGCGCACACCTTCTCAGACCTGCACATGCGCACTCAGGCTCAGTTCTGCGCATGCGCTCCCGGGGTCACTACTGCTCATGCGCACTCGGGGTCACTACTGCTCATACGCACTCCGACTCACTACTGCTCATGCGAACTCAGACTCACTACCGCGGATGCGCAATCGGGCTCACTACTGCGCATGCGCTCTCCGGCACAGACCTGCACATGCGCTCTCGAGCTCTCTGCTGCGCATGCGCACACGGGCTCACTACTGCGGATGCGCACTCGGGGTCACTACTGCTCATGCGCACTCGGACTCACTACTGCTCATGTGCACATGGACTCACTATTGCGGATGCGCGCTCGGGCTCACTACTGCGGATGCGCAATCGGGCTCACTACTGCGCATGCGCAATAGTATTCACTACTGCTCATGCGCACTCGGACCCACTACTGCGGATGCGCAATGGGGCCCACTACTGCGCATGCGCACTCGGCCTCACTACTGCTCATGCGCACTCGGACTCACTACTGCTCATGGGCACACGGGCTCACTACTGCGCATGCGCACACGGGCTCACTACTTCGCATGCGCACTCGGGGTCACTACTGCTCATGCGCACTCGGGGTCACTACTGCTCATACGCACAAGTTCTCACTACTTTGCATGCGCACTCGGGCTCTCTACTGCACATGCGCACACGGGCTCACTACTGCGCATGCGCACTCGGTGTCACTACTGCTCATGCGCACTCCAACTCACTACTGCTCATGAGAACTCGGACTCACTACTGCGGATGCGCAATCGGGGTCACTACTGCTCATGCACAATCGGTCTCACTTCTGCGGATGCGCAATCGGCCGCACTACTGCACATGCGCACTCGGGGTCACTACTCCGCATGCGCACTCGGGCTCACTACTGCGGATGCGCGCTCGGGCTCACTACTGCGCATGCGCACACGGGCTCACTACTGCGCATGCGCACTCGGGATTGCTACTGCGCATGCGCACTCGGGGTCACCACTGCAGATGCGCACTCGGAGTCACTACTGCGCATGCGAGCTCGGGGTCACCAGTGCGGATGCGCAATCGGGCCCACTACTGCGCCTGCGCAATCGGTCTCACTACGGCGGATGCGCAATCGGCCTCACTACTGCGCATGCGCACTCGGGGTCACTGCTGCGCATGCGCACTCGGGCTCACTACTGTGCATGGGCACACGGGCTCACTACTGCGCATGCGCACTCGGGGTTGCTACTGCGCATGCGCACTCGGGGTCACTACTGCTCATGCGCACTCGGACTCACTACTGCTCATGGGCACACGGGTTCACTACTGCGCATGCGCAATCATATTCACTACTGCTCATGCGCACTCGGGCTCACTACTGCGCATGCGCACTTGGGGTCACTACTGCTCATGAGCACTCCGAATCACTACTGCTCATGCGAAATCGGACTCACTACTGCTCATGTGCACTCGGACTCACTACAGCGCATGCGCACTCGGGGTCACTACTGCTCATGCGCACTCGGACTCACTACTGCTCATGCGCACTCGGACTCACTACTGCTCATGCGCACTCGGACTCACTACTGCTCATGCGCACACGGGCTCACCACTATGCATGCACACTCGGGGTCACTACTGCGCATGCGCAATCGGGCTCACTACTGCGCATGCGCAATCGTACTCACTACTGCACATGCGCACTCAGGCTCACTTCTGCGCATGCGCTCTCGGGGTCACTACTGCTCATGCGCACTCGGCGTCACTACAGCTCATACGCACTCCGACTCACTACTGCTCATGCGAACTCAGACTCACTACCGCGGATGCGCAATCGGGCTCACTACTGCGCATGCGCACTCCGGCTCAGACCTGCCCATGCGCACTCGGGCTCACTACTGCGCATGCGCTCACGGGCTCACTACTGCTCAGGAGCAATCGGACTCACTACTGCTCATGTGCACACGGACTCACTACTGCGGATGCGCGCTCGGGCTCACTACTACGGATGCGCAATCGGGCTCACTACTGCGCATGCGCCATCGTATTCACTACTGCTCATGCGCACTCGGACTCACTACTGCGGACGCGCAATCGGGCTCACTAGTGCGCATGCACTCACGGGGTCACTACTGCTCATACGCACTCCAACTCACTACGCCTCATGCGAACTCGGACTCACTACTGCGGATGCGCAATCGGGGTCACTAGTGCTCATGCGCACTTCGAGTCACTACTGCGGATGCGCACACCTTCTCAGACCTGCACATGCGCACTCAGGCTCAGTTCTGCGCATGCGCTCTCGGGGTCACTACTGCTCATGCGCACTCGGGGTTACTACTGCTCATACGCACTCCGACTCACTACTGCTCATGCGAACTCAGACTTACTACCGCGGATGCGCAATCGGGCTCACTACTGCGCATGCGCTCTCCGGCTCAGACCTGCACGTGCGCACTAGGGCCCATTACTGCGCATGCGCGCTCCGGCACAGACCTGCACATGCGCTCTCGAGCTCTCTGCTGCGCATGCGCACACGGGCTCACTACTGCGGATGCGCACTCGGGGTCACTACTGCTCATGCGCACTCGGACTCACTACTGCTCATGTGCACATGGACTCACTACTGCGGATGCGCGCTCGGGCTCACTACTGCGGATGCGCAATCGGGCTCACTACTGCGCATGCGCAATAGTATTCACTACTGCTCATGCGCACTCGGACTCACTACTGCGGATGCGCAATGGGGCCCACTACTGCGCATGCGCACTCGGCCTCACTACTGCTCATGCGCACTCGGACTCACTACTGCTCATGGGCACACGGGCTCACTACTGCGCATGCGCACACGGGCTCACTACTTCGCATGCGCACTCGGGGTCACTACTGCTCATGCGCACTCGGGGTCACTACTGCTCATACGCACAAGTTCTCACTACTTTGCATGCGCACTCGGGCTCTCTACTGCACATGCGCACACGGGCTCACTACTGCGCATGCGCACTCGGTGTCACTACTGCTCATGCGCACTCCAACTCACTACTGCTCATGAGAACTCGGACTCACTACTGCGGATGCGCAATCGGGGTCACTACTGCTCATGCACAATCGGTCTCACTTCTGCGGATGCGCAATCGGCCGCACTACTGCACATGCGCACTCGGGGTCACTACTCCGCATGCGCACTCGGGCTCACTACTGCGGATGCGCGCTCGGGCTCACTACTGCGCATGCGCACACGGGCTCACTACTGCGCATGCGCACTCGGGACTGCTACTGCGCATGCGCACTCGGGGTCACCACTGCAGATGCGCACTCGGAGTCACTACTGCGCCTGCGCAATCGGTCTCACTACTGCGGATGCGCAATCGGCCTCACTACTGCGCATGCGCACTCGGGGTCACTACTGTGCATGCGCACTCGGGGTCACTACTGCTCATGCGCACTCGGACTCACTACTGCTCATGGGCACACGGGCCCACTACTGCGCATGCGCACACGGGCGCACTACTGCGCTTGCGCACACGGGCTCACTACTGCGCATGCGCACTCGGACTCACTACTGCTCATGGGCACACGGGCCCACTACTGCGCATGCGCACACGGGCTCACTACTGCGCATGCGCACACGGGCTCACTACTGTGCATGCGCACTCGGGATCACTACTGCTCATACGCACTCCGACTCACTACTGCTCATGCGAACTGGGACTCACTACTGCGGATGCGCACGCGGGCTCACTACTGTGCATGCCTACTCGGGGTCACTACTGCTCATACGCACTCGGACTCACTACTGTGGATGCGCAATGGGGCACACTACTGCGCGTGCGCACTCGGGCTCACGACTGCGGATGTTCGGTCGGGCTCACTACTGCGCATGCACACACGGGCTCACTACTGCGCATGCGCACACCGGCTCAGACCTGCACATGCGCACTCGAGCTCACTTCTGCGCATGCGCCCACTGGTGCACTACTGCGCATGCGCGCACGGGCTCACTACTGCGGATGCGCAATCGGGCTCACTTCTGCGCATGCGCACACGGGCGCACTACTGCACATGCGCACACGTGCTCACTACTGCGCATGCGCACTCAGGGTCACCACTGCGGATGCGCAATCGGGCCCACTACTGCGCATGCGCGCTCCGGCTCAGACCTGCACATGCGCAGTCGGGCTTACTACAGCGGATGCGCAATCGGTCTCACTGCTGCGCATGCGCACTCAAGCTCACTACTGCGCACGCTCGCTCGGGGTCACTACTGCGCATGCGAGTTCGGGGTCACCAGTGCGGATGCGCAATCGGGCTCACTACTGCGCATGCGCGCTCCGGCTCAGACCTGCACATGCGCTCTCGAGCTCACTGTTGCGCGTGCGCACACGGGCTCACTACTACGCATGCGCGCTCGCGGTCATTACTGCGCACGCGCTCTCGGGGTCACCACTGCAGATACGCATTCGGGTTCAGTACTATGCATGTACACATGGGCTCACTACTGTGCATGCGCACTCGGGGTCACTAGTGCTCATGCGCACACGGACTCACTACTGCTCATGGGCACACGGGCTCACTACTGCGCATGCGCACACGGGCTCACTACTCTGCATGCGCCCTCGGGGTCACTACTGCTCATGCGCACTCCGACTCACTACTGCTCATGCGAACTCGGACTCACTACTGCGGATGCGTAATCGGGCCCACTACTGCGCCTGCGCAATCGGTCTCACTACTGCGGATGCGCAATCGGCCTCACTACTGCTCATACGCACTCCGACTCACTACTGCTCATGCGAGCTCGGACTCATCACTGCGGATGCGCAATCGGGCCCACTACTGCGCCTGCGCAATCGGTCTCACTACTATGGATGCGCAATCGGCCTCACTACTGCGCATGCGCACTCGGGGTCACTGCTGCGCATGCGCACTCGGGCTCACTACTGTGCATGGGCACACGGGCTCACTACTGCGCATGCGCACTCAGGGTTGCTACTGCGCATGCGCACTCGGGGTCACTACTGCTCATGCGCACTCGGACTCACTACTGCTCATGGGCACACGGGTTCACTACTGCGCATGCGCAATCATATTCACTACTGCTCATGCGCACTCGGGCTCACTACTGCGCATGCGCACTTGGGGTCACTACTGCTCATGAGCACTCCGACTCACTACTGCTCATGCGAAATCGGACTCACTACTGCTCATGTGCACTCGGACTCACTACAGCGCATGCGCACTCGGGGTCACTACTGCTCATGCGCACTCGGACTCACTACTGCTCATGCGCACTCGGACTCACTACTGCTCATGGGCACACGGGCTCACTACTGCGGATGCGCACTCGGGTCACTACTGCTCATGTGCACTCGGACTCACTACTGCTCATGCGCACACGGGCTCACCACTATGCATGCACACTCGGGGTCACTACTGCGCATGCGCAATCGGGCTCACTACTGCGCATGCGCAATCGCATTCACTACTGCACATGCGCACTCAGGCTCACTTCTGCGCATGCGCTCTCGGGGTCGCTACTGCGCATGCGCAATCGGGCTCACTACTGCGCATGCGCACTCCGGGTCACTACTGTTCATGCGCACTCGGGCTCACTTCTGCGGATGCGCGCTCGGGCTCGCTACTGCGGATGCGCAATCGGGCTCACTACTGCGCATGCGCACACCGGCTCAAACCTGCACATGCGCACTCGAGCTCACTTCTGCGCATGCGCACACTGGTGCACTACTGCGCATGCGCGCACGGGCTCACTACTGCGCATGCGCACTTGGGGTCACTACTGCTCATGAGCACTCCGACTCACTACTGCTCATGCGAAATCGGACTCACTACTGCTCATGTGCACTCGGACTCACTACAGCGCATGCGCACTCGGGGTCACTACTGCTCATGCGCACTCGGACTCACTACTGCTCATGCGCACTCGGACTCACTACTGCTCATGGGCACACGGGCTCACTACTGCGGATGCGCACTCGGGTCACTACTGCTCATGTGCACTCGGACTCACTACTGCTCATGCGCACACGGGCTCACCACTATGCATGCACACTCGGGGTCACTACTGCGCATGCGCAATCGGGCTCACTACTGCGCATGCGCAATCGCATTCACTACTGCACATGCGCACTCAGGCTCACTTCTGCGCATGCGCTCTCGGGGTCGCTACTGCGCATGCGCAATCGGGCTCACTACTGCGCATGCGCACTCCGGGTCACTACTGTTCATGCGCACTCGGGCTCACTTCTGCGGATGCGCGCTCGGGCTCGCTACTGCGGATGCGCAATCGGGCTCACTACTGCGCATGCGCACACCGGCTCAAACCTGCACATGCGCACTCGAGCTCACTTCTGCGCATGCGCACACTGGTGCACTACTGCGCATGCGCGCACGGGCTCACTACTGTGCATGCGCACTCGGGGTCACTACTGCTCATGCGCACTCGGACTCACTACTGCTCATGGGCACACGGGCCCACTACTGCGCATGCGCACACGGGCGCACTACTGCGCTTGCGCACACGGGCTCACTACTGCGCATGCGCACTCGGACTCACTACTGCTCATGGGCACACGGGCCCACTACTGCGCATGCGCACACGGGCGCACTACTGCGCTTGCGCACACGGGCTCACTACTGCGCATGCGCACACGGACTCACTACAGCGGATGCGCAATCGGTCTCACTACTGCGCATGCGAGTTCGGGGTCACCAGTGCGGATGCGCAATCGGGCTCACTACTGCGCATGCGCGCTCCGGCTCAGACCTGCACATGCGCTCTCGAGCTCACTGTTGCGCGTGCGCACACGGGCTCACTACTGCGCATGCGCGCTCGCGGTCATTACTGCGCATGCGCACTCGGGGTCACCACTGCAGATACGCATTCTGGTTCAATACTATGCATGTACACATGGGCTCACTACTGTGCATGCGCACTCGGGGTCACTAGTGCTCATGCGCACTCGGACTCACTACTGCTCATGGGCACACGGGCTCACTACTGCGCATGCGCACACGGGCTCACTACTCTGCATGCGCCCTCGGGGTCACTACTGCTCATGCGCACTCCGACTCACTACTGCGCATGCGCACACGGCCTCACTACTGCTCATGAGCAGTCGGACTCACTACTGCTCATGCGCACACGGACTCACTACTGCGGATTTTCGCTCGGGCTCACTACTGCGGATGCGCCATCGGGCTCACTACTGCGCATGCGCACTCGGGCTCATAACTGCGGTTGCGCGCTCGGGCTCACTACTGCGCATGCGCACTCGGGGTCACTACTGCTCATGCGCACTCCGACTCACTACTGCGCATGAGCACTCCGGCTCAGACATGCCCATGCTCACTCGGGCTCACTACGGCGCATGCGCACACGGGCTCATTACTGCTCAATGCGCACTCGGACTCACTACCGCTCATGGGCACACGGGCTCACTACTGTGCATGCCTACTCGGGGTCACTACTGCTCTTACGCACTCCAACTCACTACTGCTCATGCGAACTCGGACTCACTACTGCGGATGCGTAATCGGGCTCACTACTGGGCCTGCGCAATCGGTCTCACTACTGCGGATGCGCAATCGGCCTCACTACCGCTCATACGCACTCCGACTCACTACTGCTCATGCGAGCTCGGACTCACTACTGCGGATGCGCAATCGGGCCAATACTGCGCCTGCGCAATCGGTCTCACTACTGCGGATGCGCAATCGGCCTCACTACTGCGCATGCGCACTCGGGGTCACTGCTGCGCATGCGCACCCGGGCTCACTACTGTGCATGGGCACACGGGCTCACTACTGCGCATGCGCACTCGGGGTTGCTACTGCGCATGCGCACTCGGGGTCACTACTGCTCATGCGCACTCGGATTCACTACTGCTCATGGGCACACGGGCTCACTACTGCGCATGCGCAATCGTATTCACTACTGCTCATGCGCACAAGTTCTCACTACTGTGCATGCGCGCTCGGGCTCTGTACTGCGCATGCGCACACGGGCTCAACACTGCGCATGCGCACTTGGGGTCACTACTGCTCATGCGCACAAGTTCTCACTACTGTGCACGCGCACTCGGGCTCTCTACTGCGCATGCGCACACGGGCTCACTACTGCGCATGCGCACTCGGGGTCACTACTGCTCATACGCACAAGTTCTCACTACTTTGCATGCGCACTCGGGCTCTCTACTGCACATGCGCACACGGGCTCACTACTGCGCATGCGCACTCGGTGTCACTACTGCTCATGCGCACTCCAACTCACTACTGCTCATGAGAACTCGGACTCACTACTGCGGATGCGCAATCGGGGTCACTACTGCTCATGCACAATCGGTCTCACTTCTGCGGATGCGCAATCGGCCGCACTACTGCACATGCGCACTCGGGGTCACTACTCCGCATGCGCACTCGGGCTCACTACTGCGGATGCGCGCTCGGGCTCACTTCTGCGCATGCGCACACGGGCTCACTACTGCGCATGCGCACTCGGGATTGCTACTGCGCATGCGCACTCGGGGTCACCACTACAGATGCGCACTCGGAGTCACTACTGCGCATGCGAGCTCGGGGTCACCAGTGCGGATGCGCAATCGGGTTCACTACTGCGCATGGGTCACGGGCTCACTACAGCGCATGCGCACTCGGGCTGACTACCGCTCATGCGCACACGGCGCACTACTGCGCATGCGCACACGGGCTCACTACTGCGCATGCGCACACGGGCTCACTGCTGTGCATGCGCACTCGGGGTCACTACTGCTCATACGCACTCCGACTCACTACTGCTCATGCGAACTGGGACTCACTACTGCGGATGCGCACGCGGGCTCACTACTGTGCATGCCTACTTGGGGTCACTACTGCTCATACGCACTCGGACTCACCACTGCTCATGGGCACACGGGCTCACTACTGCGCATGCGCACACGGGGTCACTACTGCGCATGCGCAATCGGGCTCACTACTGCGCATGCGCAATCGTATTCACTACTGCACATGCGCACTGAGGCTCACTTCTGCGCATGCGCTCTCGGGGTCACTACTGCGCATGCGCAATCGGGCTCACTACTGCGCATGCGCAATCGTATTCACTACTGCACATGCGCACTCAGGCTCACTTCTGCGCATGCGCTCTCGGGGTCACTACTGCTCATGCGCACTCGGGGTTACTACTGCTCATACGCACTCCGACTCACTACTGCTCATGCGAACTCGGACTCACTACTGCGGATGCGTAATCGGGCTCACTACTGGGCCTGCGCAATCGGTCTCACTACTGCGGATGCGCAATCGGCCTCACTACCGCTCATACGCACTCCGACTCACTACTGCTCATGGGCACACGGGCTCACTACAGTGCATGCGCACACGGGCTCACTACTTCGCATGCGCTCTCGGGGTCACTACTGCGCATGCGCACACGGGCTCACTACTGCGCATGCGCACTCGGGCTCACTACTGCGGATGCGCGCTCGGGCTCACTACTGCGCATGCGCACACGGGCTCACTACTGCGCATGCGGTCTCGGACTCACTACTGCGCATGCGCACTCGGGGTCACCACTGCAGAAACGCACTCGGGGTCACCACTGTAGATACGCATTCGGGTTCAGTACTATGCATGTACACATGGGCTCACTACTGTGCATGCGCACTCGGGGTCACTACTGCTCATGCGCACTCCGACTCACTACTGCGCATGAGCACTCCGGCTCAGACATGCCCATGCGCACTCGGGCTCACTACGGCGCATGCGCACACGGGCTCATTACTGTTCATGAGCAGTCGGACTCACTACTGCTCATGCGCACACGGATTCACTACTGCGGATGCGCGCTCGGGCTCACTACTGCGGATGCGCAATCGGGCTCACTACTGCGCATGCGCAATCGTATTCACGACTGCGCATGCGCACTCGGCCTCACTACTGCTCATGCGCAGTCGGACTCACTACTGCTCATGGGCACACGGGCTCACTGCTGCGCATGCGCACACGGGCTCACTACTTCGCATGCGCAATCGGGGTCACTACTGCTCATGCGCACAAGTTCTCACTACTGTGGATGCGCGCTCGGGCTCTCTACTGCGCATGCGCACACGGGCTCAAGACTGCGCATGCGCACTTGGGGTCACTACTGCTCATGCGCACAAGTTCTCACTACTGTGCACGCGCACTCGGGCTCTCTACTGCGCATGCGCACACGGGCTCACTAATCCGCATGCGCACTCGGGCTCACTACTGCGGATGCGCCCTCGGGCTGACTACTGCGCATGCGCACACGGGCTCACTACTGCGCATGCGCACTCGGGGTTGCTACTGCGCATGCGCACTCGGGGTCACCACTGCAGATGCGCACTCGGTGTCACTACTGCGCATGCGAGCTCGGGGTCACCAGTGCGGATGCGCAATCGGGTTCACTACTGCGCATGGGTCACGGGCTCACTACAGCGCATGCTCACTCGGGCTGACTACCGCTCATGCGCACACGGCGCACTACTGCGCATGCGGACACGGGCTCACTACTGTGCATGCGCACACGGGCTTACTACAGTCCATACGCACTCGGTGTCACTACTGCTCATACGCACTCCGACTCACTACTGCTCATGCGAACTCGGACTCACTACTGTGGATGCGCAATCGGGCACACTACTGCGCATGCGCACTCAGGCTCACTACTGCGGATGTTCGGTCGGGCTCACTACTGCGCATGCACACACGGGCTCACTACTGCGCATGCGCACTCCGGGTCACTACTGCTCATGCGCAGTCGGGCTCACTACTGCGCATGCGCACTCGGACTCACTACTGCTCATGCGCACACGGACTCACTACTGCGGATGCGCGCTCGGGCTCGCTACTGCAGATGCGCAATCGGGCTCACTACTGCGCATGCGCACTGGGGCTCACTACTGCTCATACGCACTCCGACTCACTACTGCTCATGCGAACTCGGACTCACTACTGCGGATGCGCAATCGGGCTCCCTACTGCGGATGCGCGCTCAGGCTCACTACTCCGGATGCGCAATCGGGCTCACAACTGCGCATGCGCACACTGGCTCACTACTGTGCATGCGCACCCGGGGTCACTACTGCTCATACGCACTCCGACTCACTACTGCTCATGCGAACTCGGACTCACTACTGTGGATGCGCAATCGGGCACACTACTGCGCATGCGCACTCAGGCTCACTACTGCGGATGTTCGGTCGGGCTCACTACTGCGCATGCACACACGGGCTCACTACTGCGCATGCGCACTCCGGGTCACTACTGCTCATGCGCAGTCGGGCTCACTACTGCGCATGCGCACTCGGACTCACTACTGCTCATGCGCACACGGACTCACTACTGCGGATGCGCGCTCGGGCTCGCTACTGCAGATGCGCAATCGGGCTCACTACTGCGCATGCGCACTGGGGCTCACTACTGCGCATGCGCACACCGGCTCAGACCTGCACATGCGCACTCGAGATCACTTCTGCGCATGCGCGCCCGGGGTCGCTACTGCGCATGCGCACTCAGGCTCACATCTGCGGATGCGCAGTCGGGCTCACAACTGTGCATGCGCACACGGTCTCACTACTGCGCATGCGCAATCGGTCTCACTACTGCGGATGCGCAATCGGGTTCACTACTGCGCATGCGCACTCGGGATCACTCCTGCGCGTGCGCACCCGGGCTCACTACAGCGGATGCGCGCTCAGGCTCACTACTGCGCATCTGCACACGGGCTCACTACTGCGCATGCGCACTCGGACTCACCACTGCTCATGCGCACTCGGGCTCACTACTGCGCATGCGCGCTCGAGGTCGCTACTGCGCATGCGCACACCGGCTCAGACCTGCACATGCGCACCCGAGCTCACTTCTGCGCATGCGCACACTGGTGCACTATTACGCATGCGCGCACGGGCTCACTAGTGTGCATGCGCACTCGGGGTCACTACTGCTCATGCGCACTCGGGCTCACTACTGCGGATGCGCGCTCAGGCTCACTACTGCGCATCCGCACACGGGCTCACTACTGCGCATGCGCACTCGGACTCACTACTGCTCATGCGCACTCGGGCTCACTACTGCGCATGTGCGCTCGGGGTCGCTACTGCGCATGCGCACTCGGAGTCACTATTGCGGATGCGCAATCGGGCTCACTATTCCGCATGCGCAATCGGGCTCACTACTACGCATGCGCACTCGGGGTCACCACTGCGCATGCGCACTCGGGCTCACTATTGCGGATGCGCGCTGAAGCTCACTAATGCGCATGCGCACACGGGGTCACTACTGCGCATGCGCACTCGGGCACCCTACTGCGGATGCGCACTCAGGCTCACTACTGCGCATGGGCACGCGGGCTCACTACTGCGCATGCGCACTCCGACTCACTACTGCTCATGTGAACTCGGGCTCACTACTGCGGATGCTCGGTCGGGCTCACTACTGCGCATGCGCACTCCGGGTCACTACTGCTCATGCGCAATCGGGCTCACTACTGTGCATGCGCACTCGGGGCCACTACTGCTCATACGCACTCCGACTCACTACTGCTCATGCGAACTCGGGGTTACTACTGCTCATACGCACTCCGACTCACTACTGCTCATGCGAACTCAGACTCACTACCGCGGATGCGCAATCGGGCTCACTACTGCGCATGCGCTCTCCGGCTCAGACCTGCACGTGCGCACTAGGGCCCACTACTGCGCATGCGCGCTCCGGCTCAGACCTGCACATGCGCAGTCGGGCTTACTACAGCGGATGCGCAATCGGTCTCACTACTGCGCATGCGCACTCGGAGTCACTACTGCGCATGAACACTCAAGCTCACTACTGCGCACGCTCGCTCGGGGTCACTACTGCGCATGCGAGCTCGGGGTCACCAGTGCGGATGCGCAATCGGGCTCACTACTGCGCATGCGCGCTCCGGCTCAGACCTGCACATGCGCTCTCGAGCTCACTGTTGCGCGTGCGCACACGGGCTCACTACTGCGCATGCGCGCTCGCGGTCATTACTGCGCATGCGCACTCGGTGTCACCACTGCAGATACTCATTCGGGTTCGGTACTATGCATGTACACATGGGCTCACTACTGTGCATGCGCACTCGGGGTCACTACTGCTCATGCGCGCTCGGGCTCGCTACTGCGCATGCGTACTCGGGGTCCCCAGTGCAGATGCGCAATCGGACTCACTACTGCCCATGCGCACTCGGGGTCACTACTGCGCATGCGCAATCGGGCTCACTACTGCGGATGCGCACTCGGGCTCACTACTGTGCATGCGCACTCGGGGTCACTACTGCTCATGCGCACTCGGACTCACTACTGCTCATACGCACTCCGGCTCGCTACTGCGGATGCGCAATCGGGCTCACTACTGCGCATGCGCACTCCAGCTGAGACCGGCACATGCGCACTCGGGGTCACTACTATGCATGCGCACTCCGGCTCACTACTGCGCATGCGCACACGGGCTCACTACTGTGCATGCGCACTCCGGGTCACTACTGCTTATGCGCATTCGGGCTCACTACTGCGCATGCGCACTCGGGGTCACTACTATTCATACGCACTCCGACTCAGTACTGCTCATGCGAACTCGGACTCACTACGGCGGATGCGCAATCGGGCTCACTACTGCGCATGCGCAATCGGTCTCACTACTGCGGATGCGCTATTGGGCTCACTACTGCGCATGCGCACTCGGGGTCACTACTGCTCATGCGCACACGGGCACACTACTGCGGATGCGCACTCCGGGTCACTACTGCGCATGCGCACTCGGGCTCACTACCGCTCATGCGCGCTCAAGCTCACTACTGCGCATGCGCACACGGGCTCACTACTGCGGATGCGCACTCCTGGTCACTACTGCTCATGCGCAATCGGACTCACTACTGCTCATGCGCACACGGACTCACTGCTGCGGATGCGCGCTCGGGCTCACTACTGCGGATGCGCAATCGGGCTCACTACTGCATGTGCGCACTCGGGCCCACTACTGCGCATGCGCGCTCGGGCTCGCTACTGCGCATGCGCACTCGGGGTGACTACTGCTCATGCGCATTCGGACTCACTGCTGCGGATGCGCAATCGGGCTCACTACTGCGCATGCGCAATCGGTCTCACTACTGCGGATGCGCAATCGGGAACACTACTGCTCATGCGCACTCGGACTCACTACTGCTCATACGCACTCCGGCTCACTACTGCTCATGCGAACTCGGACTTACTACTGCGGATGCGCACTCCGGGTCACTACTGCTCATGTGCGCTCGGGCTCGCTACTGCGCATGCGTACTCGGGGTCACCAGTGCAGATGCGCAATCGGACTCACTACTGCCCATGCGCACTCGGGGTCACTACTGCGCATGCGCAATCGGGCTCACTACTGCGCATGCGCACTCGGGGTCACTACTGCGCATGCGCACTCGGGCACACTACTGCGGATGCGCATTCGGGGTCACTACTATTCATACGCACTCCGACTCAGTACTGCTCATGCGAACTCGGACTCACTACTGCGAATGCGCAATCGGGCTCACTACTGCGCATGCGCAATCGGTCTCACTACTGCGGATGCGCAATTGGGCTCACTACTGCGCATGCGCACTCGGGGTCACTACTGCTCATACGCACTCCGACTCACTACTGCTCATGTGAACTCGGGCTCACTACTGCGGATGCTCGGTCGGGCTCACTACTGCGCATGCACACACGGGCTCACTACTGCGCATGCGCACTCCGGGTCGCTACTGCTCATGCGCAATCGGGCTCACTACTCCGCATGCGCACTCGGACTCACTACTGCTCATGCGCACACGGACTCACTGCTGCGGATGCGCACTCGAGCTCACTTCTGCGCATGCGCACACGGGCGCACTACTGCGCATGCGCACACGGTCTCACTACTGCGCATGCGCACTCCGGCTCACTACTGTTCATGCGCACTCGGGCTCACTACTGCGGATGCGCGCTCGGGCTCGCTACTGCGGATGCGCAATCGGGCTCACTACTGCGCATGCGCAACGGGCTCACTACTGCGCATGCGCACACGGGCTCACTACTGCGGATGCGCACTCGGGCTCACTACTGTGCATGCGCACTCGGGGTCACTACTGCTCATGCGCACTCGGACTCACTACTGCTCATACGCACTCCGGCTCGCTACTGCGCATGCGCACTTGGGGTCACTACTGCTCATGCGCACAAGTTCTCACTACTGTGCACGCGCACTCGGGCTCTCTACTGCGCATGCGCACACGGGCTCACTACTGCGCATGCGCACTCGGGGTCACTACTGCTCATACGCACAAGTTCTCACTACTTTGCATGCGCACTCGGGCTCTCTACTGCACATGCGCACACGGGCTCACTACTGCGCATGCGCACTCGGTGTCACTACTGCTCATGCGCACTCCAACTCACTACTGCTCATGAGAACTCGGACTCACTACTGCGGATGCGCAATCGGGGTCACTACTGCTCATGCACAATCGGTCTCACTTCTGCGGATGCGCAATCGGCCGCACTACTGCACATGCGCACTCGGGGTCACTACTCCGCATGCGCACTCGGGCTCACTATTGCGGATGCGCGCTCGGGCTCACTACTGCGCATGCGCACACGGGCTCACTACTGCGCATGCGCACTCGGGATTGCTACTGCGCATGCGCACTCGGGGTCACCACTACAGATGCGCACTCGGAGTCACTACTGCGCATGCGAGCTCGGGGTCACCAGTGCGGATGCGCAATCGGGTTCACTACTGCGCATGGGTCACGGGCTCACTACAGCGCATGCGCACTCGGGCTGACTACCGCTCATGCGCACACGGCGCACTACTGCGCATGCGCACACGGACTCAC
The DNA here is from genome assembly GCA_963576845.1 of Megachile leachella. Lineage (NCBI taxonomy): Eukaryota > Metazoa > Arthropoda > Insecta > Hymenoptera > Megachilidae > Megachile > Megachile leachella. Next base: position 1,068,578 of record CAUYWW010000054.1, read on the forward strand.
TACTGCGCATGCGCACACGGGCTCACTGCTGTGCATGCGCACTCGGGGTCACTACTGCTCATACGCACTCCGACTCACTACTGCTCATGCGAACTGGGACTCACTACTGCGGATGCGCACGCGGGCTCACTACTGTGCATGCCTACTTGGGGTCACTACTGCTCATACGCACTCGGACTCACCACTGCTCATGGGCACACGGGCTCACTACTGCGCATGCGCACACGGGGTCACTACTGCGCATGCGCAATCGGGCTCACTACTGCGCATGCGCAATCGTATTCACTACTGCACATGCGCACTGAGGCTCACTTCTGCGCATGCGCTCTCGGGGTCACTACTGCGCATGCGCAATCGGGCTCACTACTGCGCATGCGCAATCGTATTCACTACTGCACATGCGCACTCAGGCTCACTTCTGCGCATGCGCTCTCGGGGTCACTACTGCTCATGCGCACTCGGGGTTACTACTGCTCATACGCACTCCGACTCACTACTGCTCATGCGAACTCAGACTCACTACCGCGGATGCGCAATCGGGCTCACTACTGCGCATGCGCTCTCCGGCTCAGACCTGCACGTGCGCACTAGTGCCCACTACTGCGCATGCGCGCTCCGGCACAGACCTGCACATGCGCTCTCGAGCTCTCTGCTGCGCATGCGCACACGGGCTCACTACTGCTCATGCGCACTCGGACTCACTACTGCTCATGCGCACTCGGACTCACTACTGCTCATGGGCACACGGGCTCACTACAGCGCATGCGTACACGGGCTCACTACTTCGCATGCGCTCTCGGGGTCACTACTGCGCATGCGCACTCGGGCTCACTACTGCGCATGCGCACTCGGGCTCACTACTGCGGATGCGCGCTCGGGCTCACTACTGCGCATGCGCACACGGGCTCACTACTGCGCATGCGCACTCGGACTCACTACTGCGCATGCGCACTCGGGGTCACCACTGCAGAAACGCACTCGGGGTCACCACTGTAGATACGCATTCGGGTTCAGTACTATGCATGTACACATGGGCTCACTACTGTGCATGCGCACTCGGGGTCACTACTGCTCATGCGCACTCCGACTCACTACTGCGCATGAGCACTCCGGCTCAGACATGCCCATGCGCACTCGGGCTCACTACGGCGCATGCGCACACGGGCTCATTACTGTTCATGAGCAGTCGGACTCACTACTGCTCATGCGCACACGGATTCACTACTGCGGATGCGCGCTCGGGCTCACTACTGCGGATGCGCAATCGGGCTCACTACTGCGCATGCGCAATCGTATTCACGACTGCGCATGCGCACTCGGCCTCACTACTGCTCATGCGCACTCGGACTCACTACTGCTCATGGGCACACGGGCTCACTGCTGCGCATGCGCACACGGGCTCACTACTTCGCATGCGCAATCGGGGTCACTACTGCTCATGCGCACAAGTTCTCACTACTGTGGATGCGCGCTCGGGCTCTCTACTGCGCATGCGCACACGGGCTCAAGACTGCGCATGCGCACTTGGGGTCACTACTGCTCATGCGCAGAAGTTCTCACTACTGTGCACGCGCACTCGGGCTCTCTACTGCGCATGCGCACACGGGCTCACTAATCCGCATGCGCACTCGGGCTCACTACTGCGGATGCGCCCTCGGGCTGACTACTGCGCATGCGCACACGGGCTCACTACTGCGCATGCGCACTCGGGGTTGCTACTGCGCATGCGCACTCGGGGTCACCACTGCAGATGCGCACTCGGTGTCACTACTGCGCATGCGAGCTCGGGGTCACCAGTGCGGAAGCGCAATCGGGTTCACTACTGCGCATGGGTCACGGGCTCACTACAGCGCATGCTCACTCGGGCTGACTACCGCTCATGCGCACACGGCGCACTACTGCGCATGCGGACACGGGCTCACTACTGTGCATGCGCACACGGGCTTACTACAGTCCATACGCACTCGGTGTCACTACTGCTCATACGCACTCCGACTCACTACTGCTCATGCGAACTCGGACTCACTACTGTGGATGCGCAATCGGGCACACTACTGCGCATGCGCACTCAGGCTCACTACTGCGGATGTTCGGTCGGGCTCACTACTGCGCATGCACACACGGGCTCACTACTGCGCATGCGCACTCCGGGTCACTACTGCTCATGCGCAGTCGGGCTCACTACTGCGCATGCGCACTCGGACTCACTACTGCTCATGCGCACACGGACTCACTACTGCGGATGCGTGCTCGGGCTCGCTACTGCAGATGCGCAATCGGGCTCACTACTGCGCATGCGCACTGGGGCTCACTACTGCTCATACGCACTCCGACTCACTACTGCTCATGCGAACTCGGACTCACTACTGCGGATGCGCAATCGGGCTCCCTACTGCGGATGCGCGCTCAGGCTCACTACTCCGGATGCGCAATCGGGCTCACAACTGCGCATGCGCACACTGGCTCACTACTGTGCATGCGCACCCGGGGTCACTACTGCTCATACGCACTCCGACTCACTACTGCTCATGCGAACTCGGACTCACTACTGTGGATGCGCAATCGGGCACACTACTGCGCATGCGCACTCAGGCTCACTACTGCGGATGTTCGGTCGGGCTCACTACTGCGCATGCACACACGGGCTCACTACTGCGCATGCGCACTCCGGGTCACTACTGCTCATGCGCAGTCGGGCTCACTACTGCGCATGCGCACTCGGACTCACTACTGCTCATGCGCACACGGACTCACTACTGCGGATGCGCGCTCGGGCTCGCTACTGCAGATGCGCAATCGGGCTCACAACTGTGCATGCGCACACGGTCTCACTACTGCGCATGCGCAATCGGTCTCACTACTGCGGATGCGCAATCGGGTTCACTACTGCGCATGCGCACTCGGGATCACTCCTGCGCGTGCGCACCCGGGCTCACTACAGCGGATGCGCGCTCAGGCTCACTACTGCGCATCTGCACACGGGCTCACTACTGCGCATGCGCACTCGGACTCACCACTGCTCATGCGCACTCGGGCTCACTACTGCGCATGCGCGCTCGAGGTCGCTACTGCGCATGCGCACACCGGCTCAGACCTGCACATGCGCACCCGAGCTCACTTCTGCGCATGCGCACACTGGTGCACTATTACGCATGCGCGCACGGGCTCACTACTGTGCATGCGCACTCGGGGTCACTACTGCTCATGCGCACTCGGGCTCACTACTGCGGATGCGCGCTCAGGCTCACTACTGCGCATCCGCACACGGGCTCACTACTGCGCATGCGCACTCGGACTCACTACTGCTCATGCGCACTCGGGCTCACTACTGCGCATGTGCGCTCGGGGTCGCTACTGCGCATGCGCACTCGGAGTCACTATTGCGGATGCGCAATCGGGCTCACTATTCCGCATGCGCAATCGGGCTCACTACTACGCATGCGCACTCGGGGTCACCACTGCGCATGCGCACTCGGGCTCACTATTGCGGATGCGCGCTGAAGCTCACTAATGCGCATGCGCACACGGGGTCACTACTGCGCATGCGCACTCGGGCACCCTACTGCGGATGCGCACTCAGGCTCACTACTGCGCATGGGCACGCGGGCTCACTACTGCGCATGCGCACTCCGACTCACTACTGCTCATGTGAACTCGGGCTCACTACTGCGGATGCTCGGTCGGGCTCACTACTGCGCATGCGCACTCCGGGTCACTACTGCTCATGCGCAATCGGGCTCACTACTGTGCATGCGCACTCGGGGCCACTACTGCTCATACGCACTCCGACTCACTACTGCTCATGCGGACTCGGGGTTACTACTGCTCATACGCACTCCGACTCACTACTGCTCATGCGAACTCAGACTCACTACCGCGGATGCGCAATCGGGCTCACTACTGCGCATGCGCTCTCCGGCTCAGACCTGCACGTGCGCACTAGGGCCCACTACTGCGCATGCGCGCTCCGGCTCAGACCTGCACATGCGCAGTCGGGCTTACTACAGCGGATGCGCAATCGGTCTCACTACTGCGCATGCGCACTCGGAGTCACTACTGCGCATGCGCACTCAAGCTCACTACTGCGCACGCTCGCTCGGGGTCACTACTGCGCATGCGAGCTCGGGGTCACCAGTGCGGATGCGCAATCGGGCTCACTACTGCGCATGCGCGCTCCGGCTCAGACCTGCACATGCGCTCTCGAGCTCACTGTTGCGCGTGCGCACACGGGCTCACTACTGCGCATGCGCGCTCGCGGTCATTACTGCGCATGCGCACTCGGTGTCACCACTGCAGATACTCATTCGGGTTCGGTACTATGCATGTACACATGGGCTCACTACTGTGCATGCGCACTCGGGGTCACTACTGCTCATGCGCGCTCGGGCTCGCTACTGCGCATGCGTACTCGGGGTCACCAGTGCAGATGCGCAATCGGACTCACTACTGCCCATGCGCACTCGGGGTCACTACTGCGCATGCGCAATCGGGCTCACTACTGCGGATGCGCACTCGGGCTCACTACTGTGCATGCGCACTCGGGGTCACTACTGCTCATGCGCACTCGGACTCACTACCGCTCATACGCACTCCGGCTCACCACTGCGCATGCGCACTCGGGGTGACTACTGCTCATGCGCACTCGGACTCACTACTGCTCATGCGCACACGGGCTCACTAATGCGCATGCGCACACGGGCGCACTACTGCGCTTGCGCACACGGGCTCACTACTGCGCATGCGCACACGGGCTCACTGCTGTGCATGCGCACTCGGGCTCACTACTGCTCATGCGCACTCGGACTCACTACTGCTCATGGACACACGGGCGCACTACTGCGCATGCGCACACCGGCTCAGACCTGCACATGCGCACTCGAGCTCACTTCTGCGGATGCGCACTCAGGCTCACTACTGCGCATGGGCACACGGGCTCACTACTGCGCATGCGCACTCGGGGTCTCTACTGCTCATACGCACTCCGACTCACTACTGCTCATGTGAACTCGGGCTCACTACTGCGGATGCTCGGTCGGGCTCACTACTGCGCATGCACACACGGGCTCACTACTGCGCATGCGCACTCCGGGTCGCTACTGCTCATGCGCAATCGGGCTCACTACTCCGCATGCGCACTCGGACTCACTACTGCTCATGCGCACACGGACTCACTGCTGCGGATGCGCACTCGAGCTCACTTCTGCGCATGCGCACACGGGCGCACTACTGCGCATGCGCACACGGTCTCACTACTGCGCATGCGCACTCCGGCTCACTACTGTTCATGCGCACTCGGGCTCACTACTGCGGATGCGCGCTCGGGCTCGCTACTGCGGATGCGCAATCGGGCTCACTACTGCGCATGCGCATCGGGCTCACTACTGCGCATGCGCACACGGGCTCACTACTGCGGATGCGCACTCGGGCTCACTACTGTGCATGCGCACTCGGGGTCACTACTGCTCATGCGCACTCGGACTCACTACTGCTCATACGCACTGCGGCTCGCTACTGCGGATGCGCAATCGGGCTCACTACTGCGCATGCGCACTCCAGCTGAGACCGGCACATGCGCACTCGGGGTCACTACTATGCATGCGCACTCCGGCTCACTACTGCGCATGCGCACACGGGCTCACTACTGTGCATGCGCACTCCGGGTCACTACTGCTTATGCGCATTCGGGCTCACTACTGCGCATGCGCACTCGGGGTCACTACTATTCATACGCACTCCGACTCAGTACTGCTCATGCGAACTCGGACTCACTACGGCGGATGCGCAATCGGGCTCACTACTGCGCATGCGCAATCGGTCTCACTACTGCGGATGCGCTATTGGGCTCACTACTGCGCATGCGCACTCGGGGTCACTACTGCGCATGCGCACACGGGCACACTACTGCGGATGCGCACTCCGGGTCACTACTGCGCATGCGCACTCGGGCTCACTACTGCGGATGCGCGCTCAAGCTCACTACTGCGCATGCGCACACGGGCTCACTACTGCGGATGCGCACTCCTGGTCACTACTGCTCATGCGCAATCGGACTCACTACTGCTCATGCGCACACGGACTCACTGCTGCGGATGCGCGCTCGGGCTCACTACTGCGGATGCGCAATCGGGCTCACTACTGCGCGTGCGCACTCGGGCCCACTACTGCGCATGCGCGCTCGGGCTCGCTACTGCGCATGCGCACTCGGGGTGACTACTGCTCATGCGCATTCGGACTCACTGCTGCGGATGCGCAATCGGGCTCACTACTGCGCATGCGCAATCGGTCTCACTACTGCGGATGCGCAATCGGGAACACTACTGCTCATGCGCACTCGGACTCACTACTGCTCATACGCACTCCGGCTCACTACTGCTCATGCGAACTCGGACTTACTACTGCGGATGCGCACTCCGGGTCACTACTGCTCATGCGCGCTCGGGCTCGCTACTGCGCATGCGTACTCGGGGTCACCAGTGCAGATGCGCAATCGGACTCACTACTGCCCATGCGCACTCCGGGTCACTACTGCGCATGCGCAATCGGGCTCACTACTGCGCATGCGCACTCGGGGTCACTACTGCGCATGCGCACTCGGGCACACTACTGCGGATGCGCATTCGGGGTCACTACTATTCATACGCACTCCGACTCAGTACTGCTCATGCGAACTCGGACTCACTACTGCGAATGCGCAATCGGGCTCACTACTGCGCATGCGCAATCGGTCTCACTACTGCGGATGCACAATTGGGCTCACTACTGCGCATGCGCACTCGGGGTCACTACTGCTCATACGCACTCCGACTCACTACTGCTCATGTGAACTCGGGCTCACTACTGCGGATGCTCGGTCGGGCTCACTACTGCGCATGCACACACGGGCTCACTACTGCGCATGCGCACTCCGGGTCACTACTGCTGATGCGCAATCGGGTTCACTACTCCGCATGCGCACTCGGACTCACTACTGCTCATGCGCACACGGGCTCACTAATGCGCATGCGCACACGGGCGCACTACTGCGCTTGCGCACACGGGCTCACTACTGCGCATGCGCACACGGGCTCACTGCTGTGCATGCGCACTCGGGCTCACTACTGCTCATGCGCACTCGGACTCACTACTGCTCATGGACACACGGGCGCACTACTGCGCATGCGCACACCGGCTCAGACCTGCACATGCGCACTCGAGCTCACTTCTGCGGATGCGCACTCAGGCTCACTACTGCGCATGGGCACACGGGCTCACTACTGCGCATGCGCACTCGGGGTCTCTACTGCTCATACGCACTCCGACTCACTACTGCTCATGTGAACTCGGGCTCACTACTGCGGATGCTCGGTCGGGCTCACTACTGCGCATGCACACACGGGCTCACTACTGCGCATGCGCACTCCGGGTCGCTACTGCTCATGCGCAATCGGGCTCACTACTCCGCATGCGCACTCGGACTCACTACTGCTCATGCGCACACGGACTCACTGCTGCGGATGCGCACTCGAGCTCACTTCTGCGCATGCGCACACGGGCGCACTACTGCGCATGCGCACACGGTCTCACTACTGCGCATGCGCACTCCGGCTCACTACTGTTCATGCGCACTCGGGCTCACTACTGCGGATGCGCGCTCGGGCTCGCTACTGCGGATGCGCAATCGGGCTCACTACTGCGCATGCGCATCGGGCTCACTACTGCGCATGCGCACACGGGCTCACTACTGCGGATGCGCACTCGGGCTCACTACTGTGCATGCGCACTCGGGGTCACTACTGCTCATGCGCACTCGGACTCACTACTGCTCATACGCACTCCGGCTCGCTACTGCGGATGCGCAATCGGGCTCACTACTGCGCATGCGCACTCCAGCTGAGACCGGCACATGCGCACTCGGGGTCACTACTATGCATGCGCACTCCGGCTCACTACTGCGCATGCGCACACGGGCTCACTACTGTGCATGCGCACTCCGGGTCACTACTGCTTATGCGCATTCGGGCTCACTACTGCGCATGCGCACTCGGGGTCACTACTATTCATACGCACTCCGACTCAGTACTGCTCATGCGAACTCGGACTCACTACGGCGGATGCGCAATCGGGCTCACTACTGCGCATGCGCAATCGGTCTCACTACTGCGGATGCGCTATTGGGCTCACTACTGCGCATGCGCACTCGGGGTCACTACTGCGCATGCGCACACGGGCACACTACTGCGGATGCGCACTCCGGGTCACTACTGCGCATGCGCACTCGGGCTCACTACCGCTCATGCGCGCTCAAGCTCACTACTGCGCATGCGCACACGGGCTCACTACTGCGGATGCGCACTCCTGGTCACTACTGCTCATGCGCAATCGGACTCACTACTGCTCATGCGCACACGGACTCACTGCTGCGGATGCGCGCTCGGGCTCACTACTGCGGATGCGCAATCGGGCTCACTACTGCGCGTGCGCACTCGGGCCCACTACTGCGCATGCGCGCTCGGGCTCGCTACTGCGCATGCGCACTCGGGGTGACTACTGCTCATGCGCATTCGGACTCACTGCTGCGGATGCGCAATCGGCCTCACTACTGCGCATGCGCAATCGGTCTCACTACTGCGGATGCGCAATCGGGAACACTACTGCTCATGCGCACTCGGACTCACTACTGCTCATACGCACTCCGGCTCACTACTGCTCATGCGAACTCGGACTTACTACTGCGGATGCGCACTCCGGGTCACTACTGCTCATGTGCGCTCGGGCTCGCTACTGCGCATGCGTACTCGGGGTCACCAGTGCAGATGCGCAATCGGACTCACTACTGCCCATGCGCACTCGGGGTCACTACTGCGCATGCGCAATCGGGCTCACTACTGCGCATGCGCACTCGGGGTCACTACTGCGCATGCGCACTCGGGCACACTACTGCGGATGCGCATTCGGGGTCACTACTATTCATACGCACTCCGACTCAGTACTGCTCATGCGAACTCGGACTCACTACTGCGAATGCGCAATCGGGCTCACTACTGCGCATGCGCAATCGGTCTCACTACTGCGGATGCGCAATTGGGCTCACTACTGCGCATGCGCACTCGGGGTCACTACTGCTCATACGCACTCCGACTCACTACTGCTCATGTGAACTCGGGCTCACTACTGCGGATGCTCGGTCGGGCTCACTACTGCGCATGCACACACGGGCTCACTACTGCGCATGCGCACTCCGGTTCACTACTGCTGATGCGCAATCGGGTTCACTACTCCGCATGCGCACTCGGACTCACTACTGCTCATGCGCACACGGGCTCACTAATGCGCATGCGCACACGGGCGCACTACTGCGCTTGCGCACACGGGCTCACTACTGCGCATGCGCACACGGGCTCACTCCTGTGCATGCGCACTCGGGCTCACTACTGCTCATGCGCACTCGGACTCACTACTGCTCATGGACACACGGGCGCACTACTGCGCATGCGCACACCGGCTCAGACCTGCACATGCGCACTCGAGCTCACTTCTGCGGATGCGCACTCAGGCTCACTACTGCGCATGGGCACACGGGCTCACTACTGCGCATGCGCACTCGGGGTCTCTACTGCTCATACGCACTCCGACTCACTACTGCTCATGTGAACTCGGGCTCACTACTGCGGATGCTCGGTCGGGCTCACTACTGCGCATGCACACACGGGCTCACTACTGCGCATGCGCACTCCGGGTCGCTACTGCTCATGCGCAATCGGGTTCACTACTCCGCATGCGCACTCGGACTCACTACTGCTCATGCGCACACGGACTCACTGCTGCGGATGCGCACTCGAGCTCACTTCTGCGCATGCGCACACGGGCGCACTACTGCGCATGCGCACACGGTCTCACTACTGCGCATGCGCACTCCGGCTCACTACTGTTCATGCGCACTCGGGCTCACTACTGCGGATGCGCGCTCGGGCTCGCTACTGCGGATGCGCAATCGGGCTCACTACTGCGCATGCGCAACGGGCTCACTACTGCGCATGCGCACACGGGCTCACTACTGCGGATGCGCACTCGGGCTCACTACTGTGCATGCGCACTCGGGGTCACTACTGCTCATGCGCACTCGGACTCACTACTGCTCATACGCACTCCGGCTCGCTACTGCGGATGCGCAATCGGGCTCACTACTGCGCATGCGCACTCCAGCTGAGACCGGCACATGCGCACTCGGGGTCACTACTATGCATGCGCACTCCGGCTCACTACTGCGCATGCGCACACGGGCTCACTACTGTGCATGCGCACTCCGGGTCACTACTGCTTATGCGCATTCGGGCTCACTACTGCGCATGCGCACTCGGGGTCACTACTATTCATACGCACTCCGACTCAGTACTGCTCATGCGAACTCGGACTCACGACGGCGGATGCGCAATCGGGCTCACTACTGCGCATGCGCAATCGGTCTCACTACTGCGGATGCGCTATTGGGCTCACTACTGCGCATGCGCACTCGGGGTCACTACTGCGCATGCGCACACGGGCACACTACTGCGGATGCGCACTCCGGGTCACTACTGCGCATGCGCACTCGGGCTCACTACCGCTCATACGCACCCCGGCTCACCACTGCGCATGCGCACTCGGGGTGACTACTGCTCATGCGCATTCGGACTCACTGCTGCGGATGCGCAATCGGGCTCACTAATGCGCATGCGCGCTCGCGTTCACTACTGCGCATGCGCACTCGGGCTCACTACTGCGGATGCGCGCTCAAGCTCACTACTGCGCATGCGCACACGGGCTTACTACTGCGGATGCGCACTCCTGGTCACTACTGCTCATGCGCAATCGGACTCACTACTGCTCATGCGCACACGGACTCACTGCTGCGGATGCGCGCTCGGGCTCACTACTGCGGATGCGCAATCGGGCTCACTACTGCGCGTGCGCACTCGGGCCCACTACTGCGCATGCGCGCTCGGGCTCGCTACTGCGCATGCGCACTCGGGGTGACTACTGCTCATGCGCATTCGGACTCACTGCTGCGGATGCGCAATCGGGCTCACTACTGCGCATGCGCAATCGGTCTCACTACTGCGGATGCGCACTCCGGCTCACTACTGCTCATGCGAACTCGGACTTACTACTGCGGATGCGCATTCCGGGTCACTACTGCTCATGCGCGCTCGGGCTCGCTACTGCGCATGCGTACTCGGGGTCACCAGTGCAGATGCGCAATCGGACTCACTACTGCCCATGCGCACTCGGGGTCACTACTGCGCATGCGCAATCGGGCTCACTACTGCGCATGCGCACTCGGGGTCACTACTGCGCATGCGCACTCGGGCACCCTACTGCGGATGCGCACTCAGGCTCACTACTGCGCATGGGCACGCGGGCTCACTACTGCGCATGCGCACTTCGACTCACTACTGCTCATGTGAACTCGGGCTCACTACTGCGGATGCGCAATGGGGCTCACTACTGCGCATGCGCACTCGGCCTCACTACCGCTCATGCGCACTCGGACTCACTACTGCTCATGGGCACACGGGCTCACTACTGCGCATGCGCACACGGGCTCACTACTTCGCATGCGCACTCGGGGTCACTACTGCTCATGCGCACTCGGGGTCACTACTGCTCATACGCACAAGTTCTCACTACTTTGCATGCGCACTCGGGCTCTCTACTGCACATGCGCACACGGGCTCACTACTGCGCATGCGCACTCGGTGTCACTACTGCTCATGCGCACTCCAACTCACTACTGCTCATGAGAACTCGGACTCACTACTGCGGATGCGCAATCGGGGTCACTACTGCTCATGCACAATCGGTCTCACTTCTGCGGATGCGCAATCGGCCGCACTACTGCACATGCGCACTCGGGGTCACTACTCCGCATGCGCACTCGGGCTCACTACTGCGGATGCGCGCTCGGGCTCACTACTGCGCATGCGCACACGGGCTCACTACTGCGCATGCGCACTCGGGATTGCTACTGCGCATGCGCACTCGGGGTCACCACTGCAGATGCGCACTCGGAGTCACTACTGCGCATGCGAGCTCGGGGTCACCAGTGCGGATGCGCAATCGGGTTCACTACTGCGCATGGGTCACGGGCTCACTACAGCGCATGCGCACTCGGGCTGACTACCGCTCATGCGCACACAGCGCACTACTGCGCATGCGCACACGGGCTCACTACTGCGCATGCGCACACGGGCTCACTACTGTGCATGCGCACTCGGGATCACTACTGCTCATACGCACCCCGACTCACTACTGCTCATGCGAACTGGGACTCACTACTGCGGATGCGCACGCGGGCTCACTACTGTGCATGCCTACTCGGGGTCACTACTGCTCATACGCACTCGGACTCACCACTGCTCATGGGCACACGGGCTCACTACTGCGCATGCGCACACGGGCTCACTACTGCGCATGCGGACACGGGCTCACTACTGTGCATGCGCACACGGGCTTACTACAGTCCATACGCACTCGGTGTCACTACTGCTCATACGCACTCCGACTCACTACTGCTCATGCGAACTCGGACTCACTACTGTGGATGCGCAATGGGGCACACTACTGCGCGTGCGCACTCGGGCTCACGACTGCGGATGTTCGGTCGGGCTCACTACTGCGCATGCACACACGGGCTCACTACTGCGCATGCGCACACCGGCTCAGACCTGCACATGCGCACTCGAGCTCACTTCTGCGCATGCGCCCACTGGTGCACTACTGCGCATGCGCACACGGGCACACTACTGCGGATGCGCACTCCGGGTCACTACTGCGCATGCGCACTCGGGCTCACTACCGCTCATGCGCGCTCAAGCTCACTACTGCGCATGCGCACACGGGCTCACTACTGCGGATGCGCACTCCTGGTCACTACTGCTCATGCGCAATCGGACTCACTACTGCTCATGCGCACACGGACTCACTGCTGCGGATGCGCGCTCGGGCTCACTACTGCGGATGCGCAATCGGGCTCACTACTGCGCGTGCGCACTCGGGCCCACTACTGCGCATGCGCGCTCGGGCTCGCTACTGCGCATGCGCACTCGGGGTGACTACTGCTCATGCGCATTCGGACTCACTGCTGCGGATGCGCAATCGGGCTCACTACTGCGCATGCGCAATCGGTCTCACTACTGCGGATGCGCAATCGGGAACACTACTGCTCATGCGCACTCGGACTCACTACTGCTCATACGCACTCCGGCTCACTACTGCTCATGCGAACTCGGACTTACTACTGCGGATGCGCACTCCGGGTCACTACTGCTCATGTGCGCTCGGGCTCGCTACTGCGCATGCGTACTCGGGGTCACCAGTGCAGATGCGCAATCGGACTCACTACTGCCCATGCGCACTCGGGGTCACTACTGCGCATGCGCAATCGGGCTCACTACTGCGCATGCGCACTCGGGGTCACTACTGCGCATGCGCACTCGGGCACACTACTGCGGATGCGCATTCGGGGTCACTACTATTCATACGCACTCCGACTCAGTACTGCTCATGCGAACTCGGACTCACTACTGCGAATGCGCAATCGGGCTCACTACTGCGCATGCGCAATCGGTCTCACTACTGCGGATGCGCAATTGGGCTCACTACTGCGCATGCGCACTCGGGGTCACTACTGCTCATACGCACTCCGACTCACTACTGCTCATGTGAACTCGGGCTCACTACTGCGGATGCTCGGTCGGGCTCACTACTGCGCATGCACACACGGGCTCACTACTGCGCATGCGCACTCCGGTTCACTACTGCTGATGCGCAATCGGGTTCACTACTCCGCATGCGCACTCGGACTCACTACTGCTCATGCGCACACGGGCTCACTAATGCGCATGCGCACACGGGCGCACTACTGCGCTTGCGCACACGGGCTCACTACTGCGCATGCGCACACGGGCTCACTCCTGTGCATGCGCACTCGGGCTCACTACTGCTCATGCGCACTCGGACTCACTACTGCTCATGGACACACGGGCGCACTACTGCGCATGCGCACACCGGCTCAGACCTGCACATGCGCACTCGAGCTCACTTCTGCGGATGCGCACTCAGGCTCACTACTGCGCATGGGCACACGGGCTCACTACTGCGCATGCGCACTCGGGGTCTCTACTGCTCATACGCACTCCGACTCACTACTGCTCATGTGAACTCGGGCTCACTACTGCGGATGCTCGGTCGGGCTCACTACTGCGCATGCACACACGGGCTCACTACTGCGCATGCGCACTCCGGGTCGCTACTGCTCATGCGCAATCGGGTTCACTACTCCGCATGCGCACTCGGACTCACTACTGCTCATGCGCACACGGACTCACTGCTGCGGATGCGCACTCGAGCTCACTTCTGCGCATGCGCACACGGGCGCACTACTGCGCATGCGCACACGGTCTCACTACTGCGCATGCGCACTCCGGCTCACTACTGTTCATGCGCACTCGGGCTCACTACTGCGGATGCGCGCTCGGGCTCGCTACTGCGGATGCGCAATCGGGCTCACTACTGCGCATGCGCAACGGGCTCACTACTGCGCATGCGCACACGGGCTCACTACTGCGGATGCGCACTCGGGCTCACTACTGTGCATGCGCACTCGGGGTCACTACTGCTCATGCGCACTCGGACTCACTACTGCTCATACGCACTCCGGCTCGCTACTGCGGATGCGCAATCGGGCTCACTACTGCGCATGCGCACTCCAGCTGAGACCGGCACATGCGCACTCGGGGTCACTACTATGCATGCGCACTCCGGCTCACTACTGCGCATGCGCACACGGGCTCACTACTGTGCATGCGCACTCCGGGTCACTACTGCTTATGCGCATTCGGGCTCACTACTGCGCATGCGCACTCGGGGTCACTACTATTCATACGCACTCCGACTCAGTACTGCTCATGCGAACTCGGACTCACGACGGCGGATGCGCAATCGGGCTCACTACTGCGCATGCGCAATCGGTCTCACTACTGCGGATGCGCTATTGGGCTCACTACTGCGCATGCGCACTCGGGGTCACTACTGCGCATGCGCACACGGGCACACTACTGCGGATGCGCACTCC
The DNA here is from genome assembly GCA_963576845.1 of Megachile leachella. Classification (NCBI taxonomy): domain Eukaryota; kingdom Metazoa; phylum Arthropoda; class Insecta; order Hymenoptera; family Megachilidae; genus Megachile; species Megachile leachella. Next base: position 1,083,669 of record CAUYWW010000054.1, read on the forward strand.
GGGTCACTACTGCGCATGCGCACTCGGGCTCACTACCGCTCATACGCACCCCGGCTCACCACTGCGCATGCGCACTCGGGGTGACTACTGCTCATGCGCATTCGGACTCACTGCTGCGGATGCGCAATCGGGCTCACTAATGCGCATGCGCGCTCGCGTTCACTACTGCGCATGCGCACTCGGGCTCACTACTGCGGATGCGCGCTCAAGCTCACTACTGCGCATGCGCACACGGGCTTACTACTGCGGATGCGCACTCCTGGTCACTACTGCTCATGCGCAATCGGACTCACTACTGCTCATGCGCACACGGACTCACTGCTGCGGATGCGCGCTCGGGCTCACTACTGCGGATGCGCAATCGGGCTCACTACTGCGCGTGCGCACTCGGGCCCACTACTGCGCATGCGCGCTCGGGCTCGCTACTGCGCATGCGCACTCGGGGTGACTACTGCTCATGCGCATTCGGACTCACTGCTGCGGATGCGCAATCGGGCTCACTACTGCGCATGCGCAATCGGTCTCACTACTGCGGATGCGCACTCCGGCTCACTACTGCTCATGCGAACTCGGACTTACTACTGCGGATGCGCACTCCGGGTCACTACTGCTCATGCGCGCTCGGGCTCGCTACTGCGCATGCGTACTCGGGGTCACCAGTGCAGATGCGCAATCGGACTCACTACTGCCCATGCGCACTCGGGGTCACTACTGCGCATGCGCAATCGGGCTCACTACTGCGCATGCGCACTCGGGGTCACTACTGCGCATGCGCACTCGGGCACCCTACTGCGGATGCGCACTCAGGCTCACTACTGCGCATGGGCACGCGGGCTCACTACTGCGCATGCGCACTTCGACTCACTACTGCTCATGTGAACTCGGGCTCACTACTGCGGATGCGCAATGGGGCTCACTACTGCGCATGCGCACTCGGCCTCACTACCGCTCATGCGCACTCGGACTCACTACTGCTCATGGGCACACGGGCTCACTACTGCGCATGCGCACACGGGCTCACTACTTCGCATGCGCACTCGGGGTCACTACTGCTCATGCGCACTCGGGGTCACTACTGCTCATACGCACAAGTTCTCACTACTTTGCATGCGCACTCGGGCTCTCTACTGCACATGCGCACACGGGCTCACTACTGCGCATGCGCACTCGGTGTCACTACTGCTCATGCGCACTCCAACTCACTACTGCTCATGAGAACTCGGACTCACTACTGCGGATGCGCAATCGGGGTCACTACTGCTCATGCACAATCGGTCTCACTTCTGCGGATGCGCAATCGGCCGCACTACTGCACATGCGCACTCGGGGTCACTACTCCGCATGCGCACTCGGGCTCACTACTGCGGATGCGCGCTCGGGCTCACTACTGCGCATGCGCACACGGGCTCACTACTGCGCATGCGCACTCGGGATTGCTACTGCGCATGCGCACTCGGGGTCACCACTGCAGATGCGCACTCGGAGTCACTACTGCGCATGCGAGCTCGGGGTCACCAGTGCGAATGCGCAATCGGGTTCACTACTGCGCATGGGTCACGGGCTCACTACAGCGCATGCGCACTCGGGCTGACTACCGCTCATGCGCACACAGCGCACTACTGCGCATGCGCACACGGGCTCACTACTGCGCATGCGCACACGGGCTCACTACTGTGCATGCGCACTCGGGATCACTACTGCTCATACGCACCCCGACTCACTACTGCTCATGCGAACTGGGACTCACTACTGCGGATGCGCACGCGGGCTCACTACTGTGCATGCCTACTCGGGGTCACTACTGCTCATACGCACTCGGACTCACCACTGCTCATGGGCACACGGGCTCACTACTGCGCATGCGCACACGGGCTCACTACTGCGCATGCGGACACGGGCTCACTACTGTGCATGCGCACACGGGCTTACTACAGTCCATACGCACTCGGTGTCACTACTGCTCATACGCACTCCGACTCACTACTGCTCATGCGAACTCGGACTCACTACTGTGGATGCGCAATGGGGCACACTACTGCGCGTGCGCACTCGGGCTCACGACTGCGGATGTTCGGTCGGGCTCACTACTGCGCATGCACACACGGGCTCACTACTGCGCATGCGCACACCGGCTCAGACCTGCACATGCGCACTCGAGCTCACTTCTGCGCATGCGCCCACTGGTGCACTACTGCGCATGCGCGCACGGGCTCACTACTGCGGATACGCAATCGGGCTCACTTCTGCGCATGCGCACACGGGCGCACTACTGCACATGCGCACACGTGCTCACTACTGCGCATGCGCACTCAGGGTCACCACTGCGGATGCGCAATCGGGCCCACTACTGCGCATGCGCGCTCCGGCTCAGACCTGCACATGCGCAGTCGGGCTTACTACAGCGGATGCGCAATCGGTCTCACTACTGCGCATGCGCACTCAAGCTCACTACTGCGCACGCTCGCTCGGGGTCACTACTGCGCATGCGAGTTCGGGGTCACCAGTGCGGATGCGCAATCGGGCTCACTACTGCGCATGCGCGCTCCGGCTCAGACCTGCACATGCGCTCTCGAGCTCACTGTTGCGCGTGCGCACACGGGCTCACTACTACGCATGCGCGCTCGCGGTCATTACTGCGCACGCGCTCTCGGGGTCACCACTGCAGATACGCATTCGGGTTCAGTACTATGCATGTACACATGGGCTCACTACTGTGCATGCGCACTCGGGGTCACTAGTGCTCATGCGCACACGGACTCACTACTGCTCATGGGCACACGGGCTCACTACTGCGCATGCGCACACGGGCTCACTACTCTGCATGCGCCCTCGGGGTCACTACTGCTCATGCGCACTCCGACTCACTACTGCTCATGCGAACTCGGACTCACTACTGCGGATGCGTAATCGGGCCCACTACTGCGCCTGCGCAATCGGTCTCACTACTGCGGATGCGCAATCGGCCTCACTACTGCTCATACGCACTCCGACTCACTACTGCTCATGCGAGCTCGGACTCACTACTGCGGATGCGCAATCGGGCCCACTACTGCGCCTGCGCAATCGGTCTCACTACTATGGATGCGCAATCGGCCTCACTACTGCGCATGCGCACTCGGGGTCACTGCTGCGCATGCGCACTCGGGCTCACTACTGTGCATGGGCACACGGGCTCACTACTGCGCATGCGCACTCGGGGTTGCTACTGCGCATGCGCACTCGGGGTCACTACTACTCATGCGCACTCGGACTCACTACTGCTCATGGGCACACGGGTTCACTACTGCGCATGCGCAATCATATTCACTACTGCTCATGCGCACTCGGGCTCACTACTGCGCATGCGCACTTGGGGTCACTACTGCTCATGAGCACTCCGACTCACTACTGCTCATGCGAAATCGGACTCACTACTGCTCATGTGCACTCGGACTCACTACAGCGCATGCGCACTCGGGGTCACTACTGCTCATGCGCACTCGGACTCACTACTGCTCATGCGCACTCGGACTCACTACTGCTCATGGGCACACGGGCTCACTACTGCGGATGCGCACTCGGGTCACTACTGCTCATGTGCACTCGGACTCACTACTGCTCATGCGCACACGGGCTCACCACTATGCATGCACACTCGGGGTCACTACTGCGCATGCGCAATCGTATTCACTACTGCACATGCGCACTCAGGCTCACTTCTGCGCATGCGCTCTCGGGGTCACTACTGCGCATGCGCAATCGGGCTCACTACTGCGCATGCGCACTCCGGGTCACTACTGTTCATGCGCACTCGGGCTCACTTCTGCGGATGCGCGCTCGGGCTCGCTACTGCGGATGCGCAATCGGGCTCACTACTGCGCATGCGCACACCGGCTCAAACCTGCACATGCGCACTCGAGCTCACTTCTGCGCATGCGCACACTGGTGCACTACTGCGCATGCGCGCACGGGCTCACTACTGTGCATGCGCACTCGGGGTCACTACTGCTCATGCGCACTCGGACTCACTACTGCTCATGGGCACACGGGCCCACTACTGCGCATGCGCACACGGGCGCACTACTGCGCTTGCGCACACGGGCTCACTACTGCGCATGCGCACTCGGACTCACTACTGCTCATGGGCACACGGGCCCACTACTGCGCATGCGCACACGGGCGCACTACTGCGCTTGCGCACACGGGCTCACTACTGCGCATGCGCACACGGACTCACTACAGCGGATGCGCAATCGGTCTCACTACTGCGCATGCGAGTTCGGGGTCACCAGTGCGGATGCGCAATCGGGCTCACTACTGCGCATGCGCGCTCCGACTCAGACCTGCACATGCGCTCTCGAGCTCACTGTTGCGCGTGCGCACACGGGCTCACTACTGCGCATGCGCGCTCGCGGTCATTACTGCGCATGCGCACTCGGGGTCACCACTGCAGATACGCATTCTGTTTCAATACTATGCATGTACACATGGGCTCACTACTGTGCATGCGCACTCGGGGTCACTAGTGCTCATGCGCACTCGGACTCACTACTGCTCATGGGCACACGGGCTCACTACTGCGCATGCGCAATCGTATTCACTACTGCTCATGCGCACTCGGGCTCACTACTGCGCATGCGCACTCGGGGTCACTACTGCTCATGCGCACTCCGACTCACTACTGCTCATGCGAAATCGGACTCACTACTGCTCATGTGCACTCGGACTCACTACAGCGCATGCGCACTCGGGGTCACTACTGCTCATGCGCACTCGTACTCACTACTGCACATGCGCACTCAGGCTCACTTCTGCGCATGCGCACTCGGGGTTGCTACTGCGCATGCGCACTCGGGGTCACTACTGCTCATGCGCACTCGGATTCACTACTGCTCATGGGCACACGGGCTCACTACTGCGCATGCGCAATCGTATTCACTACTGCTCATGCGCACAAGTTCTCACTACTGTGCATGCGCGCTCGGGCTCTGTACTGCGCATGCGCACACGGGCTCAAGACTGCGCATGCGCACTTGGGGTCACTACTGCTCATGCGCACAAGTTCTCACTACTGTGCACGCGCACTCGGGCTCTCTACTGCGCATGCGCACACGGGCTCACTACTGCGCATGCGCACACGGGCTCACCACTATGCATGCACACTCGGGGTCACTACTGCGCATGCGCAATCGGGCTCACTACTGCGCATGCGCAATCGTACTCACTACTGCACATGCGCACTCAGGCTCACTTCTGCGCATGCGCACTCGGGGTTGCTACTGCGCATGCGCACTCGGGGTCACTACTGCTCATGCGCACTCGGATTCACTACTGCTCATGGGCACACGGGCTCACTACTGCGCATGCGCAATCGTATTCACTACTGGTCATGCGCACAAGTTCTCACTACTGTGCATGCGCGCTCGGGCTCTGTACTGCGCATGCGCACACGGGCTCAAGACTGCGCATGCGCACTTGGGGTCACTACTGCTCATGCGCACAAGTTCTCACTACTGTGCACGCGCACTCGGGCTCTCTACTGCGCATGCGCACACGGGCTCACTACTGCGCATGCGCACACGGGCTCACCACTATGCATGCACACTCGGGGTCACTACTGCGCATGCGCAATCGGGCTCACTACTGCGCATGCGCAATCGTACTCACTACTGCACATGCGCACTCAGGCTCACTTCTGCGCATGCGCACTCGGGGTCGCTACTGCGCATGCGCACTCGGGGTCACTACTGCTCATGCGCACTCGGATTCACTACTGCTCATGGGCACACGGGCTCACTACTGCGCATGCGCAATCGTATTCACTACTGCTCATGCGCACAAGTTCTCACTACTGTGCATGCGCGCTCGGGCTCTGTACTGCGCATGCGCACACGGGCTCAAGACAGCGCATGCGCACTTGGGGTCACTACTGCTCATGCGCACAAGTTCTCACTACTGTGCACGCGCACTCGGGCTCTCTACTGCGCATGCGCACACGGGCTCACTACTGCGCATGCGCACTCGGGGTCACTACTGCTCATACGCACAAGTTCTCACTACTTTGCATGCGCACTCGGGCTCTCTACTGCACATGCGCACACGGGCTCACTACTGCGCATGCGCACTCGGTGTCACTACTGCTCATGCGCACTCCAACTCACTACTGCTCATGAGAACTCGGACTCACTACTGCGGATGCGCAATCGGGGTCACTACTGCTCATGCACAATCGGTCTCACTTCTGCGGATGCGCAATCGGCCGCACTACTGCACATGCGCACTCGGGGTCACTACTCCGCATGCGCACTCGGGCTCACTACTGCGGATGCGCGCTCGGGCTCACTACTGCGCATGCGCACACGGGCTCACTACTGCGCATGCGCACTCGGGATTGCTACTGCGCATGCGCACTCGGGGTCACCACTGCAGATGCGCACTCGGAGTCACTACTGCGCATGCGAGCTCGGGGTCACCAGTGCGGATGCGCAATCGGGTTCACTACTGCGCATGGGTCACGGGCTCACTACAGCGCATGCGCACTCGGGCTGACTACCGCTCATGCGCACACGGCGCACTACTGCGCATGCGCACACGGGCTCACTACTGCGCATGCGCAATCGTATTCACTACTGCTCATGCGCACTCGGGCTCACTACTGCGCATGCGCACTCGGGGTCACTACTGCTCATGCGCACTCCGACTCACTACTGCTCATGCGAAATCGGACTCACTACTGCTCATGTGCACTCGGACTCACTACAGCGCATGCGCACTCGGGGTCACTACTGCTCATGCGCACTCGTACTCACTACTGCACATGCGCACTCAGGCTCACTTCTGCGCATGCGCACTCGGGGTTGCTACTGCGCATGCGCACTCGGGGTCACTACTGCTCATGCGCACTCGGATTCACTACTGCTCATGGGCACACGGGCTCACTACTGCGCATGCGCAATCGTATTCACTACTGCTCATGCGCACAAGTTCTCACTACTGTGCATGCGCGCTCGGGCTCTGTACTGCGCATGCGCACACGGGCTCAAGACTGCGCATGCGCACTTGGGGTCACTACTGCTCATGCGCACAAGTTCTCACTACTGTGCACGCGCACTCGGGCTCTCTACTGCGCATGCGCACACGGGCTCACTACTGCGCATGCGCACACGGGCTCACCACTATGCATGCACACTCGGGGTCACTACTGCGCATGCGCAATCGGGCTCACTACTGCGCATGCGCAATCGTACTCACTACTGCACATGCGCACTCAGGCTCACTTCTGCGCATGCGCACTCGGGGTTGCTACTGCGCATGCGCACTCGGGGTCACTACTGCTCATGCGCACTCGGATTCACTACTGCTCATGGGCACACGGGCTCACTACTGCGCATGCGCAATCGTATTCACTACTGCTCATGCGCACAAGTTCTCACTACTGTGCATGCGCGCTCGGGCTCTGTACTGCGCATGCGCACACGGGCTCAAGACTGCGCATGCGCACTTGGGGTCACTACTGCTCATGCGCACAAGTTCTCACTACTGTGCACGCGCACTCGGGCTCTCTACTGCGCATGCGCACACGGGCTCACTACTGCGCATGCGCACACGGGCTCACCACTATGCATGCACACTCGGGGTCACTACTGCGCATGCGCAATCGGGCTCACTACTGCGCATGCGCAATCGTACTCACTACTGCACATGCGCACTCAGGCTCACTTCTGCGCATGCGCACTCGGGGTTGCTACTGCGCATGCGCACTCGGGGTCACTACTGCTCATGCGCACTCGGATTCACTACTGCTCATGGGCACACGGGCTCACTACTGCGCATGCGCAATCGTATTCACTACTGCTCATGCGCACAAGTTCTCACTACTGTGCATGCGCGCTCGGGCTCTGTACTGCGCATGCGCACACGGGCTCAAGACTGCGCATGCGCACTTGGGGTCACTACTGCTCATGCGCACAAGTTCTCACTACTGTGCACGCGCACTCGGGCTCTCTACTGCGCATGCGCACACGGGCTCACTACTGCGCATGCGCACTCGGGGTCACTACTGCTCATACGCACAAGTTCTCACTACTTTGCATGCGCACTCGGGCTCTCTACTGCACATGCGCACACGAGCTCACTACTGCGCATGCGCACTCGGTGTCACTACTGCTCATGCGCACTCCAACTCACTACTGCTCATGAGAACTCGGACTCACTACTGCGGATGCGCAATCGGGGTCACTACTGCTCATGCACAATCGGTCTCACTTCTGCGGATGCGCAATCGGCCGCACTACTGCACATGCGCACTCGGGGTCACTACTCCGCATGCGCACTCGGGCTCACTACTGCGGATGCGCGCTCGGGCTCACTACTGCGCATGCGCACACGGGCTCACTACTGCGCATGCGCACTCGGGATTGCTACTGCGCATGCGCACTCGGGGTCACCACTGCAGATGCGCACTCGGAGTCACTACTGCGCATGCGAGCTCGGGGTCACCAGTGCGGATGCGCAATCGGGTTCACTACTGCGCATGGGTCACGGGCTCACTACAGCGCATGCGCACTCGGGCTGACTACCGCTCATGCGCACACGGCGCACTACTGCGCATGCGCACACGGGCTGACTACTGCGCATGCGCACACGGGCTCACTGCTGTGCATGCGCACTCGGGGTCACTACTGCTCATACGCACTCCGACTCACTACTGCTCATGCGAACTGGGACTCACTACTGCGGATGCGCACGCGGGCTCACTACTGTGCATGCCTACTTGGGGTCACTACTGCTCATACGCACTCGGACTCACCACTGCTCATGGGCACACGGGCTCACTACTGCGCATGCGCACACGGGGTCACTACTGCGCATGCGCAATCGGGCTCACTACTGCGCATGCGCAATCGTATTCACTACTGCACATGCGCACTCAGGCTCACTACTGCGGATGCGCACTCGGGTCACTACTGCTCATGCGCACTCGGACTCACTACTGCTCATGCGCACGCGGGCTCACCACTATGCATGCACACTCGGGGTCACTACTGCGCATGCGCAATCGGGCTCACTACTGCGCATGCGCAATCGTATTCACTACTGCTCATGCGCACTCGGACTCACTACTGCGGACGCGCAATCGGGCTCACTAGTGCGCATGCCCTCACGGGGTCACTACTGCTCATACGCACTCCAACTCACTACTCCTCATGCGAACTCGGACTCACTACTGCGGATGCGCAATCGGGGTCACTAGTGCTCATGCGCACTTCGAGTCACTACTGCGAATGCGCACACCTTCTCAGACCTGCACATGCGCACTCAGGCTCACTTCTGCGCATGCGCTCTCGGGGTCACTACTGCTCATGCGCACTCGGGGTTACTACTGCTCATACGCACTCCGACTCACTACTGCTCATGCGAACTCAGACTCACTACCGCGGATGCGCAATCGGGCTCACTACTGCGCATGCGCTCTCCGGCTCAGACCTGCACGTGCGCACTAGGGCCCACTACTGCGCATGCGCGCTCCGGCACAGACCTGCACATGCGCTCTCGAGCTCTCTGCTGCGCATGCGCACACGGGCTCACTACTGCTCATGCGCACTCGGACTCACTACTGCTCATGCGCACTCGGACTCACTACTGCTCATGGGCACACGGGCTCACTACAGCGCATGCGCACACGGGCTCACTACTTCGCATGCGCTCTCGGGCTCGCTACTGCGGATGCGCAATCGGGCTCACTACTGCGCATGCGCACACCGGCTCAAACCTGCACATGCGCACTCGAGCTCACATCTGCGCATGCGCACACTGGTGCACTACTGCGCATGCGCGCACGGGCTCACTACTGTGCATGCGCACTCGGGGTCACTACTGCTCATGCGCACTCGGACTCACTACTGCTCATGGGCACACGGGCCCACTACTGCGCATGCGCACACGGGCGCACTACTGCGCTTGCGCACACGGGCTCACTACTGCGCATGCGCACTCGGACTCACTACTGCTCATGGGTACACGGGCCCACTACTGCGCATGCGCACACGGGCGCACTACTGCGCTTGCGCACACGGGCTCACTACTGCGCATGCGCACACGGACTCACTACAGCGGATGCGCAATCGGTCTCACTACTGCGCATGCGAGTTCGGGGTCACCAGTGCGGATGCGCAATCGGGCTCACTACTGCGCATGCGCGCTCCGGCTCAGACCTGCACATGCGCTCTCGAGCTCACTGTTGCGCGTGCGCACACGGGCTCACTACTGCGCATGCGCGCTCGCGGTCATTACTGCGCATGCGCACTCGGGGTCACCACTGCAGATACGCATTCTGTTTCAATACTATGCATGTACACATGGGCTCACTACTGTGCATGCGCACTCGGGGTCACTAGTGCTCATGCGCACTCGGACTCACTACTGCTCATGGGCACACGGGCTCACTACTGCGCATGCGCAATCGTATTCACTACTGCTCATGCGCACTCGGGCTCACTACTGCGCATGCGCACTCGGGGTCACTACTGCTCATGCGCACTCCGACTCACTACTGCTCATGCGAAATCGGACTCACTACTGCTCATGTGCACTCGGACTCACTACAGCGCATGCGCACTCGGGGTCACTACTGCTCATGCGCACTCGTACTCACTACTGCACATGCGCACTCAGGCTCACTTCTGCGCATGCGCACTCGGGGTTGCTACTGCGCATGCGCACTCGGGGTCACTACTGCTCATGCGCACTCGGATTCACTACTGCTCATGGGCACACGGGCTCACTACTGCGCATGCGCAATCGTATTCACTACTGCTCATGCGCACAAGTTCTCACTACTGTGCATGCGCGCTCGGGCTCTGTACTGCGCATGCGCACACGGGCTCAAGACTGCGCATGCGCACTTGGGGTCGCTACTGCTCATGCGCACAAGTTCTCACTACTGTGCACGCGCACTCGGGCTCTCTACTGCGCATGCGCACACGGGCTCACTACTGCGCATGCGCACTCGGGGTCACTACTGCTCATACGCACAAGTTCTCACTACTTTGCATGCGCACTCGGGCTCTCTACTGCACATGCGCACACGGGCTCACTAGTGCGCATGCGCACTCGGTGTCACTACTGCTCATGCGCACTCCAACTCACTACTGCTCATGAGAACTCGGACTCACTACTGCGGATGCGCAATCGGGGTCACTACTGCTCATGCACAATCGGTCTCACTTCTGCGGATGCGCAATCGGCCGCACTACTGCACATGCGCACTCGGGGTCACTACTCCGCATGCGCACTCGGGCTCACTACTGCGGATGCGCGCTCGGGCTCACTACTGCGCATGCGCACACGGGCTCACTACTGCGCATGCGCACACGGGCTCACTGCTGTGCATGCGCACTCGGGGTCACTACTGCTCATACGCACTCCGCCTCACTACTGCTCATGCGAACTGGGACTCACTACTGCGGATGCGCACGCGGGCTCACTACTGTGCATGCCTACTTGGGGTCACTACTGCTCATACGCACTCGGACTCACCACTGCTCATGGGCACACGGGCTCACTACTGCGCATGCGCACACGGGGTACTACTGCGCATGCGCAATCGGGCTCACTACTGCGCATGCGCAATCGTATTCACTACTGCACATGCGCACTCAGGCTCACTACTGCGGATGCGCACTCGGGTCACTACTGCTCATGCGCACTCGGACTCACTACTGCTCATGCGCACACGGGCTCACCACTATGCATGCACACTCGGGGTCACTACTGCGCATGCGCAATCGGGCTCACTACTGCGCATGCGCAATCGTATTCACTACTGCTCATGCGCACTCGGACTCACTACTGCGGACGCGCAATCGGGCTCACTAGTGCGCATGCCCTCACGGGGTCACTACTGCTCATACGCACTCCAACTCACTACTCCTCATGCGAACTCGGACTCACTACTGCGGATGCGCAATCGGGGTTACTACTGCTCATACGCACTCCGACTCACTACTGCTCATGCGAACTCAGACTCACTACCGCGGATGCGCAATCGGGCTCACTACTGCGCATGCGCTCTCCGGCTCAGACCTGCACGTGCGCACTAGGGCCCACTACTGCGCATGCGCGCTCCGGCACAGACCTGCACATGCGCTCTCGAGCTCTCTGCTGCGCATGCGCACACGGGCTCACTACTGCTCATGCGCACTCGGACTCACTACTGCTCATGCGCACTCGGACTCACTACTGCTCATGGGCACACGGGCTCACTACAGCGCATGCGCACACGGGCTCACTACTTCGCATGCGCTCTCGGGGTCACTACTGCGCATGCGCACACGGGCTCACTACTGCGCATGCGCACTCGGGCTCACTACTGCGGATGCGCGCTCGGGCTCACTACTGCGCATGCGCACACGGGCTCACTACTGCGCATGCGCACTCGGACTCACTACTGCGCATGCGCACTCGGGGTCACCACTGCAGAAACGCACTCGGGGTCACCACTGTAGATACGCATTCGGGTTCAGTACTATACATGTACACATGGGCTCACTACTGTGCATGCGCACTCGGGGTCACTACTGCTCATGCGCACTCCGACTCACTACTGCGCATGAGCACTCCGGCTCAGACATGCCCATGCGCACTCGGGCTCACTACGGCGCATGCGCACACGGGCTCATTACTGTTCATGAGCAGTCGGACTCACTACTGCTCATGCGCACACGGATTCACTACTGCGGATGCGCGCTCGGGCTCACTACTGCGGATGCGCAATCGGGCTCACTACTGCGCATGCGCAATCGTATTCACGACTGCGCATGCGCACTCGGCCTCACTACTGCTCATGCGCACTCGGACTCACTACTGCTCATGGGCACACGGGCTCACTGCTGCGCATGCGCACACGGGCTCACTACTTCGCATGCGCAATCGGGGTCACTACTGCTCATGCGCACAAGTTCTCACTACTGTGGATGCGCGCTCGGGCTCTCTACTGCGCATGCGCACACGGGCTCAAGACTGCGCATGCGCACTTGGGGTCACTACTGCTCATGCGCACAAGTTCTCACTACTGTGCACGCGCACTCGGGCTCTCTACTGCGCATGCGCACACGGGCTCACTAATCCGCATGCGCACTCGGGCTCACTACTGCGGATGCGCGCTCGGGCTGACTACTGCGCATGCGCACACCGGCTCACTACTGCGCATGCGCACTCGGGGTTGCTACTGCGCATGCGCACTCGGGGTCACTACTGCAGATGCGCACTCGGTGTCACTACTGCGCATGCGAGCTCGGGGTCACCAGTGCGGATGCGCAATCGGGTTCACTACTGCGCATGGGTCACGGGCTCACTACAGCGCATGCTCACTCGGGCTGACTACCGCTCATGCGCACACGGCGCACTACTGCGCATGCGGACACGGGCTCACTACTGTGCATGCGCACACGGGCTTACTACAGTCCATACGCACTCGGTGTCACTACTGCTCATACGCACTCCGACTCACTACTGCTCATGCGAACTCGGACTCACTACTGTGGATGCGCAATCGGGCACACTACTGCGCATGCGCACTCAGGCTCACTACTGCGGATGTTCGGTCGGGCTCACTACTGCGCATGCACACACGGGCTCACTACTGCGCATGCGCACTCCGGGTCACTACTGCTCATGCGCAGTCGGGCTCACTACTGCGCATGCGCACTCGGACTCACTACTGCTCATGCGCACACGGACTCACTACTGCGGATGCGCGCTCGGGCTCGCTACTGCAGATGCGCAATCGGGCTCACTACTGCGCATGCGCACTGGGGCTCACTACTGCGCATGCGCACACCGGCTCAGACCTGCACATGCGCACTCGAGATCACTTCTGCGCATGCGCGCCCGGGGTCGCTACTGCGCATGCGCACTCAGGCTCACATCTGCGGATGCGCAGTCGGGCTCACAACTGTGCATGCGCACACGGTCTCACTACTGCGCATGCGCAATCGGTCTCACTACTGCGGATGCGCAATCGGGTTCACTACTGCGCATGCGCACTCGGGATCACTCCTGCGCGTGCGCACCCGGGCTCACTACAGCGGATGCGCGCTCAGGCTCACTACTGCGCATCTGCACACGGGCTCACTACTGCGCATGCGCACTCGGACTCACCACTGCTCATGCGCACTCGGGCTCACTACTGCGCATGCGCGCTCGAGGTCGCTACTGCGCATGCGCACACCGGCTCAGACCTGCACATGCGCACCCGAGCTCACTTCTGCGCATGCGCACACTGGTGCACTATTACGCATGCGCGCACGGGCTCACTACTGTGCATGCGCACTCGGGGTCACTACTGCTCATGCGCACTCGGGCTCACTACTGCGGATGCGCGCTCAGGCTCACTACTGCGCATCCGCACACGGGCTCACTACTGCGCATGCGCACTCGGACTCACTACTGCTCATGCGCACTCGGGCTCACTACTGCGCATGTGCGCTCGGGGTCGCTACTGCGCATGCGCACTCGGAGTCACTATTGCGGATGCGCAATCGGGCTCACTATTCCGCATGCGCAATCGGGCTCACTACTACGCATGCGCACTCGGGGTCACCACTGCGCATGCGCACTCGGGCTCACTATTGCGGATGCGCGCTGAAGCTCACTAATGCGCATGCGCACACGGGGTCACTACTGCGCATGCGCACTCGGGCACCCTACTGCGGATGCGCACTCAGGCTCACTACTGCGCATGGGCACGCGGGCTCACTACTGCGCATGCGCACTCCGAATCACTACTGCTCATGTGAACTCGGGCTCACTACTGCGGATGCTCGGTCGGGCTCACTACTGCGCATGCGCACTCCGGGTCACTACTGCTCATGCGCACTCGGGCTCACTACTGCGCATGTGCGCTCGGGGTCGCTACTGCGCATGCGCACTCGGAGTCACTATTGCGGATGCGCAATCGGGCTCACTATTCCGCATGCGCAATCGGGCTCACTACTACGCATGCGCACTCGGGGTCACCACTGCGCATGCGCACTCGGGCTCACTATTGCGGATGCGCGCTGAAGCTCACTACTGCTCATGCGCACTCGGGCTCACTACTGCGCATGTGCGCTCGGGGTCGCTACTGCGCATGCGCACTCGGAGTCACTACTGCGGATGCGCAATCGGGCTCACTACTGCGCATGCGCTCTCCGGCTCAGACCTGCACGTGCGCACTAGGGCCCACTACTGCGCATGCGCGCTCCGGCTCAGACCTGCACATGCGCAGTCGGGCTTACTACAGCGGATGCGCAATCGGTCTCACTACTGCGCATGCGCACTCGGAGTCACTACTGCGCATGCGCACTCAAGCTCACTACTGCGCATGCGCACTCAAGCTCACTACTGCGCACGCTCGCTCGGGGTCACTACTGCGCATGCGAGCTCGGGGTCACCAGTGCGGATGCGCAATCGGGCTCACTACTGCGCATGCGCGCTCCGGCTCAGACCTGCACATGCGCTCTCGAGCTCACTGTTGCGCGTGCGCACACGGGCTCACTACTGCGCATGCGCGCTCGCGGTCATTACTGCGCATGCGCACTCGGTGTCACCACTGCAGATACTCATTCGGGTTCTGTACTATGCATGTACACATGGGCTCACTACTGTGCATGCGCACTCGGGGTCACTACTGCTCATGCGCACTCGGACTCACTACTGCTCATACGCACTCCGGCTCGCTACTGCGGATGCGCAATCGGGCTCACTACTGCGCATGCGCACTCCAGCTGAGACCGGCACATGCGCACTCGGGGTCACTACTATTCATACGCACTCCGACTCAGTACTGCTCATGCGAACTCGGACTCACTACGGCGGATGCGCAATCGGGCTCACTACTGCGCATGCGCAATCGGTCTCACTACTGCGGATGCGCTATTGGGCTCACTACTGCGCATGCGCACTCGGGGTCACTACTGCTCATGCGCACACGGGCACACTACTGCGGATGCGCACTCCGGGTCACTACTGCGCATGCGCACTCGGGCTCACTACCGCTCATACGCACTCCGGCTCACCACTGCGCATGCGCACTCGGGGTGACTACTGCTCATGCGCACTCGGACTCACTACTGCTCATGCGCACACGGGCTCACTAATGCGCATGCGCACACGGGCGCACTACTGCGCTTGCGCACACGGGCTCACTACTGCGCATGCGCACACGGGCTCACTGCTGTGCATGCGCACTCGGGCTCACTACTGCTCATGCGCACTCGGACTCACTACTGCTCATGGACACACGGGCGCACTACTGCGCATGCGCACACCGACTCAGACCTGCACATGCGCACTCGAGCTCACTTCTGCGGATGCGCACTCAGGCTCACTACTGCGCATGGGCACACGGGCTCACTACTGCGCATGCGCACTCGGGGTCTCTACTGCTCATACGCACTCCGACTCACTACTGCTCATGTGAACTCGGGCTCACTACTGCGGATGCTCGGTCGGGCTCACTACTGCGCATGCACACACGGGCTCACTACTGCGCATGCGCACTCCGGGTCGCTACTGCTCATGCGCAATCGGGCTCACTACTCCGCATGCGCACTCGGACTCACTACTGCTCATGCGCACACGGATTCACTGCTGCGGATGCGCACTCGAGCTCACTTCTGCGCATGCGCACACGGGCGCACTACTGCGCATGCGCACACGGTCTCACTACTGCGCATGCGCACTCCGGCTCACTACTGTTCATGCGCACTCGGGCTCACTACTGCGGATGCGCGCTCGGGCTCGCTACTGCGGATGCGCAATCGGGCTCACTACTGCGCATGCGCATCGGGCTCACTACTGCGCATGCGCACACGGGCTCACTACTGCGGATGCGCACTCGGGCCCACTACTGCGCATGCGCGCTCGGGCTCGCTACTGCGCATGCGCACTCGGGGTGACTACTGCTCATGCGCATTCGGACTCACTGCTGCGGATGCGCAATCGGGCTCACTACTGCGCATGCGCAATCGGTCTCACTACTGCGGATGCGCAATCGGGAACACTACTGCTCATGCGCACTCGGACTCACTACTGCTCATACGCACTCCGGCTCACTACTGCTCATGCGAACTCGGACTTACTACTGCGGATGCGCACACCGGGTCACTACTGCTCATGCGCGCTCGGGCTCGCTACTGCGCATGCGTACTCGGGGTCACCAGTGCAGATGCGCAATCGGACTCACTACTGCCCATGCGCACTCGGGGTCACTACTGCGCATGCGCAATCGGGCTCACTACTGCGCATGCGCACTCGGGGTCACTACTGCGCATGCGCACTCGGGCACACTACTGCGGATGCGCATTCGGGGTCACTACTATTCATACGCACTCCGACTCAGTACTGCTCATGCGAACTCGGACTCACTACTGCGAATGCGCAATCGGGCTCACTACTGGGCATGCGCAATCGGTCTCACTACTGCGGATGCGCAATTGGGCTCACTACTGCGCATGCGCACTCGGGGTCACTACTGCTCATACGCACTCCGACTCACTACTGCTCATGTGAACTCGGGCTCACTACTGCGGATGCTCGGTCGGGCTCACTACTGCACATGCACACACGGGCTCACTACTGCGCATGCGCACTCCGGGTCACTACTGCTGATGCGCAATCGGGTTCACTACTCCGCATGCGCACTCGGACTCACTACTGCTCATGCGCACACGGGCTCACTAATGCGCATGCGCACACGGGCGCACTACTGCGCTTGCGCACACGGGCTCACTACTGCGCATGCGCACACGGGCTCACTCCTGTGCATGCGCACTCGGGCTCACTACTGCTCATGCGCACTCGGACTCACTACTGCTCATGGACACACGGGCGCACTACTGCGCATGCGCACACCGGCTCAGACCTGCACATGCGCACTCGAGCTCACTTCTGCGGATGCGCACTCAGGCTCACTACTGCGCATGGGCACACGGGCTCACTACTGCGCATGCGCACTCGGGGTCTCTACTGCTCATACGCACTCCGACTCACTACTGCTCATGTGAACTCGGGCTCACTACTGCGGATGCTCGGTCGGGCTCAGTACTGCGCATGCACACACGGGCTCACTACTGCGCATGCGCACTCCGGGTCGCTACTGCTCATGCGCAATCGGGCTCACTACTCCGCATGCGCACTCGGACTCACTACTGCTCATGCGCACACGGACTCACTGCTGCGGATGCGCACTCGAGCTCACTTCTGCGCATGCGCACACGGGCGCACTACTGCGCATGCGCACACGGTCTCACTACTGCGCATGCGCACTCCGGCTCACTACTGTTCATGCGCACTCGGGCTCACTACTGCGGATGCGCGCTCGGGCTCGCTACTGCGGATGGGCAATCGGGCTCACTACTGCGCATGCGCATCGGGCTCACTACTGCGCATGCGCACACGGGCTCACTACTGCGGATGCGCACTCGGGCTCACTACTGTGCATGCGCACTCGGGGTCACTACTGCTCATGCGCACTCGGACTCACTACTGCTCATACGCACTCCGGCTCGCTACTGCGGATGCGCAATCGGGCTCACTACTGCGCATGCGCACTCCAGCTGAGACCGGCACATGCGCACTCGGGGTCACTACTATGCATGCGCACTCCGGCTCACTACTGCGCATGCGCACACGGGCTCACTACTGTGCATGCGCACTCCGGGTCACTACTGCTTATGCGCATTCGGGCTCACTACTGCGCATGCGCACTCGGGGTCACTACTATTCATACGCACTCCGACTCAGTACTGCTCATGCGAACTCGGACTCACTACGGCGGATGCGCAATCGGGCTCACTACTGCGCATGCGCAATCGGTCTCACTACTGCGGATGCGCTATTGGGCTCACTACTGCGCATGCGCACTCGGGGTCACTACTGCGCATGCGCACACGGGCACACTACTGCGGATGCGCACTCCGGGTCACTACTGCGCATGCGCACTCGGGCTCACTACCGCTCATACGCACCCCGGCTCACCACTGCGCATGCGCACTCGGGTGACTACTGCTCATGCGCATTCGGACTCACTGCTGCGGATGCGCAATCGGGCTCACTAATGCGCATGCGCGCTCGCGTTCACTACTGCGCATGCGCACTCGGGCTCACTACTGCGGATGCGCGCTCAAGCTCACTACTGCGCATGCGCACACGGGCTCACTACTGCGGATGCGCACTCCTGGTCACTACTGCTCATGCGCAATCGGACTCACTACTGCTCATGCGCACACGGACTCACTGCTGCGGATGCGCGCTAGGGCTCACTACTGCGGATGCGCAATCGGGCTCACTACTGCGCGTGCGCACTCGGGCCCACTACTGCGCATGCGCGCTCGGGCTCGCTACTGCGCATGCGCACTCGGGGTGACTACTGCTCATGCGCATTCGGACTCACTGCTGCGGATGCGCAATCGGGCTCACTACTGCGCATGCGCAATCGGTCTCACTACTGCGGATGCGCACTCCGGCTCACTACTGCTCATGCGAACTCGGACTTACTACTGCGGATGCGCACTCCGGGTCACTACTGCTCATGCGCGCTCGGGCTCGCTACTGCGCATGCGTACTCGGGGTCACCAGTGCAGATGCGCAATCGGACTCACTACTGCCCATGCGCACTCGGGGTCACTACTGCGCATGCGCAATCGGGCTCACTACTGCGCATGCGCACTCGGGGTCACTACTGCGCATGCGCACTCGGGCACCCTACTGCGGATGCGCACTCAGGCTCACTACTGCGCATGGGCACGCGGGCTCACTACTGCGCATGCGCACTTCGACTCACTACTGCTCATGTGAACTCGGGCTCACTACTGCGGATGCTCGGTCGGGCTCACTACTGCGCATGCGCACTCCGGCTCACTACTGCTCATGCGCAATCGGGCTCACTACTGTGCATGCGCACTCGGGGCCACTACTGCTCATACGCACTCCGACTCACTACTGCTCATGCGAACTCGGACTCACTACTGCGGATGCGCAATCGGGCTCACTACTGCGCATGCGCACTCAGGGTCACCACTGCGGATGCGCATTCTGGTTCAATACTATGCATGTACACATGGGCTCACTACTGTGCATGCGCACTCGGGGTCACTAGTGCTCATGCGCACTCGGACTCACTACTGCTCATGGGCACACGGGCTCACTACTGCGCATGCGCACACGGGCTCACTACTCTGCATGCGCCCTCGGGGTCACTACTGCTCATGCGCACTCCGACTCACTACTGCGCATGCGCACACGGCCTCACTACTGCTCATGAGCAGTCGGACTCACTACTGCTCATGCGCACACGGACTCACTACTGCGGATTTTCGCTCGGGCTCACTACTGCGGATGCGCCATCGGGCTCACTACTGCGCATGCGCAATCGTATTCACTACTGCTCATGCGCGATCGGGCTCACTACTGCGCATGCGCACTCGGGCTCATAACTGCGGTTGCGCGCTCGGGCTCACTACTGCGCATGCGCACTCGGGGTCACTACTGCTCATGCGCACTCCGACTCACTACTGCGCATGAGCACTCCGGCTCAGACATGCCCATGCTCACTCGGGCTCACTACGGCGCATGCGCACGGGCTCATTACTGCTCAATGCGCACTCGGACTCACTACCGCTCATGGGCACACGGGCTCACTACTGTGCATGCCTACTCAGGGTCACTACTGCTCTTACGCACTCCAACTCACTACTGCTCATGCGAACTCGGACTCACTACTGCGGATGCGTAATCGGGCTCACTACTGGGCCTGCGCAATCGGTCTCACTACTGCGGATGCGCAATCGAGCCAATACTGCGCCTGCGCAATCGGTCTCACTACTGCGGATGCGCAATCGGCCTCACTACTGCGCATGCGCACTCGGGGTCACTGCTGCGCATGCGCACTCGGGCTCACTACTGTGCATGGGCACACGGGCTCACTACTGCGCATGCGCACTCGGGGTTGCTACTGCGCATGCGCACTCGGGGTCACTACTGCTCATGCGCACTCCGACTCACTACTGCTCATGCGAAATCGGACTCACTACTGCTCATGCGCACTCGGACTCACTACTGCTCATGCGCACACGGGCTCACCACTATGCATGCACACTCGGGGTCACTACTGCGCATGCGCAATCGGGCTCACTACCGCGCATGCGCAATCGTACTCACTACTGCACATACGCACTCAGGCTCACTTCTGCGCATGCGCTCTCGGGGTCACTACTGCTCATGCGCACTCGGGGTCACTACAGCTCATACGCACTCCGACTCACTACTGCTCATGCGAACTCAGACTCACTACCGCGGATGCGCAATCGGGCTCACTACTGCGCATGCGCACTCCGGCTCAGAACTGCCCATGCGCACTCGGGCTCACTACTGCGCATGCGCTCACGGGCTCACTACTGCTCATGAGCAATCGGACTCACTACTGCTCATGCGCACACGGGCTCACCACTATGCATGCACACTCGGGCTCACTACTACGGATGCGCAATCGGGCTCACTACTGCGCATGCGCCATCGTATTCACTACTGCTCATACGCACTCCAACTCACTACGCCTCATGCGAACTCGGACTCACTACTGCGGATGCGCAATCGGGGTCACTAGTGCTCATGCGCACTTCGAGTCACTACTGCGCATGCGCACACCTTCTCAGACCTGCACATGCGCACTCAGGCTCACTTCTGCGCATGCGCTCTCGGGGTCACTACTGCGCATGCGCACTCGGGTACACTACTGCGGATGCGCAATCGGGCTCACTACTGCGCATGCGCACACGGGCCCATTACTGTGGTATGCGCACTCGGGGTCACTACTATTCATACGCACTCCGACTCAGTACTGCTCATGCGAACTCGGACTCACTACTGCGGATGCGCAATCGGTCTCACTACTGCGGATGCGCAATTGGGCTCACTACTGCGCATGCGCACTCGGGGTCACTACTGCGCATGCGCACACGGGCACACTACTGCGGATGCGCACTCCGGGTCACTACTGCGCATGCGCACTCGGGCTCACTACCGCTCATACGCACTCCGTCTCACTACTGCGCATGCGCACTCGGGGTGACTACTGCTCATGCGCATTCGGACTCACTGCTGCGGATGCGCAATCGGGCTCACTAATTCGCATGCGCGCTCGCGTTCACTACTGCGCATGCGCACTCGGGCTCACTACTGCGGATGCGCGCTCAAGCTCACTTCTGCGCATGCGCACACGGGCTCACTACTGCGGATGCGCACTCCTGGTCACTACTGCTCATGCACAATCGGACTCACTACTGCTCATGCGCACACGGACTCACTGCTGCGGATGCGCGCTCGGGCTCACTACTGCGGATGCGCAATCGGGCTGACTACTGCGCATGCGCACTCGGGCTCACAACTGCGCATGCGCGCTCGGGCTCGCTACTGCGCATGCGCACTCGGGGTCACTGCTGCGCATGCGCACTCGGGCTCACTACTGTGCATGGGCACACGGGCTCACTACTGCGCATGCGCACTCGGGGTTGCTACTGCGCATGCGCACTCGGGGTCACTACTGCTCATGCGCACTCGGACTCACTACTGCTCATGGGCACACGGGTTCACTACTGCGCATGCGCAATCATATTCACTACTGCTCATGCGCACTCGGGCTCACTACTGCGCATGCGCACTTGGGGTCACTACTGCTCATGAGCACTCCGACTCACTACTGCTCATGCGAAATCGGACTCACTACTGCTCATGTGCACTCGGACTCACTACAGCGCATGCGCACTCGGGGTCACTACTGCTCATGCGCACTCGGACTCACTACTGCTCATGCGCACTCGGACTCACTACTGCTCATGGGCACACGGGCTCACTACTGCGGATGCGCACTCGGGTCACTACTGCTCATGTGCACTCGGACTCACTACTGCTCATGCGCACACGGGCTCACCACTATGCATGCACACTCGGGGTCACTACTGCGCATGCGCAATCGTATTCACTACTGCACATGCGCACTCAGGCTCACTTCTGCGCATGCGCTCTCGGGGTCACTACTGCGCATGCGCAATCGGGCTCACTACTGCGCATGCGCACTCCGGGTCACTACTGTTCATGCGCACTCGGGCTCACTTCTGCGGATGCGCGCTCGGGCTCGCTACTGCGGATGCGCAATCGGGCTCACTACTGCGCATGCGCACACCGGCTCAAACCTGCACATGCGCACTCGAGCTCACTTCTGCGCATGCGCACACTGGTGCACTACTGCGCATGCGCGCACGGGCTCACTACTGTGCATGCGCACTCGGGGTCACTACTGCTCATGCGCACTCGGACTCACTACTGCTCATGGGCACACGGGCCCACTACTGCGCATGCGCACACGGGCGCACTACTGCGCTTGCGCACACGGGCTCACTACTGCGCATGCGCACTCGGACTCACTACTGCTCATGGGCACACGGGCCCACTACTGCGCATGCGCACACGGGCGCACTACTGCGCTTGCGCACACGGGCTCACTACTGCGCATGCGCACACGGACTCACTACAGCGGATGCGCAATCGGTCTCACTACTGCGCATGCGAGTTCGGGGTCACCAGTGCGGATGCGCAATCGGGCTCACTACTGCGCATGCACGCTCCGACTCAGACCTGCACATGCGCTCTCGAGCTCACTGTTGCGCGTGCGCACACGGGCTCACTACTGCGCATGCGCGCTCGCGGTCATTACTGCGCATGCGCACTCGGGGTCACCACTGCAGATACGCATTCTGTTTCAATACTATGCATGTACACATGGGCTCACTACTGTGCATGCGCACTCGGGGTCACTAGTGCTCATGCGCACTCGGACTCACTACTGCTCATGGGCACACGGGCTCACTACTGCGCATGCGCAATCGTATTCACTACTGCTCATGCGCACTCGGGCTCACTACTGCGCATGCGCACTCGGGGTCACTACTGCTCATGCGCACTCCGACTCACTACTGCTCATGCGAAATCGGACTCACTACTGCTCATGTGCACTCGGACTCACTACAGCGCATGCGCACTCGGGGTCACTACTGCTCATGCGCACTCGTACTCACTACTGCACATGCGCACTCAGGCTCACTTCTGCGCATGCGCACTCGGGGTTGCTACTGCGCATGCGCACTCGGGGTCACTACTGCTCATGCGCACTCGGATTCACTACTGCTCATGGGCACACGGGCTCACTACTGCGCATGCGCAATCGTATTCACTACTGCTCATGCGCACAAGTTCTCACTACTGTGCATGCGCGCTCGGGCTCTGTACTGCGCATGCGCACACGGGCTCAAGACTGCGCATGCGCACTTGGGGTCACTACTGCTCATGCGCACAAGTTCTCACTACTGTGCACGCGCACTCGGGCTCTCTACTGCGCATGCGCACACGGGCTCACTACTGCGCATGCGCACACGGGCTCACCACTATGCATGCACACTCGGGGTCACTACTGCGCATGCGCAATCGGGCTCACTACTGCGCATGCGCAATCGTACTCACTACTGCACATGCGCACTCAGGCTCACTTCTGCGCATGCGCACTCGGGGTTGCTACTGCGCATGCGCACTCGGGGTCACTACTGCTCATGCGCACTCGGATTCACTACTGCTCATGGGCACACGGGCTCACTACTGCGCATGCGCAATCGTATTCACTACTGCTCATGCGCACAAGTTCTCACTACTGTGCATGCGCGCTCGGGCTCTGTACTGCGCATGCGCACACGGGCTCAAGACTGCGCATGCGCACTTGGGGTCACTACTGCTCATGCGCACAAGTTCTCACTACTGTGCACGCGCACTCGGGCTCTCTACTGCGCATGCGCACACGGGCTCACTACTGCGCATGCGCACACGGGCTCACCACTATGCATGCACACTCGGGGTCACTACTGCGCATGCGCAATCGGGCTCACTACTGCGCATGCGCAATCGTACTCACTACTGCACATGCGCACTCAGGCTCACTTCTGCGCATGCGCACTCGGGGTTGCTACTGCGCATGCGCACTCGGGGTCACTACTGCTCATGCGCACTCGGATTCACTACTGCTCATGGGCACACGGGCTCACTACTGCGCATGCGCAATCGTATTCACTACTGCTCATGCGCACAAGTTCTCACTACTGTGCATGCGCGCTCGGGCTCTGTACTGCGCATGCGCACACGGGCTCAAGACTGCGCATGCGCACTTGGGGTCACTACTGCTCATGCGCACAAGTTCTCACTACTGTGCACGCGCACTCGGGCTCTCTACTGCGCATGCGCACACGGGCTCACTACTGCGCATGCGCACTCGGGGTCACTACTGCTCATACGCACAAGTTCTCACTACTTTGCATGCGCACTCGGGCTCTCTACTGCACATGCGCACACGGGCTCACTACTGCGCATGCGCACTCGGTGTCACTACTGCTCATGCGCACTCCAACTCACTACTGCTCATGAGAACTCGGACTCACTACTGCGGATGCGCAATCGGGGTCACTACTGCTCATGCACAATCGGTCTCACTTCTGCGGATGCGCAATCGGCCGCACTACTGCACATGCGCACTCGGGGTCACTACTCCGCATGCGCACTCGGGCTCACTACTGCGGATGCGCGCTCGGGCTCACTACTGCGCATGCGCACACGGGCTCACTACTGCGCATGCGCACTCGGGATTGCTACTGCGCATGCGCACTCGGGGTCACCACTGCAGATGCGCACTCGGAGTCACTACTGCGCATGCGAGCTCGGGGTCACCAGTGCGGATGCGCAATCGGGTTCACTACTGCGCATGGGTCACGGGCTCACTACAGCGCATGCGCACTCGGGCTGACTACCGCTCATGCGCACACGGCGCACTACTGCGCATGCGCACACGGGCTCACTACTGCGCATGCGCAATCGTATTCACTACTGCTCATGCGCACTCGGGCTCACTACTGCGCATGCGCACTCGGGGTCACTACTGCTCATGCGCACTCCGACTCACTACTGCTCATGCGAAATCGGACTCACTACTGCTCATGTGCACT
The DNA here is from genome assembly GCA_963576845.1 of Megachile leachella. Lineage (NCBI taxonomy): Eukaryota > Metazoa > Arthropoda > Insecta > Hymenoptera > Megachilidae > Megachile > Megachile leachella. The sequence continues at coordinate 1,109,726 of CAUYWW010000054.1, forward strand.
CGGACTCACTACAGCGCATGCGCACTCGGGGTCACTACTGCTCATGCGCACTCGTACTCACTACTGCACATGCGCACTCAGGCTCACTTCTGCGCATGCGCACTCGGGGTTGCTACTGCGCATGCGCACTCGGGGTCACTACTGCTCATGCGCACTCGGATTCACTACTGCTCATGGGCACACGGGCTCACTACTGCGCATGCGCAATCGTATTCACTACTGCTCATGCGCACAAGTTCTCACTACTGTGCATGCGCGCTCGGGCTCTGTACTGCGCATGCGCACACGGGCTCAAGACTGCGCATGCGCACTTGGGGTCACTACTGCTCATGCGCACAAGTTCTCACTACTGTGCACGCGCACTCGGGCTCTCTACTGCGCATGCGCACACGGGCTCACTACTGCGCATGCGCACACGGGCTCACCACTATGCATGCACACTCGGGGTCACTACTGCGCATGCGCAATCGGGCTCACTACTGCGCATGCGCAATCGTACTCACTACTGCACATGCGCACTCAGGCTCACTTCTGCGCATGCGCACTCGGGGTTGCTACTGCGCATGCGCACTCGGGGTCACTACTGCTCATGCGCACTCGGATTCACTACTGCTCATGGGCACACGGGCTCACTACTGCGCATGCGCAATCGTATTCACTACTGCTCATGCGCACAAGTTCTCACTACTGTGCATGCGCGCTCGGGCTCTGTACTGCGCATGCGCACACGGGCTCAAGACTGCGCATGCGCACTTGGGGTCACTACTGCTCATGCGCACAAGTTCTCACTACTGTGCACGCGCACTCGGGCTCTCTACTGCGCATGCGCACACGGGCTCACTACTGCGCATGCGCACACGGGCTCACCACTATGCATGCACACTCGGGGTCACTACTGCGCATGCGCAATCGGGCTCACTACTGCGCATGCGCAATCGTACTCACTACTGCACATGCGCACTCAGGCTCACTTCTGCGCATGCGCACTCGGGGTTGCTACTGCGCATGCGCACTCGGGGTCACTACTGCTCATGCGCACTCGGATTCACTACTGCTCATGGGCACACGGGCTCACTACTGCGCATGCGCAATCGTATTCACTACTGCTCATGCGCACAAGTTCTCACTACTGTGCATGCGCGCTCGGGCTCTGTACTGCGCATGCGCACACGGGCTCAAGACTGCGCATGCGCACTTGGGGTCACTACTGCTCATGCGCACAAGTTCTCACTACTGTGCACGCGCACTCGGGCTCTCCACTGCGCATGCGCACACGGGCTCACTACTGCGCATGCGCACTCGGGGTCACTACTGCTCATACGCACAAGTTCTCACTACTTTGCATGCGCACTCGGGCTCTCTACTGCACATGCGCACACGGGCTCACTACTGCGCATGCGCACTCGGTGTCACTACTGCTCATGCGCACTCCAACTCACTACTGCTCATGAGAACTCGGACTCACTACTGCGGATGCGCAATCGGGGTCACTACTGCTCATGCACAATCGGTCTCACTTCTGCGGATGCGCAATCGGCCGCACTACTGCACATGCGCACTCGGGGTCACTACTCCGCATGCGCACTCGGGCTCACTACTGCGGATGCGCGCTCGGGCTCACTACTGCGCATGCGCACACGGGCTCACTACTGCGCATGCGCACTCGGGATTGCTACTGCGCATGCGCACTCGGGGTCACCACTGCAGATGCGCACTCGGAGTCACTACTGCGCATGCGAGCTCGGGGTCACCAGTGCGGATGCGCAATCGGGTTCACTACTGCGCATGGGTCACGGGCTCACTACAGCGCATGCGCACTCGGGCTGACTACCGCTCATGCGCACACGGCGCACTACTGCGCATGCGCACACGGGCTGACTACTGCGCATGCGCACACGGGCTCACTGCTGTGCATGCGCACTCGGGGTCACTACTGCTCATACGCACTCCGACTCACTACTGCTCATGCGAACTGGGACTCACTACTGCGGATGCGCACGCGGGCTCACTACTGTGCATGCCTACTTGGGGTCACTACTGCTCATACGCACTCGGACTCACCACTGCTCATGGGCACACGGGCTCACTACTGCGCATGCGCACACGGGGTCACTACTGCGCATGCGCAATCGGGCTCACTACTGCGCATGCGCAATCGTATTCACTACTGCACATGCGCACTCAGGCTCACTACTGCGGATGCGCACTCGGGTCACTACTGCTCATGCGCACTCGGACTCACTACTGCTCATGCGCACGCGGGCTCACCACTATGCATGCACACTCGGGGTCACTACTGCGCATGCGCAATCGGGCTCACTACTGCGCATGCGCAATCGTATTCACTACTGCTCATGCGCACTCGGACTCACTACTGCGGACGCGCAATCGGGCTCACTAGTGCGCATGCCCTCACGGGGTCACTACTGCTCATACGCACTCCAACTCACTACTCCTCATGCGAACTCGGACTCACTACTGCGGATGCGCAATCGGGGTCACTAGTGCTCATGCGCACTTCGAGTCACTACTGCGAATGCGCACACCTTCTCAGACCTGCACATGCGCACTCAGGCTCACTTCTGCGCATGCGCTCTCGGGGTCACTACTGCTCATGCGCACTCGGGGTTACTACTGCTCATACGCACTCCGACTCACTACTGCTCATGCGAACTCAGACTCACTACCGCGGATGCGCAATCGGGCTCACTACTGCGCATGCGCTCTCCGGCTCAGACCTGCACGTGCGCACTAGGGCCCACTACTGCGCATGCGCGCTCCGGCACAGACCTGCACATGCGCTCTCGAGCTCTCTGCTGCGCATGCGCACACGGGCTCACTACTGCTCATGCGCACTCGGACTCACTACTGCTCATGCGCACTCGGACTCACTACTGCTCATGGGCACACGGGCTCACTACAGCGCATGCGCACACGGGCTCACTACTTCGCATGCGCTCTCGGGCTCGCTACTGCGGATGCGCAATCGGGCTCACTACTGCGCATGCGCACACCGGCTCAAACCTGCACATGCGCACTCGAGCTCACATCTGCGCATGCGCACACTGGTGCACTACTGCGCATGCGCGCACGGGCTCACTACTGTGCATGCGCACTCGGGGTCACTACTGCTCATGCGCACTCGGACTCACTACTGCTCATGGGCACACGGGCCCACTACTGCGCATGCGCACACGGGCGCACTACTGCGCTTGCGCACACGGGCTCACTACTGCGCATGCGCACTCGGACTCACTACTGCTCATGGGCACACGGGCCCACTACTGCGCATGCGCACACGGGCGCACTACTGCGCTTGCGCACACGGGCTCACTACTGCGCATGCGCACACGGACTCACTACAGCGGATGCGCAATCGGTCTCACTACTGCGCATGCGAGTTCGGAGTCACCAGTGCGGATGCGCAATCGGGCTCACTACTGCGCATGCGCGCTCCGGCTCAGACCTGCACATGCGCTCTCGAGCTCACTGTTGCGCGTGCGCACACGGGCTCACTACTGCGCATGCGCGCTCGCGGTCATTACTGCGCATGCGCACTCGGGGTCACCACTGCAGATACGCATTCTGTTTCAATACTATGCATGTACACATGGGCTCACTACTGTGCATGCGCACTCGGGGTCACTAGTGCTCATGCGCACTCGGACTCACTACTGCTCATGGGCACACGGGCTCACTACTGCGCATGCGCAATCGTATTCACTACTGCTCATGCGCACTCGGGCTCACTACTGCGCATGCGCACTCGGGGTCACTACTGCTCATGCGCACTCCGACTCACTACTGCTCATGCGAAATCGGACTCACTACTGCTCATGTGCACTCGGACTCACTACAGCGCATGCGCACTCGGGGTCACTACTGCTCATGCGCACTCGTACTCACTACTGCACATGCGCACTCAGGCTCACTTCTGCGCATGCGCACTCGGGGTTGCTACTGCGCATGCGCACTCGGGGTCACTACTGCTCATGCGCACTCGGATTCACTACTGCTCATGGGCACACGGGCTCACTACTGCGCATGCGCAATCGTATTCACTACTGCTCATGCGCACAAGTTCTCACTACTGTGCATGCGCGCTCGGGCTCTGTACTGCGCATGCGCACACGGGCTCAAGACTGCGCATGCGCACTTGGGGTCACTACTGCTCATGCGCACAAGTTCTCACTACTGTGCACGCGCACTCGGGCTCTCTACTGCGCATGCGCACACGGGCTCACTACTGCGCATGCGCACTCGGGGTCACTACTGCTCATACGCACAAGTTCTCACTACTTTGCATGCGCACTCGGGCTCTCTACTGCACATGCGCACACGGGCTCACTAGTGCGCATGCGCACTCGGTGTCACTACTGCTCATGCGCACTCCAACTCACTACTGCTCATGAGAACTCGGACTCACTACTGCGGATGCGCAATCGGGGTCACTACTGCTCATGCACAATCGGTCTCACTTCTGCGGATGCGCAATCGGCCGCACTACTGCACATGCGCACTCGGGGTCACTACTCCGCATGCGCACTCGGGCTCACTACTGCGGATGCGCGCTCGGGCTCACTACTGCGCATGCGCACACGGGCTCACTACTGCGCATGCGCACACGGGCTCACTGCTGTGCATGCGCACTCGGGGTCACTACTGCTCATACGCACTCCGACTCACTACTGCTCATGCGAACTGGGACTCACTACTGCGGATGCGCACGCGGGCTCACTACTGTGCATGCCTACTTGGGGTCACTACTGCTCATACGCACTCGGACTCACCACTGCTCATGGGCACACGGGCTCACTACTGCGCATGCGCACACGGGGTCACTACTGCGCATGCGCAATCGGGCTCACTACTGCGCATGCGCAATCGTATTCACTACTGCACATGCGCACTCAGGCTCACTACTGCGGATGCGCACTCGGGTCACTACTGCTCATGCGCACTCGGACTCACTACTGCTCATGCGCACACGGGCTCACCACTATGCATGCACACTCGGGGTCACTACTGCGCATGCGCAATCGGGCTCACTACTGCGCATGCGCAATCGTATTCACTACTGCTCATGCGCACTCGGACTCACTACTGCGGACGCGCAATCGGGCTCACTAGTGCGCATGCCCTCACGGGGTCACTACTGCTCATACGCACTCCAACTCACTACTCCTCATGCGAACTCGGACTCACTACTGCGGATGCGCAATCGGGGTTACTACTGCTCATACGCACTCCGACTCACTACTGCTCATGCGAACTCAGACTCACTACCGCGGATGCGCAATCGGGCTCACTACTGCGCATGCGCTCTCCGGCTCAGACCTGCACGTGCGCACTAGGGCCCACTACTGCGCATGCGCGCTCCGGCACAGACCTGCACATGCGCTCTCGAGCTCTCTGCTGCGCATGCGCACACGGGCTCACTACTGCTCATGCGCACTCGGACTCACTACTGCTCATGCGCACTCGGACTCACTACTGCTCATGGGCACACGGGCTCACTACAGCGCATGCGCACACGGGCTCACTACTTCGCATGCGCTCTCGGGGTCACTACTGCGCATGCGCACACGGGCTCACTACTGCGCATGCGCACTCGGGCTCACTACTGCGGATGCGCGCTCGGGCTCACTACTGCGCATGCGCACACGGGCTCACTACTGCGCATGCGCACTCGGACTCACTACTGCGCATGCGCACTCGGGGTCACCACTGCAGAAACGCACTCGGGGTCACCACTGTAGATACGCATTCGGGTTCAGTACTATACATGTACACATGGGCTCACTACTGTGCATGCGCACTCGGGGTCACTACTGCTCATGCGCACTCCGACTCACTACTGCGCATGAGCACTCCGGCTCAGACATGCCCATGCGCACTCGGGCTCACTACGGCGCATGCGCACACGGGCTCATTACTGTTCATGAGCAGTCGGACTCACTACTGCTCATGCGCACACGGATTCACTACTGCGGATGCGCGCTCGGGCTCACTACTGCGGATGCGCAATCGGGCTCACTACTGCGCATGCGCAATCGTATTCACGACTGCGCATGCGCACTCGGCCTCACTACTGCTCATGCGCACTCGGACTCACTACTGCTCATGGGCACACGGGCTCACTGCTGCGCATGCGCACACGGGCTCACTACTTCGCATGCGCAATCGGGGTCACTACTGCTCATGCGCACAAGTTCTCACTACTGTGGATGCGCGCTCGGGCTCTCTACTGCGCATGCGCACACGGGCTCAAGACTGCGCATGCGCACTTGGGGTCACTACTGCTCATGCGCACAAGTTCTCACTACTGTGCACGCGCACTCGGGCTCTCTACTGCGCATGCGCACACGGGCTCACTAATCCGCATGCGCACTCGGGCTCACTACTGCGGATGCGCGCTCGGGCTGACTACTGCGCATGCGCACACCGGCTCACTACTGCGCATGCGCACTCGGGGTTGCTACTGCGCATGCGCACTCGGGGTCACTACTGCAGATGCGCACTCGGTGTCACTACTGCGCATGCGAGCTCGGGGTCACCAGTGCGGATGCGCAATCGGGTTCACTACTGCGCATGGGTCACGGGCTCACTACAGCGCATGCTCACTCGGGCTGACTACCGCTCATGCGCACACGGCGCACTACTGCGCATGCGGACACGGGCTCACTACTGTGCATGCGCACACGGGCTTACTACAGTCCATACGCACTCGGTGTCACTACTGCTCATACGCACTCCGACTCACTACTGCTCATGCGAACTCGGACTCACTACTGTGGATGCGCAATCGGGCACACTACTGCGCATGCGCACTCAGGCTCACTACTGCGGATGTTCGGTCGGGCTCACTACTGCGCATGCACACACGGGCTCACTACTGCGCATGCGCACTCCGGGTCACTACTGCTCATGCGCAGTCGGGCTCACTACTGCGCATGCGCACTCGGACTCACTACTGCTCATGCGCACACGGACTCACTACTGCGGATGCGCGCTCGGGCTCGCTACTGCAGATGCGCAATCGGGCTCACTACTGCGCATGCGCACTGGGGCTCACTACTGCGCATGCGCACACCGGCTCAGACCTGCACATGCGCACTCGAGATCACTTCTGCGCATGCGCGCCCGGGGTCGCTACTGCGCATGCGCACTCAGGCTCACATCTGCGGATGCGCAGTCGGGCTCACAACTGTGCATGCGCACACGGTCTCACTACTGCGCATGCGCAATCGGTCTCACTACTGCGGATGCGCAATCGGGTTCACTACTGCGCATGCGCACTCGGGATCACTCCTGCGCGTGCGCACCCGGGCTCACTACAGCGGATGCGCGCTCAGGCTCACTACTGCGCATCTGCACACGGGCTCACTACTGCGCATGCGCACTCGGACTCACCACTGCTCATGCGCACTCGGGCTCACTACTGCGCATGCGCGCTCGAGGTCGCTACTGCGCATGCGCACACCGGCTCAGACCTGCACATGCGCACCCGAGCTCACTTCTGCGCATGCGCACACTGGTGCACTATTACGCATGCGCGCACGGGCTCACTACTGTGCATGCGCACTCGGGGTCACTACTGCTCATGCGCACTCGGGCTCACTACTGCGGATGCGCGCTCAGGCTCACTACTGCGCATCCGCACTCGGGCTCACTACTGCGCATGCGCACTCGGACTCACTACTGCTCATGCGCACTCGGGCTCACTACTGCGCATGTGCGCTCGGGGTCGCTACTGCGCATGCGCACTCGGAGTCACTATTGCGGATGCGCAATCGGGCTCACTATTCCGCATGCGCAATCGGGCTCACTACTACGCATGCGCACTCGGGGTCACCACTGCGCATGCGCACTCGGGCTCACTATTGCGGATGCGCGCTGAAGCTCACTAATGCGCATGCGCACACGGGGTCACTACTGCGCATGCGCACTCGGGCACCCTACTGCGGATGCGCACTCAGGCTCACTACTGCGCATGGGCACGCGGGCTCACTACTGCGCATGCGCACTCCGAATCACTACTGCTCATGTGAACTCGGGCTCACTACTGCGGATGCTCGGTCGGGCTCACTACTGCGCATGCGCACTCCGGGTCACTACTGCTCATGCGCACTCGGGCTCACTACTGCGCATGTGCGCTCGGGGTCGCTACTGCGCATGCGCACTCGGAGTCACTATTGCGGATGCGCAATCGGGCTCACTATTCCGCATGCGCAATCGGGCTCACTACTACGCATGCGCACTCGGGGTCACCACTGCGCATGCGCACTCGGGCTCACTATTGCGGATGCGCGCTGAAGCTCACTACTGCTCATGCGCACTCGGGCTCACTACTGCGCATGTGCGCTCGGGGTCGCTACTGCGCATGCGCACTCGGAGTCACTACTGCGGATGCGCAATCGGGCTCACTACTGCGCATGCGCTCTCCGGCTCAGACCTGCACGTGCGCACTAGGGCCCACTACTGCGCATGCGCGCTCCGGCTCAGACCTGCACATGCGCAGTCGGGCTTACTACAGCGGATGCGCAATCGGTCTCACTACTGCGCATGCGCACTCGGAGTCACTACTGCGCATGCGCACTCAAGCTCACTACTGCGCATGCGCACTCAAGCTCACTACTGCGCCCGCTCGCTCGGGGTCACTACTGCGCATGCGAGCTCGGGGTCACCAGTGCGGATGCGCAATCGGGCTCACTACTGCGCATGCGCGCTCCGGCTCAGACCTGCACATGCGCTCTCGAGCTCACTGTTGCGCGTGCGCACACGGGCTCACTACTGCGCATGCGCGCTCGCGGTCATTACTGCGCATGCGCACTCGGTGTCACCACTGCAGATACTCATTCGGGTTCTGTACTATGCATGTACACATGGGCTCACTACTGTGCATGCGCACTCGGGGTCACTACTGCTCATGCGCACTCGGACTCACTACTGCTCATACGCACTCCGGCTCGCTACTGCGGATGCGCAATCGGGCTCACTACTGCGCATGCGCACTCCAGCTGAGACCGGCACATGCGCACTCGGGGTCACTACTATTCATACGCACTCCGACTCAGTACTGCTCATGCGAACTCGGACTCACTACGGCGGATGCGCAATCGGGCTCACTACTGCGCATGCGCAATCGGTCTCACTACTGCGGATGCGCTATTGGGCTCACTACTGCGCATGCGCACTCGGGGTCACTACTGCTCATGCGCACACGGGCACACTACTGCGGATGCGCACTCCGGGTCACTACTGCGCATGCGCACTCGGGCTCACTACCGCTCATACGCACTCCGGCTCACCACTGCGCATGCGCACTCGGGGTGACTACTGCTCATGCGCACTCGGACTCACTACTGCTCATGCGCACACGGGCTCACTAATGCGCATGCGCACACTGGCGCACTACTGCGCTTGCGCACACGGGCTCACTACTGCGCATGCGCACACGGGCTCACTGCTGTGCATGCGCACTCGGGCTCACTACTGCTCATGCGCACTCGGACTCACTACTGCTCATGGACACACGGGCGCACTACTGCGCATGCGCACACCGACTCAGACCTGCACATGCGCACTCGAGCTCACTTCTGCGGATGCGCACTCAGGCTCACTACTGCGCATGGGCACACGGGCTCACTACTGCGCATGCGCACTCGGGGTCTCTACTGCTCATACGCACTCCGACTCACTACTGCTCATGTGAACTCGGGCTCACTACTGCGGATGCTCGGTCGGGCTCACTACTGCGCATGCACACACGGGCTCACTACTGCGCATGCGCACTCCGGGTCGCTACTGCTCATGCGCAATCGGGCTCACTACTCCGCATGCGCACTCGGACTCACTACTGCTCATGCGCACACGGATTCACTGCTGCGGATGCGCACTCGAGCTCACTTCCGCGCATGCGCACACGGGCGCACTACTGCGCATGCGCACACGGTCTCACTACTGCGCATGCGCACTCCGGCTCACTACTGTTCATGCGCACTCGGGCTCACTACTGCGGATGCGCGCTCGGGCTCGCTACTGCGGATGCGCAATCGGGCTCACTACTGCGCATGCGCATCGGGCTCACTACTGCGCATGCGCACACGGGCTCACTACTGCGGATGCGCACTCGGGCCCACTACTGCGCATGCGCGCTCGGGCTCGCTACTGCGCATGCGCACTCGGGGTGACTACTGCTCATGCGCATTCGGACTCACTGCTGCGGATGCGCAATCGGGCTCACTACTGCGCATGCGCAATCGGTCTCACTACTGCGGATGCGCAATCGGGAACACTACTGCTCATGCGCACTCGGACTCACTACTGCTCATACGCACTCCGGCTCACTACTGCTCATGCGAACTCGGACTTACTACTGCGGATGCGCACACCGGGTCACTACTGCTCATGCGCGCTCGGGCTCGCTACTGCGCATGCGTACTCGGGGTCACCAGTGCAGATGCGCAATCGGACTCACTACTGCCCATGCGCACTCGGGGTCACTACTGCGCATGCGCAATCGGGCTCACTACTGCGCATGCGCACTCGGGGTCACTACTGCGCATGCGCACTCGGGCACACTACTGCGGATGCGCATTCGGGGTCACTACTATTCATACGCACTCCGACTCAGTACTGCTCATGCGAACTCGGACTCACTACTGCGAATGCGCAATCGGGCTCACTACTGGGCATGCGCAATCGGCCTCACTACTGCGGATGCGCAATTGGGCTCACTACTGCGCATGCGCACTCGGGGTCACTACTGCTCATACGCACTCCGACTCACTACTGCTCATGTGAACTCGGGCTCACTACTGCGGATGCTCGGTCGGGCTCACTACTGCACATGCACACACGGGCTCACTACTGCGCATGCGCACTCCGGGTCACTACTGCTGATGCGCAATCGGGTTCACTACTCCGCATGCGCACTCGGACTCACTACTGCTCCTGCGCACACGGGCTCACTAATGCGCATGCGCACACGGGCGCACTACTGCGCTTGCGCACACGGGCTCACTACTGCGCATGCGCACACGGGCTCACTCCTGTGCATGCGCACTCGGGCTCACTACTGCTCATGCGCACTCGGACTCACTACTGCTCATGGACACACGGGCGCACTACTGCGCATGCGCACACCGGCTCAGACCTGCACATGCGCACTCGAGCTCACTTCTGCGGATGCGCACTCAGGCTCACTACTGCGCATGGGCACACGGGCTCACTACTGCGCATGCGCACTCGGGGTCTCTACTGCTCATACGCACTCCGACTCACTACTGCTCATGTGAACTCGGGCTCACTACTGCGGATGCTCGGTCGGGCTCAGTACTGCGCATGCACACACGGGCTCACTACTGCGCATGCGCACTCCGGGTCGCTACTGCTCATGCGCAATCGGGCTCACTACTCCGCATGCGCACTCGGACTCACTACTGCTCATGCGCACACGGACTCACTGCTGCGGATGCGCACTCGAGCTCACTTCTGCGCATGCGCACACGGGCGCACTACTGCGCATGCGCACACGGTCTCACTACTGCGCATGCGCACTCCGGCTCACTACTGTTCATGCGCACTCGGGCTCACTACTGCGGATGCGCGCTCGGGCTCGCTACTGCGGATGCGCAATCGGGCTCACTACTGCTCATACGCACTCCGGCTCGCTACTGCGGATGCGCAATCGGGCTCACTACTGCGCATGCGCACTCCAGCTGAGACCGGCACATGCGCACTCGGGGTCACTACTATGCATGCGCACTCCGGCTCACTACTGCGCATGCGCACACGGGCTCACTACTGTGCATGCGCACTCCGGGTCACTACTGCTTATGCGCATTCGGGCTCACTACTGCGCATGCGCACTCGGGGTCACTACTATTCATACGCACTCCGACTCAGTACTGCTCATGCGAACTCGGACTCACTACGGCGGATGCGCAATCGGGCTCACTACTGCGCATGCGCAATCGGTCTCACTACTGCGGATGCGCTATTGGGCTCACTACTGCGCATGCGCACTCGGGGTCACTACTGCGCATGCGCACACGGGCACACTACTGCGGATGCGCACTCCGGGTCACTACTGCGCATGCGCACTCGGGCTCACTACCGCTCATACGCACCCCGGCTCACCACTGCGCATGCGCACTCGGGTGACTACTGCTCATGCGCATTCGGACTCACTGCTGCGGATGCGCATTCGGGCTCACTAATGCGCATGCGCGCTCGCGTTCACTACTGCGCATGCGCACTCGGGCTCACTACTGCGGATGCGCGCTCAAGCTCACTACTGCGCATGCGCACACGGGCTCACTACTGCGGATGCGCACTCCTGGTCACTACTGCTCATGCGCAATCGGACTCACTACTGCTCATGCGCACACGGACTCACTGCTGCGGATGCGCGCTAGGGCTCACTACTGCGGATGCGCAATCGGGCTCACTACTGCGCGTGCGCACTCGGGCCCACTACTGCGCATGCGCGCTCGGGCTCGCTACTGCGCATGCGCACTCGGGGTGACTACTGCTCATGCGCATTCGGACTCACTGCTGCGGATGCGCAATCGGGCTCACTACTGCGCATGCGCAATCGGTCTCACTACTGCGGATGCGCACTCCGGCTCACTACTGCTCATGCGAACTCGGACTTACTACTGCGGATGCGCACTCCGTGTCACTACTGCTCATGCGCGCTCGGGCTCGCTACTGCGCATGCGTACTCGGGGTCACCAGTGCAGATGCGCAATCGGACTCACTACTGCCCATGCGCACTCGGGGTCACTACTGCGCATGCGCAATCGGGCTCACTACTGCGCATGCGCACTCGGGGTCACTACTGCGCATGCGCACTCGGGCACCCTACTGCGGATGCGCACTCAGGCTCACTACTGCGCATGGGCACGCGGGCTCACTACTGCGCATGCGCACTTCGACTCACTACTGCTCATGTGAACTCGGGCTCACTACTGCGGATGCTCGGTCGGGCTCACTACTGCGCATGCGCACTCCGGGTCACTACTGCTCATGCGCAATCGGGCTCACTACTGTGCATGCGCACTCGGGGCCACTACTGCTCATACGCACTCCGACTCACTACTGCTCATGCGAACTCGGACTCACTACTGCGGATGCGCAATCGGGCTCACTACTGCGCATGCGCACACGGGCTCACTACTGCGCATGCGCACGCGGGCTCACTACTGCGCATGCGCACTCAGGGTCACCACTGCGGATGCGCATTCTGGTTCAATACTATGCATGTACACATGGGCTCACTACTGTGCATGCGCACTCGGGGTCACTAGTGCTCATGCGCACTCGGACTCACTACTGCTCATGGGCACACGGGCTCACTACTGCGCATGCGCACACGGGCTCACTACTCTGCATGCGCCCTCGGGGTCACTACTGCTCATGCGCACTCCGACTCACTACTGCGCATGCGCACACGGCCTCACTACTGCTCATGAGCAGTCGGACTCACTACTGCTCATGCGCACACGGACTCACTACTGCGGATTTTCGCTCGGGCTCACTACTGCGGATGCGCCATCGGGCTCACTACTGCGCATGCGCAATCGTATTCACTACTGCTCATGCGCGATCGGGCTCACTACTGCGCATGCGCACTCGGGCTCATAACTGCGGTTGCGCGCTCGGGCTCACTACTGCGCATGCGCACTCGGGGTCACTACTGCTCATGCGCACTCCGACTCACTACTGCGCATGAGCACTCCGGCTCAGACATGCCCATGCTCACTCGGGCTCACTACGGCGCATGCGCACGGGCTCATTACTGCTCAATGCGCACTCGGACTCACTACCGCTCATGGGCACACGGGCTCACTACTGTGCATGCCTACTCAGGGTCACTACTGCTCTTACGCACTCCAACTCACTACTGCTCATGCGAACTCGGACTCACTACTGCGGATGCGTAATCGGGCTCACTACTGGGCCTGCGCAATCGGTCTCACTACTGCGGATGCGCAATCGAGCCAATACTGCGCCTGCGCAATCGGTCTCACTACTGCGGATGCGCAATCGGCCTCACTACTGCGCATGCGCACTCGGGGTCACTGCTGCGCATGCGCACTCGGGCTCACTACTGTGCATGGGCACACGGGCTCACTACTGCGCATGCGCACTCGGGGTTGCTACTGCGCATGCGCACTCGGGGTCACTACTGCTCATGCGCACTCCGACTCACTACTGCTCATGCGAAATCGGACTCACTACTGCTCATGCGCACTCGGACTCACTACTGCTCATGCGCACACGGGCTCACCACTATGCATGCACACTCGGGGTCACTACTGCGCATGCGCAATCGGGCTCACTACCGCGCATGCGCAATCGTACTCACTACTGCACATACGCACTCAGGCTCACTTCTGCGCATGCGCTCTCGGGGTCACTACTGCTCATGCGCACTCGGGGTCACTACAGCTCATACGCACTCCGACTCACTACTGCTCATGCGAACTCAGACTCACTACCGCGGATGCGCAATCGGGCTCACTACTGCGCATGCGCACTCCGGCTCAGAACTGCCCATGCGCACTCGGGCTCACTACTGCGCATGCGCTCACGGGCTCACTACTGCTCATGAGCAATCGGACTCACTACTGCTCATGCGCACACGGGCTCACCACTATGCATGCACACTCGGGCTCACTACTACGGATGCGCAATCGGGCTCACTACTGCGCATGCGCCATCGTATTCACTACTGCTCATACGCACTCCAACTCACTACGCCTCATGCGAACTCGGACTCACTACTGCGGATGCGCAATCGGGGTCACTAGTGCTCATGCGCACTTCGAGTCACTACTGCGCATGCGCACACCTTCTCAGACCTGCACATGCGCACTCAGGCTCACTTCTGCGCATGCGCTCTCGGGGTCACTACTGCGCATGCGCACTCGGGTACACTACTGCGGATGCGCAATCGGGCTCACTACTGCGCATGCGCACACGGGCCCATTACTGTGGTATGCGCACTCGGGGTCACTACTATTCATACGCACTCCGACTCAGTACTGCTCATGCGAACTCGGACTCACTACTGCGGATGCGCAATCGGTCTCACTACTGCGGATGCGCAATTGGGCTCACTACTGCGCATGCGCACTCGGGGTCACTACTGCGCATGCGCACACGGGCACACTACTGCGGATGCGCACTCCGGGTCACTACTGGGCATGCGCACTCGGGCTCACTACCGCTCATACGCACTCCGTCTCACTACTGCGCATGCGCACTCGGGGTGACTACTGCTCATGCGCATTCGGACTCACTGCTGCGGATGCGCAATCGGGCTCACTAATTCGCATGCGCGCTCGCGTTCACTACTGCGCATGCGCACTCGGGCTCACTACTGCGGATGCGCGCTCAAGCTCACTACTGCGCATGCGCACACGGGCTCACTACTGCGGATGCGCACTCCTGGTCACTACTGCTCATGCACAATCGGACTCACTACTGCTCATGCGCACACGGACTCACTGCTGCGGATGCGCGCTCGGGCTCACTAATTCGCATGCGCGCTCGCGTTCACTACTGCGGATGCGCAATCGGGCTCACTACTGCGCATGCGCGCTCGGGCTCGCTACTGCGCATGCGCACCTTGGGTCACCACTGCAGATGCGCAATCGGACTCACTACTGCGCATGTGCGCTCGGGGTCGCTACTGCGCATGCGCACTCGGAGTCACTATTGCGGATGCGCGCTGAAGCTCACTAATGCGCATGCGCACACGGGGTCACTACTGCACATGCGCACTCGGGCACCCCACTGCGGATGCGCACTCAGGCTCACTACTGCGCATGGGCACGCGGGCTCACTACTGCGCATGCGCACTCCGACTCACTACTGCTCATGTGAACTCGGGCTCACTACTGCGGATGCTCGGTCGGGCTCACTACTGCGCATGCGCACTCCGGGTCACTACTGCTCATGCGCAATCGGGCTCACTACTGTGCATGCGCACTCGGGGCCACTACTGCTCATACGCACTCCGACTCACTACTGCTCATGCGAACTCGGACTCACTACTGCGGATGCGCAATCGGGCTCACTACTGCGCATGCGCACACGGGCTCACTACTGCGCATGCGCACGCGGGCTCACTACTGCGCATGCGCACTAAGGGTCACCACTGCGGATGCGCAATCGGGCTCACTACTGCGCATGCGTGCTCCGGCTCAGACCTGCACATGCGCAGTCGGGCTTACTACAGCGGATGCGCAATCGGTCTCACTACTGCGCATGCGCACTCGGAGTCACTACTGCGCATGCGCACTCAAGCTCACTACTGCGCATGCGAACTCAAGCTCACTACTGCGCACGCTCGCTCGGGGTCACTACTGCGCATGCGAGCACGGGGTCACCAGTGCGGATGCGCAATCGGGCTCACTACTGCGCATGCGCGCTCCGGCTCAGACCTGCACATGCGCTCTCGAGCTCACTGTTGCGCGTGCGCACACGGGCCCACTACTGCGCATGCGCGCTCGCGGTCATTACTGCGCATGCGCACTCGGTGTCACCACTGCAGATACTCATTCGGGTTCAGTACTATGCATGTACACATGGGCTCACTACTGTGCATACGCACTCGGGGTCACTAGTGCTCATGCGCACTCGGACTCACTACTGCTCATGGGCACACGGGCTCACTACTGCGCATGCGCACTCGGGATCTCTACTGCGCGTGCGCACTCGGGCTCACTACTGCGGATGCGAGCTCAGGCTCACTACTGCGCATCTGCACACGGGTTCACTACTGCGGATGCGCACTCGAGCTCACTTCTGCGCATGCGCACACGGGCGCACTACTGCTCATGTGCACACGGGCTCACTACTGCGGATGCGCGCTCGGGCTCACATCTGCGGATGAGCAAGCGGGCTCACTACTACGCTTCAGCACTCCGCATCACTACTGCGCAAGCGCACTTGGCCTGCCCACTGCGCATGCGCACTCAGAGTCACTACTGCGGTTGCGCAATCGGGCTCACTTCTGCGCCTGCGCACTCGGGTTCACTACTGCGCATGGGCACTGCGGCTCACTATTGCGCACGCGCACTCCGCCTCACGACTGCGCTTGCGCACTGGGAATCACTTCTGCGCCTGCGCACTCGGGTTCACAAATGCGCAGTCATACCACGGCTCACTTTTGCACATGCGCACTTTGTCTCACTACTGCGCATGCGCACTCAGACTCACTACTGCAGATGGGCAATCGGGCTCACTACTGCGGCTGCGCAATCGGGTTCACTACTGCGCATGCGCACTCGGCCTCACTATTGCGCATGCGCACTCGGACTCACTACTGCGCATGCGCACTCGGCCTCACGACTGCGCATGCGCACTCGGCCTCACGACTGCGCATGCGCACTCGGCTTCACAATTGCGTATGCACACTCAGACTCACTACTGCGGATGCGCACTCGGCCTCACAACTGCGTATGCGCACTCAGACTCACTACTGCGGATGCGCAATCGGGATCACTACCGCTCATACGCACTCCGGCTCACTACTGCTCATGCGAACTCGGACTCACTACTGCGGATGCGCAATCGGGCTCACTACTGCGCATGCGCGCTCGGGCTCGCTACTGCGCATGCGCACCTTGGGTCACCACTGCAGATGCGCAATCGGACTCACTACTGCGCATGTGCGCTCGGGGTCGCTACTGCGCATGCGCACTCGGAGTCACTATTGCGGATGCGCGCTGAAGCTCACTAATGCGCATGCGCACACGGGGTCACTACTGCGCATGCGCACTCGGGCACCCTACTGCGGATGCGCACTCAGGCTCACTACTGCGCATGGGCACGCGGGCTCACTACTGCGCATGCGCACTCCGACTCACTACTGCTCATGTGAACTCGGGCTCACTACTGCGGATGCTCGGTCGGGCTCACTACTGCGCATGCGCACTCCGGGTCACTACTGCTCATGCGCAATCGGGCTCACTACTGTGCATGCGCACTCGGGGCCACTACTGCTCATACGCACTCCGACTCACTACTGCTCATGCGAACTCGGACTCACCACTGCGGATGCGCAATCGGGCTCACTACTGCGCATGCGCACACGGGCTCACTACTGCGCATGCGCACGCGGGCTCACTACTGCGCATGCGCACTCAGGGTCACCACTGCGGATGCGCAATCGGGCTCACTACTGCGCATGCGTGCTCCGGCTCAGACCTGCACATGCGCAGTCGGGCTTACTACAGCGGATGCGCAATCGGTCTCACTACTGCGCATGCGCACTCGGAGTCACTACTGCGCATGCGCACTCAAGCTCACTACTGCGCATGCGCACTCAAGCTGAGACCGGCACATGCACACACGGACTCACTACTGCGCATGCGCACACGGGCTCACTACTGCGCATGCGCACACGGGCCCATTACTGTGCATGCGCACTCGGGGTCACTACTGCTCATGCGCACTCGGACTCACTACGGCTCATGGGCACTCTGACTCATTACTGCGGATGCGCGCTCGCGGTCACAACTGCGCATGCGCACTCGGGGTCACTACTGCGCATGCGCACTCGGGTACACTACTGCGGATGCGCAATCGGGCTCACTACTGCGCATGCGCACACGGGCCCATTACTGTGGTATGCGCACTCGGGGTCACTACTATTCATACGCACTCCGACTCAGTACTGCTCATGCGAACTCGGACTCACTACTGCAGATGCGCAATCGGTCTCACAACTGCAGATGCGCAATTGGGCTCACTACTGCGCATGCGCACTCGGGGTCACTACTGCGCATGCGCACACGGGCACACTACTGCGGATGCGCACTCCGGGTCACTACTGCGCATGCGCACTCGGGCTCACTACCGCTCATACGCACTCCGGCTCACTACTGCGCATGCGCACTCGGGGTGACTACTGCTCATGCGCATTCGGACTCACTGCTGCGGATGCGCAATCGGGCTCACTAATTCGCATGCGCGCTCGCGTTCACTACTGCGCATGCGCACTCGGGCTCACTACTGCGGATGCGCGCTCAAGCTCACTACTGCGCATGCGCACACGGGCTCACTACTGCGGATGCGCACTCCTGGTCACTACTGCTCATGCACAATCGGACTCACTACTGCTCATGCGCACACGGACTCACTGCTGCGGATGCGCGCTCGGGCTCACTACTGCGGATGCGCAATCGGGCTGACTACTGCGCATGCGCACTCGGGCTCACTACTGCGCATGCGCGCTCGGGCTCGCTACTGCGCATGCGCACTCGGGGTGACTACTGCTCATGCGCATTTGGACTCACTGCTGCGGATGCGCAATCGGGCTCACTACTGCGCCTGCGCAATCGGTCTCACTACTGCGGATGCGCAATCGGGCACTCTACTGCTCATGCGCACTCGGAGTCACTACTGCTTATACGCACTCCGGCTCACTACTGCTCATGCGCACTCGGGGTCACTACTGCGGATGCGCACTCGGGGTCACTACTGCGGATGCGCACTCGGGCTCACATCTGCGGATGAGCAAGCGGGCTCACTACTACGCTTCAGCACTCCGCATCACTACTGCGCAAGCGCACTTGGCCTGCCCACTGCGCATGCGCACTCAGAGTCACTACTGCGGTTGCGCAATCGGGCTCACTTCTGCGCCTGCGCACTCGGGTTCACTACTGCGCATGGGCACTGCGGCTCACTATTGCGCACGCGCACTCCGCCTCACGACTGCGCTTGCGCACTGGGAATCACTTCTGCGCCTGCGCACTCGGGTTCACAAATGCGCAGTCATACCACGGCTCACTTTTGCACATGCGCACTTTGTCTCACTACTGCGCATGCGCACTCAGACTCACTACTGCAGATGCGCAATCGGGCTCACTACTGCGGCTGCGCAATCGGGTTCACTACTGCGCATGCGCACTCGGCCTCACTATTGCGCATGCGCACTCGGACTCACTACTGCGCATGCGCACTCGGCCTCACGACTGCGCATGCGCACTCGGCCTCACAATTGCGTATGCACACTCAGACTCACTACTGCGGATGCGCACTCGGCCTCACAACTGCGTATGCGCACTCAGACTCACTACTGCGGATGCGCAATCGGGTTCACTACTGCGCATGCGCACACGGGCTCACTACCGCTCATACGCACTCCGGCTCACTACTGCTCATGCGAACTCGGACTCACTACTGCGGATGCGCAATCGGGCTCACTACTGCGCATGCGCGCTCGGGCTCGCTACTGCGCATGCGCACCTTGGGTCACCACTGCAGATGCGCAATCGGACTCACTACTGCGCATGTGCGCTCGGGGTCGCTACTGCGCATGCGCACTCGGAGTCACTATTGCGGATGCGCGCTGAAGCTCACTAATGCGCATGCGCACACGGGGTCACTACTGCGCATGCGCACTCGGGCACCCCACTGCGGATGCGCACTCAGGCTCACTACTGCGCATGGGCACGCGGGCTCACTACTGCGCATGCGCACTCCGACTCACTACTGCTCATGTGAACTCGGGCTCACTACTGCGGATGCTCGGTCGGGCTCACTACTGCGCATGCGCACTCCGGGTCACTACTGCTCATGCGCAATCGGGCTCACTACTGTGCATGCGCACTCGGGGCCACTACTGCTCATACGCACTCCGACTCACTACTGCTCATGCGAACTCGGACTCACTACTGCGGATGCGCAATCGGGCTCACTACTGCGCATGCGCACACGGGCTCACTACTGCGCATGCGCACGCGGGCTCACTACTGCGCATGCGCACTAAGGGTCACCACTGCGGATGCGCAATCGGGCTCACTACTGCGCATGCGTGCTCCGGCTCAGACCTGCACATGCGCAGTCGGGCTTACTACAGCGGATGCGCAATCGGTCTCACTACTGCGCATGCGCACTCGGAGTCACTACTGCGCATGCGCACTCAAGCTCACTACTGCGCATGCGAACTCAAGCTCACTACTGCGCACGCTCGCTCGGGGTCACTACTGCGCATGCGAGCACGGGGTCACCAGTGCGGATGCGCAATCGGGCTCACTACTGCGCATGCGCGCTCCGGCTCAGACCTGCACATGCGCTCTCGAGCTCACTGTTGCGCGTGCGCACACGGGCCCACTACTGCGCATGCGCGCTCGCGGTCATTACTGCGCATGCGCACTCGGTGTCACCACTGCAGATACTCATTCGGGTTCAGTACTATGCATGTACACATGGGCTCACTACTGTGCATGCGCACTCGGGGTCACTAGTGCTCATGCGCACTCGGGATCTCTACTGCGCGTGCGCACTCGGGCTCACTACTGCGGATGCGAGCTCAGGCTCACTACTGCGCATCTGCACACGGGCGCACTACTGCGCATGCGCACTCGGGCTCACTACTGCGCATGTGCGCTCGGGGTCGCTACTGCGCATGCGCACACCGGCTCAGACCTGCACATGCGCACTCGAGCTCACTTCTGCCCATGCGCACACTGGTGCACTATTACGCATGCGCGCACGGGCTCACTACTGTGCATGCGCACTCGGGGTCACTACTGCTCATGCGCACTCGGAGTCATTATTGCGGATGCGCAATCGGGCTCACTATTGCGCATGCACACACGGGCTCACTACTGCGCATGCGCACTCCGGGTCACTACTGCGCATGGGCACACGGGCTCACTACTGCGCATGCGCACTTGGGGTCACTACTGCTCATGCGCGCACGGACTCACTACTGCTCATGGGCACACGGGCTCATTACTGCGCATGCGCACACGGGCGCACTTCTGCGCTTGCGCACACGGGTTCACTACTGCGGATGCGCACTCGAGCTCACTTCTGCGCATGCGCACACGGGCGCACTACTGCGCATGCGCACACGGTCTCACTACTGCGGATGCGCGCTCGGGCTCGCTACTGCGGATGCGCAATCGGGCTCACTACTGCGCATGCGCACACTGGTGCACTACTGCGCATGCGCGCACGGGCTCACTACTGTGCATGCGCACTCGGGGTCACTACTGCTCATGCGCGCTCGGACTCACTACTGCTCATGGGCACACGGGCTCATTACTGCGCATGCGCACACGGGCGCACATCTGCGCTTGCGCACACGGGTTCACTACTGCGCATGCGCACACGGGCTCACTACTGTGCATGCTCATTCGGGGTCACTACTGCCCATACGCACTCCGACTCACTACTGCTCATGCGAACTCGGACTCACTACTGCGGATGCGCAATCGGGCTCACTACTGCGCATGCGCACGCGGGCTCACTACTGCGCATGCGCACTCGGGCTCACTACTGAACATGTGCGCAACTGCTCAGACCTGCACACGCGTACTCGAGCTCACTTCTGCGCATGCGCACACGGGCGCACTACTGCTCATGCGCACACGGGCTCACCACTATGCATGCACACTCGGGGTCACTACTGCGCATGAGCACTCGGGCTCACTACTGCGCATGCGCTCACGGGCTCACTACTGCTCATGAGCAATCGGACTCACTACTGCTCATGTGCACACGGACTCACTACTGCGGATGCGCGCTCGGGCTCACTACTACGGATGCGCAATCGGGCTCACTACTGCGCATGCGCAATCGTATTCACTACTGCTCATGCGCACTCGGACTCACTACTGCGGACGCGCAATCGGGCTCACTAGTGCGCATGCCCTCACGGGGTCACTACTGCTCATACGCACTCCAACTCACTACTCCTCATGCGAACTCGGACTCACTACTGCGGATGCGCAATCGGGGTCACTAGTGCTCATGCGCACTTCGAGTCACTACTGCGCATGCGCACACCTTCTCAGGCCTGCACATGCGCAGTCAGGCTCACTACTGCTCATGAGCAATCGGACTCACTACTGCTCATGTGCACACGGGCTCACTACTGCGGATGCGCGCTCGGGCTCGCTACTGCGGATGCGCAATCGGGCGCACTACTGCGCATGCGGACACGGGCTCACTACTGTGCATGCGCACACGGGCTTACTACAGTCCATACGCACTCGGTGTCACTACTGCTCATACGCACTCCGACTCACTACTGCTCATGCGAACTCGGACTCACTACTGCGGATGCGCAATCGGGCTCTCTACTGCGGATGCGCGCTCAGGCTCACTACTACGGATGCGCAATCAGGCTCACAACTGCGCAGGCGCACACGGGCTCACTACTGTGCATGCCCACTCGGGCTCACTACTGCGGATGCGCGCTCAGGCTCACTACTCCGGATGCGCAATCGGGCTCACAACTGCGCATGCGCACACTGGCTCACTACTGTGCATGCGCACCCGGGGTCACTACTGCTCATACGCACTCCGACTCACTACTGCTCATGCGAACTCGGACTCACTACTGTGGATGCGCAATCGGGCACACTACTGCGCATGCGCACTCGGGCTCACTACTGCGGATGTTCGGTCGGGCTCACTACTGCGCATGCACACACGGGCTCACTACTGCGCATGCGCACTCCGGGTCACTACTGCTCATGCGCAGTCGGGCTCACTACTGCGCATGCGCACTCGGACTCACTACTGCTCATGCGCACACGGACTCACTACTGCGGATGCGCGCTCGGCCTCGCTACTGCAGATGCGCAATCGGGCTCACTACTGCGCATGCGCACTGGGGCTCACTACTGCGCATGCGCACACCGGCTCAGACCTGCACATGCGCACTCGAGATCACTTCTGCGCATGCGCGCCCGGGGTCGCTACTGCGCATGCGCACTCAGGCTCACATCTGCGGATGCGCAGTCGGGCTCACAACTGTGCATGCGCACACGGTCTCACTACTGCGCATGCGCACTCGGTGTCACTACTGCTCATGCGCACTCCAACTCACTACTGCTCATGAGAACTCGGACTCACTACTGCGGATGCGCAATCGGGGTCACTACTGCTCATGCACAATCGGTCTCACTTCTGCGGATGCGCGCTCGGGCTCACTACTGCGCATGCGCACACGGGCTCACTACTGCGCATGCGCACTCGGGGTTGCTACTGCGCATGCGCACTCGGGGTCACCACTGCACATGCGCACTCGGAGTCACTACTGCGCATGCGAGCTCGGGGTCACCAGTGCGGATGCGCAATCGGGTTCACTACTGCGCATGGGTCACGGGCTCACTACAGCGCATGCGCACTCGGGCTGACTACCGCTCATGCGCACACGGCGCACTACTGCGCATGCGCACACGGGCTCACTACTGCGCATGCGCACACGGGCTCACTACTGTGCATGCGCACTCGGGGTCACTACTGCTCATACGCACTCCGACTCACTACTGCTCATGCGAACTGGGACTCACTACTGCGGATGCGCAATCGGGCTCACTACTGCGCATGCGCACGCGGACTCACTACTGTGCATGCCTACTCGGGGTCACTACTGCTCATACGCACTCGGACTCACTACTGCTCATGGGCACACGGGCTCACTACTGCGCATGCGCACACGGGCCCACTATTGCGCATGCGGACACGGGCTCACTACTGCGCATGCGCGCTCGCGGTCATTACAGCGCATGCGCACACGGAGTCACCACTGCAGATACGCATTCGTGTTCAGTACTATGCATGTACACATGGGCTCACTACTGTGCATGCGCACTCGGGGTCACTTGTGCTCATGCGCACTCGGACTCACTACTGCTCATGGGCACACGGGCTCACTACTGCGCATGCGCACACGGGCTCACTACTTTGCATGCGCCCTCGGGGTCACTACTGCTCATGCGCACAAGTTCTCACTACTGTGCATGCGCGCTCGGGCTCTCTACTGCGCATGCGCACACGGGCTCAAGACTGCGCATGCGCACTTGGGGTCACTACTGCTCATGCGCACAAGTTCTCACTACTGTGCACGCGCACTCGGGCTCTCTACTGCGCATGCGCACACGGGCTCACTACTGCGCATGCGCACTCGGGGTCACTACTGCTCATACGCACAAGTTCTCACTACTGTGCATGCGCACTCGGGCTCTCTACTGCACATGCCCACACGGGCTCACTACTGCGCATGCGCACACGGTGTCACTACTGCTCATGCGCACTCCAACTCACTACTGCTCATGAGAACTCGGACTCACTACTGCGGATGCGTAATCGGGGTCACTACTGCTCATGCACAATCGGTCTCACTTCTGCGGATGCGCAATCGGCCTCACTACTGCTCATACGTACTCCGACTCACTACTGCTCATGCGAACTCGGACTCACTACTGCGGATGCGCAATCGGGCGCACTACTGCGCATGCGCACACGCGCTCACTACTTTGCATGCGCCCTCGGGGTCACTACTGCTCATGCGCAGAAGTTCTCACTACTGTGCATGCGCGCTCGGGATCTCTACTGCGCATGCGCACACGGGCTCATGACTGCGCATGCGCACTCGGGGTCACTACTGCGCATGCGCACACCGGCTCAGACCTGCACATGCGCACTCGAGCTCACTTCTGCGCATGCGGACACTGGTGCACTACTGCGCATGCGCACACGGGCTCACTACTGTGCATGCGCACTCGGGGTCACTACTGCTCATACGCACTCCGACTCACTACTGCTCATGCGAACTCGAGCTCACTACTGCGGATGCGCAATCAGGCTCACTACTGGGCCTGCTCAATCGGTCTCACTACTGCGGATGCGCAATCGGCCTCACTACTGCTCATACGTACTCCGACTCACTACTGCTCATGAGAGCTCGGACTCACTACTGCGGATGCGCAATCGGGCCCACTACTGCGCCTGCGCAATCGGTCTCACTACTGCGGATGCGCAATCGGCCTCACTACTGCGCATGCGCACTTGGGGTCACTACTGCTCATGCGCACTCGGACTCACTACTGCTCATGGGCACACGGGCTCACTACTGCGCATGCGCACACGGGCGCACTACTGCGCATGCGCACACCGGCTCAGACCTGCACATGCGCACTCGGACTCACTACTGCGGATGCGCAATCAGGCTCACTACTGGGCCTGCGCAATCGGTCTCACTACTGCGGATGCGCAATCGGCCTCACTACTGCTCATACGCACTCCGACTCACTACTGCTCATGCGAGCTCGGACTCACTACTGCGGATGCGCAATCGGGCCCACTACTGCGCCTGCGCACACGGGCTCACTACTGCGGATGCGCACTCGAGCTCACTTCTGCGCATGCGCACACGGGCGCACTACTGCGCATGCGCACACGGTCTCGCTACTGCGCATGCGCACTCCGGGTCACTACTGTTCATGCGCACTCGGGCTCACTACTGCGCATGCGCACACAGGCGCACTACTGCGCATGCGCACACCGGCTCAGACCTGCACATGCCCACTCGAGCTCACTTCTGCGCATGCGCACACTGGCGCACTACTGCGCATGCACACGCAGGCTCACTACTGCGCATGCGCACTCCGGGTCACTAGTGCTCATGCGCAATCGGGCTCACTACTCCGCATGCGCACTCGGACTCACTACTGCTCATGCGCACACGGACTCACTACTGCGGATGCGCACTCGAGCTCACTTCTGCGCATGCGCACACGGGCGCACTACTGCGCATGCGCACACGGTCTCACTACTGCGCATGCGCACTCGGGCTCACTACTGCGCATGCGCACACCGGCTCAGACCTGCACATGCGCACTCGAGCTCACTTCTGCGCATGCGCACACAGGTGCACTACTGCGCATGCGCGCACGGGCTCACTACTGTGCATGCGCACTCGGACTCACTACTGCTCATGCGCACTCGGACTCACTACTGCACATGGGTACACGGGCCCACTACTGCGCATGCGCACACGGGCGCACTACTGCGCTTGCGCACACGGGCTCACTACTGCGCATGCGCACACGGGCTCACTACTGCGCATGCGCACCCGGGCGCACTACTGCGCTTGCGCACACGGGCTCACTACTGCGCATGCGCACACGGGCTCACTACTGTGCATGCGCACTCGGACTCTATACTGCTCATGCGCACTCGGACTCACTACTGCGCATGCGCACACGGGCTCACTACTGCGCATGCGCACTCGGGCTCACAACTGCGGATGCGCGCTCGGGCTCACTACTGCGGATGCGCGCTCGGGCCCACTACTGCGCCTGCGCAATCGGTCTCACTACTGCGGATGCGCAATCGGCCTCACTACTGCTCATACGCACTCCGACTCACTACTGCTCATGCGAACTCGGACTCACTACTGCGGATGCGCACACGGGCTCACCACTATGCATGCACATTCGGGGTCACTACTGCGCATGCGCAATCGGGCTCACTACTGCGCATGCGCAATCGTATTCACTACTGCTCATGCGCACTCGGACTCACTACTGCGGACGCGCAATCGGGCTCACTAGTGCGCATGCCCTCACGGGGTCACTACTGCTCATACGCAATCGGGCTCACTACTGCGCATGCGCAATCGTATTCACTACTGCACATGCGCACTCGGGGTCACTCCTGCTCATACGCACTCCGACTCACTACTGCTCATGCGAACTCGGACTCACTACTGCGGATGCGCACACGGGCTCACCACTATGCATGCACATTCGGGGTCACTACTGCGCATGCGCAATCGGGCTCACTACTGCGCATGCGCAATCGTATTCACTACTGCTCATGCGCACTCGGACTCACTACTGCGGACGCGCAATCGGGCTCACTAGTGCGCATGCCCTCACGGGGTCACTACTGCTCATACGCAATCGGGCTCACTACTGCGCATGCGCAATCGTATTCACTACTGCACATGCGCACTCGGGGTCACTCCTGCTCATACGCACTCCGACTCACTACTGCTCATGCGAACTCAGACTCACTACCGCGGATGCGCAATCGGGCTCACCACTGCGCATGCGCACTCCGGCTCAGACCTGCCCATGCGCACTCGGGCTCACTACTTCGCATGCGCACTCGGGGTCACTACTGCGCATGCGCACACGGGCTCACTACTGCGCTTGCGAACTCGGGCTCACTACTGCGGATGCGTGCTCGGGCTCACTACTGCGCATGCGCACACGGGCTCACTACTGCGCCTGCGCACTCGGGGTCACCACTGCAGATACGCATTCGGGTTCAGTACTATGCATGTACACATGGGCTCACTACTGTGCATGCGCACTCGGGGTCACTATTGCTCATGCGCACTCCGACTCACTACTGCGCATGAGCACTCCGGCTCAGACATGCCCATGCGCACTCGGGCTCACTACGGGGCATGCGCACACGGGCTCATTACTGCTCATGAGCAGTCGGACTCACTACTGCTCATGGGCACACGGGCTCACTACTGCGCATGCGCACACGGGCTCACTACTTCGCATGCGCACTCGGGGTCACTACTGCTCATGCGCACAAGTTCTCACTACTGTGCATGCGCGCTCGGGCTCTCTACTGCGCATGCGTACACGCGCTCAAGACGGCGCATGCGCAATTGGGGTCACTACTGCTCATGCGCACAAGTTCTCACTACTGTGCACGCGCACTCGGGCTCTCTACTGCGCATGCGCACACGGTCTCACTACTGCGCATGCGCACTCGGGGTTACTACTGCTCATACGCACAAGTTCTCACTACTGTGCATGCGCACTCGGGCTCTCTACTGCACATGCCCACACGGGCTCACTACTGCGCATGCGCACTCGGTGTCACTACTGCTCATGCGCACTCCAACTCGCTACTGCTCATGAGAACTCGGACTCACTACTGCGGATGCGCAATCGGGGTCACTACTGCTCATACGCACTCCGACTCACTACTGCTCATGTGAACTCGAGCTCACTACTGCGGATGCTCGGTCGGGCTCACTACTGCGCATGTGCACTCCGGGTCACTACTGCTCATGCGCACTCGGACTCACTACTGCTCATGGGCACACGGGCCCACTACTGCGCATGCGCACACGGCCGCACTACTGCGCTTGCGCACACGGGCTCACTACTGCGCATGCGCACACGGACTCACTACTGCTCATGCGAACTCGGACTCACTACTGCGGATGCGCAATCGGGCCCACTACTGCGCCTGCGCAATCGGTCTCACTACTGCGGATGCGCAATCGGCCTCACTACTGCTCATACGCACTCCGACTCACTACTGCTCATGCGAGCTCGGACTCACTACTGCGGATGCGCAATCGGTCTCACTACTGCGGATGCGCAATCGGCCTCACTACTGCCCATGCGCACTCGGGGTCACTGCTGCGCATGCGCACTCGGGCTCACTACTGTGCATGGCACACGGGCTCACTACTGCGCATGCGCACTCGGGGTCACTACTGCTCATGCGCACTCGGACTCACTACTGCTCATGCGTACTCGGACTCACTACTGCTCATGGGCACACGGGCTCACTACTGCGGATGCGCACTCGGGTCACTACTGCTCATGCGCACTCGGACTCACTACTGCTCATGCGCACACGGGCTCACCACTATGCATGCACATTCGGGGTCACTACTGCTCATGCGCACTCGGACTCACTACTGCGCATGCGCAATCGTATTCACTACTGCACATGCGCACTCGGGGTCACTCCTGCTCATACGCACTCCGACTCACTACTGCTCATGCGAACTCAGACTCACTACCGCGGATGCGCAATCGGGCTCACTATTGCGCATGCGCACTCCGGCTCAGACCTGCCCATGCGCACTCGGGCTCACTAGTGCGCATGCGCAATCGGGCTCACTACTGCGCATGCGCAATCGTATTCACTACTGCTCATGCGCACTCGGACTCACTACTGCGGACGCGCAATCGGGCTCACTAGTGCGCATGCCCTCACGGGGTCACTACTGCTCATACGCACTCCAACTCACTACTCCTCATGCGAACTCGGACTCACTACCGCGGATGCGCAATCGGGCTCACTACTGCGCATGCGCTCTCCGGCTCAGACCTGCACGTGCGCACTAGGGCCCACTACTGCGCATGCGCGCTCCGGCACAGACCTGCACATGCGCTCTCGAGCTCTCTGCTGCGCATGCGCACACGGGCTCACTACTGCGGATGCGCACTCGGGATCACTACTGCTCATGCGCACTCGGACTCACTACTGCTAATGTGCACACGGACTCACTACTGCGGATGCGCGCTCGGGCTCACTACTGCGGATGCGCAATCGGGCTCACTACTGCGCATGCGCACTCGGTCTCACTACTGCTCATGCGCACTCGGACTCACTACTGCTCATGCGCACTCGGACTCACTACTGCTCATGGGCACACGGGCTCACTACAGCGCATGCGCACACGGGCTCACTACTTCGCATGCGCACTCGGGGTCACTACTGCGCATGCGCACACGGGCTCACTACTGCGCATGCGAACTCGGGCTCACTACTGCGGATGCGTGCTCGGGCTCACTACTGCGCATGCGCACACGGGCTCACTACTGCGCATGCGCACATGGGGTCACCACTGCAGAAACGCACTCGGGGTCACCACTGCAGATACGCATTCGGGTTCAGTACTATGCATGTACACATGGGCTCACTACTGTGCATGCGCACTCGGGGTCACTATTGCTCATGCGCACAAGTTCTCACTACTGTGCATGCGCGCTCGGGCTCTCTACTGCGCATGCGTACACGGGCTCAAGACGGCGCATGCGCAAGTGGGGTCACTACTGCTCATGCGCACAAGTTCTCACTACTGTGCACGCGCACTCGGGCTCTCTACTGCGCATGCGCACACGGGCTCACTACTGCGCATGCGCACTCGGGGTCACTACTGCTCATACGCACAAGTTCTCACTCCTGTGCATGCGCACTCGGGCGCTCTACTGCACATGCCCACACGGGCTCACTACTGCGCATGCGCACTCGGTGTCACTACTGCTCATGCGCACTCCAACTCACTACTGCTCATGAGAACTCGGACTCACTACTGCGGATGCGCAATCGGGGTCACTACTGCTCATACGCACTCCGACTCACTACTGCTCATGTGAACTCGAGCTCACTACTGCGGATGCTCGGTCGGGCTCACTACTGCGCATGCACACACAGGCTCACTACTGCGCATGCGCACTCCGGGTCACTACTGCTCATGCGCACTCGGACTCACTACTGCTCATGGGCACACGGGCCCACTACTGCGCATGCGCACACGGCCGCACTACTGCGCTTGCGCACACGGGCTCACTACTGCGCATGCGCACACGGACTCACTACTGCTCATGCGAACTCGGACTCACTACTGCGGATGCGCAATCGGGCCCACTACTGCGCCTGCGCAATCGGTCTCACTACTGCGGATGCGCAATCGGCCTCACTACTGCTCATACGCACTCCGACTCACTACTGCTCATGCGAGCTCGGACTCACTACTGCGGATGCGCAATCGGTCTCACTACTGCGGATGCGCAATCGGCCTCACTACTGCCCATGCGCACTCGGGGTCACTGCTGCGCATGCGCACTCGGGCTCACTACTGTGCATGGCACACGGGCTCACTACTGCGCATGCGCACTCGGGGTCACTACTGCTCATGCGCACTCGGACTCACTACTGCTCATGCGTACTCGGACTCACTACTGCTCATGGGCACACGGGCTCACTACTGCGGATGCGCACTCGGGTCACTACTGCTCATGCGCACTCGGACTCACTACTGCTCATGCGCACACGGGCTCACCACTATGCATGCACATTCGGGGTCACTACTGCTCATGCGCACTCGGACTCACTACTGCGCATGCGCAATCGTATTCACTACTGCACATGCGCACTCGGGGTCACTCCTGCTCATACGCACTCCGACTCACTACTGCTCATGCGAACTCAGACTCACTACCGCGGATGCGCAATCGGGCTCACTATTGCGCATGCGCACTCCGGCTCAGACCTGCCCATGCGCACTCGGGCTCACTAGTGCGCATGCGCAATCGGGCTCACTACTGCGCATGCGCAATCGTATTCACTACTGCTCATGCGCACTCGGACTCACTACTGCGGACGCGCAATCGGGCTCACTAGTGCGCATGCCCTCACGGGGTCACTACTGCTCATACGCACTCCAACTCACTACTCCTCATGCGAACTCGGACTCACTACCGCGGATGCGCAATCGGGCTCACTACTGCGCATGCGCTCTCCGGCTCAGACCTGCACGTGCGCACTAGGGCCCACTACTGCGCATGCGCGCTCCGGCACAGACCTGCACATGCGCTCTCGAGCTCTCTGCTGCGCATGCGCACACGGGCTCACTACTGCGGATGCGCACTCGGGATCACTACTGCTCATGCGCACTCGGACTCACTACTGCTAATGTGCACACGGACTCACTACTGCGGATGCGCGCTCGGGCTCACTACTGCGGATGCGCAATCGGGCTCACTACTGCGCATGCGCACTCGGTCTCACTACTGCTCATGCGCACTCGGACTCACTACTGCTCATGCGCACTCGGACTCACTACTGCTCATGGGCACACGGGCTCACTACAGCGCATGCGCACACGGGCTCACTACTTCGCATGCGCACTCGGGGTCACTACTGCGCATGCGCACACGGGCTCACTACTGCGCATGCGAACTCGGGCTCACTACTGCGGATGCGTGCTCGGGCTCACTACTGCGCATGCGCACACGGGCTCACTACTGCGCATGCGCACATGGGGTCACCACTGCAGAAACGCACTCGGGGTCACCACTGCAGATACGCATTCGGGTTCAGTACTATGCATGTACACATGGGCTCACTACTGTGCATGCGCACTCGGGGTCACTATTGCTCATGCGCACAAGTTCTCACTACTGTGCATGCGCGCTCGGGCTCTCTACTGCGCATGCGTACACGGGCTCAAGACGGCGCATGCGCAAGTGGGGTCACTACTGCTCATGCGCACAAGTTCTCACTACTGTGCACGCGCACTCGGGCTCTCTACTGCGCATGCGCACACGGGCTCACTACTGCGCATGCGCACTCGGGGTCACTACTGCTCATACGCACAAGTTCTCACTACTGTGCATGCGCACTCGGGCGCTCTACTGCACATGCCCACACGGGCTCACTACTGCGCATGCGCACTCGGTGTCACTACTGCTCATGCGCACTCCAACTCACTACTGCTCATGAGAACTCGGACTCACTACTGCGGATGCGCAATCGGGGTCACTACTGCTCATACGCACTCCGACTCACTACTGCTCATGTGAACTCGAGCTCACTACTGCGGATGCTCGGTCGGGCTCACTACTGCGCATGCACACACAGGCTCACTACTGCGCATGCGCACTCCGGGTCACTACTGCTCATGCGCACTCGGACTCACTACTGCTCATGGGCACACGGGCCCACTACTGCGCATGCGCACACGGGCGCACTACTGCGCTTGCGCACACGGGCTCACTACTGCGCATGCGCACACGGACTCACTACTGCGGATGCGCAATCGGGCTCACTACTGCGCATGCGCACTCGGGCTCACTACTGCGCATGCGCACACGCGCTCACTACTGTGCATGCGCACACGGTCTCACTACTACGCATGCGCACTCCGGGTCACTACTGTTCATGCGCACTCGGGCTCACTTCTGCGGATGCGCGCTCGGGCTCGCTACTGCGGATGCGCAATCGGGCTCACTACTGCGCATGCGCACTCGGGCTCACTACTGCGCATGCGCACACCGGCTCAAACCTGCACATGCGCACTCGAGCTCACTTCTGCGCATGCGCACACTGGTGCACTACTGCGCATGCGCGCACGGGCTCACTACTGTGCATGCGCACTCGGGGTCACTACTGCTCATGCGCACTCGGACTCACTACTGCTCATGGGCACACGGGCCCACTACTGCGCATGCGCACACGGGCGCACTACTGCGCTTGCGCACACGGGCTCACTACTGCGCATGCGCACACGGACTCACTACTGCGGAAGCGCAATCGGGCTCACTTCTGCGCATGCGCACACGGGCGCACTACTGCACATGCGCACACGTGCTCACTACTGCGCATGCGCACTCAGGGTCACCACTGCGGATGCGCAATCGGGCTCACTACTGCGCATGCGCAGTCGGGCTTACTACAGCGGATGCGCAATCGGTCTCACTACTGCGCGTGCGAGTTCGGGGTCACCAGTGCGGATGCGCAATCGGGCTCACTACTGCGCATGCGCGCTCCGGCTCAGACCTGCACATGCGCTCTCGAGCTCACTGTTGCGCGTGCGCACACGGGCTCACTACTGCGCATGCGCGCTCGCGGTCATTACTGCGCATGCGCACTCGGGGTCACCACTGCAGATACGCATTCTGGTTCAATACTATGCATGTACACATGGGCTCACTACTGCGCATGCGCACACGGCCTCACTACTGCTCATGAGCAGTCGGACTCACTACTGCTCATGCGCACACGGACTCACTACTGCGGATTTTCGCTCGGGCTCACTACTGCGGATGCGCCATCGGGCTCACTACTGCGCATGGGCAATCGTATTCACTACTGCTCATGCGCGATCGGGCTCACTACTGCGCATGCGCACTCGGGCTCATAACTGCGGTTGCGCGCTCGGGCTCACTACTGCGCATGCGCACTCGGGGTCACTACTGCTCATGCGCACTCCGACTCACTACTGCGCATGAGCACTCCGGCTCAGACATGCCCATGCTCACTCGGGCTCACTACGGCGCATGCGCACACGGGCTCATTACTGCTCAACGCGCACTCGGACTCACTACCGCTCATGGGCACACGGGCTCACTACTGTGCATGCCTACTCGGGGTCACTACTGCTCTTACGCACTCCAACTCACTACTGCTCATGCGAGCTCGGACTCACTACTGCGGATGCGCAATCGGGCCAATACTGCGCCTGCGCAATCGGTCTCACTACTGCGGATGCGCAATCGGCCTCACTACTGCGCATGCGCACTCGGGGTCACTGCTGCGCATGCGCACTCGGGCTCACTACTGTGCATGGGCACACGGGCTCACTACTGCGCATGCGCACTCGGGGTTGCTACTGCGCATGCGCACTCGGGGTCACTACTGCTCATGCGCACTCCGACTCACTACTGCTCATGCGAAATCGGACTCACTACTGCTCATGTGCACTCGGACTCACTACAGCGCATGCGCACTCGGGGTCACTACTGCGCATGCGCACTCGGGGTCACTACTGCTCATGCGCACTCGGATTCACTACTGCTCATGGGCACACGGGCTCACTACTGCGCATCCGCAATCGCATTCACTACTGCTCATGCGAACTCAGACTCACTACCGCGGATGCGCAATCGGGCTCACTACTGCGCATGCGCACTCCGGCTCAGACCTGCCCATGCGCACTCGGGCTCACTACTGCGCATGCGCTCACGGGCTCACTACTGCTCATGAGCAATCGGACTCACTACTGCTCATGTGCACACGGACTCACTACTGCGGATGCGCGCTCGGGCTCACTACTACGGATGCGCAATCGGGCTCACTACTGCGCATGCGCCATCGTATTCACTACTGCTCATGCGCACTCGGACTCACTACTGCGGACGCGCAATCGGGCTCACTAGTGCGCATGCACTCACGGGGTCACTACTGCTCATACGCACTCGGGGTCACTACTGCTCATACGCACTCCGACTCATTACTGCTCATGCGAACTCAGACTCACTACTGCGGACGCGCAATCGGGCTCACTAGTGCGCATGCACTCACGGGGTCACTACTGCTCATACGCACTCCAACTCACTACGCCTCATGCGAACTCGGACTCACTACCGCGGATGCGCAATCGGGGTCACTAGTGCTCATGCGCACTTCGAGTCACTACTGCGCATGCGCACTCGGACTCACTACTGCTCATGTGCACACGGACTCACTACTGCGGATGCGCGCTCGGGCTCACTACTGCGGATGCGCAATCGGGCTCACTACTGCGCATGCGCACTCGGTCTCACTACTGCTCATGCGCACTCGGACTCACTACTGCTCATGCGCACTCGGACTCACTACTGCTCATGGGCACACGGGCTCACTACAGCGCATGCGCACACGGGCTCACTACTTCGCATGCGCACTCGGGCTCACTACTGCGGATGCGCGCTCGGGCTCACTACTGCGCATGCGCACACGGGCTCACTACTGCGCATGCGCACTCGGACTCACTACTGTGGATGCGCAATGGGGCACACTACTGCGCGTGCGCACTCGGGCTCACTACTGCGGATGTTCGGTCGGGCTCACTACTGCGCATGCACACACGGGCTCACTACTGCGCATGCGCACACCGGCTCAGACCTGCACATGCGCACTCGAGCTCACTTCTGCGCATGCGCCCACTGGTGCACTACTGCGCATGCGCGCACGGGCTCACTACTGCGGATGCGCAATCGGGCTCACTTCTGCGCATGCGCACACGGGCGCACTACTGCACATGCGCACACGTGCTCACTACTGCGCATGCGCACTCAGGCTCACCACTGCGGATGCGCAATCGGGCCCACTACTGCGCATGCGCGCTCCGGCTCAGACCTGCACATGCGCAGTCGGGCTTACTACAGCGGATGCGCAATCGGTCTCACTACTGCGCATGCGCACTTGGAGTCACTACTGCGCATGCGCACTCAAGCTCACTACTGCGCACGCTCGCTCGGGGTCACTACTGCGCATGCGAGTTCGGGGTCACCAGTGCGGATGCGCAATCGGGCTCACTACTGCGCATGCGCGCTCCGGCTCAGACCTGCACATTCGCTCTCGAGCTCACTGTTGCGCGTGCGCACACGGGCTCACTACTACGCATGCGCGCTCGCGGTCATTACTGCGCACGCGCTCTCGGGGTCACCACTGCAGATACGCATTCGGGTTCAGTACTATGCATGTACACATGGGCTCACTACTGTGCATGCGCACTCGGGGTCACTAGTGCTCATGCGCACACGGACTCACTACTGCTCATGGGCACACGGGCTCACTACTGCGCATGCGCACACGGGCTCACTACTCTGCATGCGCCCTCGGGGTCACTACTGCTCATGCGCACTCCGACTCACTACTGCTCATGCGAACTCGGACTCACTACTGCGGATGCGTAATCGGGCTCACTACTGGGCCTGCGCAATCGGTCTCACTACTGCGGATGCGCAATCGGCCTCACTACTGCTCATACGCACTCCGACTCACTACTGCTCATGCGAGCTCGGACTCACTACTGCGGATGCGCAATCGGGCCCACTACTGCGCCTGCGCAATCGGTCTCACTACTGCGGATGCGCAATCGGCCTCACTACTGCGCATGCGCACTCGGGGTCACTGCTGCGCATGCGCACTCGGGCTCACTACTGTGCATGGGCACACGGGCTCACTACTGCGCATGCGCACTCGGGGTTGCTACTGCGCATGCGCACTCGGGGTCACTACTGCTCATGCGCACTTGGACTCACTACTGCTCATGGGCACACGGGTTCACTACTGCGCATGCGCAATCATATTCACTACTGCTCATGCGCACTCGGGCTCACTACTGCGCATGCGCACTTGGGGTCACTACTGCTCATGAGCACTCCGACTCACTACTGCTCATGCGAAATCGGACTCACTACTGCTCATGTGCACTCGGACTCACTACAGCGCATGCGCACTCGGGGTCACTACTGCTCATGCGCACTCGGACTCACTACTGCTCATGCGCACTCGGACTCACTACTGCTCATGGGCACACGGGCTCACTACTGCGGATGCGCAATCGGGCCCACTACTGCGCCTGCGCAATCGGTCTCACTACTGCGCATGCGCAATCGGCCTCACTACTGCGCATGCGCACTCGGGGTCACTACTGTGCATGCGCACTCGGGGTCACTACTGCTCATGCGCACTCGGGGTCACTAGTGCTCATGCACACTCGGACTCACTACTGCTCATGGGCACACGGGCTCACTACTGCGCATGCGCACACGGGCTCACTACTCTGCATGCGCCCTCGGGGTCACTACTGCTCATGCGCACTCCGACTCACTACTGCGCATGCGCACACGGCCTCACTACTGCTCATGAGCAGTCGGACTCACTACTGCTCATGCGCACACGGACTCACTACTGCGGATTTTCGCTCGGGCTCACTACTGCGGATGCGCCATCGGGCTCACTACTGCGCATGCGCAATCGTATTCACTACTGCTCATGCGCGATCGGGCTCACTACTGCGCATGCGCACTCGGGCTCATAACTGCGGTTGCGCGCTCGGGCTCACTACTGCGCATGCGCACTCGGGGTCACTACTGCTCATGCGCACTCCGACTCACTACTGCGCATGAGCACTCCGGCTCAGACATGCCCATGCTCACTCGGGCTCACTACGGCGCATGCGCACACGGGCTCATTACTGCTCAATGCGCACTCGGACTCACTACCGCTCATGGGCACACGGGCTCACTACTGTGCATGCCTACTCAGGGTCACTACTGCTCTTACGCACTCCAACTCACTACTGCTCATGCGAACTCGGACTCACTACTGCGGATGCGTAATCGGGCTCACTACTGGGCCTGCGCAATCGGTCTCACTACTGCGGATGCGCAATCGAGCCAATACTGCGCCTGCGCAATCGGTCTCACTACTGCGGATGCGCAATCGGCCTCACTACTGCGCATGCGCACTCGGGGTCACTGCTGCGCATGCGCACTCGGGCTCACTACTGTGCATGGGCACACGGGCTCACTACTGCGCATGCGCACTCGGGGTTGCTACTGCGCATGCGCACTCGGGGTCACTACTGCTCATGCGCACTCCGACTCACTACTGCTCATGCGAAATCGGACTCACTACTGCTCATGTGCACTCGGACTCACTACAGCGCATGCGCACTCGGGGTCACTACTGCTCATGCGCACTCGGACTCACTACTGCTCATGCGCACTCGGACTCACTACTGCTCATGCGCACACGGGCTCACCACTATGCATGCACACTCGGGGTCACTACTGCGCATGCGCAATCGGGCTCACTACTGCGCATGCGCAATCGTACTCACTACTGCACATACGCACTCAGGCTCACTTCTGCGCATGCGCTCTCGGTGTCACTACTGCTCATGCGCACTCGGGGTCACTACAGCTCATACGCACTCCGACTCACTACTGCTCATGCGAACTCAGACTCACTACCGCGGATGCGCAATCGGGCTCACTACTGGGCCTGCGCAATCGGTCTCACTACTGCGGATGCGCAATCGAGCCAATACTGCGCCTGCGCAATCGGTCTCACTACTGCGGATGCGCAATCGGCCTCACTACTGCGCATGCGCACTCGGGGTCACTGCTGCGCATGCGCACTCGGGCTCACTACTGTGCATGGGCACACGGGCTCACTACTGCGCATGCGCACTCGGGGTTGCTACTGCGCATGCGCACTCGGGGTCACTACTGCTCATGCGCACTCCGACTCACTACTGCTCATGCGAAATCGGACTCGCTACTGCTCATGTGCACTCGGACTCACTACAGCGCATGCGCACTCGGGGTCACTACTGCTCATGCGCACTCGGACTCACTACTGCTCATGCGCACTCGGACTCACTACTGCTCATGCGCACACGGGCTCACCACTATGCATGCACACTCGGGGTCACTACTGCGCATGCGCAATCGGGCTCACTACTGCGCATGCGCAATCGTACTCACTACTGCACATACGCACTCAGGCTCACTTCTGCGCATGCGCTCTCGGGGTCACTACTGCTCATGCGCACTCGGGGTCACTACAGCTCATACGCACTCCGACTCAATACTGCTCATGCGAACTCAGACTCACTACCGCGGATGCGCAATCGGGCTCACTACTGCGCATGCGCACTCCGGCTCAGACCTGCCCATGCGCACTCGGGCTCACTACTGCGCATGCGCTCACGGGCTCACTACTGCTCATGAGCAATCGGACTCACTACTGCTCATGTGCACACGGACTCACTACTGCGGATGCGCGCTCGGGCTCACTACTACGGATGCGCAATCGGGCTCACTACTGCGCATGCGCCATCGTATTCACTACTGCTCATGCGCACTCGGACTCACTACTGCGGACGCGCAATCGGGCTCACTAGTGCGCATGCACTCACGGGGTCACTACTGCTCATACGCACTCCAACTCACTACGCCTCATGCGAACTCGGACTCACTACTGCGGATGCGCAATCGGGGTCACTAGTGCTCATGCGCACTTCGAGTCACTACTGCGCATGCGCACACCTTCTCAGACCTGCACATGCGCACTCAGGCTCACTTCTGCGCATGCGCTCTCGGGGTCACTACTGCTCATGCGCACTCGGGGTCACTACTGCTCATACGCACTCCGACTCACTACTGCTCATGCGAACTCAGACTCACTACCGCGGATGCGCAATCGGGCTCACTACTGCGCATGCGCTCTCCGGCTCAGACCTGCACGTGCGCACTAGGGCCCACTACGGCGCATGCGCGCTCCGGCACAGACCTGCATATGCGCTCTCGAGCTCTCTGCTGCGCATGCGCACACGGGCTCACTACTGCGGATGCGCACTCGGGGTCACTACTGCTCATGCGCACTCGGACTCACTACTGCTCATGTGCACACGGACTCACTACTGCGCATGAGCACTCCGGCTCAGACATGCCCATGCTCACTCGGGCTCACTACGGCGCATGCGCACACGGGCTCATTACTGCTCAATGCGCACTCGGACTCACTACCGCCCATGGGCACACGGGCTCACTACTGTGCATGCCTACTCGGGGTCACTACTGCTCTTACGCACTCCAACTCACTACTGCTCATGCGAACTCGGACTCACTACTGCGGATGCGTAATCGGGCTCACTACTGGGCCTGCGCAATCGGTCTCACTACTGCGGATGCGCAATCGGCCTCACTACCGCTCATACGCACTCCGACTCACTACTGCTCATGCGAGCTCGGACTCACTACTGCGGATGCGCAATCGGGCCAATACTGCGCCTGCGCAATCGGTCTCACTACTGCGGATGCGCAATCGGCCTCACTACTGCGCATGCGCACTCGGGGTCACTGCTGCGCATGCGCACTCGGGCTCACTACTGTGCATGGGCACACGGGCTCACTACTGCGCATGCGCACTCGGGGTTGCTACTGCGCATGCGCACTCGGGGTCACTACTGCTCATGCGCACTCGGATTCACTACTGCTCATGGGCACACGGGCTCACTACTGCGCATGCGCAATCGTATTCACTACTGCTCATGCGCACTCGGGCTCACTACTGCGCATGCGCACTCGGGGTCACTACTGCTCATGCGCACTCCGACTCACTACTGCTCATGCGAAATCGGACTCACTACTGCTCATGTGCACTCGGACTCACTACAGCGCATGCGCACTCGGGGTCACTACTGCTCATGCGCACTCGGACTCACTACTGCTCATGCGCACTCGGACTCACTACTGCTCATGCGCACACGGGCTCACCACTATGCATGCACACTCGGGGTCACTACTGCGCATGCGCAATCGGGCTCACTACTGCGCATGCGCAATCGTACTCACTACTGCACATGCGCACTCAGGCTCACTTCTGCGCATGCGCTCTCGGGGTCACTACTGCTCATGCGCACTCGGCGTCACTACAGCTCATACGCACTCCGACTCACTACTGCTCATGCGAACTCAGACTCACTACCGCGGATGCGCAATCGGGCTCACTACTGCGCATGCGCACTCCGGCTCAGACCTGCCCATGCGCACTCGGGCTCACTACTGCGCATGCGCTCACGGGCTCACTACTGCTCAGGAGCAATCGGACTCACTACTGCTCATGTGCACACGGACTCACTACTGCGGATGCGCGCTCGGGCTCACTACTACGGATGCGCAATCGGGCTCACTACTGCGCATGCGCCATCGTATTCACTACTGCTCATGCGCACTCGGACTCACTACTGCGGACGCGCAATCGGGCTCACTAGTGCGCATGCACTCACGGGGTCACTACTGCTCATACGCACTCCAACTCACTACGCCTCATGCGAACTCGGACTCACTACTGCGGATGCGCAATCGGGGTCACTAGTGCTCATGCGAACTCAGACTCACTACCGCGGATGCGCAATCGGCCTCACTACTGCGCATGCGCACTCGGGGTCACTGCTGCGCATGCGCACTCGGGCTCACTACTGTGCATGGGCACACGGGCTCACTACTGCGCATGCGCACTCGGGGTTGCTACTGCGCATGCGCACTCGGGGTCACTACTGCTCATGCGCACTCGGACTCACTACTGCTCATGGGCACACGGGTTCACTACTGCGCATGCGCAATCATATTCACTACTGCTCATGCGCACTCGGGCTCACTACTGCGCATGCGCACTTGGGGTCACTACTGCTCATGAGCACTCCGACTCACTACTGCTCATGCGAAATCGGACTCACTACTGCTCATGTGCACTCGGACTCACTACAGCGCATGCGCACTCGGGGTCACTACTGCTCATGCGCACTCGGACTCACTACTGCTCATGCGCACTCGGACTCACTACTGCTCATGGGCACACGGGCTCACTACTGCGGATGCGCAATCGGGCCCACTACTGCGCCTGCGCAATCGGTCTCACTACTGCGGATGCGCAATCGGCCTCACTACTGCGCATGCGCACTCGGGGTCACTACTGTGCATGCGCACTCGGGGTCACTACTGCTCATGCGCACTCGGACTCACTACTGCTCATGGGCACACGGGCCCACTACT
Organism: Megachile leachella; assembly: GCA_963576845.1. Classification (NCBI taxonomy): domain Eukaryota; kingdom Metazoa; phylum Arthropoda; class Insecta; order Hymenoptera; family Megachilidae; genus Megachile; species Megachile leachella. The sequence continues at coordinate 1,152,442 of CAUYWW010000054.1, forward strand.
GCGCATGCGCACACGGGCGCACTACTGCGCTTGCGCACACGGGCTCACTACTGCGCATGCGCACTCGGACTCACTACTGCTCATGGGCACACGGGCCCACTACTGCGCATGCGCACACGGGCGCACTACTGCGCTTGCGCACACGGGCTCACTACTGCGCATGCGCACACGGACTCACTACAGCGGATGCGCAATCGGTCTCACTACTGCGCATGCGAGTTCGGGGTCACCAGTGCGGATGCGCAATCGGGCTCACTACTGCGCATGCGCGCTCCGGCTCAGACCTGCACATGCGCTCTCGAGCTCACTGTTGCGCGTGCGCACACGGGCTCACTACTGCGCATGCGCGCTCGCGGTCATTACTGCGCATGCGCACTCGGGGTCACCACTGCAGATACGCATTCTGGTTCAATACTATGCTTGTACACATGGGCTCACTACTGTGCATGCGCACTCGGGGTCACTAGTGCTCATGCGCACTCGGACTCACTACTGCTCATGGGCACACGGGCTCACTACTGCGCATGCGCACACGGGCTCACTACTCTGCATGCGCCCTCGGGGTCACTACTGCTCATGCGCACTCCGACTCACTACTGCGCATGCGCACACGGCCTCACTACTGCTCATGAGCAGTCGGACTCACTACTGCTCATGCGCACACGGACTCAATACTGCGGATTTTCGCTCGGGCTCACTACTGCGGATGCGCCATCGGGCTCACTACTGCGCATGCGCAATCGTATTCACTACTGCTCATGCGCGATCGGGCTCACTACTGCGCATGCGCACTCGGGCTCATAACTGCGGTTGCGAGCTCGGGCTCACTACTGCGCATGCGCACTCGGGGTCACTACTGCTCATGCGCACTCCGACTCACTACTGCGCATGAGCACTCCGGCTCAGACATGCCCATGCTCACTCGGGCTCACTACGGCGCATGCGCACACGGGCTCATTACTGCTCAATGCGCACTCGGACTCACTACCGCTCATGGGCACACGGGCTCACTACTGTGCATGCCTACTCAGGGTCACTACTGCTCTTACGCACTCCAACTCACTACTGCTCATGCGAACTCGGACTCACTACTGCGGATGCGCAATCGGCCTCACTACTGCGGATGCGCAATCGAGCCAATACTGCGCCTGCGCAATCGGTCTCACTACTGCGGATGCGCAATCGGCCTCACTACTGCGCATGCGCACTCGGGGTCACTGCTGCGCATGCGCACTCGGGCTCACTACTGTGCATGGGCACACGGGCTCACTACTGCGCATGCGCACTCGGGGTTGCTACTGCGCATGCGCACTCGGGGTCACTACTGCTCATGCGCACTTGGACTCACTACTGCTCATGGGCACACGGGTTCACTACTGCGCATGCGCAATCATATTCACTACTGCTCATGCGCACTCGGGCTCACTACTGCGCATGCGCACTTGGGGTCACTACTGCTCATGAGCACTCCGACTCACTACTGCTCATGCGAAATCGGACTCACTACTGCTCATGTGCACTCGGACTCACTACAGCGCATGCGCACTCGGGGTCACTACTGCTCATGCGCACTCGGACTCACTACTGCTCATGCGCACTCGGACTCACTACTGCTCATGGGCACACGGGCTCACTACTGCGGATGCGCAATCGGGCCCACTACTGCGCCTGCGCAATCGGTCTCACTACTGCGCATGCGCAATCGGCCTCACTACTGCGCATGCGCACTCGGGGTCACTACTGTGCATGCGCACTCGGGGTCACTACTGCTCATGCGCACTCGGGGTCACTAGTGCTCATGCGCACTCGGACTCACTACTGCTCATGGGCACACGGGCTCACTACTGCGCATGCGCACACGGGCTCACTACTCTGCATGCGCCCTCGGGGTCACTACTGCTCATGCGCACTCCGACTCACTACTGCGCATGCGCACACGGCCTCACTACTGCTCATGAGCAGTCGGACTCACTACTGCTCATGCGCACACGGACTCACTACTGCGGATTTTCGCTCGGGCTCACTACTGCGGATGCGCCATCGGGCTCACTACTGCGCATGCGCAATCGTATTCACTACTGCTCATGCGCGATCGGGCTCACTACTGCGCATGCGCACTCGGGCTCATAACTGCGGTTGCGCGCTCGGGCTCACTACTGCGCATGCGCACTCGGGGTCACTACTGCTCATGCGCACTCCGACTCACTACTGCGCATGAGCACTCCGGCTCAGACATGCCCATGCTCACTCGGGCTCACTACGGCGCATGCGCACACGGGCTCATTACTGCTCAATGCGCACTCGGACTCACTACCGCTCATGGGCACACGGGCTCACTACTGTGCATGCCTACTCAGGGTCACTACTGCTCTTACGCACTCCAACTCACTACTGCTCATGCGAACTCGGACTCACTACTGCGGATGCGTAATCGGGCTCACTACTGGGCCTGCGCAATCGGTCTCACTACTGCGGATGCGCAATCGAGCCAATACTGCGCCTGCGCAATCGGTCTCACTACTGCGGATGCGCAATCGGCCTCACTACTGCGCATGCGCACTCGGGGTCACTGCTGCGCATGCGCACTCGGGCTCACTACTGTGCATGGGCACACGGGCTCACTACTGCGCATGCGCACTCGGGGTTGCTACTGCGCATGCGCACTCGGGGTCACTACTGCTCATGCGCACTCCGACTCACTACTGCTCATGCGAAATCGGACTCACTACTGCTCATGTGCACTCGGACTCACTACAGCGCATGCGCACTCGGGGTCACTACTGCTCATGCGCACTCGGACTCACTACTGCTCATGCGCACTCGGACTCACTACTGCTCATGCGCACACGGGCTCACCACTATGCATGCACACTCGGGGTCACTACTGCGCATGCGCAATCGGGCTCACTACTGCGCATGCGCAATCGTACTCACTACTGCACATACGCACTCAGGCTCACTTCTGCGCATGCGCTCTCGGTGTCACTACTGCTCATGCGCACTCGGGGTCACAACAGCTCATACGCACTCCGACTCACTACTGCTCATGCGAACTCAGACTCACTACCGCGGATGCGCAATCGGGCTCACTACTGGGCCTGCGCAATCGGTCTCACTACTGCGGATGCGCAATCGAGCCAATACTGCGCCTGCGCAATCGGTCTCACTACTGCGGATGCGCAATCGGCCTCACTACTGCGCATGCGCACTCGGGGTCACTGCTGCGCATGCGCACTCGGGCTCACTACTGTGCATGGGCACACGGGCTCACTACTGCGCATGCGCACTCGGGGTTGCTACTGCGCATGCGCACTCGGGGTCACTACTGCTCATGCGCACTCCGACTCACTACTGCTCATGCGAAATCGGACTCGCTACTGCTCATGTGCACTCGGACTCACTACAGCGCATGCGCACTCGGGGTCACTACTGCTCATGCGCACTCGGACTCACTACTGCTCATGCGCACTCGGACTCACTACTGCTCATGCGCACACGGGCTCACCACTATGCATGCACACTCGGGGTCACTACTGCGCATGCGCAATCGGGCTCACTACTGCGCATGCGCAATCGTACTCACTACTGCACATACGCACTCAGGCTCACTTCTGCGCATGCGCTCTCGGGGTCACTACTGCTCATGCGCACTCGGGGTCACTACAGCTCATACGCACTCCGACTCACTACTGCTCATGCGAACTCAGACTCACTACCGCGGATGCGCAATCGGGCTCACTACTGCGCATGCGCACTCCGGCTCAGACCTGCCCATGCGCACTCGGGCTCACTACTGCGCATGCGCTCACGGGCTCACTACTGCTCATGAGCAATCGGACTCACTACTGCTCATGTGCACACGGACTCACTACTGCGGATGCGCGCTCGGGCTCACTACTACGGATGCGCAATCGGGCTCACTACTGCGCATGCGCCATCGTATTCACTACTGCTCATGCGCACTCGGACTCACTACTGCGGACGCGCAATCGGGCTCACTAGTGCGCATGCACTCACGGGGTCACTACTGCTCATACGCACTCCAACTCACTACGCCTCATGCGAACTCGGACTCACTACTGCGGATGCGCAATCGGGGTCACTAGTGCTCATGCGCACTTCGAGTCACTACTGCGCATGCGCACACCTTCTCAGACCTGCACATGCGCACTCAGGCTCACTTCTGCGCATGCGCTCTCGGGGTCACTACTGCTCATGCGCACTCGGGGTCACTACTGCTCATACGCACTCCGACTCACTACTGCTCATGCGAACTCAGACTCACTACCGCGGATGCGCAATCGGGCTCACTACTGCGCATGCGCTCTCCGGCTCAGACCTGCACGTGCGCACTAGGGCCCACTACGGCGCATGCGCGCTCCGGCACAGACCTGCATATGCGCTCTCGAGCTCTCTGCTGCGCATGCGCACACGGGCTCACTACTGCGGATGCGCACTCGGGGTCACTACTGCTCATGCGCACTCGGACTCACTACTGCTCATGTGCACACGGACTCACTACTGCGCATGAGCACTCCGGCTCAGACATGCCCATGCACACTCGGGCTCACTACGGCGCATGCGCACACGGGCTCATTACTGCTCAATGCGCACTCGGACTCACTACCGCCCATGGGCACACGGGCTCACTACTGTGCATGCCTACTCGGGGTCACTACTGCTCTTACGCACTTCAACTCACTACTGCTCATGCGAACTCGGACTCACTACTGCGGATGCGTAATCGGGCTCACTACTGGGCCTGCGCAATCGGTCTCACTACTGCGGATGCGCAATCGGCCTCACTACCGCTCATACGCACTCCGACTCACTACTGCTCATGCGAGCTCGGACTCACTACTGCGGATGCGCAATCGGGCCAATACTGCGCCTGCGCAATCGGTCTCACTACTGCGGATGCGCAATCGGCCTCACTACTGCGCATGCGCACTCGGGGTCACTGCTGCGCATGCGCACTCGGGCTCACTACTGTGCATGGGCACACGGGCTCACTACTGCGCATGCGCACTCGGGGTTGCTACTGCGCATGCGCACTCGGGGTCACTACTGCTCATGCGCACTCGGATTCACTACTGCTCATGGGCACACGGGCTCACTACTGCGCATGCGCAATCGTATTCACTACTGCTCATGCGCACTCGGGCTCACTACTGCGCATGCGCACTCGGGGTCACTACTGCTCATGCGCACTCCGACTCACTACTGCTCATGCGAAATCGGACTCACTACTGCTCATGTGCACTCGGACTCACTACAGCGCATGCGCACTCGGGGTCACTACTGCTCATGCGCACTCGGACTCACTACTGCTCATGCGCACTCGGACTCACTACTGCTCATGCGCACACGGGCTCACCACTATGCATGCACACTCGGGGTCACTACTGCGCATGCGCAATCGGGCTCACTACTGCGCATGCGCAATCGTACTCACTACTGCACATGCGCACTCAGGCTCACTTCTGCGCATGCGCTCTCGGGGTCACTACTGCTCATGCGCACTCGGCGTCACTACAGCTCATACGCACTCCGACTCACTACTGCTCATGCGAACTCAGACTCACTACCGCGGATGCGCAATCGGGCTCACTACTGCGCATGCGCACTCCGGCTCAGACCTGCCCATGCGCACTCGGGCTCACTACTGCGCATGCGCTCACGGGCTCACTACTGCTCAGGAGCAATCGGACTCACTACTGCTCATGTGCACACGGACTCACTACTGCGGATGCGCGCTCGGGCTCACTACTACGGATGCGCAATCGGGCTCACTACTGCGCATGCGCCATCGTATTCACTACTGCTCATGCGCACTCGGACTCACTACTGCGGACGCGCAATCGGGCTCACTAGTGCGCATGCACTCACGGGGTCACTACTGCTCATACGCACTCCAACTCACTACGCCTCATGCGAACTCGGACTCACTACTGCGGATGCGCAATCGGGGTCACTAGTGCTCATGCGCACTTCGAGTCACTACTGCGGATGCGCACACCTTCTCAGACCTGCACATGCGCACTCAGGCTCAGTTCTGCGCATGCGCACTTGGGGTCACTACTGCTCATGAGCACTCCGACTCACTACTGCTCATGCGAAATCGGACTCACTACTGCTCATGTGCACTCGGACTCACTACAGCGCATGCGCACTCGGGGTCACTACTGCTCATGCGCACTCGGACTCACTACTGCTCATGCGCACTCGGACTCACTACTGCTCATGGGCACACGGGCTCACTACTGCGGATGCGCAATCGGGCCCACTACTGCGCCTGCGCAATCGGTCTCACTACTGCGGATGCGCAATCGGCCTCACTACTGCGCATGCGCACTCGGGGTCACTACTGTGCATGCGCACTCGGGGTCACTACTGCTCATGCGCACTCGGACTCACTACTGCTCATGGGCACACGGGCCCACTACTGCGCATGCGCACACGGGCGCACTACTGCGCTTGCGCACACGGGCTCACTACTGCGCATGCGCACACGGACTCACTACAGCGGATGCGCAATCGGTCTCACTACTGCGCATGCGAGTTCGGGGTCACCAGTGCGGATGCGCAATCGGGCTCACTACTGCGCATGCGCGCTCCGGCTCAGACCTGCACATGCGCTCTCGAGCTCACTGTTGCGCGTGCGCACACGGGCTCACTACTGCGCATGCGCGCTCGCGGTCATTACTGCGCATGCGCACTCGGGGTCACCACTGCAGATACGCATTCTGGTTCAATACTATGCTTGTACACATGGGCTCACTACTGTGCATGCGCACTCGGGGTCACTAGTGCTCATGCGCACTCGGACTCACTACTGCTCATGGGCACACGGGCTCACTACTGCGCATGCGCACACGGGCTCACTACTCTGCATGCGCCCTCGGGGTCACTACTGCTCATGCGCACTCCGACTCACTACTGCGCATGCGCACACGGCCTCACTACTGCTCATGAGCAGTCGGACTCACTACTGCTCATGCGCACACGGACTCAATACTGCGGATTTTCGCTCGGGCTCACTACTGCGGATGCGCCATCGGGCTCACTACTGCGCATGCGCAATCGTATTCACTACTGCTCATGCGCGATCGGGCTCACTACTGCGCATGCGCACTCGGGCTCATAACTGCGGTTGCGAGCTCGGGCTCACTACTGCGCATGCGCACTCGGGGTCACTACTGCTCATGCGCACTCCGACTCACTACTGCGCATGAGCACTCCGGCTCAGACATGCCCATGCTCACTCGGGCTCACTACGGCGCATGCGCACACGGGCTCATTACTGCTCAATGCGCACTCGGACTCACTACCGCTCATGGGCACACGGGCTCACTACTGTGCATGCCTACTCAGGGTCACTACTGCTCTTACGCACTCCAACTCACTACTGCTCATGCGAACTCGGACTCACTACTGCGGATGCGCAATCGGCCTCACTACTGCGGATGCGCAATCGAGCCAATACTGCGCCTGCGCAATCGGTCTCACTACTGCGGATGCGCAATCGGCCTCACTACTGCGCATGCGCACTCGGGGTCACTGCTGCGCATGCGCACTCGGGCTCACTACTGTGCATGGGCACACGGGCTCACTACTGCGCATGCACACTCGGGGTTGCTACTGCGCATGCGCACTCGGGGTCACTACTGCTCATGCGCACTCCGACTCACTACTGCTCATGCGAAATCGGACTCACTACTGCTCATGTGCACTCGGACTCACTACAGCGCATGCGCACTCGGGGTCACTACTGCTCATGCGCACTCGGACTCACTACTGCTCATGCGCACTCGGACTCACTACTGCTCATGCGCACACGGGCTCACCACTATGCATGCACACTCGGGGTCACTACTGCGCATGCGCAATCGGCCTCACTACTGCGCATGCGCAATCGTACTCACTACTGCACATACGCACTCAGGCTCACTTCTGCGCATGCGCTCTCGGGGTCACTACTGCTCATGCGCACTCGGGCTCACTACAGCTCATACGCACTCCGACTCACTACTGCTCATGCGAACTCAGACTCACTACCGCGGATGCGCAATCGGGCTCACTACTGGGCCTGCGCAATCGGTCTCACTACTGCGGATGCGCAATCGAGCCAATACTGCGCCTGCGCAATCGGTCTCACTACTGCGGATGCGCAATCGGCCTCACTACTGCGCATGCGCACTCGGGGTCACTGCTGCGCATGCGCACTCGGGCTCACTACTGTGCATGGGCACACGGGCTCACTACTGCGCATGCGCACTCGGGGTTGCTACTGCGCATGCGCACTCGGGGTCACTACTGCTCATGCGCACTCCGACTCACTACTGCTCATGCGAAATCGGACTCGCTACTGCTCATGTGCACTCGGACTCACTACAGCGCATGCGCACTCGGGGTCACTACTGCTCATGCGCACTCGGACTCACTACTGCTCATGCGCACTCGGACTCACTACTGCTCATGCGCACACGGGCTCACCACTATGCATGCACACTCGGGGTCACTACTGCACATACGCACTCAGGCTCACTTCTGCGCATGCGCTCTCGGGGTCACTACTGCTCATGCGCACTCGGGGTCACTACAGCTCATACGCACTCCGACTCACTACTGCTCATGCGAACTCAGACTCACTACCGCGGATGCGCAATCGGGCTCACTACTGCGCATGCGCACTCCGGCTCAGACCTGCCCATGCGCACTCGGGCTCACTACTGCGCATGCGCTCACGGGCTCACTACTGCTCATGAGCAATCGGACTCACTACTGCTCATGTGCACACGGACTCACTACTGCGGATGCGCGCTCGGGCTCACTACTACGGATGCGCAATCGGGCTCACTACTGCGCATGCGCCATCGTATTCACTACTGCTCATGCGCACTCGGACTCACTACTGCGGACGCGCAATCGGGCTCACTAGTGCGCATGCACTCACGGGGTCACTACTGCTCATACGCACTCCAACTCACTACGCCTCATGCGAACTCGGACTCACTACTGCGGATGCGCAATCGGGGTCACTAGTGCTCATGCGCACTTCGAGTCACTACTGCGCATGCGCACACCTTCTCAGACCTGCACATGCGCACTCAGGCTCACTTCTGCGCATGCGCTCTCGGGGTCACTACTGCTCATGCGCACTCGGGGTCACTACTGCTCATACGCACTCCGACTCACTACTGCTCATGCGAACTCAGACTCACTACCGCGGATGCGCAATCGGGCTCACTACTGCGCATGCGCTCTCCGGCTCAGACCTGCACGTGCGCACTAGGGCCCACTACGGCGCATGCGCGCTCCGGCACAGACCTGCATATGCGCTCTCGAGCTCTCTGCTGCGCATGCGCACACGGGCTCACTACTGCGGATGCGCACTCGGGGTCACTACTGCTCATGCGCACTCGGACTCACTACTGCTCATGTGCACACGGACTCACTACTGCGCATGAGCACTCCGGCTCAGACATGCCCATGCTCACTCGGGCTCACTACGGCGCATGCGCACACGGGCTCATTACTGCTCAATGCGCACTCGGACTCACTACCGCCCATGGGCACACGGGCTCACTACTGTGCATGCCTACTCGGGGTCACTACTGCTCTTACGCACTCCAACTCACTACTGCTCATGCGAACTCGGACTCACTACTGCGGATGCGTAATCGGGCTCACTACTGGGCCTGCGCAATCGGTCTCACTACTGCGGATGCGCAATCGGCCTCACTACCGCTCATACGCACTCCGACTCACTACTGCTCGTGCGAGCTCGGACTCACTACTGCGGATGCGCAATCGGGCCAATACTGCGCCTGCGCAATCGGTCTCACTACTGCGGATGCGCAATCGGCCTCACTACTGCGCATGCGCACTCGGGGTCACTGCTGCGCATGCGCACTCGGGCTCACTACTGTGCATGGGCACACGGGCTCACTACTGCGCATGCGCACTCGGGGTTGCTACTGCGCATGCGCACTCGGGGTCACTACTTCTCATGCGCACTCGGATTCACTACTGCTCATGGGCACACGGGCTCACTACTGCGCATGCGCACTCCGGCTCAGACCTGCCCATGCGCACTCGGGCTCACTACTGCGCATGCGCTCACGGGCTCACTACTGCTCATGAGCAATCGGACTCACTACTGCTCATGTGCACACGGACTCACTACTGCGGATGCGCGCTCGGGCTCACTACTACGGATGCGCAATCGGGCTCACTACTGCGCATGCGCCATCGTATTCACTACTGCTCATGCGCACTCGGACTCACTACTGCGGACGCGCAATCGGGCTCACTAGTGCGCATGCACTCACGGGGTCACTACTGCTCATACGCACTCCAACTCACTACGCCTCATGCGAACTCGGACTCACTACTGCGGATGCGCAATCGGGGTCACTAGTGCTCATGCGCACTTCGAGTCACTACTGCGCATGCGCACACCTTCTCAGACCTGCACATGCGCACTCAGGCTCACTTCTGCGCATGCGCTCTCGGGGTCACTACTGCTCATGCGCACTCGGGGTCACTACTGCTCATACGCACTCCGACTCACTACTGCTCATGCGAACTCAGACTCACTACCGCGGATGCGCAATCGGGCTCACTACTGCGCATGCGCTCTCCGGCTCAGACCTGCACGTGCGCACTAGGGCCCACTACGGCGCATGCGCGCTCCGGCACAGACCTGCATATGCGCTCTCGAGCTCTCTGCTGCGCATGCGCACACGGGCTCACTACTGCGGATGCGCACTCGGGGTCACTACTGCTCATGCGCACTCGGACTCACTACTGCTCATGTGCACACGGACTCACTACTGCGCATGAGCACTCCGGCTCAGACATGCCCATGCTCACTCGGGCTCACTACGGCGCATGCGCACACGGGCTCATTACTGCTCAATGCGCACTCGCACTCACTACCGCCCATGGGCACACGGGCTCACTACTGTGCATGCCTACTCGGGGTCACTACTGCTCTTACGCACTCCAACTCACTACTGCTCATGCGAACTCGGACTCACTACTGCGGATGCGTAATCGGGCTCACTACTGGGCCTGCGCAATCGGTCTCACTACTGCGGATGCGCAATCGGCCTCACTACCGCTCATACGCACTCCGACTCACTACTGCTCGTGCGAGCTCGGACTCACTACTGCGGATGCGCAATCGGGCCAATACTGCGCCTGCGCAATCGGTCTCACTACTGCGGATGCGCAATCGGCCTCACTACTGCGCATGCGCACTCGGGGTCACTGCTGCGCATGCGCACTCGGGCTCACTACTGTGCATGGGCACACGGGCTCACTACTGCGCATGCGCACTCGGGGTTGCTACTGCGCATGCGCACTCGGGGTCACTACTGCTCATGCGCACTCGGATTCACTACTGCTCATGGGCACACGGGCTCACTACTGCGCATGCGCAATCGTATTCACTACTGCTCATGCGCACTCGGGCTCACTACTGCGCATGCGCTCACGGGCTCACTACTGCTCAGGAGCAATCGGACTCACTACTGCTCATGTGCACACGGACTCACTCCTGCGGATGCGCGCTCGGGCTCACTACTACGGATGCGCAATCGGGCTCACTACTGCGCATGCGCCATCGTATTCACTACTGCTCATGCGCACTCGGACTCACTACTGCGGACGCGCAATCGGGCTCACTAGTGCGCATGCACTCACGGGGTCACTACTGCTCATACGCACTCCAACTCACTACGCCTCATGCGAACTCGGACTCACTACTGCGGATGCGCAATCGGGGTCACTAGTGCTCATGCGCACTTCGAGTCACTACTGCGGATGCGCACACCTTCTCAGACCTGCACATGCGCACTCAGGCTCAGTTCTGCGCATGCGCTCTCGGGGTCACTACTGCTCATGCGCACTCGGGGTCACTACTGCTCATACGCACTCCGACTCACTACTGCTCATGCGAACTCAGACTCACTACCGCGGATGCGCAATCGGGCTCACTACTGCGCATGCGCTCTCCGGCTCAGACCTGCACGTGCGCACTAGGGCCCATTACTGCGCATGCGCGCTCCGGCACAGACCTGCACATGCGCTCTCGAGCTCTCTGCTGCGCATGCGCACACGGGCTCACTACTGCGGATGCGCACTCGGGGTCACTACTGCTCATGCGCACTCGGACTCACTACTGCCCATGTGCACATGGACTCACTACTGCGGATGCGCGCTCGGGCTCACTACTGCGGATGCGCAATCGGGCTCACTACTGCGCATGCGCAATAGTATTCACTACTGCTCATGCGCACTCGGACTCACTCTTGCGGATGCGCAATGGGGCTCACTACTGCGCATGCGCACTCGGCCTCACTACTGCTCATGCGCACTCGGACTCACTACTGCTCATGGGCACACGGGCTCACTACTGCGCATGCGCACACGGGCTCACTACTTCGCATGCGCACTCGGGGTCACTACTGCTCATGCGCACTCGGGGTCACTACTGCTCATACGCACAAGTTCTCACTACTTTGCATGCGCACTCGGGCTCTCTACTGCACATGCGCACACGGGCTCACTACTGCGCATGCGCACTCGGTGTCACTACTGCTCATGCGCACTCCAACTCACTACTGCTCATGAGAACTCGGACTCACTACTGCGGATGCGCAATCGGGGTCACTACTGCTCATACGCACTCCGACTCACTACTGCTCATGCGAACTGGGACTCACTACTGCGGATGCGCACGCGGGCTCACTACTGTGCATGCCTACTCGGGGTCACTACTGCTCATACACACGCGGACTCACCACTGCTCATGGGCACACGGGCTCACTACTGCGCATGCGCACACGGGCTCACTACTGCGCATGCGGACACGGGCTCACTACTGTGCATGCGCACACGGGCTTACTACAGTCCATACGCACTCGGTGTCACTACTGCTCATACGCACTCCGACTCACTACTGCTCATGCGAACTCGGACTCACTACTGTGGATGCGCAATGGGGCACACTACTGCGCGTGCGCACTCGGGCTCACGACTGCGGATGTTCGGTCGGGCTCACTTCTGCGCATGCGCACACGGGCTCACTACTGCGCATGCGCACACGGGCTCACTACTTCGCATGCGCACTCGGGGTCACTACTGCTCATGCGCACTCGGGGTCACTACTGCTCATACGCACAAGTTCTCACTACTTTGCATGCGCACTCGGGCTCTCTACTGCACATGCGCACACGGGCTCACTACTGCGCATGCGCACTCGGTGTCACTACTGCTCATGCGCACTCCAACTCACTACTGCTCATGAGAACTCGGACTCACTACTGCGGATGCGCAATCGGGGTCACTACTGCTCATGCACAATCGGTCTCACTTCTGCGGATGCGCAATCGGCCGCACTACTGCACATGCGCACTCGGGGTCACTACTCCGCATGCGCACTCGGGCTCACTACTGCGGATGCGCGCTCGGGCTCACTACTGCGCATGCGCACACGGGCTCACTACTGCGCATGCGCACTCGGGATTGCTACTGCGCATGCGCACTCGGGGTCACCACTGCAGATGCGCACTCGGAGTCACTACTGCGCATGCGCACTCGGGATTGCTACTGCGCATGCGCACTCGGGGTCACCACTGCAGATGCGCACTCGGAGTCACTACTGCGCATGCGGACACGGGCTCACTACTGTGCATGCGCACACGGGCTTACTACAGTCCATACGCACTCGGTGTCACTACTGCTCATACGCACTCCGACTCACTACTGCTCATGCGAACTCGGACTCACTACTGTGGATGCGCAATGGGGCACACTACTGCGCGTGCGCACTCGGGCTCACGACTGCGGATGTTCGGTCGGGCTCACTACTGCGCATGCACACACGGGCTCACTACTGCGCATGCGCACACCGGCTCAGACCTGCACATGCGCACTCGAGCTCACTTCTGCGCATGCGCCCACTGGTGCACTACTGCGCATGCGTGCACGGGCTCACTACTGCGGATGCGCAATCGGGCTCACTTCTGCGCATGCGCACACGGGCGCACTACTGCACATGCGCACACGTGCTCACTACTGCGCATGCGCACTCAGGGTCACCACTGCGGATGCGCAATCGGGCCCACTACTGCGCATGCGCGCTCCGGCTCAGACCTGCACATGCGCAGTCGGGCTTACTACAGCGGATGCGCAATCGGTCTCACTACTGCGCATGCGCACTCAAGCTCACTACTGCGCACGCTCGCTCGGGGTCACTACTGCGCATGCGAGTTCGGGGTCACCAGTGCGGATGCGCAATCGGGCTCACTACTGCGCATGCGCGCTCCGGCTCAGACCTGCACATGCGCCCTCGAGCTCACTGTTGCGCGTGCGCACACGGGCTCACTACTACGCATGCGCGCTCGCGGTCATTACTGCGCACGCGCTCTCGGGGTCACCACTGCAGATACGCATTCGGGTTCAGTACTATGCATGTACACATGGGCTCACTACTGTGCATGCGCACTCGGGGTCACTAGTGCTCATGCGCACACGGACTCACTACTGCTCATGGGCACACGGGCTCACTACTGCGCATGCGCACACGGGCTCACTACTCTGCATGCGCCCTCGGGGTCACTACTGCTCATGCGCACTCCGACTCACTACTGCTCATGCGAACTCGGACTCACTACTGCGGATGCGTAATCGGGCCCACTACTGCGCCTGCGCAATCGGTCTCACTACTGCGGATGCGCAATCGGCCTCACTACTGCGCATGCGCAATCGTACTCACTACTGCACATACGCACTCAGGCTCACTTCTGCGCATGCGCTCTCGGGGTTGCTACTGCGCATGCGCACTCGGGGTCACTACTGCTCATGCGCACTCCGACTCACTACTGCTCATGCGAAATCGGACTCGCTACTGCTCATGTGCACTCGGACTCACTACAGCGCATGCGCACTCGGGGTCACTACTGCTCATGCGCACTCGGACTCACTACTGCTCATGCGCACTCGGACTCACTACTGCTCATGCGCACACGGGCTCACCACTATGCATGCACACTCGGGGTCACTACTGCGCATGCGCAATCGGGCTCACTACTGCGCATGCGCAATCGTACTCACTACTGCACATACGCACTCAGGCTCACTTCTGCGCATGCGCTCTCGGGGTCACTACTGCTCATGCGCACTCGGGGTCACTACAGCTCATACGCACTCCGACTCACTACTGCTCATGCGAACTCAGACTCACTACCGCGGATGCGCAATCGGGCTCACTACTGCGCATGCGCACTCCGGCTCAGACCTGCCCATGCGCACTCGGGCTCACTACTGCGCATGCGCTCACGGGCTCACTACTGCTCATGAGCAATCGGACTCACTACTGCTCATGTGCACACGGACTCACTACTGCGGATGCGCGCTCGGGCTCACTACTACGGATGCGCAATCGGGCTCACTACTGCGCATGCGCCATCGTATTCACTACTGCTCATGCGCACTCGGACTCACTACTGCGGACGCGCAATCGGGCTCACTAGTGCGCATGCACTCACGGGGTCACTACTGCTCATACGCACTCCAACTCACTACGCCTCATGCGAACTCGGACTCACTACTGCGGATGCGCAATCGGGGTCACTAGTGCTCATGCGCACTTCGAGTCACTACTGCGCATGCGCACACCTTCTCAGACCTGCACATGCGCACTCAGGCTCACTTCTGCGCATGCGCTCTCGGGGTCACTACTGCTCATGCGCACTCGGGGTCACTACTGCTCATACGCACTCCGACTCACTACTGCTCATGCGAACTCAGACTCACTACCGCGGATGCGCAATCGGGCTCACTACTGCGCATGCGCTCTCCGGCTCAGACCTGCACGTGCGCACTAGGGCCCACTACGGCGCATGCGCGCTCCGGCACAGACCTGCATATGCGCTCTCGAGCTCTCTGCTGCGCATGCGCACACGGGCTCACTACTGCGGATGCGCACTCGGGGTCACTACTGCTCATGCGCACTCGGACTCACTACTGCTCATGTGCACACGGACTCACTACTGCGCATGAGCACTCCGGCTCAGACATGCCCATGCACACTCGGGCTCACTACGGCGCATGCGCACACGGGCTCATTACTGCTCAATGCGCACTCGGACTCACTACCGCCCATGGGCACACGGGCTCACTACTGTGCATGCCTACTCGGGGTCACTACTGCTCTTACGCACTTCAACTCACTACTGCTCATGCGAACTCGGACTCACTACTGCGGATGCGTAATCGGGCTCACTACTGGGCCTGCGCAATCGGTCTCACTACTGCGGATGCGCAATCGGCCTCACTACCGCTCATACGCACTCCGACTCACTACTGCTCATGCGAGCTCGGACTCACTACTGCGGATGCGCAATCGGGCCAATACTGCGCCTGCGCAATCGGTCTCACTACTGCGGATGCGCAATCGGCCTCACTACTGCGCATGCGCACTCGGGGTCACTGCTGCGCATGCGCACTCGGGCTCACTACTGTGCATGGGCACACGGGCTCACTACTGCGCATGCGCACTCGGGGTTGCTACTGCGCATGCGCACTCGGGGTCACTACTGCTCATGCGCACTCGGATTCACTACTGCTCATGGGCACACGGGCTCACTACTGCGCATGCGCAATCGTATTCACTACTGCTCATGCGCACTCGGGCTCACTACTGCGCATGCGCACTCGGGGTCACTACTGCTCATGCGCACTCCGACTCACTACTGCTCATGCGAAATCGGACTCACTACTGCTCATGTGCACTCGGACTCACTACAGCGCATGCGCACTCGGGGTCACTACTGCTCATGCGCACTCGGACTCACTACTGCTCATGCGCACTCGGACTCACTACTGCTCATGCGCACACGGGCTCACCACTATGCATGCACACTCGGGGTCACTACTGCGCATGCGCAATCGGGCTCACTACTGCGCATGCGCAATCGTACTCACTACTGCACATGCGCACTCAGGCTCACTTCTGCGCATGCGCTCTCGGGGTCACTACTGCTCATGCGCACTCGGCGTCACTACAGCTCATACGCACTCCGACTCACTACTGCTCATGCGAACTCAGACTCACTACCGCGGATGCGCAATCGGGCTCACTACTGCGCATGCGCACTCCGGCTCAGACCTGCCCATGCGCACTCGGGCTCACTACTGCGCATGCGCTCACGGGCTCACTACTGCTCAGGAGCAATCGGACTCACTACTGCTCATGTGCACACGGACTCACTACTGCGGATGCGCGCTCGGGCTCACTACTACGGATGCGCAATCGGGCTCACTACTGCGCATGCGCCATCGTATTCACTACTGCTCATGCGCACTCGGACTCACTACTGCGGACGCGCAATCGGGCTCACTAGTGCGCATGCACTCACGGGGTCACTACTGCTCATACGCACTCCAACTCACTACGCCTCATGCGAACTCGGACTCACTACTGCGGATGCGCAATCGGGGTCACTAGTGCTCATGCGCACTTCGAGTCACTACTGCGGATGCGCACACCTTCTCAGACCTGCACATGCGCACTCAGGCTCAGTTCTGCGCATGCGCACTTGGGGTCACTACTGCTCATGAGCACTCCGACTCACTACTGCTCATGCGAAATCGGACTCACTACTGCTCATGTGCACTCGGACTCACTACAGCGCATGCGCACTCGGGGTCACTACTGCTCATGCGCACTCGGACTCACTACTGCTCATGCGCACTCGGACTCACTACTGCTCATGGGCACACGGGCTCACTACTGCGGATGCGCAATCGGGCCCACTACTGCGCCTGCGCAATCGGTCTCACTACTGCGGATGCGCAATCGGCCTCACTACTGCGCATGCGCACTCGGGGTCACTACTGTGCATGCGCACTCGGGGTCACTACTGCTCATGCGCACTCGGACTCACTACTGCTCATGGGCACACGGGCCCACTACTGCGCATGCGCACACGGGCGCACTACTGCGCTTGCGCACACGGGCTCACTACTGCGCATGCGCACACGGACTCACTACAGCGGATGCGCAATCGGTCTCACTACTGCGCATGCGAGTTCGGGGTCACCAGTGCGGATGCGCAATCGGGCTCACTACTGCGCATGCGCGCTCCGGCTCAGACCTGCACATGCGCTCTCGAGCTCACTGTTGCGCGTGCGCACACGGGCTCACTACTGCGCATGCGCGCTCGCGGTCATTACTGCGCATGCGCACTCGGGGTCACCACTGCAGATACGCATTCTGGTTCAATACTATGCTTGTACACATGGGCTCACTACTGTGCATGCGCACTCGGGGTCACTAGTGCTCATGCGCACTCGGACTCACTACTGCTCATGGGCACACGGGCTCACTACTGCGCATGCGCACACGGGCTCACTACTCTGCATGCGCCCTCGGGGTCACTACTGCTCATGCGCACTCCGACTCACTACTGCGCATGCGCACACGGCCTCACTACTGCTCATGAGCAGTCGGACTCACTACTGCTCATGCGCACACGGACTCAATACTGCGGATTTTCGCTCGGGCTCACTACTGCGGATGCGCCATCGGGCTCACTACTGCGCATGCGCAATCGTATTCACTACTGCTCATGCGCGATCGGGCTCACTACTGCGCATGCGCACTCGGGCTCATAACTGCGGTTGCGAGCTCGGGCTCACTACTGCGCATGCGCACTCGGGGTCACTACTGCTCATGCGCACTCCGACTCACTACTGCGCATGAGCACTCCGGCTCAGACATGCCCATGCTCACTCGGGCTCACTACGGCGCATGCGCACACGGGCTCATTACTGCTCAATGCGCACTCGGACTCACTACCGCTCATGGGCACACGGGCTCACTACTGTGCATGCCTACTCAGGGTCACTACTGCTCTTACGCACTCCAACTCACTACTGCTCATGCGAACTCGGACTCACTACTGCGGATGCGCAATCGGCCTCACTACTGCGGATGCGCAATCGAGCCAATACTGCGCCTGCGCAATCGGTCTCACTACTGCGGATGCGCAATCGGCCTCACTACTGCGCATGCGCACTCGGGGTCACTGCTGCGCATGCGCACTCGGGCTCACTACTGTGCATGGGCACACGGGCTCACTACTGCGCATGCACACTCGGGGTTGCTACTGCGCATGCGCACTCGGGGTCACTACTGCTCATGCGCACTCCGACTCACTACTGCTCATGCGAAATCGGACTCACTACTGCTCATGTGCACTCGGACTCACTACAGCGCATGCGCACTCGGGGTCACTACTGCTCATGCGCACTCGGACTCACTACTGCTCATGCGCACTCGGACTCACTACTGCTCATGCGCACACGGGCTCACCACTATGCATGCACACTCGGGGTCACTACTGCGCATGCGCAATCGGCCTCACTACTGCGCATGCGCAATCGTACTCACTACTGCACATACGCACTCAGGCTCACTTCTGCGCATGCGCTCTCGGGGTCACTACTGCTCATGCGCACTCGGGCTCACTACAGCTCATACGCACTCCGACTCACTACTGCTCATGCGAACTCAGACTCACTACCGCGGATGCGCAATCGGGCTCACTACTGGGCCTGCGCAATCGGTCTCACTACTGCGGATGCGCAATCGAGCCAATACTGCGCCTGCGCAATCGGTCTCACTACTGCGGATGCGCAATCGGCCTCACTACTGCGCATGCGCACTCGGGGTCACTGCTGCGCATGCGCACTCGGGCTCACTACTGTGCATGGGCACACGGGCTCACTACTGCGCATGCGCACTCGGGGTTGCTACTGCGCATGCGCACTCGGGGTCACTACTGCTCATGCGCACTCCGACTCACTACTGCTCATGCGAAATCGGACTCGCTACTGCTCATGTGCACTCGGACTCACTACAGCGCATGCGCACTCGGGGTCACTACTGCTCATGCGCACTCGGACTCACTACTGCTCATGCGCACTCGGACTCACTACTGCTCATGCGCACACGGGCTCACCACTATGCATGCACACTCGGGGTCACTACTGCACATACGCACTCAGGCTCACTTCTGCGCATGCGCTCTCGGGGTCACTACTGCTCATGCGCACTCGGGGTCACTACAGCTCATACGCACTCCGACTCACTACTGCTCATGCGAACTCAGACTCACTACCGCGGATGCGCAATCGGGCTCACTACTGCGCATGCGCACTCCGGCTCAGACCTGCCCATGCGCACTCGGGCTCACTACTGCGCATGCGCTCACGGGCTCACTACTGCTCATGAGCAATCGGACTCACTACTGCTCATGTGCACACGGACTCACTACTGCGGATGCGCGCTCGGGCTCACTACTACGGATGCGCAATCGGGCTCACTACTGCGCATGCGCCATCGTATTCACTACTGCTCATGCGCACTCGGACTCACTACTGCGGACGCGCAATCGGGCTCACTAGTGCGCATGCACTCACGGGGTCACTACTGCTCATACGCACTCCAACTCACTACGCCTCATGCGAACTCGGACTCACTACTGCGGATGCGCAATCGGGGTCACTAGTGCTCATGCGCACTTCGAGTCACTACTGCGCATGCGCACACCTTCTCAGACCTGCACATGCGCACTCAGGCTCACTTCTGCGCATGCGCTCTCGGGGTCACTACTGCTCATGCGCACTCGGGGTCACTACTGCTCATACGCACTCCGACTCACTACTGCTCATGCGAACTCAGACTCACTACCGCGGATGCGCAATCGGGCTCACTACTGCGCATGCGCTCTCCGGCTCAGACCTGCACGTGCGCACTAGGGCCCACTACGGCGCATGCGCGCTCCGGCACAGACCTGCATATGCGCTCTCGAGCTCTCTGCTGCGCATGCGCACACGGGCTCACTACTGCGGATGCGCACTCGGGGTCACTACTGCTCATGCGCACTCGGACTCACTACTGCTCATGTGCACACGGACTCACTACTGCGCATGAGCACTCCGGCTCAGACATGCCCATGCTCACTCGGGCTCACTACGGCGCATGCGCACACGGGCTCATTACTGCTCAATGCGCACTCGGACTCACTACCGCCCATGGGCACACGGGCTCACTACTGTGCATGCCTACTCGGGGTCACTACTGCTCTTACGCACTCCAACTCACTACTGCTCATGCGAACTCGGACTCACTACTGCGGATGCGTAATCGGGCTCACTACTGGGCCTGCGCAATCGGTCTCACTACTGCGGATGCGCAATCGGCCTCACTACCGCTCATACGCACTCCGACTCACTACTGCTCGTGCGAGCTCGGACTCACTACTGCGGATGCGCAATCGGGCCAATACTGCGCCTGCGCAATCGGTCTCACTACTGCGGATGCGCAATCGGCCTCACTACTGCGCATGCGCACTCGGGGTCACTGCTGCGCATGCGCACTCGGGCTCACTACTGTGCATGGGCACACGGGCTCACTACTGCGCATGCGCACTCGGGGTTGCTACTGCGCATGCGCACTCGGGGTCACTACTTCTCATGCGCACTCGGATTCACTACTGCTCATGGGCACACGGGCTCACTACTGCGCATGCGCACTCCGGCTCAGACCTGCCCATGCGCACTCGGGCTCACTACTGCGCATGCGCTCACGGGCTCACTACTGCTCATGAGCAATCGGACTCACTACTGCTCATGTGCACACGGACTCACTACTGCGGATGCGCGCTCGGGCTCACTACTACGGATGCGCAATCGGGCTCACTACTGCGCATGCGCCATCGTATTCACTACTGCTCATGCGCACTCGGACTCACTACTGCGGACGCGCAATCGGGCTCACTAGTGCGCATGCACTCACGGGGTCACTACTGCTCATACGCACTCCAACTCACTACGCCTCATGCGAACTCGGACTCACTACTGCGGATGCGCAATCGGGGTCACTAGTGCTCATGCGCACTTCGAGTCACTACTGCGCATGCGCACACCTTCTCAGACCTGCACATGCGCACTCAGGCTCACTTCTGCGCATGCGCTCTCGGGGTCACTACTGCTCATGCGCACTCGGGGTCACTACTGCTCATACGCACTCCGACTCACTACTGCTCATGCGAACTCAGACTCACTACCGCGGATGCGCAATCGGGCTCACTACTGCGCATGCGCTCTCCGGCTCAGACCTGCACGTGCGCACTAGGGCCCACTACGGCGCATGCGCGCTCCGGCACAGACCTGCATATGCGCTCTCGAGCTCTCTGCTGCGCATGCGCACACGGGCTCACTACTGCGGATGCGCACTCGGGGTCACTACTGCTCATGCGCACTCGGACTCACTACTGCTCATGTGCACACGGACTCACTACTGCGCATGAGCACTCCGGCTCAGACATGCCCATGCTCACTCGGGCTCACTACGGCGCATGCGCACACGGGCTCATTACTGCTCAATGCGCACTCGCACTCACTACCGCCCATGGGCACACGGGCTCACTACTGTGCATGCCTACTCGGGGTCACTACTGCTCTTACGCACTCCAACTCACTACTGCTCATGCGAACTCGGACTCACTACTGCGGATGCGTAATCGGGCTCACTACTGGGCCTGCGCAATCGGTCTCACTACTGCGGATGCGCAATCGGCCTCACTACCGCTCATACGCACTCCGACTCACTACTGCTCGTGCGAGCTCGGACTCACTACTGCGGATGCGCAATCGGGCCAATACTGCGCCTGCGCAATCGGTCTCACTACTGCGGATGCGCAATCGGCCTCACTACTGCGCATGCGCACTCGGGGTCACTGCTGCGCATGCGCACTCGGGCTCACTACTGTGCATGGGCACACGGGCTCACTACTGCGCATGCGCACTCGGGGTTGCTACTGCGCATGCGCACTCGGGGTCACTACTGCTCATGCGCACTCGGATTCACTACTGCTCATGGGCACACGGGCTCACTACTGCGCATGCGCAATCGTATTCACTACTGCTCATGCGCACTCGGGCTCACTACTGCGCATGCGCTCACGGGCTCACTACTGCTCAGGAGCAATCGGACTCACTACTGCTCATGTGCACACGGACTCACTCCTGCGGATGCGCGCTCGGGCTCACTACTACGGATGCGCAATCGGGCTCACTACTGCGCATGCGCCATCGTATTCACTACTGCTCATGCGCACTCGGACTCACTACTGCGGACGCGCAATCGGGCTCACTAGTGCGCATGCACTCACGGGGTCACTACTGCTCATACGCACTCCAACTCACTACGCCTCATGCGAACTCGGACTCACTACTGCGGATGCGCAATCGGGGTCACTAGTGCTCATGCGCACTTCGAGTCACTACTGCGGATGCGCACACCTTCTCAGACCTGCACATGCGCACTCAGGCTCAGTTCTGCGCATGCGCTCTCGGGGTCACTACTGCTCATGCGCACTCGGGGTCACTACTGCTCATACGCACTCCGACTCACTACTGCTCATGCGAACTCAGACTCACTACCGCGGATGCGCAATCGGGCTCACTACTGCGCATGCGCTCTCCGGCTCAGACCTGCACGTGCGCACTAGGGCCCATTACTGCGCATGCGCGCTCCGGCACAGACCTGCACATGCGCTCTCGAGCTCTCTGCTGCGCATGCGCACACGGGCTCACTACTGCGGATGCGCACTCGGGGTCACTACTGCTCATGCGCACTCGGACTCACTACTGCCCATGTGCACATGGACTCACTACTGCGGATGCGCGCTCGGGCTCACTACTGCGGATGCGCAATCGGGCTCACTACTGCGCATGCGCAATAGTATTCACTACTGCTCATGCGCACTCGGACTCACTCTTGCGGATGCGCAATGGGGCTCACTACTGCGCATGCGCACTCGGCCTCACTACTGCTCATGCGCACTCGGACTCACTACTGCTCATGGGCACACGGGCTCACTACTGCGCATGCGCACACGGGCTCACTACTTCGCATGCGCACTCGGGGTCACTACTGCTCATGCGCACTCGGGGTCACTACTGCTCATACGCACAAGTTCTCACTACTTTGCATGCGCACTCGGGCTCTCTACTGCACATGCGCACACGGGCTCACTACTGCGCATGCGCACTCGGTGTCACTACTGCTCATGCGCACTCCAACTCACTACTGCTCATGAGAACTCGGACTCACTACTGCGGATGCGCAATCGGGGTCACTACTGCTCATACGCACTCCGACTCACTACTGCTCATGCGAACTGGGACTCACTACTGCGGATGCGCACGCGGGCTCACTACTGTGCATGCCTACTCGGGGTCACTACTGCTCATACACACGCGGACTCACCACTGCTCATGGGCACACGGGCTCACTACTGCGCATGCGCACACGGGCTCACTACTGCGCATGCGGACACGGGCTCACTACTGTGCATGCGCACACGGGCTTACTACAGTCCATACGCACTCGGTGTCACTACTGCTCATACGCACTCCGACTCACTACTGCTCATGCGAACTCGGACTCACTACTGTGGATGCGCAATGGGGCACACTACTGCGCGTGCGCACTCGGGCTCACGACTGCGGATGTTCGGTCGGGCTCACTTCTGCGCATGCGCACACGGGCTCACTACTGCGCATGCGCACACGGGCTCACTACTTCGCATGCGCACTCGGGGTCACTACTGCTCATGCGCACTCGGGGTCACTACTGCTCATACGCACAAGTTCTCACTACTTTGCATGCGCACTCGGGCTCTCTACTGCACATGCGCACACGGGCTCACTACTGCGCATGCGCACTCGGTGTCACTACTGCTCATGCGCACTCCAACTCACTACTGCTCATGAGAACTCGGACTCACTACTGCGGATGCGCAATCGGGGTCACTACTGCTCATGCACAATCGGTCTCACTTCTGCGGATGCGCAATCGGCCGCACTACTGCACATGCGCACTCGGGGTCACTACTCCGCATGCGCACTCGGGCTCACTACTGCGGATGCGCGCTCGGGCTCACTACTGCGCATGCGCACACGGGCTCACTACTGCGCATGCGCACTCGGGATTGCTACTGCGCATGCGCACTCGGGGTCACCACTGCAGATGCGCACTCGGAGTCACTACTGCGCATGCGCACTCGGGATTGCTACTGCGCATGCGCACTCGGGGTCACCACTGCAGATGCGCACTCGGAGTCACTACTGCGCATGCGGACACGGGCTCACTACTGTGCATGCGCACACGGGCTTACTACAGTCCATACGCACTCGGTGTCACTACTGCTCATACGCACTCCGACTCACTACTGCTCATGCGAACTCGGACTCACTACTGTGGATGCGCAATGGGGCACACTACTGCGCGTGCGCACTCGGGCTCACGACTGCGGATGTTCGGTCGGGCTCACTACTGCGCATGCACACACGGGCTCACTACTGCGCATGCGCACACCGGCTCAGACCTGCACATGCGCACTCGAGCTCACTTCTGCGCATGCGCCCACTGGTGCACTACTGCGCATGCGTGCACGGGCTCACTACTGCGGATGCGCAATCGGGCTCACTTCTGCGCATGCGCACACGGGCGCACTACTGCACATGCGCACACGTGCTCACTACTGCGCATGCGCACTCAGGGTCACCACTGCGGATGCGCAATCGGGCCCACTACTGCGCATGCGCGCTCCGGCTCAGACCTGCACATGCGCAGTCGGGCTTACTACAGCGGATGCGCAATCGGTCTCACTACTGCGCATGCGCACTCAAGCTCACTACTGCGCACGCTCGCTCGGGGTCACTACTGCGCATGCGAGTTCGGGGTCACCAGTGCGGATGCGCAATCGGGCTCACTACTGCGCATGCGCGCTCCGGCTCAGACCTGCACATGCGCCCTCGAGCTCACTGTTGCGCGTGCGCACACGGGCTCACTACTACGCATGCGCGCTCGCGGTCATTACTGCGCACGCGCTCTCGGGGTCACCACTGCAGATACGCATTCGGGTTCAGTACTATGCATGTACACATGGGCTCACTACTGTGCATGCGCACTCGGGGTCACTAGTGCTCATGCGCACACGGACTCACTACTGCTCATGGGCACACGGGCTCACTACTGCGCATGCGCACACGGGCTCACTACTCTGCATGCGCCCTCGGGGTCACTACTGCTCATGCGCACTCCGACTCACTACTGCTCATGCGAACTCGGACTCACTACTGCGGATGCGTAATCGGGCCCACTACTGCGCCTGCGCAATCGGTCTCACTACTGCGGATGCGCAATCGGCCTCACTACTGCTCATGCGCACTCGGACTCACTACTGCTCATGGGCACACGGGCTCACTACTGCGGATGCGCACTCGGGTCACTACTGCTCATGTGCACTCGGACTCACTACTGCTCATGCGCACACGGGCTCACCACTATGCATGCACACTCGGGGTCACTACTGCGCATGCGCAATCGGGCTCACTACTGCGCATGCGCAATCGTATTCACTACTGCACATGCGCACTCAGGCTCACTTCTGCGCATGCGCTCTCGGGGTCACTACTGCGCATGCGCAATCGGGCTCACTACTGCGCATGCGCACTCCGGGTCACTACTGTTCATGCGCACTCGGGCTCACTTCTGCGGATGCGCGCTCGGGCTCGCTACTGCGGATGCGCAATCGGGCTCACTACTGCGCATGCGCACACCGGCTCAAACCTGCACATGCGCACTCGAGCTCACTTCTGCGCATGCGCACACTGGTGCACTACTGCGCATGCGCGCAAGGGCTCACTACTGTGCATGCGCACTCGGGGTCACTACTGCTCATGCGCACTCGGACTCACTACTGCTCATGGGCACACGGGCCCACTACTGCGCATGCGCACACGGGCGCACTACTGCGCTTGCGCACACGGGCTCACTACTGCGCATGCGCACTCGGACTCACTACTGCTCATGGGCACACGGGCCCACTACTGCGCATGCGCACACGGGCGCACTACTGCGCTTGCGCACACGGGCTCACTACTGCGCATGCGCACACGGACTCACTACAGCGGATGCGCAATCGGTCTCACTACTGCGCATGCGAGTTCGGGGTCACCAGTGCGGATGCGCAATCGGGCTCACTACTGCGCATGCGCACTCGGGCTCATAACTGCGGTTGCGCGCTCGGGCTCACTACTGCGCATGCGCACTCGGGGTCACTACTGCTCATGCGCACTCCGACTCACTACTGCGCATGAGCACTCCGGCTCAGACATGCCCATGCTCACTCGGGCTCACTACGGCGCATGCGCACACGGGCTCATTACTGCTCAATGCGCACTCGGACTCACTACCGCTCATGGGCACACGGGCTCACTACTGTGCATGCCTACTCGGGGTCACTACTGCTCTTACGCACTCCAACTCACTACTGCTCATGCGAACTCGGACTCACTACTGCGGATGCGTAATCGGGCTCACTACTGGGCCTGCGCAATCGGTCTCACTACTGCGGATGCGCAATCGGCCTCACTACCGCTCATACGCACTCCGACTCACTACTGCTCATGCGAGCTCGGACTCACTACTGCGGATGCGCAATCGGGCCAATACTGCGCCTGCGCAATCGGTCTCACTACTGCGGATGCGCAATCGGCCTCACTACTGCGCATGCGCACTCGGGGTTACTGCTGCGCATGCGCACTCGGGCTCACTACTGTGCATGGGCACACGGGCTCACTACTGCGCATGCGCACTCGGGGTTGCTACTGCGCATGCGCACTCGGGGTCACTACTGCTCATGCGCACTCGGATTCACTACTGCTCATGGGCACACGGGCTCACTACTGCGCATGCGCAATCGTATTCACTACTGCTCATGCGCACAAGTTCTCACTACTGTGCATGCGCGCTCGGGCTCTGTACTGCGCATGCGCACACGGGCTCAAGACTGCGCATGCGCACTTGGGGTCACTACTGCTCATGCGCACAAGTTCTCACTACTGTGCACGCGCACTCGGGCTCTCTACTGCGCATGCACACACGGGCTCACTACTGCGCATGCGCACTCGGGGTCACTACTGCTCATACGCACAAGTTCTCACTACTTTGCATGCGCACTCGGGCTCTCTACTGCACATGCGCACACGGGCTCACTACTGCGCATGCGCACTCGGTGTCACTACTGCTCATGCGCACTCCAACTCACTACTGCTCATGAGAACTCGGACTCACTACTGCGGATGCGCAATCGGGGTCACTACTGCTCATGCACAATCGGTCTCACTTCTGCGGATGCGCAATCGGCCGCACTACTGCACATGCGCACTCGGGGTCACTACTCCGCATGCGCACTCGGGCTCACTACTGCGGATGCGCGCTCGGGCTCACTACTGCGCATGCGCACACGGGCTCACTACTGCGCATGCGCACTCGGGATTGCTACTGCGCATGCGCACTCGGGGTCACCACTGCAGATGCGCACTCGGAGTCACTACTGCGCATGCGAGCTCGGGGTCACCAGTGCGGATGCGCAATCGGGTTCACTACTGCGCATGGGTCACGGGCTCAGTACAGCGCATGCGCACTCGGGCTGACTACCGCTCATGCGCACACGGCGCACTACTGCGCATGCGCACACGGGCTCACTACTGCGCATGCGCACACGGGCTCACTGCTGTGCATGCGCACTCGGGGTCACTACTGCTCATACGCACTCCGACTCACTACTGCTCATGCGAACTGGGACTCACTACTGCGGATGCGCACGCGGGCTCACTACTGTGCATGCCTACTTGGGGTCACTACTGCTCATACGCACTCGGACTCACCACTGCTCATGGGCACACGGGCTCACTACTGCGCATGCGCACACGGGGTCACTACTGCGCATGCGCAATCGGGCTCACTACTGCGCATGCGCAATCGTATTCACTACTGCACATGCGCACTGAGGCTCACTTCTGCGCATGCGCTCTCGGGGTCACTACTGCGCATGCGCAATCGGGCTCACTACTGCGCATGCGCAATCGTATTCACTACTGCACATGCGCACTCAGGCTCACTACTGCGGATGCGCACTCGGGTCACTACTGCTCATGCGCACTCGGACTCACTACTGCTCATGCGCACACGGGCTCACCACTATGCATGCACACTCGGGGTCACTACTGCGCATGCGCAATCGGGCTCACTACTGCGCATGCGCAATCGTATTCACTACTGCTCATGCGCACTCGGACTCACTACTGCGGACGCGCAATCGGGCTCACTAGTGCGCATGCCCTCACGGGGTCACTACTGCTCATACGCACTCCAACTCACTACTCCTCATGCGAACTCGGACTCACTACTGCGGATGCGCAATCGGGGTCACTAGTGCTCATGCGCACTTCGAGTCACTACTGCGAATGCGCACACCTTCTCAGACCTGCACATGCGCACTCAGGCTCACTTCTGCGCATGCGCTCTCGGGGTCACTACTGCTCATGCGCACTCGGGGTTACTACTGCTCATACGCACTCCGACTCACTACTGCTCATGCGAACTCAGACTCACTACCGCGGATGCGCAATCGGGCTCACTACTGCGCATGCGCGCTCCGGCTCAGACCTGCACGTGCGCACTAGGGCCCACTACTGCGCATGCGCGCTCCGGCACAGACCTGCACATGCGCTCTCGAGCTCTCTGCTGCGCATGCGCACACGGGCTCACTACTGCTCATGCGCACTCGGACTCACTACTGCTCATGCGCACTCGGACTCACTACTGCTCATGGGCACACGGGCTGACTACAGCGCATGCGCACACGGGCTCACTACTTCGCATGCGCTCTCGGGGTCACTACTGCGCATGCGCACACGGGCTCACTACTGCGCATGCGCACTCGGGCTCACTACTGCGGATGCGCGCTCGGGCTCACTACTGCGCATGCGCACACGGGCTCACTACTGCGCATGCGCACTCGGACTCACTACTGCGCATGCGCACTCGGGGTCACCACTGCAGAAACGCACTCGGGGTCACCACTGTAGATACGCATTCGGGTTCAGTACTATGCATGTACACATGGGCTCACTACTGTGCATGCGCACTCGGGGTCACTACTGCTCATGCGCACTCCGACTCACTACTGCGCATGAGCACTCCGGCTCAGACATGCCCATGCTCACTCGGGCTCACTACGGCGCATGCGCACACGGGCTCATTACTGCTCAATGCGCACTCGGACTCACTACCGCTCATGGGCACACGGGCTCACTACTGTGCATGCCTACTCGGGGTCACTACTGCTCTTACGCACTCCAACTCACTACTGCTCATGCGAACTCGGACTCACTACTGCGGATGCGTAATCGGGCTCACTACTGGGCCTGCGCAATCGGTCTCACTACTGCGGATGCGCAATCGGCCTCACTACCGCTCATACGCACTCCGACTCACTACTGCTCATGCGAGCTCGGACTCACTACTGCGGATGCGCAATCGGGCCAATACTGCGCCTGCGCAATCGGTCTCACTACTGCGGATGCGCAATCGGCCTCACTACTGCGCATGCGCACTCGGGGTCACTGCTGCGCATGCGCACTCGGGCTCACTACTGTGCATGGGCACACGGGCTCACTACTGCGCATGCGCACTCGGGGTTGCTACTGCGCATGCGCACTCGGGGTCACTACTGCTCATGCGCACTCGGATTCACTACTGCTCATGGGCACACGGGCTCACTACTGCGCATGCGCAATCGTATTCACTACTGCTCATGCGCACAAGTTCTCACTACTGTGCATGCGCGCTCGGGCTCTGTACTGCGCATGCGCACACGGGCTCAAGACTGCGCATGCGCACTTGGGGTCACTACTGCTCATACGCACAAGTTCTCACTACTTTGCATGCGCACTCGGGCTCTCTACTGCACATGCGCACACGGGCTCACTACTGCGCATGCGCACTCGGTGTCACTACTGCTCATGCGCACTCCAACTCACTACTGCTCATGAGAACTCGGACTCACTACTGCGGATGCGCAATCGGGGTCACTACTGCTCATGCACAATCGGTCTCACTTCTGCGGATGCGCAATCGGCCGCACTACTGCACATGCGCACTCGGGGTCACTACTCCGCATGCGCACTCGGGCTCACTACTGCGGATGCGCGCTCGGGCTCACTACTGCGCATGCGCACACGGGCTCACTACTGCGCATGCGCACTCGGGATTGCTACTGCGCATGCGCACTCGGGGTCACCACTGCAGATGCGCACTCGGAGTCACTACTGCGCATGCGAGCTCGGGGTCACCAGTGCGGATGCGCACTCGGGGTCACTACTCCGCATGCGCACTCGGGCTCACTACTGCGCATGCGCACACGGGCTCACTACTGCGCATGCGCACACGGGCTCACTGCTGTGCATGCGCACTCGGGGTCACTACTGCTCATACGCACTCCGACTCACTACTGCTCATGCGAACTGGGACTCACTACTGCGGATGCGCACGCGGGCTCACTACTGTGCATGCCTACTTGGGGTCACTACTGCTCATACGCACTCGGACTCACCACTGCTCATGGGCACACGGGCTCACTACTGCGCATGCGCACACGGGGTCACTACTGCGCATGCGCAATCGGGCTCACTACTGCGCATGCGCAATCGTATTCACTACTGCACATGCGCACTGAGGCTCACTTCTGCGCATGCGCTCTCGGGGTCACTACTGCGCATGCGCAATCGGGCTCACTACTGCGCATGCGCAATCGTATTCACTACTGCACATGCGCACTCAGGCTCACTACTGCGGATGCGCACTCGGGTCACTACTGCTCATGCGCACTCGGACTCACTACTGCTCATGCGCACACGGGCTCACCACTATGCATGCACACTCGGGGTCACTACTGCGCATGCGCAATCGGACTCACTACTGCGGACGCGCAATCGGGCTCACTAGTGCGCATGCCCTCACGGGGTCACTACTGCTCATACGCACTCCAACTCACTACTCCTCATGCGAACTCGGACTCACTACTGCGGATGCGCAATCGGGGTCACTAGTGCTCATGCGCACTTCGAGTCACTACTGCGAATGCGCACACCTTCTCAGACCTGCACATGCGCACTCAGGCTCACTTCTGCGCATGCGCTCTCGGGGTCACTACTGCTCATGCGCACTCGGGGTCACTACTGCTCATACGCACTCCGACTCACTACTGCTCATGCGAACTCAGACTCACTACCGCGGATGCGCAATCGGGCTCACTACTGCGCATGCGCTCTCCGGCTCAGACCTGCACGTGCGCACTAGGGCCCACTACGGCGCATGCGCGCTCCGGCACAGACCTGCATATGCGCTCTCGAGCTCTCTGCTGCGCATGCGCACACGGGCTCACTACTGCGGATGCGCACTCGGGGTCACTACTGCTCATGCGCACTCGGACTCACTACTGCTCATGTGCACACGGACTCACTACTGCGCATGAGCACTCCGGCTCAGACATGCCCATGCTCACTCGGGCTCACTACGGCGCATGCGCACACGGGCTCATTACTGCTCAATGCGCACTCGCACTCACTACCGCCCATGGGCACACGGGCTCACTACTGTGCATGCCTACTCGGGGTCACTACTGCTCTTACGCACTCCAACTCACTACTGCTCATGCGAACTCGGACTCACTACTGCGGATGCGTAATCGGGCTCACTACTGGGCCTGCGCAATCGGTCTCACTACTGCGGATGCGCAATCGGCCTCACTACCGCTCATACGCACTCCGACTCACTACTGCTCGTGCGAGCTCGGACTCACTACTGCGGATGCGCAATCGGGCCAATACTGCGCCTGCGCAATCGGTCTCACTACTGCGGATGCGCAATCGGCCTCACTACTGCGCATGCGCACTCGGGGTCACTGCTGCGCATGCGCACTCGGGCTCACTACTGTGCATGGGCACACGGGCTCACTACTGCGCATGCGCACTCGGGGTTGCTACTGCGCATGCGCACTCGGGGTCACTACTGCTCATGCGCACTCGGATTCACTACTGCTCATGGGCACACGGGCTCACTACTGCGCATGCGCAATCGTATTCACTACTGCTCATGCGCACTCGGGCTCACTACTGCGCATGCGCTCACGGGCTCACTACTGCTCAGGAGCAATCGGACTCACTACTGCTCATGTGCACACGGACTCACTCCTGCGGATGCGCGCTCGGGCTCACTACTACGGATGCGCAATCGGGCTCACTACTGCGCATGCGCCATCGTATTCACTACTGCTCATGCGCACTCGGACTCACTACTGCGGACGCGCAATCGGGCTCACTAGTGCGCATGCACTCACGGGGTCACTACTGCTCATACGCACTCCAACTCACTACGCCTCATGCGAACTCGGACTCACTACTGCGGATGCGCAATCGGGGTCACTAGTGCTCATGCGCACTTCGAGTCACTACTGCGGATGCGCACACCTTCTCAGACCTGCACATGCGCACTCAGGCTCAGTTCTGCGCATGCGCTCTCGGGGTCACTACTGCTCATGCGCACTCGGGGTCACTACTGCTCATACGCACTCCGACTCACTACTGCTCATGCGAACTCAGACTCACTACCGCGGATGCGCAATCGGGCTCACTACTGCGCATGCGCTCTCCGGCTCAGACCTGCACGTGCGCACTAGGGCCCATTACTGCGCATGCGCGCTCCGGCACAGACCTGCACATGCGCTCTCGAGCTCTCTGCTGCGCATGCGCACACGGGCTCACTACTGCGGATGCGCACTCGGGGTCACTACTGCTCATGCGCACTCGGACTCA
Source organism: Megachile leachella (assembly GCA_963576845.1). Classification (NCBI taxonomy): domain Eukaryota; kingdom Metazoa; phylum Arthropoda; class Insecta; order Hymenoptera; family Megachilidae; genus Megachile; species Megachile leachella. The sequence goes on from CAUYWW010000054.1 coordinate 1,186,255, forward strand.
CTACTGCCCATGTGCACATGGACTCACTACTGCGGATGCGCGCTCGGGCTCACTACTGCGGATGCGCAATCGGGCTCACTACTGCGCATGCGCAATAGTATTCACTACTGCTCATGCGCACTCGGACTCACTCTTGCGGATGCGCAATGGGGCTCACTACTGCGCATGCGCACTCGGCCTCACTACTGCTCATGCGCACTCGGACTCACTACTGCTCATGGGCACACGGGCTCACTACTGCGCATGCGCACACGGGCTCACTACTTCGCATGCGCACTCGGGGTCACTACTGCTCATGCGCACTCGGGGTCACTACTGCTCATACGCACAAGTTCTCACTACTTTGCATGCGCACTCGGGCTCTCTACTGCACATGCGCACACGGGCTCACTACTGCGCATGCGCACTCGGTGTCACTACTGCTCATGCGCACTCCAACTCACTACTGCTCATGAGAACTCGGACTCACTACTGCGGATGCGCAATCGGGGTCACTACTGCTCATACGCACTCCGACTCACTACTGCTCATGCGAACTGGGACTCACTACTGCGGATGCGCACGCGGGCTCACTACTGTGCATGCCTACTCGGGGTCACTACTGCTCATACACACGCGGACTCACCACTGCTCATGGGCACACGGGCTCACTACTGCGCATGCGCACACGGGCTCACTACTGCGCATGCGGACACGGGCTCACTACTGTGCATGCGCACACGGGCTTACTACAGTCCATACGCACTCGGTGTCACTACTGCTCATACGCACTCCGACTCACTACTGCTCATGCGAACTCGGACTCACTACTGTGGATGCGCAATGGGGCACACTACTGCGCGTGCGCACTCGGGCTCACGACTGCGGATGTTCGGTCGGGCTCACTTCTGCGCATGCGCACACGGGCTCACTACTGCGCATGCGCACACGGGCTCACTACTTCGCATGCGCACTCGGGGTCACTACTGCTCATGCGCACTCGGGGTCACTACTGCTCATACGCACAAGTTCTCACTACTTTGCATACGCACTCGGGCTCTCTACTGCACATGCGCACACGGGCTCACTACTGCGCATGCGCACTCGGTGTCACTACTGCTCATGCGCACTCCAACTCACTACTGCTCATGAGAACTCGGACTCACTACTGCGGATGCGCAATCGGGGTCACTACTGCTCATGCACAATCGGTCTCACTTCTGCGGATGCGCAATCGGCCGCACTACTGCACATGCGCACTCGGGGTCACTACTCCGCATGCGCACTCGGGCTCACTACTGCGGATGCGCGCTCGGGCTCACTACTGCGCATGCGCACACGGGCTCACTACTGCGCATGCGCACTCGGGATTGCTACTGCGCATGCGCACTCGGGGTCACCACTGCAGATGCGCACTCGGAGTCACTACTGCGCATGCGCACTCGGGATTGCTACTGCGCATGCGCACTCGGGGTCACCACTGCAGATGCGCACTCGGAGTCACTACTGCGCATGCGGACACGGGCTCACTACTGTGCATGCGCACACGGGCTTACTACAGTCCATACGCACTCGGTGTCACTACTGCTCATACGCACTCCGACTCACTACTGCTCATGCGAACTCGGACTCACTACTGTGGATGCGCAATGGGGCACACTACTGCGCGTGCGCACTCGGGCTCACGACTGCGGATGTTCGGTCGGGCTCACTACTGCGCATGCACACACGGGCTCACTACTGCGCATGCGCACACCGGCTCAGACCTGCACATGCGCACTCGAGCTCACTTCTGCGCATGCGCCCACTGGTGCACTACTGCGCATGCGTGCACGGGCTCACTACTGCGGATGCGCAATCGGGCTCACTTCTGCGCATGCGCACACGGGCGCACTACTGCACATGCGCACACGTGCTCACTACTGCGCATGCGCACTCAGGGTCACCACTGCGGATGCGCAATCGGGCCCACTACTGCGCATGCGCGCTCCGGCTCAGACCTGCACATGCGCAGTCGGGCTTACTACAGCGGATGCGCAATCGGTCTCACTACTGCGCATGCGCACTCAAGCTCACTACTGCGCACGCTCGCTCGGGGTCACTACTGCGCATGCGAGTTCGGGGTCACCAGTGCGGATGCGCAATCGGGCTCACTACTGCGCATGCGCGCTCCGGCTCAGACCTGCACATGCGCCCTCGAGCTCACTGTTGCGCGTGCGCACACGGGCTCACTACTACGCATGCGCGCTCGCGGTCATTACTGCGCACGCGCTCTCGGGGTCACCACTGCAGATACGCATTCGGGTTCAGTACTATGCATGTACACATGGGCTCACTACTGTGCATGCGCACTCGGGGTCACTAGTGCTCATGCGCACACGGACTCACTACTGCTCATGGGCACACGGGCTCACTACTGCGCATGCGCACACGGGCTCACTACTCTGCATGCGCCCTCGGGGTCACTACTGCTCATGCGCACTCCGACTCACTACTGCTCATGCGAACTCGGACTCACTACTGCGGATGCGTAATCGGGCCCACTACTGCGCCTGCGCAATCGGTCTCACTACTGCGGATGCGCAATCGGCCTCACTACTGCTCATGCGCACTCGGACTCACTACTGCTCATGGGCACACGGGCTCACTACTGCGGATGCGCACTCGGGTCACTACTGCTCATGTGCACTCGGACTCACTACTGCTCATGCGCACACGGGCTCACCACTATGCATGCACACTCGGGGTCACTACTGCGCATGCGCAATCGGGCTCACTACTGCGCATGCGCAATCGTATTCACTACTGCACATGCGCACTCAGGCTCACTTCTGCGCATGCGCTCTCGGGGTCACTACTGCGCATGCGCAATCGGGCTCACTACTGCGCATGCGCACTCCGGGTCACTACTGTTCATGCGCACTCGGGCTCACTTCTGCGGATGCGCGCTCGGGCTCGCTACTGCGGATGCGCAATCGGGCTCACTACTGCGCATGCGCACACCGGCTCAAACCTGCACATGCGCACTCGAGCTCACTTCTGCGCATGCGCACACTGGTGCACTACTGCGCATGCGCGCAAGGGCTCACTACTGTGCATGCGCACTCGGGGTCACTACTGCTCATGCGCACTCGGACTCACTACTGCTCATGGGCACACGGGCCCACTACTGCGCATGCGCACACGGGCGCACTACTGCGCTTGCGCACACGGGCTCACTACTGCGCATGCGCACTCGGACTCACTACTGCTCATGGGCACACGGGCCCACTACTGCGCATGCGCACACGGGCGCACTACTGCGCTTGCGCACACGGGCTCACTACTGCGCATGCGCACACGGACTCACTACAGCGGATGCGCAATCGGTCTCACTACTGCGCATGCGAGTTCGGGGTCACCAGTGCGGATGCGCAATCGGGCTCACTACTGCGCATGCGCACTCGGGCTCATAACTGCGGTTGCGCGCTCGGGCTCACTACTGCGCATGCGCACTCGGGGTCACTACTGCTCATGCGCACTCCGACTCACTACTGCGCATGAGCACTCCGGCTCAGACATGCCCATGCTCACTCGGGCTCACTACGGCGCATGCGCACACGGGCTCATTACTGCTCAATGCGCACTCGGACTCACTACCGCTCATGGGCACACGGGCTCACTACTGTGCATGCCTACTCGGGGTCACTACTGCTCTTACGCACTCCAACTCACTACTGCTCATGCGAACTCGGACTCACTACTGCGGATGCGTAATCGGGCTCACTACTGGGCCTGCGCAATCGGTCTCACTACTGCGGATGCGCAATCGGCCTCACTACCGCTCATACGCACTCCGACTCACTACTGCTCATGCGAGCTCGGACTCACTACTGCGGATGCGCAATCGGGCCAATACTGCGCCTGCGCAATCGGTCTCACTACTGCGGATGCGCAATCGGCCTCACTACTGCGCATGCGCACTCGGGGTTACTGCTGCGCATGCGCACTCGGGCTCACTACTGTGCATGGGCACACGGGCTCACTACTGCGCATGCGCACTCGGGGTTGCTACTGCGCATGCGCACTCGGGGTCACTACTGCTCATGCGCACTCGGATTCACTACTGCTCATGGGCACACGGGCTCACTACTGCGCATGCGCAATCGTATTCACTACTGCTCATGCGCACAAGTTCTCACTACTGTGCATGCGCGCTCGGGCTCTGTACTGCGCATGCGCACACGGGCTCAAGACTGCGCATGCGCACTTGGGGTCACTACTGCTCATGCGCACAAGTTCTCACTACTGTGCACGCGCACTCGGGCTCTCTACTGCGCATGCACACACGGGCTCACTACTGCGCATGCGCACTCGGGGTCACTACTGCTCATACGCACAAGTTCTCACTACTTTGCATGCGCACTCGGGCTCTCTACTGCACATGCGCACACGGGCTCACTACTGCGCATGCGCACTCGGTGTCACTACTGCTCATGCGCACTCCAACTCACTACTGCTCATGAGAACTCGGACTCACTACTGCGGATGCGCAATCGGGGTCACTACTGCTCATGCACAATCGGTCTCACTTCTGCGGATGCGCAATCGGCCGCACTACTGCACATGCGCACTCGGGGTCACTACTCCGCATGCGCACTCGGGCTCACTACTGCGGATGCGCGCTCGGGCTCACTACTGCGCATGCGCACACGGGCTCACTACTGCGCATGCGCACTCGGGATTGCTACTGCGCATGCGCACTCGGGGTCACCACTGCAGATGCGCACTCGGAGTCACTACTGCGCATGCGAGCTCGGGGTCACCAGTGCGGATGCGCAATCGGGTTCACTACTGCGCATGGGTCACGGGCTCAGTACAGCGCATGCGCACTCGGGCTGACTACCGCTCATGCGCACACGGCGCACTACTGCGCATGCGCACACGGGCTCACTACTGCGCATGCGCACACGGGCTCACTGCTGTGCATGCGCACTCGGGGTCACTACTGCTCATACGCACTCCGACTCACTACTGCTCATGCGAACTGGGACTCACTACTGCGGATGCGCACGCGGGCTCACTACTGTGCATGCCTACTTGGGGTCACTACTGCTCATACGCACTCGGACTCACCACTGCTCATGGGCACACGGGCTCACTACTGCGCATGCGCACACGGGGTCACTACTGCGCATGCGCAATCGGGCTCACTACTGCGCATGCGCAATCGTATTCACTACTGCACATGCGCACTGAGGCTCACTTCTGCGCATGCGCTCTCGGGGTCACTACTGCGCATGCGCAATCGGGCTCACTACTGCGCATGCGCAATCGTATTCACTACTGCACATGCGCACTCAGGCTCACTACTGCGGATGCGCACTCGGGTCACTACTGCTCATGCGCACTCGGACTCACTACTGCTCATGCGCACACGGGCTCACCACTATGCATGCACACTCGGGGTCACTACTGCGCATGCGCAATCGGGCTCACTACTGCGCATGCGCAATCGTATTCACTACTGCTCATGCGCACTCGGACTCACTACTGCGGACGCGCAATCGGGCTCACTAGTGCGCATGCCCTCACGGGGTCACTACTGCTCATACGCACTCCAACTCACTACTCCTCATGCGAACTCGGACTCACTACTGCGGATGCGCAATCGGGGTCACTAGTGCTCATGCGCACTTCGAGTCACTACTGCGAATGCGCACACCTTCTCAGACCTGCACATGCGCACTCAGGCTCACTTCTGCGCATGCGCTCTCGGGGTCACTACTGCTCATGCGCACTCGGGGTTACTACTGCTCATACGCACTCCGACTCACTACTGCTCATGCGAACTCAGACTCACTACCGCGGATGCGCAATCGGGCTCACTACTGCGCATGCGCGCTCCGGCTCAGACCTGCACGTGCGCACTAGGGCCCACTACTGCGCATGCGCGCTCCGGCACAGACCTGCACATGCGCTCTCGAGCTCTCTGCTGCGCATGCGCACACGGGCTCACTACTGCTCATGCGCACTCGGACTCACTACTGCTCATGCGCACTCGGACTCACTACTGCTCATGGGCACACGGGCTGACTACAGCGCATGCGCACACGGGCTCACTACTTCGCATGCGCTCTCGGGGTCACTACTGCGCATGCGCACACGGGCTCACTACTGCGCATGCGCACTCGGGCTCACTACTGCGGATGCGCGCTCGGGCTCACTACTGCGCATGCGCACACGGGCTCACTACTGCGCATGCGCACTCGGACTCACTACTGCGCATGCGCACTCGGGGTCACCACTGCAGAAACGCACTCGGGGTCACCACTGTAGATACGCATTCGGGTTCAGTACTATGCATGTACACATGGGCTCACTACTGTGCATGCGCACTCGGGGTCACTACTGCTCATGCGCACTCCGACTCACTACTGCGCATGAGCACTCCGGCTCAGACATGCCCATGCTCACTCGGGCTCACTACGGCGCATGCGCACACGGGCTCATTACTGCTCAATGCGCACTCGGACTCACTACCGCTCATGGGCACACGGGCTCACTACTGTGCATGCCTACTCGGGGTCACTACTGCTCTTACGCACTCCAACTCACTACTGCTCATGCGAACTCGGACTCACTACTGCGGATGCGTAATCGGGCTCACTACTGGGCCTGCGCAATCGGTCTCACTACTGCGGATGCGCAATCGGCCTCACTACCGCTCATACGCACTCCGACTCACTACTGCTCATGCGAGCTCGGACTCACTACTGCGGATGCGCAATCGGGCCAATACTGCGCCTGCGCAATCGGTCTCACTACTGCGGATGCGCAATCGGCCTCACTACTGCGCATGCGCACTCGGGGTCACTGCTGCGCATGCGCACTCGGGCTCACTACTGTGCATGGGCACACGGGCTCACTACTGCGCATGCGCACTCGGGGTTGCTACTGCGCATGCGCACTCGGGGTCACTACTGCTCATGCGCACTCGGATTCACTACTGCTCATGGGCACACGGGCTCACTACTGCGCATGCGCAATCGTATTCACTACTGCTCATGCGCACAAGTTCTCACTACTGTGCATGCGCGCTCGGGCTCTGTACTGCGCATGCGCACACGGGCTCAAGACTGCGCATGCGCACTTGGGGTCACTACTGCTCATACGCACAAGTTCTCACTACTTTGCATGCGCACTCGGGCTCTCTACTGCACATGCGCACACGGGCTCACTACTGCGCATGCGCACTCGGTGTCACTACTGCTCATGCGCACTCCAACTCACTACTGCTCATGAGAACTCGGACTCACTACTGCGGATGCGCAATCGGGGTCACTACTGCTCATGCACAATCGGTCTCACTTCTGCGGATGCGCAATCGGCCGCACTACTGCACATGCGCACTCGGGGTCACTACTCCGCATGCGCACTCGGGCTCACTACTGCGGATGCGCGCTCGGGCTCACTACTGCGCATGCGCACACGGGCTCACTACTGCGCATGCGCACTCGGGATTGCTACTGCGCATGCGCACTCGGGGTCACCACTGCAGATGCGCACTCGGAGTCACTACTGCGCATGCGAGCTCGGGGTCACCAGTGCGGATGCGCAATCGGGTTCACTACTGCGCATGGGTCACGGGCTCAGTACAGCGCATGCGCACTCGGGCTGACTACCGCTCATGCGCACACGGCGCACTACTGCGCATGCGCACACGGGCTCACTACTGCGCATGCGCACACGGGCTCACTGCTGTGCATGCGCACTCGGGGTCACTACTGCTCATACGCACTCCGACTCACTACTGCTCATGCGAACTGGGACTCACTACTGCGGATGCGCACGCGGGCTCACTACTGTGCATGCCTACTTGGGGTCACTACTGCTCATACGCACTCGGACTCACCACTGCTCATGGGCACACGGGCTCACTACTGCGCATGCGCACACGGGGTCACTACTGCGCATGCGCAATCGGGCTCACTACTGCGCATGCGCAATCGTATTCACTACTGCACATGCGCACTGAGGCTCACTTCTGCGCATGCGCTCTCGGGGTCACTACTGCGCATGCGCAATCGGGCTCACTACTGCGCATGCGCAATCGTATTCACTACTGCACATGCGCACTCAGGCTCACTACTGCGGATGCGCACTCGGGTCACTACTGCTCATGCGCACTCGGACTCACTACTGCTCATGCGCACACGGGCTCACCACTATGCATGCACACTCGGGGTCACTACTGCGCATGCGCAATCGGACTCACTACTGCGGACGCGCAATCGGGCTCACTAGTGCGCATGCCCTCACGGGGTCACTACTGCTCATACGCACTCCAACTCACTACTCCTCATGCGAACTCGGACTCACTACTGCGGATGCGCAATCGGGGTCACTAGTGCTCATGCGCACTTCGAGTCACTACTGCGAATGCGCACACCTTCTCAGACCTGCACATGCGCACTCAGGCTCACTTCTGCGCATGCGCTCTCGGGGTCACTACTGCTCATGCGCACTCGGGGTTACTACTGCTCATACGCACTCCGACTCACTACTGCTCATGCGAACTCAGACTCACTACCGCGGATGCGCAATCGGGCTCACTACTGCGCATGCGCGCTCCGGCTCAGACCTGCACGTGCGCACTAGGGCCCACTACTGCGCATGCGCGCTCCGGCACAGACCTGCACATGCGCTCTCGAGCTCTCTGCTGCGCATGCGCACACGGGCTCACTACTGCTCATGCGCACTCGGACTCACTACTGCTCATGCGCACTCGGACTCACTACTGCTCATGGGCACACGGGCTCACTACAGCGCATGCGCACACGGGCTCACTACTTCGCATGCGCTCTCGGGGTCACTACTGCGCATGCGCACACGGGCTCACTACTGCGCATGCGCACTCGGGCTCACTACTGCGGATGCGCGCTCGGGCTCACTACTGCGCATGCGCACACGGGCTCACTACTGCGCATGCGCACTCGGACTCACTACTGCGCATGCGCACTCGGGGTCACCACTGCAGAAACGCACTCGGGGTCACCACTGTAGATACGCATTCGGGTTCAGTACTATGCATGTACACATGGGCTCACTACTGTGCATGCGCACTCGGGGTCACTACTGCTCATGCGCACTCCGACTCACTACTGCGCATGAGCACTCCGGCTCAGACATGCCCATGCTCACTCGGGCTCACTACGGCGCATGCGCACACGGGCTCATTACTGCTCAATGCGCACTCGGACTCACTACCGCTCATGGGCACACGGGCTCACTACTGTGCATGCCTACTCGGGGTCACTACTGCTCTTACGCACTCCAACTCACTACTGCTCATGCGAACTCGGACTCACTACTGCGGATGCGTAATCGGGCTCACTACTGGGCCTGCGCAATCGGTCTCACTACTGCGGATGCGCAATCGGCCTCACTACCGCTCATACGCACTCCGACTCACTACTGCTCATGCGAGCTCGGACTCACTACTGCGGATGCGCAATCGGGCCAATACTGCGCCTGCGCAATCGGTCTCACTACTGCGGATGCGCAATCGGCCTCACTACTGCGCATGCGCACTCGGGGTCACTGCTGCGCATGCGCACTCGGGCTCACTACTGTGCATGGGCACACGGGCTCACTACTGCGCATGCGCACTCGGGGTTGCTACTGCGCATGCGCACTCGGGGTCACTACTGCTCATGCGCACTCGGATTCACTACTGCTCATGGGCACACGGGCTCACTACTGCGCATGCGCAATCGTATTCACTACTGCTCATGCGCACAAGTTCTCACTACTGTGCATGCGCGCTCGGGCTCTGTACTGCGCATGCGCACACGGGCTCAAGACTGCGCATGCGCACTTGGGGTCACTACTGCTCATGCGCACAAGTTCTCACTACTGTGCACGCGCACTCGGGCTCTCTACTGCGCATGCACACACGGGCTCACTACTGCGCATGCGCACTCGGGGTCACTACTGCTCATACGCACAAGTTCTCACTACTTTGCATGCGCACTCGGGCTCTCTACTGCACATGCGCACACGGGCTCACTACTGCGCATGCGCACTCGGTGTCACTACTGCTCATGCGCACTCCAACTCACTACTGCTCATGAGAACTCGGACTCACTACTGCGGATGCGCAATCGGGGTCACTACTGCTCATGCACAATCGGTCTCACTTCTGCGGATGCGCAATCGGCCGCACTACTGCACATGCGCACTCGGGGTCACTACTCCGCATGCGCACTCGGGCTCACTACTGCGGATGCGCGCTCGGGCTCACTACTGCGCATGCGCACACGGGCTCACTACTGCGCATGCGCACTCGGGATTGCTACTGCGCATGCGCACTCGGGGTCACCACTGCAGATGCGCACTCGGAGTCACTACTGCGCATGCGAGCTCGGGGTCACCAGTGCGGATGCGCAATCGGGTTCACTACTGCGCATGGGTCACGGGCTCACTACAGCGCATGCGCACTCGGGCTGACTACCGCTCATGCGCACACGGCGCACTACTGCGCATGCGCACACGGGCTCACTACTGCGCATGCGCACACGGGCTCACTGCTGTGCATGCGCACTCGGGGTCACTACTGCTCATACGCACTCCGACTCACTACTGCTCATGCGAACTGGGACTCACTACTGCGGATGCGCACGCGGGCTCACTACTGTGCATGCCTACTTGGGGTCACTACTGCTCATACGCACTCGGACTCACCACTGCTCATGGGCACACGGGCTCACTACTGCGCATGCGCACACGGGGTCACTACTGCGCATGCGCAATCGGGCTCACTACTGCGCATGCGCAATCGTATTCACTACTGCACATGCGCACTGAGGCTCACTTCTGCGCATGCGCTCTCGGGGTCACTACTGCGCATGCGCAATCGGGCTCACTACTGCGCATGCGCAATCGTATTCACTACTGCACATGCGCACTCAGGCTCACTACTGCGGATGCGCACTCGGGTCACTACTGCTCATGCGCACTCGGACTCACTACTGCTCATGCGCACACGGGCTCACCACTATGCATGCACACTCGGGGTCACTACTGCGCATGCGCAATCGGGCTCACTACTGCGCATGCGCAATCGTATTCACTACTGCTCATGCGCACTCGGACTCACTACTGCGGACGCGCAATCGGGCTCACTAGTGCGCATGCCCTCACGGGGTCACTACTGCTCATACGCACTCCAACTCACTACTCCTCATGCGAACTCGGACTCACTACTGCGGATGCGCAATCGGGGTCACTAGTGCTCATGCGCACTTCGAGTCACTACTGCGAATGCGCACACCTTCTCAGACCTGCACATGCGCACTCAGGCTCACTTCTGCGCATGCGCTCTCGGGGTCACAACTGCTCATGCGCACTCGGGGTTACTACTGCTCATACGCACTCCGACTCACTACTGCTCATGCGAACTCAGACTCACTACCGCGGATGCGCAATCGGGCTCACTACTGCGCATGCGCTCTCCGGCTCAGACCTGCACGTGCGCACTAGGGCCCACTACTGCGCATGCGCGCTCCGGCACAGACCTGCACATGCGCTCTCGAGCTCTCTGCTGCGCATGCGCACACGGGCTCACTACTGCTCATGCGCACTCGGACTCACTACTGCTCATGCGCACTCGGACTCACTACTGCTCATGGGCACACGGGCTCACTACAGCGCATGCGCACACGGGCTCACTACTTCGCATGCGCTCTCGGGGTCACTACTGCGCATGCGCACACGGGCTCACTACTGCGCATGCGCACTCGGGCTCACTACTGCGGATGCGCGCTCGGGCTCACTACTGCGCATGCGCACACGGGCTCACTACTGCGCATGCGCACTCGGACTCACTACTGCGCATGCGCACTCGGGGTCACCACTGCAGAAACGCACTCGGGGTCACCACTGTAGATACGCATTCGGGTTCAGTACTATGCATGTACACATGGGCTCACTACTGTGCATGCGCACTCGGGGTCACTACTGCTCATGCGCACTCCGACTCACTACTGCGCATGAGCACTCCGGCTCAGACATGCCCATGCGCACTCGGGCTCACTACGGCGCATGCGCACACGGGCTCATTACTGTTCATGAGCAGTCGGACTCACTACTGCTCATGCGCACACGGATTCACTACTGCGGATGCGCGCTCGGGCTCACTACTGCGGATGCGCAATCGGGCTCACTACTGCGCATGCGCAATCGTATTCACGACTGCGCATGCGCACTCGGCCTCACTACTGCTCATGCGCACTCGGACTCACTACTGCTCATGGGCACACGGGCTCACTGCTGCGCATGCGCACACGGGCTCACTACTTCGCATGCGCAATCGGGGTCACTACTGCTCATGCGCACAAGTTCTCACTACTGTGGATGCGCGCTCGGGCTCTCTACTGCGCATGCGCACACGGGCTCAAGACTGCGCATGCGCACTTGGGGTCACTACTGCTCATGCGCACAAGTTCTCACTACTGTGCACGCGCACTCGGGCTCTCTACTGCGCATGCGCACACGGGCTCACTAATCCGCATGCGCACTCGGGCTCACTACTGCGGATGCGCGCTCGGGCTGACTACTGCGCATGCGCACACGGGCTCACTACTGCGCATGCGTACTCGGGGTTGCTACTGCGCATGCGCACTCGGGGTCACCACTGCAGATGCGCACTCGGTGTCACTACTGCGCATGCGAGCTCGGGGTCACCAGTGCGGATGCGCAATCGGGTTCACTACTGCGCATGGGTCACGGGCTCACTACAGCGCATGCTCACTCGGGCTGACTACCGCTCATGCGCACACGGCGCACTACTGCGCATGCGGACACGGGCTCACTACTGTGCATGCGCACACGGGCTTACTACAGTCCATACGCACTCGGTGTCACTACTGCTCATACGCACTCCGACTCACTACTGCTCATGCGAACTCGGACTCACTACTGCGGATGCGCAATCGGGCTCCCTACTGCGGATGCGCGCTCAGGCTCACTACTCCGGATGCGCAATCGGGCTCACAACTGCGCATGCGCACACTGGCTCACTACTGTGCATGCGCACCCGGGGTCACTACTGCTCATACGCACTCCGACTCACTACTGCTCATGCGAACTCGGACTCACTACTGTGGATGCGCAATCGGGCACACTACTGCGCATGCGCACTCAGGCTCACTACTGCGGATGTTCGGTCGGGCTCACTACTGCGCATGCACACACGGGCTCACTACTGCGCATGCGCACTCCGGGTCACTACTGCTCATGCGCATTCGGGCTCACTACTGCGCATGCGCACTCGGACTCACTACTGCTCATGCGCACACGGACTCACTACTGCGGATGCGCGCTCGGGCTCGCTACTGCAGATGCGCAATCGGGCTCACTACTGCGCATGCGCACTGGGGCTCACTACTGCGCATGCGCACACCGGCTCAGACCTGCACATGCGCACTCGAGCTCATTTCTGCGGATGCGCACTCAGGCTCACTACTGCGCATGGGCACACGGGCTCACTACTGCGCATGCGCACTCAGGCTCACATCTGCGGATGCGCAGTCGGGCTCACAACTGTGCATGCGCACACGGTCTCACTACTGCGCATGCGCAATCGGTCTCACTACTGCGGATGCGCAATCGGGTTCACTACTGCGCATGCGCACTCGGGATCACTCCTGCGCGTGCGCACGCGGGCTCACTACAGCGGATGCGCGCTCAGGCTCACTACTGCGCATCTGCACACGGGCTCACTACTGCGCATGCGCACTCGGACTCACCACTGCTCATGCGCACTCGGGCTCACTACTGCGCATGCGCGCTCGAGGTCGCTACTGCGCATGCGCACACCGGCTCAGACCTGCACATGCGCACCAGAGCTCACTTCTGCGCATGCGCACACTGGTGCACTATTACGCATGCGCGCACGGGCTCACTACTGTGCATGCGCACTCGGGGTCACTACTGCTCATGCGCACTCGGGCTCACTACTGCGCATGGGCACGCGGGCTCACTACTGCGCATGCGCACTCCGACTCACTACTGCTCATGTGAACTCGGGCTCACTACTGCGGATGCTCGGTCGGGCTCACTACTGCGCATGCGCACTCCGGGTCACTACTGCTCATGCGCAATCGGGCTCACTACTGTGCATGCGCACTCGGGGCCACTACTGCTCATACGCACTCCGACTCACTACTGCTCATGCGAACTCAGACTCACTACCGCGGATGCGCAATCGGGCTCACTACTGCGCATGCGCTCTCCGGCTCAGACCTGCACGTGCGCACTAGGGCCCACTACTGCGCATGCGCGCTCCGGCTCAGACCTGCACATGCGCAGTCGGGCTTACTACAGCGGATGCGCAATCGGTCTCACTACTGCGCATGCGCACTCGGAGTCACTACTGCGCATGCGCACTCAAGCTCACTACTGCGCATGCGCACTCAAGCTCACTACTGCGCACGCTCGCTCGGGGTCACTACTGCGCATGCGAGCTCGGGGTCACCAGTGCGGATGCGCAATCGGGCTCACTACTGCGCATGCGCGCTCCGGCTCAGACCTGCACATGCGCTCTCGAGCTCACTGTTGCGCGTGCGCACACGGGCTCACTACTGCGCATGCGCGCTCGCGGTCATTACTGCGCATGCGCACTCGGTGTCACCACTGCAGATACTCATTCGGGTTCGGTACTATGCATGTACACATGGGCTCACTACTGTGCATGCGCACTCGGGGTCACTACTGCTCATGCGCGCTCGGGCTCGCTACTGCGCATGCGTACTCGGGGTCAACAGTGCAGATGCGCAATCGGACTCACTACTGCCCATGCGCACTCGGGGTCACTACTGCGCATGCGCAATCGGGCTCACTACTGCGGATGCGCACTCGGGCTCACTACTGTGCATGCGCACTCGGGGTCACTACTGCTCATGCGCACTCGGACTCACTACTGCTCATACGCACTCCGGCTCGCTACTGCGGATGCGCAATCGGGCTCACTACTGCGCATGCGCACTCCAGCTGAGACCGGCACATGCGCACTCGGGGTCACTACTATGCATGCGCACTCCGGCTCACTACTGCGCATGCGCACACGGACTCACTACTGTGCATGCGCACTCCGGGTCACTACTGCTCATGCGCACTCGGACTCACTACTGCTCATACGCACTCCGGCTCGCTACTGCGGATGCGCAATCGGGCTCACTACGGCGGATGCGCAATCGGGCTCACTACTGCGCATGCGCAATCGGTCTCACTACTGCTGATGCGCTATTGGGCTCACTACTGCGCATGCGCACTCGGGGTCACTACTGCTCATGCGCACTCCGGCTCACTACTGTTCATGCGCACTCGGGCTCACTACTGCGGATGCGCGCTCGGGCTCGCTACTGCGGATGCGCAATCGGGCTCACTACTGCGCATGCGCATCGGGCTCACTACTGCGCATGCGCACACGGGCTCACTACTGCGGATGCGCACTCGGGCTCACTACTGTGCATGCGCACTCGGGGTCACTACTGCTCATGCGCACTCGGACTCACTACTGCTCATACGCACTCCGGCTCGCTACTGCGGATGCGCAATCGGGCTCACTACTGCGCATGCGCACTCCAGCTGAGACCGGCACATGCGCACTCGGGGTCACTACTATGCATGCGCACTCCGGCTCACTACTGCGCATGCGCACACGGGCTCACTACTGTGCATGCGCACTCCGGGTCACTACTGCTTATGCGCATTCGGGCTCACTACTGCGCATGCGCACTCGGGGTCACTACTATTCATACGCACTCCGACTCAGTACTGCTCATGCGAACTCGGACTCACTACGGCGGATGCGCAATCGGGCTCACTACTGCGCATGCGCAATCGGTCTCACTACTGCGGATGCGCTATTGGGCTCACTACTGCGCATGCGCACTCGGGGTCACTACTGCGCATGCGCACACGGGCACACTACTGCGGATGCGCACTCCGGGTCACTACTGCGCATGCGCACTCGGGCTCACTACCGCTCATACGCACCCCGGCTCACCACTGCGCATGCGCACTCGGGGTGACTACTGCTCATGCGCATTCGGACTCACTGCTGCGGATGCGCAATCGGGCTCACTAATGCGCATGCGCGCTCGCGTTCACTACTGCGCATGCGCACTCGGGCTCACTACTGCGGATGCGCGCTCAAGCTCACTACTGCGCATGCGCACACGGGCTCACTACTGCGGTTGCGCACTCCTGGTCACTACTGCTCATGCGCAATCGGACTCACTACTGCTCATGCGCACACGGACTCACTGCTGCGGATGCGCGCTCGGGCTCACTACTGCGGATGCGCAATCGGGCTCACTACTGCGCGTGGGCACTCGGGCCCACTACTGCGCATGCGCGCTCGGGCTCGCTACTGCGCATGCGCACTCGGGGTGACTACTGCTCATGCGCATTCGGACTCACTGCTGCGGATGCGCAATCGGGCTCACTACTGCGCATGCGCAATCGGTCTCACTACTGCGGATGCGCAATCGGGAACACTACTGCTCATGCGCACTCGGACTCACTACTGCTCATACGCACTCCGGCTCACTACTGCTCATGCGAACTCGGACTTACTACTGCGGATGCGCACTCCGGGTCACTACTGCTCATGCGCGCTCGGGCTCGCTACTGCGCATGCGTACTCGGGGTCACCAGTGCAGATGCCCAATCGGACTCACTACTGCCCATGCGCACTCCGGGTCACTACTGCGCATGCGCAATCGGGCTCACTACTGCGCATGCGCACTCGGGGTCACTACTGCGCATGCGCACTCGGGCACACTACTGCGGATGCGCATTCGGGGTCACTACTATTCATACGCACTCCGACTCAGTACTGCTCATGCGAACTCGGACTCACTACTGCGAATGCGCAATCGGGCTCACTACTGCGCATGCGCAATCGGTCTCACTACTGCGGATGCGCAATTGGGCTCACTACTGCGCATGCGCACTCGGGGTCACTACTGCTCATACGCACTCCGACTCACTACTGCTCATGTGAACTCGGGCTCACTACTGCGGATGCTCGGTCGGGCTCACTACTGCGCATGCACACACGGGCTCACTACTGCGCATGCGCACTCCGGGTCACTACTGCTGATGCGCAATCGGGTTCACTACTCCGCATGCGCACTCGGACTCACTACTGCTCATGCGCACACGGGCTCACTAATGCGCATGCGCACACGGGCGCACTACTGCGCTTGCGCACACGGGCTCACTACTGCGCATGCGCACACGGGCTCACTGCTGTGCATGCGCACTCGGGCTCACTACTGCTCATGCGCACTCGGACTCACTACTGCTCATGGACACACGGGCGCACTACTGCGCATGCGCACACCGGCTCAGACCTGCACATGCGCACTCGAGCTCACTTCTGCGGATGCGCACTCAGGCTCACTACTGCGCATGGGCACACGGGCTCACTACTGCGCATGCGCACTCGGGGTCTCTACTGCTCATACGCACTCCGACTCACTACTGCTCATGTGAACTCGGGCTCACTACTGCGGATGCTCGGTCGGGCTCACTACTGCGCATGCACACACGGGCTCACTACTCCGCATGCGCACTCCGGGTCGCTACTGCTCATGCGCAATCGGGCTCACTACTCCGCATGCGCACTCGGACTCACTACTGCTCATGCGCACACGGACTCACTGCTGCGGATGCGCACTCGAGCTCACTTCTGCGCATGCGCACACGGGCGCACTACTGCGCATGCGCACACGGTCTCACTACTGCGCATGCGCACTCCGGCTCACTACTGTTCATGCGCACTCGGGCTCACTACTGCGGATGCGCGCTCGGGCTCGCTACTGCGGATGCGCAATCGGGCTCACTACTGCGCATGCGCATCGGGCTCACTACTGGGCATGCGCACACGGGCTCACTACTGCGGATGCGCACTCGGGCTCACTACTGTGCATGCGCGCTCGGGGTCACTACTGCTCATGCGCACTCGGACTCACTACTGCTCATACGCACTCCGGCTCGCTACTGCGGATGCGCAATCGGGCTCACTACTGCGCATGCGCACTCGGGGTCACTACTATTCATATGCACTCCGACTCAGTACTGCTCATGCGAACTCGGACTCACTACGGCGCATGCGCACACGGGCTCATTACTGTTCATGAGCAGTCGGACTCACTACTGCTCATGCGCACACGGATTCACTACTGCGGATGCGCGCTCGGGCTCACTACTGCGGATGCGCAATCGGGCTCACTACTGCGCATGCGCAATCGTATTCACGACTGCGCATGCGCACTCGGCCTCACTACTGCTCATGCGCACTCGGACTCACTACTGCTCATGGGCACACGGGCTCACTGCTGCGCATGCGCACACGGGCTCACTACTTCGCATGCGCAATCGGGGTCACTACTGCTCATGCGCACAAGTTCTCACTACTGTGGATGCGCGCTCGGGCTCTCTACTGCGCATGCGCACACGGGCTCAAGACTGCGCATGCGCACTTGGGGTCACTACTGCTCATGCGCACAAGTTCTCACTACTGTGCACGCGCACTCGGGCTCTCTACTGCGCATGCGCACACGGGCTCACTAATCCGCATGCGCACTCGGGCTCACTACTGCGGATGCGCGCTCGGGCTGACTACTGCGCATGCGCACACGGGCTCACTACTGCGCATGCGCACTCGGGGTTGCTACTGCGCATGCGCACTCGGGGTCACCACTGCAGATGCGCACTCGGTGTCACTACTGCGCATGCGAGCTCGGGGTCACCAGTGCGGATGCGCAATCGGGTTCACTACTGCGCATGGGTCACGGGCTCACTACAGCGCATGCTCACTCGGGCTGACTACCGCTCATGCGCACACGGCGCACTACTGCGCATGCGGACACGGGCTCACTACTGTGCATGCGCACACGGGCTTACTACAGTCCATACGCACTCGGTGTCACTACTGCTCATACGCACTCCGACTCACTACTGCTCATGCGAACTCGGACTCACTACTGCGGATGCGCAATCGGGCTCCCTACTGCGGATGCGCGCTCAGGCTCACTACTCCGGATGCGCAATCGGGCTCACAACTGCGCATGCGCACACTGGCTCACTACTGTGCATGCGCACCCGGGGTCACTACTGCTCATACGCACTCCGACTCACTACTGCTCATGCGAACTCGGACTCACTACTGTGGATGCGCAATCGGGCACACTACTGCGCATGCGCACTCAGGCTCACTACTGCGGATGTTCGGTCGGGCTCACTACTGCGCATGCACACACGGGCTCACTACTGCGCATGCGCACTCCGGGTCACTACTGCTCATGCGCATTCGGGCTCACTACTGCGCATGCGCACTCGGACTCACTACTGCTCATGCGCACACGGACTCACTACTGCGGATGCGCGCTCGGGCTCGCTACTGCAGATGCGCAATCGGGCTCACTACTGCGCATGCGCACTGGGGCTCACTACTGCGCATGCGCACACCGGCTCAGACCTGCACATGCGCACTCGAGCTCATTTCTGCGGATGCGCACTCAGGCTCACTACTGCGCATGGGCACACGGGCTCACTACTGCGCATGCGCACTCAGGCTCACATCTGCGGATGCGCAGTCGGGCTCACAACTGTGCATGCGCACACGGTCTCACTACTGCGCATGCGCAATCGGTCTCACTACTGCGGATGCGCAATCGGGTTCACTACTGCGCATGCGCACTCGGGATCACTCCTGCGCGTGCGCACCCGGGCTCACTACAGCGGATGCGCGCTCAGGCTCACTACTGCGCATCTGCACACGGGCTCACTACTGCGCATGCGCACTCGGACTCACCACTGCTCATGCGCACTCGGGCTCACTACTGCGCATGCGCGCTCGAGGTCGCTACTGCGCATGCGCACACCGGCTCAGACCTGCACATGCGCACCAGAGCTCACTTCTGCGCATGCGAACACTGGTGCACTATTACGCATGCGCGCACGGGCTCACTACTGTGCATGCGCACTCGGGGTCACTACTGCTCATGCGCACTCGGGCTCACTACTGCGCATGGGCACGCGGGCTCACTACTGCGCATGCGCACTCCGACTCACTACTGCTCATGTGAACTCGGGCTCACTACTGCGGATGCTCGGTCGGGCTCACTACTGCGCATGCGCACTCCGGGTCACTACTGCTCATGCGCAATCGGGCTCACTACTGTGCATGCGCACTCGGGGCCACTACTGCTCATACGCACTCCGACTCACTACTGCTCATGCGAACTCAGACTCACTACCGCGGATGCGCAATCGGGCTCACTACTGCGCATGCGCTCTCCGGCTCAGACCTGCACGTGCGCACTAGGGCCCACTACTGCGCATGCGCGCTCCGGCTCAGACCTGCACATGCGCAGTCGGGCTTACTACAGCGGATGCGCAATCGGTCTCACTACTGCGCATGCGCACTCGGAGTCACTACTGCGCATGCGCACTCAAGCTCACTACTGCGCATGCGCACTCAAGCTCACTACTGCGCACGCTCGCTCGGGGTCACTACTGCGCATGCGAGCTCGGGGTCACCAGTGCGGATGCGCAATCGGGCTCACTACTGCGCATGCGCGCTCCGGCTCAGACCTGCACATGCGCTCTCGAGCTCACTGTTGCGCGTGCGCACACGGGCTCACTACTGCGCATGCGCGCTCGCGGTCATTACTGCGCATGCGCACTCGGTGTCACCACTGCAGATACTCATTCGGGTTCGGTACTATGCATGTACACATGGGCTCACTACTGTGCATGCGCACTCGGGGTCACTACTGCTCATGCGCGCTCGGGCTCGCTACTGCGCATGCGTACTCGGGGTCAACAGTGCAGATGCGCAATCGGACTCACTACTGCCCATGCGCACTCGGGGTCACTACTGCGCATGCGCAATCGGGCTCACTACTGCGGATGCGCACTCGGGCTCACTACTGTGCATGCGCACTCGGGGTCACTACTGCTCATGCGCACTCGGACTCACTACTGCTCATACGCACTCCGGCTCGCTACTGCGGATGCGCAATCGGGCTCACTACGGCGGATGCGCAATCGGGCTCACTACTGCGCATGCGCAATCGGTCTCACTACTGCGGATGCGCTATTGGGCTCACTACTGCGCATGCGCACTCGGGGTCACTACTGCTCATGCGCACTCCGGCTCACTACTGTTCATGCGCACTCGGGCTCACTACTGCGGATGCGCGCTCGGGCTCGCTACTGCGGATGCGCAATCGGGCTCACTACTGCGCATGCGCATCGGGCTCACTACTGCGCATGCGCACACGGGCTCACTACTGCGGATGCGCACTCGGGCTCACTACTGTGCATGCGCACTCGGGGTCACTACTGCTCATGCGCACTCGGACTCACTACTGCTCATACGCACTCCGGCTCGCTACTGCGGATGCGCAATCGGGCTCACTACTGCGCATGCGCACTCCAGCTGAGACCGGCACATGCGCACTCGGGGTCACTACTATGCATGCGCACTCCGGCTCACTACTGCGCATGCGCACACGGGCTCACTACTGTGCATGCGCACTCCGGGTCACTACTGCTTATGCGCATTCGGGCTCACTACTGCGCATGCGCACTCGGGGTCACTACTATTCATACGCACTCCGACTCAGTACTGCTCATGCGAACTCGGACTCACTACGGCGGATGCGCAATCGGGCTCACTACTGCGCATGCGCAATCGGTCTCACTACTGCGGATGCGCTATTGGGCTCACTACTGCGCATGCGCACTCGGGGTCACTACTGCGCATGCGCACACGGGCACACTACTGCGGATGCGCACTCCGGGTCACTACTGCGCATGCGCACTCGGGCTCACTACCGCTCATACGCACCCCGGCTCACCACTGCGCATGCGCACTCGGGGTGACTACTGCTCATGCGCATTCGGACTCACTGCTGCGGATGCGCAATCGGGCTCACTAATGCGCATGCGCGCTCGCGTTCACTACTGCGCATGCGCACTCGGGCTCACTACTGCGGATGCGCGCTCAAGCTCACTACTGCGCATGCGCACACGGGCTCACTACTGCGGTTGCGCACTCCTGGTCACTACTGCTCATGCGCAATCGGACTCACTACTGCTCATGCGCACACGGACTCACTGCTGCGGATGCGCGCTCGGGCTCACTACTGCGGATGCGCAATCGGGCTCACTACTGCGCGTGCGCACTCGGGCCCACTACTGCGCATGCGCGCTCGGGCTCGCTACTGCGCATGCGCACTCGGGGTGACTACTGCTCATGCGCATTCGGACTCACTGCTGCGGATGCGCAATCGGGCTCACTACTGCGCATGCGCAATCGGTCTCACTACTGCGGATGCGCAATCGGGAACACTACTGCTCATGCGCACTCGGACTCACTACTGCTCATACGCACTCCGGCTCACTACTGCTCATGCGAACTCGGACTTACTACTGCGGATGCGCACTCCGGGTCACTACTGCTCATGCGCGCTCGGGCTCGCTACTGCGCATGCGTACTCGGGGTCACCAGTGCAGATGCCCAATCGGACTCACTACTGCCCATGCGCACTCCGGGTCACTACTGCGCATGCGCAATCGGGCTCACTACTGCGCATGCGCACTCGGGGTCACTACTGCGCATGCGCACTCGGGCACACTACTATGGATGCGCATTCGGGGTCACTACTATTCATACGCACTCCGACTCAGTACTGCTCATGCGAACTCGGACTCACTACTGCGAATGCGCAATCGGGCTCACTACTGCGCATGCGCAATCGGTCTCACTACTGCGGATGCGCAATTGGGCTCACTACTGCGCATGCGCACTCGGGGTCACTACTGCTCATACGCACTCCGACTCACTACTGCTCATGTGAACTCGGGCTCACTACTGCGGATGCTCGGTCGGGCTCACTACTGCGCATGCACACACGGGCTCACTACTGCGCATGCGCACTCCGGGTCACTACTGCTGATGCGCAATCGGGTTCACTACTCCGCATGCGCACTCGGACTCACTACTGCTCATGCGCACACGGGCTCACTAATGCGCATGCGCACACGGGCGCACTACTGCGCTTGCGCACACGGGCTCACTACTGCGCATGCGCACACGGGCTCACTGCTGTGCATGCGCACTCGGGCTCACTACTGCTCATGCGCACTCGGACTCACTACTGCTCATGGACACACGGGCGCACTACTGCGCATGCGCACACCGGCTCAGACCTGCACATGCGCACTCGAGCTCACTTCTGCGGATGCGCACTCAGGCTCACTACTGCGCATGGGCACACGGGCTCACTACTGCGCATGCGCACTCGGGGTCTCTACTGCTTATACGCACTCCGACTCACTACTGCTCATGTGAACTCGGGCTCACTACTGCGGATGCTCGGTCGGGCTCACTACTGCGCATGCACACACGGGCTCACTACTCCGCATGCGCACTCCGGGTCGCTACTGCTCATGCGCAATCGGGCTCACTACTCCGCATGCGCACTCGGACTCACTACTGCTCATGCGCACACGGACTCACTGCTGCGGATGCGCACTCGAGCTCACTTCTGCGCATGCGCACACGGGCGCACTACTGCGCATGCGCACACGGTCTCACTACTGCGCATGCGCACTCCGGCTCACTACTGTTCATGCGCACTCGGGCTCACTACTGCGGATGCGCGCTCGGGCTCGCTACTGCGGATGCGCAATCGGGCTCACTACTGCGCATGCGCATCGGGCTCACTACTGCGCATGCGCACACGGGCTCACTACTGCGGATGCGCACTCGGGCTCACTACTGTGCATGCGCACTCGGGGTCACTACTGCTCATGCGCACTCGGACTCACTACTGCTCATACGCACTCCGGCTCGCTACTGCGGATGCGCAATCGGGCTCACTACTGCGCATGCGCACTCCAGCTGAGACCGGCACATGCGCACTCGGGGTCACTACTATGCATGCGCACTCCGGCTCACTACTGCGCATGCGCACACGGGCTCACTACTGTGCATGCGCACTCCGGGTCACTACTGCTTATGCGCATTCGGGCTCACTACTGCGCATGCGCACTCGGGGTCACTACTATTCATACGCACTCCGACTCAGTACTGCTCATGCGAACTCGGACTCACGGCGGCGGATGCGCAATCGGGCTCACTACTGCGCATGCGCAATCGGTCTCACTACTGCGGATGCGCTATTGGGCTCACTACTGCGCATGCGCAATCGGGGTCACTACTGCGCATGCGCACACGGGCACACTACTGCGGACGCGCACTCCGGGTCACTACTGCGCATGCGCACTCGGGCTCACTACCGCTCATACGCACCCCGGCTCACCACTGCGCATGCGCACTCGGGGTGACTACTGCTCATGCGCATTCGGACTCACTGCTGCGGATGCGCAATCGGGCTCACTAATGCGCATGCGCACTCGCGTTCACTACTGCGCATGCGCACTCGGGCTCACTACTGCGGATGCGCGCTCAAGCTCACTACTGCGCATGCGCACACGGGCTCACTACTGCGGATGCGCACTCCTGGTCACTACTGCTCATGCGCAATCGGACTCACTACTGCTCATGCGCACACGGACTCACTGCTGCGGATGCGCGCTCGGGCTCACTACTGCGGATGCGCAATCGGGCTCACTACTGCGCGTGCGCACTCGGGCCCACTACTGCGCATGCGCGCTCGGGCTCGCTACTGCGCATGCGCACTCGGGGTGACTACTGCTCATGCGCATTCGGACTCACTGCTGCGGATGCGCAATCGGGCTCACTACTGCGCATGCGCAATCGGTCTCACTACTGCGGATGCGCACTCCGGCTCACTACTGCTCATGCGAACTCGGACTTACTACTGCGGATACGCACTCCGGGTCACTACTGCTCATGCGCGCTCGGGCTCGCTACTGCGCATGCGTACTCGGGGTCACCAGTGCAGATGCGCAATCGGACTCACTACTGCCCATGCGCACTCGGGGTCACTACTGCGCATGCGCAATCGGGCTCACTACTGCGCATGCGCACTCGGGGTCACTACTGCGCATGCGCACTCGGGCACCCTACTGCGGATGCGCACTCAGGCTCACTACTGCGCATGGGCACGCGGGCTCACTACTGCGCATGCGCACTTCGACTCACTACTGCTCATGTGAACTCGGGCTCACTACTGCGGATGCGCAATGGGGCTCACTACTGCGCATGCGCACTCGGCCTCACTACTGCTCATGCGCACTCGGACTCACTACTGCTCATGGGCACACGGGCTCACTACTGCGCATGCGCACACGGGCTCACTACTTCGCATGCGCACTCGGGGTCACTACTGCTCATGCGCACTCGGGGTCACTACTGCTCATACGCACAAGTTCTCACTACTTTGCATGCGCACTCGGGCTCTCTACTGCACATGCGCACACGGGCTCACTACTGCGCATGCGCACTCGGTGTCACTACTGCTCATGCGCACTCCAACTCACTACTGCTCATGAGAACTCGGACTCACTACTGCGGATGCGCAATCGGGGTCACTACTGCTCATGCACAATCGATCTCACTTCTGCGGATGCGCAATCGGCCGCACTACTGCACATGCGCACTCGGGGTCACTACTCCGCATGCGCACTCGGGCTCACTACTGCGGATGCGCGCTCGGGCTCACTACTGCGCATGCGCACACGGGCTCACTACTGCGCATGCGCACTCGGGATTGCTACTGCGCATGCGCACTCGGGGTCGCCACTGCAGATGCGCACTCGGAGTCACTACTGCGCATGCGAGCTCGGGGTCACCAGTGCGGATGCGCAATCGGGTTCACTACTGCGCATGGGTCACGGGCTCACTACAGCGCATGCGCACTCGGGCTGACTACAGCTCATGCGCACACGGCGCACTACTGCGCATGCGCACACGGGCTCACTACTGCGCATGCGCACACGGGCTCACTACTGTGCATGCGCACTCGGGATCACTACTGCTCATACGCACTCCGACTCACTACTGCTCATGCGAACTGGGACTCACTACTGCGGATGCGCACGCGGGCTCACTACTGTGCATGCCTACTCGGGGTCACTACTGCTCATACGCACTCGGACTCACCACTGCTCATGGGCACACGGGCTCACTACTGCGCATGCGCACACGGGCTCACTACTGCGCATGCGGACACGGGCTCACTACTGTGCATGCGCACACGGGCTTACTACAGTCCATACGCACTCGGTGTCACTACTGCTCATATGCACTCCGACTCACTACTGCTCATGCGAACTCGGACTCACTACTGTGGATGCGCAATGGGGCACACTACTGCGCGTGCGCACTCGGGCTCACGACTGCGGATGTTCGGTCGGGCTCACTACTGCGCATGCACACACGGGCTCACTACTGCGCATGCGCACACCGGCTCAGACCTGCACATGCGCACTCGAGCTCACTTCTGCGCATGCGCCCACTGGTGCACTACTGCGCATGCGCGCACGGGCTCACTACTGCGGATGCGCAATCGGGCTCACTTCTGCGCATGCGCACACGGGCGCACTACTGCACATGCGCACACGTGCTCACTACTGCGCATGCGCACTCAGGGTCACCACTGCTGATGCGCAATCGGGCCCACTACTGCGCATGCGCGCTCCGGCTCAGACCTGCACATGCGCAGTCGGGCTTACTACAGCGGATGCGCAATCGGTCTCACTACTGCGCATGCGCACTCAAGCTCACTACTGCGCACGCTCGCTCGGGGTCACTACTGCGCATGCGAGTTCGGGGTCACCAGTGCGGATGCGCAATCGGGCTCACTACTGCGCATGCGCGCTCCGGCTCAGACCTGCACATGCGCTCTCGAGCTCACTGTTGCGCGTGCGCACACGGGCTCACTACTACGCATGCGCGCTCGCGGTCATTACTGCGCACGCGCTCTCGGGGTCACCACTGCAGATACGCATTCGGGTTCAGTACTATGCATGTACACAAGGGCTCACTACTGTGCATGCGCACTCGGGGTCACTAGTGCTCATGCGCACACGGACTCACTACTGCTCATGGGCACACGGGCTCACTACTGCGCATGCGCACACGGGCTCACTACTCTGCATGCGCCCTCGGGGTCACTACTGCTCATGCGCACTCCGACTCACTACTGCTCATGCGAACTCGGACTCACTACTGCGGATGCGTAATCGGGCCCACTACTGCGCCTGCGCAATCGGTCTCACTACTGCGGATGCGCAATCGGCCTCACTACTGCTCATACGCACTCCGACTCACTACTGCTCATGCGAGCTCGGACTCACTACTGCGGATGCGCAATCGGGCCCACTACTGCGCCTGCGCAATCGGTCTCACTACTATGGATGCGCAATCGGCCTCACTACTGCGCATGCGCACTCGGGGTCACTGCTGCGCATGCGCACTCGGGCTCACTACTGTGCATGGGCACACGGGCTCACTACTGCGCATGCGCACTCGGGGTTGCTACTGCGCATGCGCACTCGGGGTCACTACTGCTCATGCGCACTCGGACTCACTACTGCTCATGGGCACACGGGTTCACTACTGCGCATGCGCAATCATATTCACTACTGCTCATGCGCACTCGGGCTCACTACTGCGGATGCGCACTTGGGGTCACTACTGCTCATGAGCACTCCGACTCACTACTGCTCATGCGAAATCGGACTCACTACTGCTCATGTGCACTCGGACTCACTACAGCGCATGCGCACTCGGGGTCACTACTGCTCATGCGCACTCGGACTCACTACTGCTCATGCGCACTCGGACTCACTACTGCTCATGGGCACACGGGCTCACTACTGCGGATGCGCACTCGGGTCACTACTGCTCATGTGCACTCGGACTCACTACTGCTCATGCGCACACGGGCTCACCACTATGCATGCACACTCGGGGTCACTACTGCGCATGCGCAATCGGGCTCACTACTGCGCATGCGCAATCGTATTCACTACTGCACATGCGCACTCAGGCTCACTTCTGCGCATGCGCTCTCGGGGTCACTACTGCGCATGCGCAATCGGGCTCACTACTGCGCATGCGCACTCCGGGTCACTACTGTTCATGCGCACTCGGGCTCACTTCTGCGCATGCGCGCTCGGGCTCGCTACTGCGGATGCGCAATCGGGCTCACTACTGCGCATGCGCACACCGGCTCAAACCTGCACATGCGCACTCGAGCTCACTTCTGCGCATGCGCACACTGGTGCACTACTGCGCATGCGCGCACGGGCTCACTACTGTGCATGCGCACTCGGGGTCACTACTGCTCATGCGCACTCGGACTCACTACTGCTCATGGGCACACGGGCCCACTACTGCGCATGCGCACACGGGCGCACTACTGCGCTTGCGCACACGGGCTCACTACTGCGCATGCGCACTCGGACTCACTACTGCTCATGGGCACACGGACTCACTACTGCGCATGCGCACACGGGCGCACTACTGCGCTTGCGCACACGGGCTCACTACTGCGCATGCGCACACGGACTCACTACAGCGGATGCGCAATCGGTCTCACTACTGCGCATGCGAGTTCGGGGTCACCAGTGCGGATGCGCAATCGGGCTCACTACTGCGCATGCGCGCTCCGGCTCAGACCTGCACATGCGCTCTCGAGCTCACTGTTGCGCGTGCGCACACGGGCTCACTACTGCGCATGCGCGCTCGCGGTCATTACTGCGCATGCGCACTCGGGGTCACCACTGCAGATACGCATTCTGGTTCAATACTATGCATGTACACATGGGCTCACTACTGTGCATGCGCACTCGGGGTCACTAGTGCTCATGCGCACTCGGACTCACTACTGCTCATGGGCACACGGGCTCACTACTGCGCATGCGCACACGGGCTCACTACTCTGCATGCGCCCTCGGGGTCACTACTGCTCATGCGCACTCCGACTCACTACTGCGCATGCGCACACGGCCTCACTACTGCTCATGAGCAGTCGGACTCACTACTGCTCATGCGCACACGGACTCACTACTGCGGATTTTCGCTCGGGCTCACTACTGCGGATGCGCCATCGGGCTCACTACTGCGCATGCGCACTCGGGCTCATAACTGCGGTTGCGCGCTCGGGCTCACTACTGCGGATGCGCACTCGGGGTCACTACTGCTCATGCGCACTCCGACTCACTACTGCGCGTGAGCAGTCCGGCTCAGACATGCCCATGCTCACTCGGGCTCACTACGGCGCATGCGCACACGGGCTCATTACTGCTCAATGCGCACTCGGACTCACTACCGCTCATGGGCACACGGGCTCACTACTGTGCATGCCTACTCGGGGTCACTACTGCTCTTACGCACTCCAACTCACTACTGCTCATGCGAACTCGGACTCACTACTGCGGATGCGTAATCGGGCTCACTACTGGGCCTGCGCAATCGGTCTCACTACTGCGGATGCGCAATCGGCCTCACTACCGCTCATACGCACTCCGACTCACTACTGCTCATGCGAGCTCGGACTCACTACTGCGGATGCGCAATCGGGCCAATACTGCGCCTGCGCAATCGGTCTCACTACTGCGGATGCGCAATCGGCCTCACTACTGCGCATGCGCACTCGGGGTCACTGCTGCGCATGCGCACTCGGGCTCACTACTGTGCATGGGCACACGGGCTCACTACTGCGCATGCGCACTCGGGGTTGCTACTGCGCATGCGCACTCGGGGTCACTACTGCTCATGCGCACTCGGATTCACTACTGCTCATGGGCACACGGGCTCACTACTGCGCATGCGCAATCGTATTCACTACTGCTCATGCGCACTCGGGCTCACTACTGCGCATGCGCACTCGGGGTCACTACTGCTCATGCGCACTCCGACTCACTACTGCTCATGCGAAATCGGACTCACTACTGCTCATGTGCACTCGGACTCACTACAGCGCATGCGCACTCGGGGTCACTACTGCTCATGCGCACTCGTACTCACTACTGCACATGCGCACTCAGGCTCACTTCTGCGCATGCGCACTCGGGGTTGCTACTGCGCATGCGCACTCGGGGTCACTACTGCTCATGCGCACTCGGATTCACTACTGCTCATGGGCACACGGGCTCACTACTGCGCATGCGCAATCGTATTCACTACTGCTCATGCGCACAAGTTCTCACTACTGTGCATGCGCGCTCGGGCTCTGTACTGCGCATGCGCACACGGGCTCAAGACTGCGCATGCGCACTTGGGGTCACTACTGCTCATGCGCACAAGTTCTCACTACTGCTCATGCACAATCGGTCTCACTTCTGCGGATGCGCAATCGGCCGCACTACTGCACATGCGCACTCGGGGTCACTACTCCGCATGCGCACTCGGGCTCACTACTGCGGATGCGCGCTCGGGCTCACTACTGCGCATGCGCACACGGGCTCACTACTGCGCATGCGCACTCGGGATTGCTACTGCGCATGCGCACTCGGGGTCACCACTGCAGATGCGCACTCGGAGTCACTACTGCGCATGCGAGCTCGGGGTCACCAGTGCGGATGCGCAATCGGGTTCACTACTGCGCATGGGTCACGGGCTCACTACAGCGCATGCGCACTCGGGCTGACTACCGCTCATGCGCACACGGCGCACTACTGCGCATGCGCACACGGGCTCACTACTGCGCATGCGCACACGGGCTCACTGCTGTGCATGCGCACTCGGGGTCACTACTGCTCATACGCACTCCGACTCACTACTGCTCATGCGAACTGGGACTCACTACTGCGGATGCGCACGCGGGCTCACTACTGTGCATGCCTACTTGGGGTCACTACTGCTCATACGCACTCGGACTCACCACTGCTCATGGGCACACGGGCTCACTACTGCGCATGCGCACATGGGGTCACTACTGCGCATGCGCAATCGGGCTCACTACTGCGCATGCGCAATCGTATTCACTACTGCACATGCGCACTGAGGCTCACTTCTGCGCATGCGCTCTCGGGGTCACTACTGCGCATGCGCAATCGGGCTCACTACTGCGCATGCGCAATCGTATTCACTACTGCTCATGCGCACTCGGACTCACTACTGCGGACGCGCAATCGGGCTCACTAGTGCGCATGCCCTCACGGGGTCACTACTGCTCATACGCACTCCAATTCACTACTCCTCATTCGAACTCGGACTCACTACTGCGGATGCGCAATCGGGGTCACTAGTGCTCATGCGCACTTCGAGTCACTACTGCGAATGCGCACACCTTCTCAGACCTGCACATGCGCACTCAGGCTCACTTCTGCGCATGCGCTCTCGGGGTCACTACTGCTCATGCGCACTCGGGGTTACTACTGCTCTTACGCACTCCGACTCACTACTGCTCATGCGAACTCAGACTCACTACCGCGGATGCGCAATCGGGCTCACTACTGCGCATGCGCTCTCCGGCTCAGACCTGCACGTGCGCACTAGGGCCCACTACTGCGCATGCGCGCTCCGGCACAGACCTGCACATGCGCCCTCGAGCTCTCTGCTGCGCATGCGCACACGGGCTCACTACTGCTCATGCGCACTCGGACTCACTACTGCTCATGCGCACTCGGACTCACTACTGCTCATGGGCACACGGGCTCACTACAGCGCATGCGCACACGGGCTCACTACTTCGCATGCGCTCTCGGGGTCACTACTGCGCATGCGCACACGGGCTCACTACTGCGCATGCGCACTCGGGCTCACTACTGCGGATGCGCGCTCGGGCTCACTACTGCGCATGCGCACACGGGCTCACTACTGCGCATGCGCACTCGGACTCACTACTGCGCATGCGCACTCGGGGTCACCACTGCAGAAACGCACTCGGGGTCACCACTGTAGATACGCATTCGGGTTCAGTACTATACATGTACACATGGGCTCACTACTGTGCATGCGCACTCGGGGTCACTACTGCTCATGCGCACTCCGACTCACTACTGCGCATGAGCACTCCGGCTCAGACATGCCCATGCGCACTCGGGCTCACTACGGCGCATGCGCACACGGGCTCATTACTGTTCATGAGCAGTCGGACTCACTACTGCTCATGCGCACACGGATTCACTACTGCGGATGCGCGCTCGGGCTCACTACTGCGGATGCGCAATCGGGCTCACTACTGCGCATGCGCAATCGTATTCACGACTGCGCATGCGCACTCGGCCTCACTACTGCTCATGCGCACTCGGACTCACTACTGCTCATGGGCACACGGGCTCACTGCTGCGCATGCGCACACGGGCTCACTACTTCGCATGCGCAATCGGGGTCACTACTGCTCATGCGCACAAGTTCTCACTACTGTGGATGCGCGCTCGGGCTCTCTACTGCGCATGCGCACACGGGCTCAAGACTGCGCATGCGCACTTGGGGTCACTACTGCTCATGCGCACAAGTTCTCACTACTGTGCACGCGCACTCGGGCTCTCTACTGCGCATGCGCACACGGGCTCACTAATCCGCATGCGCACTCGGGCTCACTACTGCGGATGCGCGCTCGGGCTGACTACTGCGCATGCGCACACGGGCTCACTACCGCTCATGCGCACACGGCGCACTACTGCGCATGCGGACACGGGGTCACTACTGTGCATGCGCACACGGGCTTACTACAGTCCATACGCACTCGGTGTCACTACTGCTCATACGCACTCCGACTCACTACTGCTCATGCGAACTCGGACTCACTACTGTGGATGCGCAATCGGGCACACTACTGCGCATGCGCTCTCAGGCTCACTACTGCGGATGTTCGGTCGGGCTCACTACTGCGCATGCACACACGGGCTCACTACTGCGCATGCGCACTCCGTGTCACTACTGCTCATGCGCAGTCGGGCTCACTACTGCGCATGCGCACTCGGACTCACTACTGCTCATGCGCACACGGACTCACTACTGCGGATGCGCGCTCGGGCTCGCTACTGCAGATGCGCAATCGGGCTCACTACTGCGCATGCGCACTGGGGCTCACTACTGCTCATACGCACTCCGACTCACTACTGCTCATGCGAACTCGGACTCACTACTGCGGATGCGCAATCGGGCTCCCTACTGCGGATGCGCGCTCAGGCTCACTACTCCGGATGCGCAATCGGGCTCACAACTGCGCATGCGCACACTGGCTCACTACTGTGCATGCGCACCCGGGGTCACTACTGCTCATACGCACTCCGACTCACTACTGCTCATGCGAACTCGGACTCACTACTGTGGATGCGCAATCGGGCACACTACTGCGCATGCGCACTCAGGCTCACTACTGCGGATGTTCGGTCGGGCTCACTACTGCGCATGCACACACGGGCTCACTACTGCGCATGCGCACTCCGGGTCACTACTGCTCATGCGCAGTCGGGCTCACTACTGCGCATGCGCACTCGGACTCACTACTGCTCATGCGCACACGGACTCACTACTGCGGATGCGCGCTCGGGCTCGCTACTGCAGATGCGCAATCGGGCTCACTACTGCGCATGCGCACTGGGGCTCACTACTGCGCATGCGCACACCGGCTCAGACCTGCACATGCGCACTCGAGATCACTTCTGCGCATGCGCGCCCGGGGTCGCTACTGCGCATGCGCACTCAGGCTCACATCTGCGGATGCGCAGTCGGGCTCAAAACTGTGCATGCGCACACGGTCTCACTACTGCGCATGCGCAATCGGTCTCACTACTGCGGATGCGCAATCGGGTTCACTACTGCGCATGCGCACTCGGGATCACTCCTGCGCGTGCGCACCCGGGCTCACTACAGCGGATGCGCGCTCAGGCTCACTACTGCGCATCTGCACACGGGCTCACTACTGCGCATGCGCACTCGGACTCACCACTGCTCATGCGCACTCGGGCTCACTACTGCGCATGCGCGCTCGAGGTCGCTACTGCGCATGCGCACACCGGCTCAGACCTGCACATGCGCACCCGAGCTCACTTCTGCGCATGCGCACACTGGTGCACTATTACGCATGCGCGCACGGGCTCACTACTGTGCATGCGCACTCGGGGTCACTACTGCTCATGCGCACTCGGGCTCACTACTGCGGATGCGCGCTCAGGCTCACTACTGCGCATCCGCACACGGGCTCACTACTGCGCATGCGCACTCGGACTCACTACTGCTCATGCGCACTCGGGCTCACTACTGCGCATGTGCGCTCGGGGTTGCTACTGCGCATGCGCACTCGGAGTCACTATTGCGGATGCGCAATCGGGCTCACTATTCCGCATGCGCAATCGGGCTCACTACTACGCATGCGCACTCGGGGTCACCACTGCGCATGCGCACTCGGGCTCACTATTGCGGATGCGCGCTGAAGCTCACTAATGCGCATGCGCACACGGGGTCACTACTGCGCATGCGCACTCGGGCACCCTACTGCGGATGCGCACTCAGGCTCACTACTGCGCATGGGCACGCGGGCTCACTATTGCGCATGCGCACTCCGACTCACTACTGCTCATGTGAACTCGGGCTCACTACTGCGGATGCTCGGTCGGGCTCACTACTGCGCATGCGCACTCCGGGTCACTACTGATCATGCGCAATCGGGCTCACTACTGTGCATGCGCACTCGGGGCCACTACTGCTCATACGCACTCCGACTCACTACTGCTCATGCGAACTCGGGGTTACTACTGCTCATACGCACTCCGACTCACTACTGCTCATGCGAACTCAGACTCACTACCGCGGATGCGCAATCGGGCTCACTACTGCGCATGCGCTCTCCGGCTCAGACCTGCACGTGCGCACTAGGGCCCACTACTGCGCATGCGCGCTCCGGCTCAGACCTGCACATGCGCAGTCGGGCTTACTACAGCGGATGCGCAATCGGTCTCACTACTGCGCATGCGCACTCGGAGTCACTACTGCGCATGCGCACTCAAGCTCACTACTGCGCATGCGCACTCAAGCTCACTACTGCGCACGCTCGCTCGGGGTCACTACTGCGCATGCGAGCTCGGGGTCACCAGTGCGGATGCGCAATCGGGCTCACTACTGCGCATGCGCGCTCCGGCTCAGACCTGCACATGCGCTCTCGAGCTCACTGTTGCGCGTGCGCACACGGGCTCACTACTGCGCATGCGCGCTCGCGGTCATTACTGCGCATGCGCACTCGGTGTCACCACTGCAGATACTCATTCGGGTTCGGTACTATGCATGTACACATGGGCTCACTACTGTGCATGCGCACTCGGGGTCACTACTGCTCATGCGCGCTCGGGCTCGCTACTGCGCATGCGTACTCGGGGTCACCAGTGCAGATGCGCAATCGGACTCACTACTGCCCATGCGCACTCGGGGTCACTACTGCGCATGCGCAATCGGGCTCACTACTGCGGATGCGCACTCGGGCTCACTACTGTGCATGCGCACTCGGGGTCACTACTGCTCATGCGCACTCGGACTCACTACTGCTCATACGCACTCCGGCTCGCTACTGCGGATGCGCAATCGGGCTCACTACTGCGCATGCGCACTCCAGCTGAGACCGGCACATGCGCACTCGGGGTCACTACTATGCATGCGCACTCCGGCTCACTACTGCGCATGCGCACACGGGCTCACTACTGTGCATGCGCACTCCGGGTCACTACTGCTTATGCGCATTCGGGCTCACTACTGCGCATGCGCACTCGGGGTCACTACTATTCATACGCACTCCGACTCAGTACTGCTCATGCGAACTCGGACTCACTACGGCGGATGCACAATCGGGCTCACTACTGCGCATGCGCAGTCGGTCTCACTACTGCGGATGCGCTATTGGGCTCACTACTGCGCATGCGCACTCGGGGTCACTACTGCTCATGCGCACACGGGCACACTACTGCGGATGCGCACTCCGGGTCACTACTGCGCATGCGCACTCGGGCTCACTACCGCTCATACGCACTCCGGCTCACCACTGCGCATGCGCACTCGGGGTGACTACTGCTCATGCGCACTCGGACTCACTACTGCTCATGCGCACACGGGCTCACTAATGCGCATGCGCACACGGGCGCACTACTGCGCTTGCGCACACGGGCTCACTACTGCGCATGCGCACACGGGCTCACTGCTGTGCATGCGCACTCGGGCTCACTACTGCTCATGCGCACTCGGACTCACTACTGCTCATGGACACACGGGCGCACTACTGCGCATGCGCACACCGGCTCAGACCTGCACATGCGCACTCGAGCTCACTTCTGCGGATGCGCACTCAGGCTCACTACTGCGCATGGGCACACGGGCTCACTACTGCGCATGCGCACTCGGGGTCTCTACTGCTCATACGCACTCCGACTCACTACTGCTCATGTGAACTCGGGCTCACTACTGCGGATGCTCGGTCGGGCTCACTACTGCGCATGCACACACGGGCTCACTACTGCGCATGCGCACTCCGGGTCGCTACTGCTCATGCGCAATCGGGCTCACTACTCCGCATGCGCACTCGGACTCACTACTGCTCATGCGCACACGGATTCACTGCTGCGGATGCGCACTCGAGCTCACTTCTGCGCATGCGCACACGGGCGCACTACTGCCCATGCGCACACGGTCTCACTACTGCGCATGCGCACTCCGGCTCACTACTGTTCATGCGCACTCGGGCTCACTACTGCGGATGCGCGCTCGGGCTCGCTACTGCGGATGCGCAATCGGGCTCACTACTGCGCATGCGCATCGGGCTCACTACTGCGCATGCGCACACGGGCTCACTACTGCGGATGCGCACTCGGGCTCACTACTGTGCATGCGCACTCGGGGTCACCACTGTAGATACGCATTCGGGTTCAGTACTATACATGTACACATGGGCTCACTACTGTGCATGCGCACTCGGGGTCACTACTGCTCATGCGCACTCCGACTCACTACTGCGCATGAGCACTCCGGCTCAGACATGCCCATGCGCACTCGGGCTCACTACGGCGCATGCGCACACGGGCTCATTACTGTTCATGAGCAGTCGGACTCACTACTGCTCATGCGCACACGGATTCACTACTGCGGATGCGCGCTCGGGCTCACTACTGCGGATGCGCAATCGGGCTCACTACTGCGCATGCGCAATCGTATTCACGACTGCGCATGCGCACTCGGCCTCACTACTGCTCATGCGCACTCGGACTCACTACTGCTCATGGGCACACGGGCTCACTGCTGCGCATGCGCACACGGGCTCACTACTTCGCATGCGCAATCGGGGTCACTACTGCTCATGCGCACAAGTTCTCACTACTGTGGATGCGCGCTCGGGCTCTCTACTGCGCATGCGCACACGGGCTCAAGACTGCGCATGCGCACTTGGGGTCACTACTGCTCATGCGCACAAGTTCTCACTACTGTGCACGCGCACTCGGGCTCTCTACTGCGCATGCGCACACGGGCTCACTAATCCGCATGCGCACTCGGGCTCACTACTGCGGATGCGCGCTCGGGCTGACTACTGCGCATGCGCACACGGGCTCACTACCGCTCATGCGCACACGGCGCACTACTGCGCATGCGGACACGGGGTCACTACTGTGCATGCGCACACGGGCTTACTACAGTCCATACGCACTCGGTGTCACTACTGCTCATACGCACTCCGACTCACTACTGCTCATGCGAACTCGGACTCACTACTGTGGATGCGCAATCGGGCACACTACTGCGCATGCGCTCTCAGGCTCACTACTGCGGATGTTCGGTCGGGCTCACTACTGCGCATGCACACACGGGCTCACTACTGCGCATGCGCACTCCGTGTCACTACTGCTCATGCGCAGTCGGGCTCACTACTGCGCATGCGCACTCGGACTCACTACTGCTCATGCGCACACGGACTCACTACTGCGGATGCGCGCTCGGGCTCGCTACTGCAGATGCGCAATCGGGCTCACTACTGCGCATGCGCACTGGGGCTCACTACTGCTCATACGCACTCCGACTCACTACTGCTCATGCGAACTCGGACTCACTACTGCGGATGCGCAATCGGGCTCCCTACTGCGGATGCGCGCTCAGGCTCACTACTCCGGATGCGCAATCGGGCTCACAACTGCGCATGCGCACACTGGCTCACTACTGTGCATGCGCACCCGGGGTCACTACTGCTCATACGCACTCCGACTCACTACTGCTCATGCGAACTCGGACTCACTACTGTGGATGCGCAATCGGGCACACTACTGCGCATGCGCACTCAGGCTCACTACTGCGGATGTTCGGTCGGGCTCACTACTGCGCATGCACACACGGGCTCACTACTGCGCATGCGCACTCCGGGTCACTACTGCTCATGCGCAGTCGGGCTCACTACTGCGCATGCGCACTCGGACTCACTACTGCTCATGCGCACACGGACTCACTACTGCGGATGCGCGCTCGGGCTCGCTACTGCAGATGCGCAATCGGGCTCACTACTGCGCATGCGCACTGGGGCTCACTACTGCGCATGCGCACACCGGCTCAGACCTGCACATGCGCACTCGAGATCACTTCTGCGCATGCGCGCCCGGGGTCGCTACTGCGCATGCGCACTCAGGCTCACATCTGCGGATGCGCAGTCGGGCTCAAAACTGTGCATGCGCACACGGTCTCACTACTGCGCATGCGCAATCGGTCTCACTACTGCGGATGCGCAATCGGGTTCACTACTGCGCATGCGCACTCGGGATCACTCCTGCGCGTGCGCACCCGGGCTCACTACAGCGGATGCGCGCTCAGGCTCACTACTGCGCATCTGCACACGGGCTCACTACTGCGCATGCGCACTCGGACTCACCACTGCTCATGCGCACTCGGGCTCACTACTGCGCATGCGCGCTCGAGGTCGCTACTGCGCATGCGCACACCGGCTCAGACCTGCACATGCGCACCCGAGCTCACTTCTGCGCATGCGCACACTGGTGCACTATTACGCATGCGCGCACGGGCTCACTACTGTGCATGCGCACTCGGGGTCACTACTGCTCATGCGCACTCGGGCTCACTACTGCGGATGCGCGCTCAGGCTCACTACTGCGCATCCGCACACGGGCTCACTACTGCGCATGCCCACTCGGACTCACTACTGCTCATGCGCACTCGGGCTCACTACTGCGCATGTGCGCTCGGGGTTGCTACTGCGCATGCGCACTCGGAGTCACTATTGCGGATGCGCAATCGGGCTCACTATTCCGCATGCGCAATCGGGCTCACTACTACGCATGCGCACTCGGGGTCACCACTGCGCATGCGCACTCGGGCTCACTATTGCGGATGCGCGCTGAAGCTCACTAATGCGCATGCGCACACGGGGTCACTACTGCGCATGCGCACTCGGGCACCCTACTGCGGATGCGCACTCAGGCTCACTACTGCGCATGGGCACGCGGGCTCACTATTGCGCATGCGCACTCCGACTCACTACTGCTCATGTGAACTCGGGCTCACTACTGCGGATGCTCGGTCGGGCTCACTACTGCGCATGCGCACTCCGGGTCACTACTGCTCATGCGCAATCGGGCTCACTACTGTGCATGCGCACTCGGGGCCACTACTGCTCATACGCACTCCGACTCACTACTGCTCATGCGAACTCGGGGTTACTACTGCTCATACGCACTCCGACTCACTACTGCTCATGCGAACTCAGACTCACTACCGCGGATGCGCAATCGGGCTCACTACTGCGCATGCGCTCTCCGGCTCAGACCTGCACGTGCGCACTAGGGCCCACTACTGCGCATGCGCGCTCCGGCTCAGACCTGCACATGCGCAGTCGGGCTTACTACAGCGGATGCGCAATCGGTCTCACTACTGCGCATGCGCACTCGGAGTCACTACTGCGCATGCGCACTCAAGCTCACTACTGCGCATGCGCACTCAAGCTCACTACTGCGCACGCTCGCTCGGGGTCACTACTGCGCATGCGAGCTCGGGGTCACCAGTGCGGATGCGCAATCGGGCTCACTACTGCGCATGCGCGCTCCGGCTCAGACCTGCACATGCGCTCTCGAGCTCACTGTTGCGCGTGCGCACACGGGCTCACTACTGCGCATGCGCGCTCGCGGTCATTACTGCGCATGCGCACTCGGTGTCACCACTGCAGATACTCATTCGGGTTCGGTACTATGCATGTACACATGGGCTCACTACTGTGCATGCGCACTCGGGGTCACTACTGCTCATGCGCGCTCGGGCTCGCTACTGCGCATGCGTACTCGGGGTCACCAGTGCAGATGCGCAATCGGACTCACTACTGCCCATGCGCACTCGGGGTCACTACTGCGCATGCGCAATCGGGCTCACTACTGCGGATGCGCACTCGGGCTCACTACTGTGCATGCGCACTCGGGGTCACTACTGCTCATGCGCACTCGGACTCACTACTGCTCATACGCACTCCGGCTCGCTACTGCGGATGCGCAATCGGGCTCACTACTGCGCATGCGCACTCCAGCTGAGACCGGCACATGCGCACTCGGGGTCACTACTATGCAT
Organism: Megachile leachella; assembly: GCA_963576845.1. Lineage (NCBI taxonomy): Eukaryota > Metazoa > Arthropoda > Insecta > Hymenoptera > Megachilidae > Megachile > Megachile leachella. The sequence goes on from CAUYWW010000054.1 coordinate 1,226,774, forward strand.
GCGCACTCCGGCTCACTACTGCGCATGCGCACACGGGCTCACTACTGTGCATGCGCACTCCGGGTCACTACTGCTTATGCGCATTCGGGCTCACTACTGCGCATGCGCACTCGGGGTCACTACTATTCATACGCACTCCGACTCAGTACTGCTCATGCGAACTCGGACTCACTACGGCGGATGCACAATCGGGCTCACTACTGCGCATGCGCAGTCGGTCTCACTACTGCGGATGCGCTATTGGGCTCACTACTGCGCATGCGCACTCGGGGTCACTACTGCTCATGCGCACACGGGCACACTACTGCGGATGCGCACTCCGGGTCACTACTGCGCATGCGCACTCGGGCTCACTACCGCTCATACGCACTCCGGCTCACCACTGCGCATGCGCACTCGGGGTGACTACTGCTCATGCGCACTCGGACTCACTACTGCTCATGCGCACACGGGCTCACTAATGCGCATGCGCACACGGGCGCACTACTGCGCTTGCGCACACGGGCTCACTACTGCGCATGCGCACACGGGCTCACTGCTGTGCATGCGCACTCGGGCTCACTACTGCTCATGCGCACTCGGACTCACTACTGCTCATGGACACACGGGCGCACTACTGCGCATGCGCACACCGGCTCAGACCTGCACATGCGCACTCGAGCTCACTTCTGCGGATGCGCACTCAGGCTCACTACTGCGCATGGGCACACGGGCTCACTACTGCGCATGCGCACTCGGGGTCTCTACTGCTCATACGCACTCCGACTCACTACTGCTCATGTGAACTCGGGCTCACTACTGCGGATGCTCGGTCGGGCTCACTACTGCGCATGCACACACGGGCTCACTACTGCGCATGCGCACTCCGGGTCGCTACTGCTCATGCGCAATCGGGCTCACTACTCCGCATGCGCACTCGGACTCACTACTGCTCATGCGCACACGGATTCACTGCTGCGGATGCGCACTCGAGCTCACTTCTGCGCATGCGCACACGGGCGCACTACTGCCCATGCGCACACGGTCTCACTACTGCGCATGCGCACTCCGGCTCACTACTGTTCATGCGCACTCGGGCTCACTACTGCGGATGCGCGCTCGGGCTCGCTACTGCGGATGCGCAATCGGGCTCACTACTGCGCATGCGCATCGGGCTCACTACTGCGCATGCGCACACGGGCTCACTACTGCGGATGCGCACTCGGGCTCACTACTGTGCATGCGCACTCGGGGTCACTACTGCTCATGCGCACTCGGACTCACTACTGCTCATACGCACTCCGGCTCGCTACTGCGGATGCGCAATCGGGCTCACTACTGCGCATGCGCACTCCAGCTGAGACCGGCACATGCGCACTCGGGGTCACTACTATGCATGCGCACTCCGGCTCACTACTGCGCATGCCCACACGGGCTCACTACTGTGCATGCGCACTCCGGGTCACTACTGCTTATGCGCATTCGGGCTCACTACTGCGCATGCGCACTCGGGGTCACTACTATTCATACGCACTCCGACTCAGTACTGCTCATGCGAACTCGGACTCACTACGGCGGATGCGCAATCGGGCTCACTACTGCGCATGCGCAATCGGTCTCACTACTGCGGATGCGCTATTGGGCTCACTACTGCGCATGCGCACTCGGGGCCACTACTGCGCATGCGCACACGGGCACACTACTGCGGATGCGCACTCCGGGTCACTACTGCGCATGCGCACTCGGGCTCACTACCGCTCATACGCACCCCGGCTCACCACTGCGCATGCGCACTCGGGGTGACTACTGCTCATGCGCATTCGGACTCACTGCTGCGGATGCGCAATCGGGCTCACTAATGCGCATGCGCGCTCGCGTTCACTACTGCGCATGCGCACTCGGGCTCACTACTGCGGATGCGCGCTCAAGCTCACTACTGCGCATGCGCACACGGGCTCACTACTGCGGATGCGCACTCCTGGTCACTACTGCTCATGCGCAATCGGACTCACTACTGCTCATGCGCACACGGACTCACTGCTGCGGATGCGCGCTCGGGCTCACTACTGCGGATGCGCAATCGGGCTCACTACTGCGCGTGCGCACTCGGGCCCACTACTGCGCATGCGCGCTCGGGCTCGCTACTGCGCATGCGCACTCGGGGTGACTACTGCTCATGCGCATTCGGACTCACTGCTGCGGATGCGCAATCGGGCTCACTACTGCGCATGCGCAATCGGTCTCACTACTGCGGATGCGCAATCGGGAACACTACTGCTCATGCGCACTCGGATTCACTACTGCTCATACGCACTCCGGCTCACTACTGCTCATGCGAACTCGGACTTACTACTGCGGATGCGCACTCCGGGTCACTACTGCTCATGTGCGCTCGGGCTCGCTACTGCGCATGCGTACTCGGGGTCACCAGTGCAGATGCGCAATCGGACTCACTACTGCCCATGCGCACTCGGGGTCACTACTGCGCATGCGCAATCGGGCTCACTACTGCGCATGCGCACTCGGGGTCACTACTGCGCATGCGCACTCGGGCACACTACTGCGGATGCGCATTCGGGGTCACTACTATTCATACGCACTCCGACTCAGTACTGCTCATGCGAACTCGGACTCACTACTGCGAATGCGCAATCGGGCTCACTACTGCGCATGCGCAATCGGTCTCACTACTGCGGATGCGCAATTGGGCTCACTACTGCGCATGCGCACTCGGGGTCACTACTGCTCATACGCACTCCGACTCACTACTGCTCATGTGAACTCGGGCTCACTACTGCGGATGCTCGGTCGGGCTCACTACTGCGCATGCACACACGGGCTCACTACTGCGCATGCGCACTCCGGGTCACTACTGCTGATGCGCAATCGGGTTCACTACTCCGCATGCGCACTCGGACTCACTACTGCTCATGCGCACACGGGCTCACTAATGCGCATGCGCACACGGGCGCACTACTGCGCTTGCGCACACGGGCTCACTACTGCGCATGCGCACACGGGCTCACTCCTGTGCATGCGCACTCGGGCTCACTACTGCTCATGCGCACTCGGACTCACTACTGCTCATGGACACACGGGCGCACTACTGCGCATGCGCACACCGGCTCAGACCTGCACATGCGCACTCGAGCTCACTTCTGCGGATGCGCACTCAGGCTCACTACTGCGCATGGGCACACGGGCTCACTACTGCGCATGCGCACTCGGGGTCTCTACTGCTCATACGCACTCCGACTCACTACTGCTCATGTGAACTCGGGCTCACTACTGCGGATGCTCGGTCGGGCTCACTACTGCGCATGCACACACGGGCTCACTACTGCGCATGCGCACTCCGGGTCGCTACTGCTCATGCGCAATCGGGCTCACTACTCCGCATGCGCACTCGGACTCACTACTGCTCATGCGCACACGGACTCACTGCTGCGGATGCGCACTCGAGCTCACTTCTGCGCATGCGCACACGGGCGCACTACTGCGCATGCGCACACGGTCTCACTACTGCGCATGCGCACTCCGGCTCACTACTGTTCATGCGCACTCGGGCTCACTACTGCGGATGCGCGCTCGGGCTCGCTACTGCGGATGCGCAATCGGGCTCACTACTGCGCATGCGCATCGGGCTCACTACTGCGCATGCGCACACGGGCTCACTACTGCGGATGCGCACTCGGGCTCACTACTGTGCATGCGCACTCGGGGTCACTACTGCTCATGCGCACTCGGACTCACTACTGCTCATACGCACTCCGGCTCGCTACTGCGGATGCGCAATCGGGCTCACTACTGCGCATGCGCACTCCAGCTGAGACCGGCACATGCGCACTCGGGGTCACTACTATGCATGCGCACTCCGGCTCACTACTGCGCATGCGCACACGGGCTCACTACTGTGCATGCGCACTCCGGGTCACTACTGCTTATGCGCATTCGGGCTCACTACTGCGCATGCGCACTCGGGGTCACTACTATTCATACGCACTCCGACTCAGTACTGCTCATGCGAACTCGGACTCACGACGGCGGATGCGCAATCGGGCTCACTACTGCGCATGCGCAATCGGTCTCATTACTGCGGATGCGCTATTGGGCTCACTACTGCGCATGCGCACTCGGGGTCACTACTGCGCATGCGCACACGGGCACACTACTGCGGACGCGCACTCCGGGTCACTACTGCGCATGCGCACTCGGGCTCACTACCGCTCATACGCACCCCGGCTCACCACTGCGCATGCGCACTCGGGGTGACTACTGCTCATGCGCATTCGGACTCACTGCTGCGGATGCGCAATCGGGCTCACTAATGCGCATGCGCGCTCGCGTTCACTACTGCGCATGCGCACTCGGGCTCACTACTGCGGATGCGCGCTCAAGCTCACTACTGCGCATGCGCACACGGGCTCACTACTGCGGATGCGCACTCCTGGTCACTACTGCTCATGCGCAATCGGACTCACTACTGCTCATGCGCACACGGACTCACTGCTGCGGATGCGCGCTCGGGCTCACTACTGCGGATGCGCAATCGGGCTCACTACTGCGCGTGCGCACTCGGGCCCACTACTGCGCATGCGCGCTCGGGCTCGCTACTGCGCATGCGCACTCGGGGTGACTACTGCTCATGCGCATTCGGACTCACTGCTGCGGATGCGCAATCGGGCTCACTACTGCGCATGCGCAATCGGTCTCACTACCGCGGATGCGCACTCCGGCTCACTACTGCTCATGCGAACTCGGACTTACTACTGCGGATACGCACTCCGGGTCACTACTGCTCATGCGCGCTCGGGCTCGCTACTGCGCATGCGTACTCGGGGTCACCAGTGCAGATGCGCAATCGGACTCACTACTGCCCATGCGCACTCGGGGTCACTACTGCGCATGCGCAATCGGGCTCACTACTGCGCATGCGCACTCGGGGTCACTACTGCGCATGCGCACTCGGGCACCCTACTGCGGATGCGCACTCAGGCTCACTACAGCGCATGGGCACGCGGGCTCACTACTGCGCATGCGCACTTCGACTCACTACTGCTCATGTGAACTCGGGCTCACTACTGCGGATGCGCAATGGGGCTCACTACTGCGCATGCGCACTCGGCCTCACTACTGCTCATGCGCACTCGGACTCACTACTGCTCATGGGCACACGGGCTCACTACTGCGCATGCGCACACGGGCTCACTACTTCGCATGCGCACTCGGGGTCACTACTGCTCATGCGCACTCGGGGTCACTACTGCTCATACGCACAAGGTCTCACTACTTTGCATGCGCACTCGGGCTCTCTACTGCACATGCGCACACGGGCTCACTACTGCGCATGCGCACTCGGTGTCACTACTGCTCATGCGCACTCCAACTCACTACTGCTCATGAGAACTCGGACTCACTACTGCGGATGCGCAATCGGGGTCACTACTGCTCATGCACAATCGATCTCACTTCTGCGGATGCGCAATCGGCCGCACTACTGCACATGCGCACTCGGGGTCACTACTCCGCATGCGCACTCGGGCTCACTACTGCGGATGCGCGCTCGGGCTCACTACTGCGCATGCGCACACGGGCTCACTACTGCGCATGCGCACTCGGGATTGCTACTGCGCATGCGCACTCGGGGTCACCACTGCAGATGCGCACTCGGAGTCACTACTGCGCATGCGAGCTCGGGGTCACCAGTGCGGATGCGCAATCGGGTTCACTACTGCGCATGGGTCACGGGCTCACTACAGCGCATGCGCACTCGGGCTGACTACAGCTCATGCGCACACGGCGCACTACTGCGCATGCGCACACGGGCTCACTACTGCGCATGCGCACACGGGCTCACTACTGTGCATGCGCACTCGGGATCACTACTGCTCATACGCACTCCGACTCACTACTGCTCATGCGAACTGGGACTCACTACTGCGGATGCGCACGCGGGCTCACTACTGTGCATGCCTACTCGGGGTCACTACTGCTCATACGCACTCGGACTCACCACTGCTCATGGGCACACGGGCTCACTACTGCGCATGCGCACACGGGCTCACTATTGCGCATGCGGACACGGGCTCACTACTGTGCATGCGCAATGGGGCACACTACTGCGCGTGCGCACTCGGGCTCACGACTGCGGATGTTCGGTCGGGCTCACTACTGCGCATGCACACACGGGCTCACTACTGCGCATGCGCACACCGGCTCAGACCTGCACATGCGCACTCGAGCTCACTTCTGCGCATGCGCCCACTGGTGCACTACTGCGCATGCGCGCACGGGCTCACTACTGCGGATGCGCAATCGGGCTCACTTCTGCGCATGCGCACACGGGCGCACTACTGCACATGCGCACACGTGCTCACTACTGCGCATGCGCACTCAGGGTCACCACTGCGGATGCGCAATCGGGCCCACTACTGCGCATGCGCGCTCCGGCACAGACCTGCACATGCGCAGTCGGGCTTACTACAGCGGATGCGCAATCGGTCTCACTACTGCGCATGCGCACTCAAGCTCACTACTGCGCACGCTCGCTCGGGGTCACTACTGCGCATGCGAGTTCGGGGTCACCAGTGCGGATGCGCAATCGGGCTCACTACTGCGCATGCGCGCTCCGGCTCAGATCTGCACATGCGCTCTCGAGCTCACTGTTGCGCGTGCGCACACGGGCTCACTACTACGCATGCGCGCTCGCGGTCATTACTGCGCACGCGCTCTCGGGGTCACCACTGCAGATACGCATTCGGGTTCAGTACTATGCATGTACACATGGGCTCACTACTGTGCATGCGCACTCGGGGTCACTAGTGCTCATGCGCACACGGACTCACTACTGCTCATGGGCACACGGGCTCACTACTGCGCATGCGCACACGGGCTCACTACTCTGCATGCGCCCTCGGGGTCACTACTGCTCATGCGCACTCCGACTCACTACTGCTCATGCGAACTCGGACTCACTACTGCGGATGCGTAATCGGGCCCACTACTGCGCCTGCGCAATCGGTCTCACTACTGCGGATGCGCAATCGGCCTCACTACTGCTCATACGCACTCCGACTCACTACTGCTCATGCGAGCTCGGACTAACTACTGCGGATGCGCAATCGGGCCCACTACTGTCCCTGCGCAATCGGTCTCACTACTATGGATGCGCAATCGGCCTCACTACTGCGCATGCGCACTCGGGGTCACTGCTGCGCATGCGCACTCGGGCTCACTACTGTGCATGGGCACACGGGCTCACTACTGCGCATGCGCACTCGGGGTTGCTACTGCGCATGCGCACTCGGGGTCACTACTGCTCATGCGCACTCGGACTCACTACTGCTCATGGGCACACGGGTTCACTACTGCGCATGCGCAATCATATTCACTACTGCTCATGCGCACTCGGGCTCACTACTGCGCATGCGCACTTGGGCTCACTACTGCTCATGAGCACTCCGACTCACTACTGCTCATGCGAAATCGGACTCACTACTGCTCATGTGCACTCGGACTCACTACAGCGCATGCGCACTCGGGGTCACTACTGCTCATGCGCACTCGGACTCACTACTGCTCATGCGCACTCGGACTCACTACTGCTCATGGGCACACGGGCTCACTACTGCGGATGCGCACTCGGGTCACTACTGCTCATGTGCACTCGGACTCACTACTGCTCATGCGCACACGGGCTCACCACTATGCATGCACACTCGGGTTCACTACTGCGCATGCGCAATCGGGCTCACTACTGCGCATGCGCAATCGTATTCACTACTGCACATGCGCACTCAGGCTCACTTCTGCGCATGCGCTCTCGGGGTCACTACTGCGCATGCGCAATCGGGCTCACTACTGCGCATGCGCACTCCGGGTCACTACTGTTCATGCGCACTCGGGCTCACTTCTGCGGATGCGCGCTCGGGCTCGCTACTGCGGATGCGCAATCGGGCTCACTACTGCTCATGGGCACACGGGCCCACTACTGCGCATGCGCACACGGGCGCACTACTGCGCTTGCGCACACGGGCTCACTACTGCGCATGCGCACTCGGACTCACTACTGCTCATGGGCACACGGGCCCACTACTGCGCATGCGCACACGGGCGCACTACTGCGCTTGCGCACACGGGCTCACTACTGCGCATGCGCACACGGACTCACTACAGCGGATGCGCAATCGGTCTCACTACTGCGCATGCGAGTTCGGGGTCACCAGTGCGGATGCGCAATCGGGCTCACTACTGCGCATGCGCGCTCCGGCTCAGACCTGCACATGCGCTCTCGAGCTCACTGTTGCGCGTGCGCACACGGGCTCACTACTGCGCATGCGCGCTCGCGGTCATTACTGCGCATGCGCACTCGGGGTCACCACTGCAGATACGCATTCTGGTTCAATACTATGCATGTACACATGGGCTCACTACTGTGCATGCGCACTCGGGGTCACTAGTGCTCATGCGCACTCGGACTCACTACTGCTCATGGGCACACGGGCTCACTACTGCGCATGCGCACACGGGCTCACTACTCTGCATGCGCCCTCGGGGTCACTACTGCTCATGCGCACTCCGACTCACTACTGCGCATGCGCACACGGCCTCACTACTGCTCATGAGCAGTCGGACTCACTACTGCTCATGCGCACACGGACTCACTACTGCGGATTTTCGCTCGGGCTCACTACTGCGGATGCGCCATCGGGCTCACTACTGCGCATGCGCACTCGGGCTCATAACTGCGGTTGCGCGCTCGGGCTCACTACTGCGCATGCGCACTCGGGGTCACTACTGCTCATGCGCACTCCGACTCACTACTGCGCATGAGCAGTCCGGCTCAGACATGCCCATGCTCACTCGGGCTCACTACGGCGCATGCGCACACGGGCTCATTACTGCTCAATGCGCACTCGGACTCACTACCGCTCATGGGCACACGGGCTCACTACTGTGCATGCCTACTCGGGGTCACTACTGCTCTTACGCACTCCAACTCACTACTGCTCATGCGAACTCGGACTCACTACTGCGGATGCGTAATCGGGCTCACTACTGGGCCTGCGCAATCGGTCTCACTACTGCGGATGCGCAATCGGCCTCACTACCGCTCATACGCACTCCGACTCACTACTGCTCATGCGAGCTCGGACTCACTACTGCGGATGCGCAATCGGGCCAATACTGCGCCTGCGCAATCGGTCTCACTACTGCGGATGCGCAATCGGCCTCACTACTGCGCATGCGCACTCGGGGTCACTGCTGCGCATGCGCACTCGGGCTCACTACTGTGCATGGGCACACGGGCTCACTACTGCGCATGCGCACTCGGGGTTGCTACTGCGCATGCGCACTCGGGGTCACTACTGCTCATGCGCACTCGGATTCACTACTGCTCATGGGCACACGGGCTCACTACTGCGCATGCGCAATCGTATTCACTACTGCTCATGGGCACTCGGACTCACTACAGCGCATGCGCACTCGGGGTCACTACTGCTCATGCGCACTCGTACTCACTACTGCACATGCGCACTCAGGCTCACTTCTGCGCATGCGCACTCGGGGTTGCTACTGCGCATGCGCACTCGGGGTCACTACTGCTCATGCGCACTCGGATTCACTACTGCTCATGGGCACACGGGCTCACTACTGCGCATGCGCAATAGTATTCACTACTGCTCATGCGCACAAGTTCTCACTACTGTGCATGCGCGCTCGGGCTCTGTACTGCGCATGCGCACACGGGCTCAAGACTGCGCATGCGCACTTGGGGTCACTACTGCTCATGCGCACAAGTTCTCACTACTGTGCACGCGCACTCGGGCTCTCTACAGCGCATGCGAACACGGGCTCACTACTGCGCATGCGCACACGGGCTCACCACTATGCATGCACACTCGGGGTCACTACTGCGCATGCGCAATCGGGCTCACTACTGCGCATGCGCAATCGTACTCACTACTGCACATGCGCACTCAGGCTCACCTCTGCGCATGCGCACTCGGGGTTGCTACTGCGCATGCGCACTCGGGGTCACTACTGCTCATGCGCACTCGGATTCACTACTGCTCATGGGCACACGGGCTCACTACTGCGCATGCGCAATCGTATTCACTACTGCTCATGCGCACAAGTTCTCACTACTGTGCATGCGCGCTCGGGCTCTGTACTGCGCATGCGCACACGGGCTCAAGACTGCGCATGCGCACTTGGGGTCACTACTGCTCATGCGCACAAGTTCTCACTACTGTGCACGCGCACTCGGGCTCTCTACTGCGCATGCGCACACGGGCTCACTACTGCGCATGCGCACTCGGGGTCACTACTGCTCATACGCACAAGTTCTCACTACTTTGCATGCGCACTCGGGCTCTCTACTGCACATGCGCACACGGGCTCACTACTGCGCATGCGCACTCGGTGTCACTACTGCTCATGCGCACTCCAACTCACTACTGCTCATGAGAACTCGGACTCACTACTGCGGATGCGCAATCGGGGTCACTACTGCTCATGCACAATCGGTCTCACTTCTGCGGATGCGCAATCGGCCGCACTACTGCACATGCGCACTCGGGGTCACTACTCCGCATGCGCACTCGGGCTCACTACTGCGGATGCGCGCTCGGGCTCACTACTGCGCATGCGCACACGGGCTCACTACTGCGCATGCGCACTCGGGATTGCTACTGCGCATGCGCACTCGGGGTCACCACTGCAGATGCGCACTCGGAGTCACTACTGCGCATGCGAGCTCGGGGTCACCAGTGCGGATGCGCAATCGGGTTCACTACTGCGCATGGGTCACGGGCTCACTACAGCGCATGCGCACTCGGGCTGACTACCGCTCATGCGCACACGGCGCACTACTGCGCATGCGCACACGGGCTCACTACTGCGCATGCGCACACGGGCTCACTGCTGTGCATGCGCACTCGGGGTCACTACTGCTCATACGCACTCGGACTCACCACTGCTCATGGGCACACGGGCTCACTACTGCGCATGCGCACACGGGGTCACTACTGCGCATGCGCAATCGGGCTCACTACTGCGCATGCGCAATCGTATTCACTACTGCACATGCGCACTGAGGCTCACTTCTGCGCATGCGCTCTCGGGGTCACTACTGCGCATGCGCAATCGGGCTCACTACTGCGCATGCGCAATCGTATTCACTACTGCTCATGCGCACTCGGACTCACTACTGCGGACGCGCAATCGGGCTCACTAGTGCGCATGCCCTCACGGGGTCACTACTGCTCATACGCACTCCAATTCACTACTCCTCATGCGAACTCGGACTCACTACTGCGGATGCGCAATCGGGGTCACTAGTGCTCATGCGCACTTCGAGTCACTACTGCGAATGCGCACACCTTCTCAGACCTGCACATGCGCACTCAGGCTCACTTCTGCGCATGCGCTCTCGGGGTCACTACTGCTCATGCGCACTCGGGGTTACTACTGCGCATGCGCACACGGATTCACTACTGCGGATGCGCGCTCGGGCTCACTACTGCGGATGCGCAATCGGGCTCACTACTGCGCATGCGCAATCGTATTCACGACTGCGCATGCGCACTCGGCCTCACTACTGCTCATGCGCACTCGGACTCACTACTGCTCATGGGCACACGGGCTCACTGCTGCGCATGCGCACACGGGCTCACTACTTCGCATGCGCAATCGGGGTCACTACTGCTCATGCGCACAAGTTCTCACTACTGTGGATGCGCGCTCGGGCTCTCTACTGCGCATGCGCACACGGGCTCAAGACTGCGCATGCGCACTTGGGGTCACTACTGCTCATGCGCACAAGTTCTCACTACTGTGCACGCGCACTCGGGCTCTCTACTGCGCATGCGCACACGGGCTCACTAATCCGCATGCGCACTCGGGCTCACTACTGCGGATGCGCGCTCGGGCTGACAACTGCGCATGCGCACACGGGCTCACTACTGCGCACGCGCACACCGGCTCAGACCTGCACATGCACACTCGAGATCACTTCTGCGCATGCGCGCCCGGGGTCGCTACTGCGCATGCGCACTCAGGCTCACATCTGCGGATGCGCAGTCGGGCTCACAACTGTGCATGCGCACACGGTCTCACTACTGCGCATGCGCAATCGGTCTCACTACTGCGGATGCGCAATCGGGTTCACTACTGCGCATGCGCACTCGGGATCACTCCTGCGCGTGCGCGCTCAGGCTCACTACTGCGCATCTGCACACGGGCTCACTACTGCGCATGCGCACTCGGACTCACCACTGCTCATGCGCACTCGGGGTCACTACTGCGCATGCGCGCTCGAGGTCGCTACTGCGCATGCGCACACCGGCTCAGACCTGCACATGCGCACCCGAGCTCACTTCTGCGCATGCGCACACTGGTGCACTATTACGCATGCGCGCACGGGCTCACTACTGTGCATGCGCACTCGGGGTCACTACTGCTCATGCGCACTCGGGCTCACTACTGCGGATGCGCGCTCAGGCTCACTACTGCGCATCCGCACACGGGCTCACTACTGCGCATGCGCACTCGGACTCACTACTGCTCATGCGCACTCGGGCTCACTACTGCGCATGTGCGCTCGGGGTCGCTACTGCGCATGCGCACTCGGAGTCACTATTGCGGATGCGCAATCGGGCTCACTATTCCGCATGCGCAATCGGGCTCACTACTACGCATGCGCACTCGGGGTCACCACTGCGCATGCGCACTCGGGCTCACTATTGCGGATGCGCGCTGAAGATCACTAATGCGCATGCGCACACGGGGTCACTACTGCGCATGCGCACTCGGGCACCCTACTGCGGATGCGCACTCAGGCTCACTACTGCGCATGGGCACGCGGGCTCACTATTGCGCATGCGCACTCCGACTCACTACTGCTCATGTGAACTCGGGCTCACTACTGCGGATGCTCGGTCGGGCTCACTACTGCGCATGCGCACTCCGGGTCACTACTGCTCATGCGCAATCGGGCTCACTACTGTGCATGCGCACTCGGGGCCACTACTGCTCATACGCACTCCGACTCACTACTGCTCATGCGAACTCGGGGTTACTACTGCTCATACGCACTCCGACTCACTACTGCTCATGCGAACTCAGACTCACTACCGCGGATGCGCAATCGGGCTCACTACTGCGCATGCGCTCTCCGGCTCAGACCTGCACGTGCGCACTAGGGCCCACTACTGCGCATGCGCGCTCCGGCTCAGGCCTGCACATGCGCAGTCGGGCTTACTACAGCGGATGCGCAATCGGTCTCACTACTGCGCATGCGCACTCGGAGTCACTACTGCGCATGCGCACTCAAGCTCACTACTGCGCATGCGCACTCAAGCTCACTACTGCGCACGCTCGCTCGGGGTCACTACTGCGCATGCGAGCTCGGGGTCACCAGTGCGGATGCGCAATCGGGCTCACTACTGCGCATGCGCGCTCCGGCTCAGACCTGCACATGCGCTCTCGAGCTCACTGTTGCGCGTGCGCACACGGGCTCACTACTGCGCATGCGCGCTCGCGGTCATTACTGCGCATGCGCACTCGGTGTCACCACTGCAGATAATCATTCGGGTTCGGTACTATGCATGTACACATGGGCTCACTACTGTGCATGCGCACTCGGGGTCACTACTGCTCATGCGCGCTCGGGCTCGCTACTGCGCATGCGTACTCGGGGTCACCAGTGCAGATGCGCAATCGGACTCACTACTGCCCATGCGCACTCGGGGTCACTACTGCGCATGCGCAATCGGGCTCACTACTGCGGATGCGCACTCGGGCTCACTACTGTGCATGCGCACTCGGGGTCACTACTGCTCATGCGCACTCGGACTCACTACTGCTCATACGCACTCCGGCTCGCTACTGCGGATGCGCAATCGGGCTCACTACTGCGCATGCGCACTCCAGCTGAGACCGGCACATGCGCACTCGGGGTCACTACTATGCATGCGCACTCCGGCTCACTACTGCGCATGCGCACACGGGCTCACTACTGTGCATGCGCACTCCGGGTCACTACTGCTTATGCGCATTCGGGCTCACTACTGCGCATGCGCACTCGGGGTCACTACTATTCATACGCACTCCGACTCAGTACTGCTCATGCGAACTCGGACTCACTACGGCGGATGCGCAATCGGGCTCACTACTGCGCATGCGCAATCGGTCTCACTACTGCGGATGCGCTATTGGGCTCACTACTGCGCATGCGCACTCGGGGTCACTACTGCTCATGCGCACACGGGCACACTACTGCGGATGCGCACTCCGGGTCACTACTGCGCATGCGCACTCGGGCTCACTACCGCTCATACGCACTCCGGCTCACCACTGCGCATGCGCACTCGGGGTGACTACTGCTCATGCGCACTCGGACTCACTACTGCTCATGCGCACACGGGCTCACTAATGCGCATGCGCACACGGGCGCACTACTGCGCTTGCGCACACGGGCTCACTACTGCGCATGCGCACACGGGCTCACTACTGTGCATGCGCACTCCGGGTCACTACTGCTTATGCGCATTCGGGCTCACTACTGCGCATGCGCACTCGGGGTCACTACTATTCATACGCACTCCGACTCAGTACTGCTCATGCGAACTCGGACTCACTACGGCGGATGCGCAATCGGGCTCACTACTGCGCATGCGCAATCGGTCTCACTACTGCGGATGCGCTATTGGGCTCACTACTGCGCATGCGCACTCGGGGTCACTACTGCGCATGCGCACACGGGCACACTACTGCGGATGCGCACTCCGGGTCACTACTGCGCATGCGCACTCGGGCTCACTACCGCTCATACGCACCCCGGCTCACCACTGCGCATGCGCACTCGGGGTGACTACTGCTCATGCGCATTCGGACTCACTGCTGCGGATGCGCAATCGGGCTCACTAATGCGCATGCGCGCTCGCGTTCACTACTGCGCATGCGCACTCGGGCTCACTACTGCGGATGCGCGCTCAAGCTCACTACTGCGCATGCGCACACGGGCTCACTACTGCGGATGCGCACTCCTGGTCACTACTGCTCATGCGCAATCGGACTCACTACTGCTCATGCGCACACGGACTCACTGCTGCGGATGCGCGCTCGGGCTCACTACTGCGGATGCGCAATCGGGCTCACTACTGCGCGTGCGCACTCGGGCCCACTACTGCGCATGCGCGCTCGGGCTCGCTACTGCGCATGCGCACTCGGGGTGACTACTGCTCATGCGCATTCGGACTCACTGCTGCGGATGCGCAATCGGGCTCACTACTGCGCATGCGCAATCGGTCTCACTACTGCGGATGCGCAATCGGGAACACTACTGCTCATGCGCACTCGGACTCACTACTGCTCATACGCACTCCGGCTCACTACTGCTCATGCGAACTCGGACTTACTACTGCGGATGCGCACTCCGGGTCACTACTGCTCATGCGCGCTCGGGCTCGCTACTGCGCATGCGTACTCGGGGTCACCAGTGCAGATGCGCAATCGGACTCACTACTGTCCATGCGCACTCCGGGTCACTACTGCGCATGCGCAATCGGGCTCACTACTGCGCATGCGCACTCGGGGTCACTACTGCGCATGCGCACTCGGGCACCCTACTGCGGATGCGCATTCGGGGTCACTACTATTCATACGCACTCCGACTCAGTACTGCTCATGCGAACTCGGACTCACTACAGCGAATGCGCAATCGGGCTCACTACTGCGCATGCGCAATCGGTCTCACTACTGCGGATGCGCAATTGGGCTCACTACTGCGCATGCGCACTCGGGGTCACTACTGCTCATACGCACTCCGACTCACTACTGCTCATGTGAACTCGGGCTCACTACTGCGGATGCTCGGTCGGGCTCACTACTGCGCATGCACACACGGGCTCACTACTGCGCATGCGCACTCCGGGTCACTACTGCTGATGCGCAATCGGGTTCACTACTCCGCATGCGCACTCGGACTCACTACTGCTCACGCGCACACGGGCTCACTAATGCGCATGCGCACACGGGCGCACTACTGCGCTTGCGCACACGGGCTCACTACTGCGCATGCGCACACGGGCTCACTGCTGTGCATGCGCACTCGGGCTCACTACTGCTCATGCGCACTCGGACTCACTACTGCTCATGGACACACGGGCGCACTACTGCGCATGCGCACACCGGCTCAGACCTGCACATGCGCACTCGAGCTCACTTCTGCGGATGCGCACTCAGGCTCACTACTGCGCATGGGCACACGGGCTCACTACTGCGCATGCGCACTCGGGGTCTCTACTGCTCATACGCACTCCGACTCACTACTGCTCATGTGAACTCGGGCTCACTACTGCGGATGCTCGGTCGGGCTCACTACTGCGCATGCACACACGGGCTCACTACTGCGCATGCGCACTCCGGGTCGCTACTGCTCATGCGCAATCGGGCTCACTACTCCGCATGCGCACTCGGACTCACTACTGCTCATGCGCACACGGACTCACTGCTGCGGATGCGCACTCGAGCTCACTTCTGCGCATGCGCACACGGGCGCACTACTGCGCATGCGCACACGGTCTCACTACTGCGCATGCGCACTCCGGCTCACTACTGTTCATGCGCACTCGGGCTCACTACTGCGGATGCGCGCTCGGGCTCGCTACTGCGGATGCGCAATCGGGCTCACTACTGCGCATGCGCATCGGGCTCACTACTGCGCATGCGCACACGGGCTCACTACTGCGGATGCGCACTCGGGCTCACTACTGTGCATGCGCACTCGGGGTCACTACTGCTCATGCGCACTCGGACTCACTACTGCTCATACGCACTCCGGCTCGCTACTGCGGATGCGCAATCGGGCTCACTACTGCGCATGCGCACTCCAGCGGAGACCGGCACATGCGCACTCGGGGTCACTACTATGCATGCGCACTCCGGCTCACTACTGCGCATGCGCACACGGGCTCACTACTGTGCATGCGCACTCCGGGTCACTACTGCTTATGCGCATTCGGGCTCACTACTGCGCATGCGCACTCGGGGTCACTACTATTCATATGCACTCCGACTCAGTACTGCTCATGCGAACTCGGACTCACTACGGCGCATGCGCAATCGGGCTCACTACTGCGCATGCGCAATCGGTCTCACTACTGCGGATGCGCTATTGGGCTCACTACTGCGCATGCGCACTCGGGGTCACTACTGCGCATGCGCACACGGGCACACTACTGCGGATGCGCACTCCGGGTCACTACTGCGCATGCGCACTCGGGCTCACTACCGCTCATACGCACCCCGGCTCACCACTGCGCATGCGCACTCGGGGTGACTACTGCTCATGCGCATTCGGACTCACTGCTGCGGATGCGCAATCGGGCTCACTAATGCGCATGCGCGCTCGCGTTCACTACTGCGCATGCGCACTCGGGCTCACTACTGCGGATGCGCGCTCAAGCTCACTACTGCGCATGCGCACACGGGCTCACTACTGCGGATGCGCACTCCTGGTCACTACTGCTCATGCGCAATCGGACTCACTACTGCTCATGCGCACTCGGGCCCACTACTGCGCATGCGCGCTCGGGCTCGCTACTGCGCATGCGCACTCGGGGTGACTACTGCTCATGCGCATTCGGACTCACTGCTGCGGATGCGCAATCGGGCTCACTACTGCGCATGCGCAATCGGTCTCACTACTGCGGATGCGCAATCGGGAACACTACTGCTCATGCGCACTGGGACTCACTACTGCTCATACGCACTCCGGCTCACTACTGCTCATGCGAACTCGGACTTACTACTGCGGATGCGCACTCCGGGTCACTACTGCTCATGCGCGCTCGGGCTCGCTACTGCGCATGCGTACTCGGGGTCACCAGTGCAGATGCGCAATCGGACTCACTACTGCCCATGCGCACTCGGGGTCACTACTGCGCATGCGCAATCGGGCTCACTACTGCGCATGCGCACTCGGGGTCACTACTGCGCATGCGCACTCGGGCACACTACTGCGGATGCGCATTCGGGGTCACTACTATTCATACGCACTCCGACTCAGTACTGCTCATGCGAACTCGGACTCACTACTGCGAATGCGCAATCGGGCTCACTACTGCGCATGCGCAATCGGTCTCACTACTGCGGATGCGCAATTGGGCTCACTACTGCGCATGCGCACTCGGGGTCACTACTGCTCATACGCACTCCGACTCACTACTGCTCATGTGAACTCGCGCTCACTACTGCGGATGCTCGGTCGGGCTCACTACTGCGCATGCACACACGGGCTCACTACTGCGCATGCGCACTCCGGGTCACTACTGCTGATGCGCAATCGGGTTCACTACTCCGCATGCGCACTCGGACTCACTACTGCTCATGCGCACACGGGCTCACTAATGCGCATGCGCACACGGGCGCACTACTGCGCTTGCGCACACGGGCTCACTACTGCGCATGCGCACACGGGCTCACTGCTGTGCATGCGCACTCGGGCTCACTACTGCTCATGCGCACTCGGACTCACTACTGCTCATGGACACACGGGCGCACTACTGCGCATGCGCACACCGGCTCAGACCTGCACATGCGCACTCGAGCTCACTTCTGCGGATGCGCACTCAGGCTCACTACTGCGCATGGGCACACGGGCTCACTACTGCGCATGCGCACTCGGGGTCTCTACTGCTCATACGCACTCCGACTCACTACTGCTCATGTGAACTCGGGCTCACTACTGCGGATGCTCGGTCGGGCTCACTACTGCGCATGCACACACGGGCTCACTACTGCGCATGCGCACTCCGGGTCGCTACTGCTCATGCGCAATCGGGCTCACTACTCCGCATGCGCACTCGGACTCACTACTGCTCATGCGCACACGGACTCACTGCTGCGGATGCGCACTCGAGCTCACTTCTGCGCATGCGCACACGGGCGCACTACTGCGCATGCGCACACGGTCTCACTACTGCGCATGCGCACTCCGGCTCACTACTGTTCATGCGCACTCGGGCTCACTACTGCGGATGCGCGCTCGGGCTCGCTACTGCGGATGCGCAATCGGGCTCACTACTGCGCATGCGCATCGGGCTCACTACTGCGCATGCGCACACGGGCTCACTACTGCGGATGCGCACTCGGCCTCACTACTGTGCATGCGCACTCGGGGTCACTACTGCTCATGCGCACTCGGACTCACTACTGCTCATTCGCACTCCGGCTCGCTACTGCGGATGCGCAATCGGGCTCACTACTGCGCATGCGCACTCCAGCTGAGACCGGCACATGCGCACTCGGGGTCACTACTATGCATGCGCACTCCGGCTCACTACTGCGCATGCGCACACGGGCTCACTACTGTGCATGCGCACTCCGGGTCACTACTGCTTATGCGCATTCGGGCTCACTACTGCGCATGCGCACTCGGGGTCACTACTATTCATACGCACTCCGACTCAGTACTGCTCATGCGAACTCGGACTCACTACGGCGGATGCGCAATCGGGATCACTACTGCGCATGCGCAATCGGTCTCACTACTGCGGATGCGCTATTGGGCTCACTACTGCGCATGCGCACTCGGGGTCACTACTGCGCATGCGCACACGGGCACACTACTGCGGATGCGCACTCCGGGTCACTACTGCGCATGCGCACTCGGGCTCACTACCGCTCATACGCACCCCGGCTCACCACTGCGCATGCGCACCCGGGGTGACTACTGCTCATGCGCATTCGGACTCACTGCTGCGGATGCGCAATCGGCCTCACTAATGCGCATGCGCGCTCGCGTTCACTACTGCGCATACGCACTCGGGCTCACTACTGCGGATGCGCGCTCAAGCTCACTACTGCGCATGCGCACACGGGCTCACTACTGGGATGCGCACTCCTGGTCACTACTGCTCATGCGCAATCGGACTCACTACTGCTCATGCGCACACGGACTCACTGCTGCGGATGCGCGCTCGGGCTCACTACTGCGGATGCGCAATCGGGCTCACTACTGCGCGTGCGCACTCGGGCCCACTACTGCGCATGCGCGCTCGGGCTCGCTACTGCGCATGCGCACTCGGGGTGACTACTGCTCATGCGCATTCGGACTCACTGCTGCGGATGCGCAATCGGGCTCACTACTGCGCATGCGCAATCGGTCTCACTACTGCGGATGCGCACTCCGGCTCACTACTGCTCATGCGAACTCGGACTTACTACTGCGGATGCGCACTCCGGGTCACTACTGCTCATGCGCGCTCGGGCTCGCTACTGCGCATGCGTACTCGGGGTCACCAGTGCAGATGCGCAATCGGACTCACTACTGCCCATGCGCACTCGGGGTCACTACTGCGCATGCGCAATCGGGCTCACTACTGCGCATGCGCACTCGGGGTCACTACTGCGCATGCGCACTCGGGCACCCTACTGCGGATGCGCACTCAGGCTCACTACTGCGCATGGGCACGCGGGCTCACTACTGCGCATGCGCACTTCGACTCACTACTGCTCATGTGAACTCGGGCTCACTACTGCGGATGCTCGGTCGGGCTCACTACTGCGCATGCGCACTCCGGGTCACTACTGCTCATGCGCAATCGGGCTCACTACTGTGCATGCGCACTCGGGGCCACTACTGCTCATACGCACTCCGACTCACTACTGCTCATGCGAACTCGGACTCACTACTGCGGATGCGCAATCGGGCTCACTACTGCGCATGCGCACACGGGCTCACTACTGCGCATGCGCACGCGGGCTCACTACTGCGCATGCGCGCTCAGGGTCACCACTGCGGATGCGCACTCCGGGTCACTACTGCGCATGCGCACTCGGGCTCACTACCGCTCATACGCACCCCGGCTCACCACTGCGCATGCGCACTCGGGGTGACTACTGCTCATGCGCATTCGGACTCACTGCTGCGGATGCGCAATCGGCCTCACTAATGCGCATGCGCGCTCGCGTTCACTACTGCGCATACGCACTCGGGCTCACTACTGCGGATGCGCGCTCAAGCTCACTACTGCGCATGCGCACACGGGCTCACTACTGCGGATGCGCACTCCTGGTCACTACTGCTCATGCGCAATCGGACTCACTACTGCTCATGCGCACACGGACTCACTGCTGCGGATGCGCGCTCGGGCTCACTACTGCGGATGCGCAATCGGGCTCACTACTGCGCGTGCGCACTCGGGCCCACTACTGCGCATGCGCGCTCGGGCTCGCTACTGCGCATGCGCACTCGGGGTGACTACTGCTCATGCGCATTCGGACTCACTGCTGCGGATGCGCAATCGGGCTCACTATGCGCATGCGCAATCGGTCTCACTACTGCGGATGCGCACTCCGGCTCACTACTGCTCATGCGAACTCGGACTTACTACTGCGGATGCGCACTCCGGGTCACTACTGCTCATGCGCGCTCGGGCTCGCTACTGCGCATGCGTACTCGGGGTCACCAGTGCAGATGCGCAATCGGACTCACTACTGCCCATGCGCACTCGGGGTCACTACTGCGCATGCGCAATCGGGCTCACTACTGCGCATGCGCACTCGGGGTCACTACTGCGCATGCGCACTCGGGCACCCTACTGCGGATGCGCACTCAGGCTCACTACTGCGCATGGGCACGCGGGCTCACTACTGCGCATGCGCACTTCGACTCACTACTGCTCATGTGAACTCGGGCTCACTACTGCGGATGCTCGGTCGGGCTCACTACTGCGCATGCGCACTCCGGGTCACTACTGCTCATGCGCAATCGGGCTCACTACTGTGCATGCGCACTCGGGGCCACTACTGCTCATACGCACTCCGACTCACTACTGCTCATGCGAACTCGGACTCACTACTGCGGATGCGCAATCGGGCTCACTACTGCGCATGCGCACACGGGCTCACTACTGCGCATGCGCACGCGGGCTCACTACTGCGCATGCGCACTCAGGGTCACCACTGCGGATGCGCATTCTGGTTCAATACTATGCATGTACACATGGGCTCACTACTGTGCATGCGCACTCGGGGTCACTAGTGCTCATGCGCACTCGGACTCACTACTGCTCATGGGCACACGGGCTCACTACTGCGCATGCGCACACGGGCTCACTACTCTGCATGCGCCCTCGGGGTCACTACTGCTCATGCGCACTCCGACTCACTACTGCGCATGCGCACACGGCCTCACTACTGCTCATGAGCAGTCGGACTCACTACTGCTCATGCGCACACGGACTCACTACTGCGGATTTTCGCTCGGGCTCACTACTGCGCATGCGCACTCGGGCTCATAACTGCGGTTGCGCGCTCGGGCTCACTACTGCGCATGCGCACTCGGGGTCACTACTGCTCATGCGCACTCCGACTCACTACTGCGCATGAGCACTCCGGCTCAGACATGCCCATGCTCACTCGGGCTCACTACGGCGCATGCGCACGGGCTCATTACTGCTTAATGCGCACTCGGACTCACTACCGCTCATGGGCACACGGGCTCACTACTGTGCATGCCTACTCAGGGTCACTACTGCTCTTACGCACTCCAACTCACTACTGCTCATGCGAACTCGGACTCACTACTGCGGATGCGTAATCGGGCTCACTACTGGGCCTGCGCAATCGGTCTCACTACTGCGGATGCGCAATCGAGCCAATACTGCGCCTGCGCAATCGGTCTCACTACTGCGGATGCGCAATCGGCCTCACTACTGCGCATGCGCACTCGGGGTCACTGCTGCGCATGCGCACTCGGGCTCACTACTGTGCATGGGCACACGGGCTCACTACTGCGCATGCGCACTCGGGGTTGCTACTGCGCATGCGCACTCGGGGTCACTACTGCTCATGCGCACTCCGACTCACTACTGCTCATGCGAAATCGGACTCACTACTGCTCATGCGCACTCGGGCCCACTACTGCGCATGCGCGCTCGGGCTCGCTACTGCGCATGCGCACTCGGGGTGACTACTGCTCATGCGCATTCGGACTCACTGCTGCGGATGCGCAATCGGGCTCACTACTGCGCATGCGCAATCGGTCTCACTACTGCGGATGCGCACTCCGGCTCACTACTGCTCATGCGAACTCGGACTTACTACTGCGGATGCGCACTCCGGGTCACTACTGCTCATGCGCGCTCGGGCTCGCTACTGCGCATGCGTACTCGGGGTCACCAGTGCAGATGCGCAATCGGACTCACTACTGCCCATGCGCACTCGGGGTCACTACTGCGCATGCGCAATCGGGCTCACTACTGCGCATGCGCACTCGGGGTCACTACTGCGCATGCGCACTCGGGCACCCTACTGCGGATGCGCACTCAGGCTCACTACTGCGCATGGGCACGCGGGCTCACTACTGCGCATGCGCACTTCGACTCACTACTGCTCATGTGAACTCGGGCTCACTACTGCGGATGCTCGGTCGGGCTCACTACTGCGCATGCGCACTCCGGGTCACTACTGCTCATGCGCAATCGGGCTCACTACTGTGCATGCGCACTCGGGGCCACTACTGCTCATACGCACTCCGACTCACTACTGCTCATGCGAACTCGGACTCACTACTGCGGATGCGCAATCGGGCTCACTACTGCGCATGCGCACACGGGCTCACTACTGCGCATGCGCACGCGGGCTCACTACTGCGCATGCGCGCTCAGGGTCACCACTGCGGATGCGCACTCCGGGTCACTACTGCGCATGCGCACTCGGGCTCACTACCGCTCATACGCACCCCGGCTCACCACTGCGCATGCGCACTCGGGGTGACTACTGCTCATGCGCATTCGGACTCACTGCTGCGGATGCGCAATCGGCCTCACTAATGCGCATGCGCGCTCGCGTTCACTACTGCGCATACGCACTCGGGCTCACTACTGCGGATGCGCGCTCAAGCTCACTACTGCGCATGCGCACACGGGCTCACTACTGCGGATGCGCACTCCTGGTCACTACTGCTCATGCGCAATCGGACTCACTACTGCTCATGCGCACACGGACTCACTGCTGCGGATGCGCGCTCGGGCTCACTACTGCGGATGCGCAATCGGGCTCACTACTGCGCGTGCGCACTCGGGCCCACTACTGCGCATGCGCGCTCGGGCTCGCTACTGCGCATGCGCACTCGGGGTGACTACTGCTCATGCGCATTCGGACTCACTGCTGCGGATGCGCAATCGGGCTCACTATGCGCATGCGCAATCGGTCTCACTACTGCGGATGCGCACTCCGGCTCACTACTGCTCATGCGAACTCGGACTTACTACTGCGGATGCGCACTCCGGGTCACTACTGCTCATGCGCGCTCGGGCTCGCTACTGCGCATGCGTACTCGGGGTCACCAGTGCAGATGCGCAATCGGACTCACTACTGCCCATGCGCACTCGGGGTCACTACTGCGCATGCGCAATCGGGCTCACTACTGCGCATGCGCACTCGGGGTCACTACTGCGCATGCGCACTCGGGCACCCTACTGCGGATGCGCACTCAGGCTCACTACTGCGCATGGGCACGCGGGCTCACTACTGCGCATGCGCACTTCGACTCACTACTGCTCATGTGAACTCGGGCTCACTACTGCGGATGCTCGGTCGGGCTCACTACTGCGCATGCGCACTCCGGGTCACTACTGCTCATGCGCAATCGGGCTCACTACTGTGCATGCGCACTCGGGGCCACTACTGCTCATACGCACTCCGACTCACTACTGCTCATGCGAACTCGGACTCACTACTGCGGATGCGCAATCGGGCTCACTACTGCGCATGCGCACACGGGCTCACTACTGCGCATGCGCACGCGGGCTCACTACTGCGCATGCGCACTCAGGGTCACCACTGCGGATGCGCATTCTGGTTCAATACTATGCATGTACACATGGGCTCACTACTGTGCATGCGCACTCGGGGTCACTAGTGCTCATGCGCACTCGGACTCACTACTGCTCATGGGCACACGGGCTCACTACTGCGCATGCGGACACGGGCTCACTACTCTGCATGCGCCCTCGGGGTCACTACTGCTCATGCGCACTCCGACTCACTACTGCGCATGCGCACACGGCCTCACTACTGCTCATGAGCAGTCGGACTCACTACTGCTCATGCGCACACGGACTCACTACTGCGGATTTTCGCTCGGGCTCACTACTGCGCATGCGCACTCGGGCTCATAACTGCGGTTGCGCGCTCGGGCTCACTACTGCGCATGCGCACTCGGGGTCACTACTGCTCATGCGCACTCCGACTCACTACTGCGCATGAGCACTCCGGCTCAGACATGCCCATGCTCACTCGGGCTCACTACGGCGCATGCGCACGGGCTCATTACTGCTTAATGCGCACTCGGACTCACTACCGCTCATGGGCACACGGGCTCACTACTGTGCATGCCTACTCAGGGTCACTACTGCTCTTACGCACTCCAACTCACTACTGCTCATGCGAACTCGGACTCACTACTGCGGATGCGTAATCGGGCTCACTACTGGGCCTGCGCAATCGGTCTCACTACTGCGGATGCGCAATCGAGCCAATACTGCGCCTGCGCAATCGGTCTCACTACTGCGGATGCGCAATCGGCCTCACTACTGCGCATGCGCACTCGGGGTCACTGCTGCGCATGCGCACTCGGGCTCACTACTGTGCATGGGCACACGGGCTCACTACTGCGCATGCGCACTCGGGGTTGCTACTGCGCATGCGCACTCGGGGTCACTACTGCTCATGCGCACTCCGACTCACTACTGCTCATGCGAAATCGGACTCACTACTGCTCATGCGCACTCGGACTCACTACTGCTCATGCGCACACGGGCTCACCACTATGCATGCACACTCGGGGTCACTACTGCGCATGCGCAATCGGGCTCACTACTGCGCATGCGCAATCGTACTCACTACTGCACATACGCACTCAGGCTCACTTCTGCGCATGCGCTCTCGGGGTCACTACTGCTCATGCGCACTCGGGGTCACTACAGCTCATACGCACTCCGACTCACTACTGCTCATGCGAACTCAGACTCACTACCGCGGATGCGCAATCGGGCTCACTACTGCGCATGCGCACTCCGGCTCAGAACTGCCCATGCGCACTCGGGCTCACTACTGCGCGTGCGCTCACGGGCTCACTACTGCTCATGAGCAATCGGACTCACTACTGCTCATGCGCACACGGGCTCACCACTATGCATGCACACTCGGGCTCACTACTACGGATGCGCAATCGGGCTCACTACTGCGCATGCGCCATCGTATTCACTACTGCTCATACGCACTCCAACTCACTACGCCTCATGCGAACTCGGACTCACTACTGCGGATGCGCAATCGGGGTCACTAGTGCTCATGCGCACTTCGAGTCACTACTGCGCATGCGCACACCTTCTCAGACCTGCACATGCGCACTCAGGCTCACTTCTGCGCATGCGCTCTCGGGGTCACTACTGCTCATGCGCACTCGGGGTCACTACTGCTCATACGCACTCCGACTCACTACTGCTCATGCGAACTCAGACTCACTACCGCGGATGCGCAATCGGGCTCACTACTGCGCATGCGCTCTCCGGCTCAGACCTGCACGTGCGCACTAGGGCCCATTACTGCGCATGCGCGCTCCGGCACAGACCTGCACATGCGCTCTCGAGCTCTCTGCTGCGCATGCGCACATGGGGCTCACTACTGCGGATGCGCACTCGGGGACACTACTGCTCATGAGCAATCGGACTCACTACTGCTCATGCGCACACGGGCTCACCACTATGCATGCGCACTCGGGCTCTCTACTGCGCATGCGCACACGGGCTCACTACTGCGCATGCGCACTCGGGGTCACTACTGCTCACACGCACAAGTTCTCACTACTTTGCATGCGCACTCGGGCTCTCTACTGCACATGCGCACACGGGCTCACTACTGCGCATGCGCACTCGGTGTCACTACTGCTCATGCGCACTCCAACTCACTACTGCTCATGAGAACTCGGACTCACTACTGCGGATGCGCAATCGGGGTCACTACTGCTCATGCACAATCGGTCTCACTTCTGCGGATGCGCAATCGGCCGCACTACTGCACATGCGCACTCGGGGTCACTACTCCGCATGCGCACTCGGGCTCACTACTGCGGATGCGCGCTCGGGCTCACTACTGCGCATGCGCACACGGGCTCACTACTGCGCATGCGCACTCGGGATTGCTACTGCGCATGCGCACTCGGGGTCACCACTGCAGATGCACACTCGGAGTCACTACTGCGCATGCGAGCTCGGGGTCACCAGTGCGGATGCGCAATCGGGTTCACTATTGCGCATGGGTCACGGGCTCACTACAGCGCATGCGCACTCGGGCTGACTACCGCTCATGCGCACACGGCGCACTACTGCGCATGCGCACACGGGCTCACTACTGCGCATGCGCACACGGGCTCACTACTGTGCATGCGCACTCGGGGTCACTACTGCTCATACGCACTCCGACTCACTACTGCTCATGCGAACTGGGACTCACTACTGCGGATGCGCACGCGGGCTCACTACTGTGCATGCCTACTCGGGGTCACTACTGCTCATACGCACTCGGACTCACCACTGCTCATGGGCACACGGGCTCACTACTGCGCATGCGCACACGGGCTCACTACTGCGCATGCGGACACGGGCTCACTACTGTGCATGCGCACACGGGCTTACTACAGTCCATACGCACTCGGTGTCACTACTGCTCATACGCACTCCGACTCACTACTGCTCATGCGAACTCGGACTCACTACTGTGGATGCGCAATGGGGCACACTACTGCGCGTGCGCACTCGGGCTCACTACTGCGGATGTTCGATCGGGCTCACTACTGCGCATGCACACACGGGCTCACTACTGCGGATGCGCACACCGGCTCAGACCTGCACATGCGCACTCGAGCTCACTTCTGCGCATGCGCCCACTGGTGCACTACTGCGCATGCGCGCACGGGCTCACTACTGCGGATGCGCAATCGGGCTCACTACTGCGGATGCGCAATCGGGCTCACTTCTGCGCATGCGCACACGGGCGCACTACTGCACATGCGCACACGTGCTCACTACTGCGCATGCGCACTCAGGGTCACCACTGCGGATGCGCAATCGGGCCCACTACTGCGCATGCGCGCTCCGGCTCAGACCTGCACATGCGCAGTCGGGCTTACTACAGCGGATGCGCAATCGGTCTCACTACTGCGCATGCGCACTCGGAGTCACTACTGCGCATGCGCACTCAAGCTCACTACTGCGCACGCTCGCTCGGGGTCACTACTGCGCATGCGAGTTCGGGGTCACCAGTGCGGATGCGCAATCGGGCTCACTACTGCGCATGCGCGCTCCGGCTCAGACCTGCACATGCGCTCTCGAGCTCACTGTTGCGCGTGCGCACACGGGCTCACTACTACGCATGCGCGCTCGCGGTCATTACTGCGCACGCGCTCTCGGGGTCACCACTGCAGATACGCATTCGGGTTCAGTACTATGCATGTACACATGGGCTCACTACTGTGCATGCGCACTCGGGGTCACTAGTGCTCATGCGCACACGGACTCACTACTGCTCATGGGCACACGGGTTCACTACTGCGCATGCGCACACGGGCTCACTACTCTGCATGCGCCCTCGGGGTCACTACTGCTCATGCGCACTCCGACTCACTACTGCTCATGCGAACTCGGACTCACTACTGCGGATGCGTAATCGGGCCCACTACTGCGCCTGCGCAATCGGTCTCACTACTATGGATGCGCAATCGGCCTCACCACTGCGCATGCGCACTCGGGGTCACTGCTGCGCATGCGCACTCGGGCTCACTACTGTGCATGGGCACACGGGCTCACTACTGCGCATGCGCACTCGGGGTTGCTACTGCGCATGCGCACTCGGGGTCACTACTGCTCATGCGCACTCGGACTCACTACTGCTCATGGGCACACGGGTTCACTACTGCGCATGCGCAATCATATTCACTACTGCTCATGCGCACTCGGGCTCACTACTGCGCATGCGCACTTGGGGTCACTACTGCTCATGAGCACTCCGACTCACTACTGCTCATGCGAAATCGGACTCACTACTGCTCATGTGCCCTCGGACTCACTACAGCGCATGCGCACTCGGGGTCACTACTGCTCATGCGCACTCGGACTCACTACTGCTCATGCGCACTCGGACTCACTACTGCTCATGGGCACACGGGCTCACTACTGCGGATGCGCACTCGGGTCACTACTGCTCATGTGCACTCGGACTCACTACTGCTCATGCGCACACGGGCTCACCACTATGCATGCACACTCGGGGTCACTACTGCGCATGCGCAATCGGGCTCACTACTGCGCATGCGCAATCGCATTCACTACTGCACATGCGCACTCAGGCTCACTTCTGCGCATGCGCTCTCGGGGTCACTACTGCGCATGCGCAATCGGGCTCACTACTGCGCATGCGCACTCCGGGTCACTAATGTTCATGCGCACTCGGGCTCACTTCTGCGGATGCGCGCTCGGGCTCGCTACTGCGGATGCGCAATCCGGCTCACTACTGCGCATGCGCACTCGGGCTCACTACTGCGCATGCGCACACCGGCTCAAACCTGCACATGCGCACTCGAGCTCACTTCTGCGCATGCGCACACTGGTGCACTACTGCGCATGCGCGCACGGGCTCACTACTGTGCATGCGCACTCGGGGTCACTACTGCTCATGCGCACTCGGACTCACTACTGCTCATGGGCACACGGGCCCACTACTGCGCATGCGCACACGGGCGCACTACTGCGCTTGCGCACACGGGCTCACTACTGCGCATGCGCACTCGGACTCACTACTGCTCATGGGCACACGGGCCCACTACTGCGCATGCGCACACGGGCGCACTACTGCGCTTGCGCACACGGGCTCACTACTGCGCATGCGCACACGGACTCACTACAGCGGATGCGCAATCGTTCTCACTACTGCGCATGCGAGTTTGGGGTCACCAGTGCGGATGCGCAATCGGGCTCACTACTGCGCATGCGCGCTCCGGCTCAGACCTGCACATGCGCTCTCGAGCTCACTGTTGCGCGTGCGCACACGGGCTCACTACTGCGCATGCGCGCTCGCGGTCATTACTGCGCATGCGCACTCGGGGTCACCACTGCAGATACGCATTCTGGTTCAATACTATGCATGTACGCATGGGCTCACTAATGTGCATGCGCACTCGGGGTCACTAGTGCTCATGCGCACTCGGACTCACTACTGCTCATGGGCACACGGGCTCACTACTGCGCATGCGCACACGGGCTCACTACTCTGCATGCGCCCTCGGGGTCACTACTGCTCATGCGCACTCCGACTCACTACTGCGCATGCGCACACGGCCTCACTACTGCTCATGAGCAGTCGGACTCACTACTGCTCATGCGCACACGGACTCACAACTGCGGATTTTCGCTCGGGCTCACTACTGCGGATGCGCCATCGGGCTCACTACTGCGCATGCGCACTCGGGCTCATAACTGCGGTTGCGCGCTCGGGCTCACTACTGCGCATGCGCACTCGGGGTCACTACTGCTCATGCGCACTCCGACTCACTACTGCTCATGCGAAATCGGACTCACTACTGCTCATGTGCACTCGGACTCACTACAGCGCATGCGCACTCGGGGTCACTACTGCTCATGCGCACTCGGACTCACTACTGCTCATGCGCACTCGGACTCACTACTGCTCATGCGCACACGGGCTCACCACTATGCATGCACACTCGGGGTCACTACTGCGCATGCGCAATCGGGCTCACTACTGCGCATGCGCAATCGTACTCACTACTGCACATGCGCACTCAGGCTCACTTCTGCGCATGCGCTCTCGGGGTCACTACTGCTCATGCGCACTCGGGGTCACTACAGCTCATACGCACTCCGACTCACTACTGCTCATGCGAACTCAGACTCACTACCGCGGATGCGCAATCGGGCTCACTACTGCGCATGCGCACTCCGGCTCAGACCTGCCCATGTGCACTCGGGCTCACTACTGCGCATGCGCTCACGGGCTCACTACTGCTCATGAGCAATCGGACTCACTACTGCTCATGTGCACACGGACTCACTACTGCGGATGCGCGCTCGGGCTCACTACTACGGATGCGCAATCGGGCTCACTACTGCGCATGCGCCATCGTATTCACTACTGCTCATGCGCACTCGGACTCACTACTGCGGACGCGCAATCGGGCTCACTAGTGCGCATGCACTCACGGGGTCACTACTGCTCATACGCACTCCAACTCACTACTGCTCATGAGAACTCGGACTCACTACTGCGGATGCGCAATCGGGGTCACTACTGCTCATGCACAATCGGTCTCACTTCTGCGGATGCGCAATCGGCCGCACTACTGCACATGCGCACTCGGGGTCACTACTCCGCATGCGCACTCGGGCTCACTACTGCGGATGCGCGCTCGGGCTCACTACTGCGCATGCGCACACGGGCTCACTACTGCGCATGCGCACTCGGGGTCACCACTGCAGATGCGCACTCGGAGTCACTACTGCGCATGCGAGCTCGGGGTCACCAGTGCGGATGCGCAATCGGGTTCACTACTGCGCATGGGTCACGGGCTCACTACAGCGCATGCGCACTCGGGCTGACTACCGCTCATGCGCACACGGCGCACTACTGCGCATGCGCACACGGGCTCACTACTGCGCATGCGCACACGGGCTCACTACTGCTCATGCGAAATCGGACTCACTACTGCTCATGTGCACTCGGACTCACTACAGCGCATGCGCACTCGGGGTCACTACTGCTCATGCGCACTCGGACTCACTACTGCTCATGCGCACTCGGACTCACTACTGCTCATGCGCACACGGGCTCACCACTATGCATGCACACTCGGGGACACTACTGCGCATGCGCAATCGGGCTCACTACTGCGCATGCGCAATCGTACTCACTACTGCACATGCGCACTCAGGCTCACTTCTGCGCATGCGCTTTCGGGGTCACTACTGCTCATGCGCACTCGGGGTCACTACAGCTCATACGCACTCCGACTCACTACTGCTCATGCGAACTCAGACTCACTACCGCGGATGCGCAATCGGGCTCACTACTGCGCATGCGCACTCCGGCTCAGACCTGCCCATGTGCACTCGGGCTCACTACTGCGCATGCGCTCACGGGCTCACTACTGCTCATGAGCAATCGGACTCACTACTGCTCATGTGCACACGGACTCACTACTGCGGATGCGCGCTCGGGCTCACTACTACGGATGCGCAATCGGGCTCACTACTGCGCATGCGCCATCGTATTCACTACTGCTCATGCGCACTCGGACTCACTACTGCGGACGCGCAATCGGGCTCACTAGTGCGCATGCACTCACGGGGTCACTACTGCTCATACGCACTCCAACTCACTACTGCTCATGAGAACTCGGACTCACTACTGCGGATGCGCAATCGGGGTCACTACTGCTCATGCACAATCGGTCTCACTTCTGCGGATGCGCAATCGGCCGCACTACTGCACATGCGCACTCGGGGTCACTACTCCGCATGCGCACTCGGGCTCACTACTGCGGATGCGCGCTCGGGCTCACTACTGCGGATGCGTAATCGGGCTCACTACTGCGCATGCGCAATCGTTTTCACGACTGCGCATGCGCACTCGGCCTCACTACTGCTCATGCGCACTCGGACTCACTACTGCTCATGGGCACACGGATTCACTGCTGCGCATGCGCACACGGGCTCACTACTGCGCATGCGCACTCGGGGTTGCTACTGCGCATGCGCACTCGGGGTCACCACTGCAGATGCGCACTCGGTGTCACTACTGCGCATGCGAGCTCGGGGTCACCAGTGCGGATGCGCAATCGGGTTCACTACTGCGCATGGGTCACGGGCTCACTACAGCGCATGCGCACTCGGGCTGACCACCGCTCATGCGCACACGGCGCACTACTGCGCATGCGGACACGGACTCACTACTGTGCATGCGCACACGGGCTTACTACAGTCCATACGCACTCGGTGTCACTACTGCTCATACGCACTCCGACTCACTACTGCTCATGCGAACTCGGACTCACTACTGTGGATGCGCAATCGGGCACACTACTGCGCATGCGCACTCAGGCTCACTACTGCGGATGTTCGGTCGGGCTCACTACTGCGCATGCACACACGGGCTCACTACTGCGCATGCGCACTCCGGGTCACTACTGCTCATGCGCAGTCGGGCTCACTACTGCGCATGCGCACTCGGACTCACTACTGCTCATGCGCACACGGACTCACTACTGCGGATGCGCGCTCGGGCTCGCTACTGCAGATGCGCAATCGGGCTCACTACTGCGCATGCGCACTGGGGCTCACTACTGCTCATACGCACTCCGACTCACTACTGCTCATGCGAATTCGGACTCACTACTGTGGATGCGCAATCGGGCACACTACTGCGCATGCGCACTCAGGCTCACTACTGCGGATGTTCGGTCGGGCTCACTACTGCGCATGCACACACGGGCTCACTACTGCGCATGCGCACTCCGGGTCACTATTGCTCATGCGCAGTCGGGCTCACTACTGCGCATGCGCACTCGGACTCACTACTGCTCATGCGCACACGGACTCACTACTGCGGATGCGCGCTCGGGCTCGCTACTGCAGATGCGCAATCGGGCTCACTACTGCGCATGCGCACTGGGGCTTACTACTGCGCATGCGCACACCGGCTCAGACCTGCACATGCGCACTCGAGATCACTTCTGCGCATGCGCGCCCGGGGTCGCTACTGCGCATGCGCACTCAGGCTCACATCTGCGGATGCGCAGTCGGGCTCACAACTGTGCATGCGCACACGGTCTCACTACTGCGCATGCGCAATCGGTCTCACTACTGCGGATGCGCAATCGGGTTCACTACTGCGCATGCGCACTCGGGATCACTCCTGCGCGTGCGCACCCGGGCTCACTACAGCGGATGCGCGCTCAGGCTCACTACTGCGCATCTGCACACGGGCTCACTACTGCGCATGCGCACTCGGACTCACCACTGCTCATGCGCACTCGGGCTCACTACTGCGCATGCGCGCTCGAGGTCGCTACTGCGCATGCGCACACCGGCTCAGACCTGCACATGCGCACCCGAGCTCACTTCTGCGCATGCGCACACTGGTGCACTATTACGCATGCGCGCACGGGCTCACTACTGTGCATGCGCACTCGGGGTCACTACTGCTCATGCGCACTCGGGCTCACTACTGCGGATGCCCGCTCAGGCTCACTACTGCGCATCCGCACACGGGCTCACTACTGCGCATGCGCACTCGGACTCACTACTGCTCATGCGCACTCGGGCTCACTACTGCGCATGTGCGCTCGGGGTCGCTACTGCGCATGCGCACTCGGAGTCACTATTGCGAATGCGCAATCGTGCTCACTATTCCGCATGCGCAATCGGGCTTACTACTACGCATGCGCACTCGGGGTCACCACTGCGCATGCGCACTCGGGCTCACTATTGCGGATGCGCGCTGAAGCTCACTAATGCGCATGCGCACACGGGGTCACTACTGCGCATGCGCACTCGGGCACCCTACTGCGGATGCGCACTCAGGCTCACTACTGCGCATGGGCACGCGGGCTCACTACTGCGCATGCGCACTACGACTCACTACTGCTCATGTGAACTCGGGCTCACTACTGCGGATGCTCGGTCGGGCTCACTACTGCGCATGCGCACTCCGGGTCACTACTGCTCATGCGCAATCGGGCTCTCTACTGTGCATGCGCACTCGGGGCCACTACTGCTCATACGCACTCCGACTCACTACTGCTCATGCGAACTCGGACTCACTACTGCGGATGCGCAATCGGGCTCACTACTGCGCATGCGCACACGGGCTCACTACTGCGCATGCGCACGCGGGCTCACTACTGCGCATGCGCACTCAGGGTCACCACTGCGGATGCGCACTCGGACTCACTACTGCTCATGGGCACACGGGCTCACTACTGCGCATGCGCACTCGGGATCTCTACTGCGCGTGCGCACTCGGGCTCACTACTGCGGATGCGAGCTCAGGCTCACTACTGCGCATCTGCACACGGGCTCACTACTGCGCATGCGCACTCGGGCTCACTACTGCGCATGTGCGCTCGGGGTCGCTACTGCGCATGCGCACACCGGCTCAGACCTGCACATGCGCACTCGAGCTCACTTCTGCCCATGCGCACACTGGTGCACTATTACGCATGCGCGCACGGGCTCACTACTGTGCATGCGCACTCGGGGTCACTACTGCTCATGCGCACTCGGAGTCATTATTGCGGATGCGCAATCGGGCTCACTATTGCGCATGCACACACGGGCTCACTACTGCGCATGCGCACTCCGGGTCACTACTGCGCATGGGCACACGGGCTCACTACTGCGCATGCGCACTTGGGGTCACTACTGCTCATACGCACTCCGACTCACTACTGCTCATGTGAACTCGGGCTCACTACTGCGGATGCTCGGTCGGGCTCACTACTGCGCATGCACACACGGGCTCACTACTGCGCATGCGCACTCCGGGTCACTACTGCTCATGCGCAATAGGGCTCACTACTCCGCATGCGCACTCGGACTCACTACTGCTCATGCGCACACGGACTCACTGCTGCGGATGCGCACTCGAGCTCACTTCTGCGCATGCGCACACGGGCGCACTACTGCGCATGCGCACACGGTCTCACTACTGCGGATGCGCGCTCGGGCTCGCTACTGCGGATGCGCAATCGGGCTCACTACTGCGCATGCGCACACTGGTGCACTACTGCGCATGCGCGCACGGGCTCACTACTGTGCATGCGCACTCGGGGTCACTACTGCTCATGCGCGCTCGGACTCACTACTGCTCATGGGCACACGGGCTCATTACTGCGCATGCGCACACGGGCGCACTTCTGCGCTTGCGCACACGGGTTCACTACTGCGGATGCGCACTCGAGCTCACTTCTGCGCATGCGCACACGGGCGCACTACTGCGCATGCGCACACGGTCTCACTACTGCGGATGCGCGCTCGGGCTCGCTACTGCGGATGCGCAATCGGGCTCACTACTGCGCATGCGCACACTGGTGCACTACTGCGCATGCGCGCACGGGCTCACTACTGTGCATGCGCACTCGGGGTCACTACTGCTCATGCGCGCTCGGACTCACTACTGCTCATGGGCACACGGGCTCATTACTGCGCATGCGCACACGGGCGCACTTCTGCGCTTGCGCACACGGGTTCACTACTGCGCATGCGCACACGGGCTCACTACTGTGCATGCTCATTCGGGGTCACTACTGCTCATACGCACTCCGACTCACTACTGCTCATGCGAACTCGGACTCACTACTGCGGATGCGCAATCGGGCTCACTACTGCGCATGCGCACGCGGGCTCACTACTGCGCATGCGCACTCGGGCTCACTACTGAACATGTGCGCAACTGCTCAGACCTGCACACGCCTACTCGAGCTCACTTCTGCGCATGCGCACACGGGCGCACTACTGCTCACGCGCACACGGGCTCACCACTATGCATGCACACTCGGGGTCACTACTGCGTATGAGCACTCGGGCTCACTACTGCGCATGCGCTCACGGGCTCACTACTGCTCATGAGCAATCGGACTCACTACTGCTCATGTGCACACGGACTCACTACTGCGGATGCGCGCTCGGGCTCACTACTACGGATGCGCAATCGGGCTCACTACTGCGCATGCGCAATCGTATTCACTACTGCTCATGCGCACTCGGACACACTACTGCGGACGCGCAATCGGGCTCACTAGTGCGCATGCCCTCACGGGGTCACTACTGCTCATACGCACTCCAACTCACTACTCCTCATGCGAACTCGGACTCACTACTGCGGATGCGCAATCGGGGTCACTAGTGCTCATGCGCACTTCGAGTCACTACTGCGCATGCGCACACATTCTCAGGCCTGCACATGCGCAGTCAGGCTCACTACTGCTCATGAGCAATCGGACTCACTACTGCTCATGTGCACACGGGCTCACTACTGCGGATGCGCGCTCGGGCTCGCTACTGCGGATGCGCAATCGGGCGCACTATTGCGCATGCGGACACGGGCTCACTACTGCGCATGCGCACACGGGCTCACTACTGTGCATGCGCACTCGGGGTCACTACTGCTCATACGCACTCGGGGTCACTACAGCTCATACGCACTCCGACTCACTACTGCTCATGCGAACTCAGACTCACTACCGCGGATGCGCAATCGGGCTCACTACTGCGCATGCGCACGCGGGCTCACTACTGCGCATGCGCACTCGGGCTCACTACTGAACATGTGCGCAACTGCTCAGACCTGCACACGCCTACTCGAGCTCACTTCTGCGCATGCGCACACGGGCGCACTACTGCTCACGCGCACACGGGCTCACCACTATGCATGCACACTCGGGGTCACTACTGCGTATGAGCACTCGGGCTCACTACTGCGCATGCGCTCACGGGCTCACTACTGCTCATGAGCAATCGGACTCACTACTGCTCATGTGCACACGGACTCACTACTGCGGATGCGCGCTCGGGCTCACTACTACGGATGCGCAATCGGGCTCACTACTGCGCATGCGCAATCGTATTCACTACTGCTCATGCGCACTCGGACACACTACTGCGGACGCGCAATCGGGCTCACTAGTGCGCATGCCCTCACGGGGTCACTACTGCTCATACGCACTC
The DNA here is from genome assembly GCA_963576845.1 of Megachile leachella. NCBI lineage: Eukaryota > Metazoa > Arthropoda > Insecta > Hymenoptera > Megachilidae > Megachile > Megachile leachella. The sequence continues at coordinate 1,264,564 of CAUYWW010000054.1, forward strand.
CAACTCACTACTCCTCATGCGAACTCGGACTCACTACTGCGGATGCGCAATCGGGGTCACTAGTGCTCATGCGCACTTCGAGTCACTACTGCGCATGCGCACACCTTCTCAGGCCTGCACATGCGCAGTCAGGCTCACTACTGCTCATGAGCAATCGGACTCACTACTGCTCATGTGCACACGGGCTCACTACTGCGGATGCGCGCTCGGGCTCGCTACTGCGGATGCGCAATCGGGCGCACTATTGCGCATGCGGACACGGGCTCACTACTGCGCATGCGCACACGGGCTCACTACTGTGCATGCGCACTCGAGGTCACTACTGCTCATACGCACTCGGGGTCACTACAGCTCATACGCACTCCGACTCACTACTGCTCATGCGAACTCAGACTCACTACCGCGGATGCGCAATCGGGCTCACTACTGCGCATGCGCACTCCGGCTCAGACCTGCCCATGTGCACTCGGGCTCACTACTGCGCATGCGCTCACGGGCTCACTACTGCTCATGAGCAATCGGACTCACTACTGCTCATGTGCACACGGACTCACTACTGCGGATGCGCGCTCGGGCTCACTACTACGGATGCGCAATCGGGCTCACTACTGCGCATGCGCCATCGTATTCACTACTGCTCATGCGCACTCGGACTCACTACTGCGGACGCGCAATCGGGCTCACTAGTGCGCATGCACTCACGGGGTCACTACTGCTCATACGCACTCCAACTCACTACTGCTCATGAGAACTCGGACTCACTACTGCGGATGCGCAATCGGGGTCACTACTGCTCATGCACAATCGGTCTCACTTCTGCGGATGCGCAATCGGCCGCACTACTGCACATGCGCACTCGGGGTCACTACTCCGCATGCGCACTCGGGTTCACTACTGCGGATGCGCGCTCGGGCTCACTACTGCGCATGCGCACACGGGCTCACTACTGCGCATGCGCACTCGGGGTCACCACTGCAGATGCGCACTCGGAGTCACTACTGCGCATGCGAGCTCGGGGTCACCAGTGCGGATGCGCAATCGGGTTCACTACTGCGCATGGGTCACGGGCTCACTACAGCGCATGCGCACTCGGGCTGACTACCGCTCATGCGCACACGGCGCACTACTGCGCATGCGCACACGGGCTCACTACTGCGCATGCGCACACGGTCTCACTGCTGTGCATGCGCACTCGGGGTCACTACTGCTCATACGCACTCCGACTCACTACTGCTCATGCGAACTGGGACTCACTACTGCGGATGCGCACGCGGGCTCACTACTGTGCATGCCTACTCGGGGTCACTACTGCTCATACGCACTCGGACTCACAACTGCTCATGGGCACACGGGCTCACTACTGCGCATGCGCACACGGGGTCACTACTGCGCATGCGCAATCGGGCTCACTACTGCGCATGCGCAATCGTATTCACTACTGCACATGCGCACTGAGGCTCACTTCTGCGCATGCGCTCTCGGGGTCACTACTGCGCATGCGCAATCGGGCTCACTACTGCGCATGCGCAATCGTATTCACTACTGCACATGCGCACTCAGGCTCACTACTGCGGATGCGCACTCGGGTCACTACTGCTCATGCGCACTCGGACTCACTACTGCTCATGCGCACACGGGCTCACCACTATGCATGCACACTCGGGGTCACTACTGCGCATGCGCAATCGGGCTCACTACTGCGCATGCGCAATCGTATTCACTACTGCACATGCGCACTCAGGCTCACTCCTGCGCATGCGCTCTCGGGGTCACTACTGCTAATGCGAACTCAGACTCACTACCGCGGATGCGCAATCGGGCTCACTACTGCGCATGCGCACTCCGGCTCAGACCTGCCCATGAGCGCTCGGGCTCACTACTGCGCATGCGCTCACGGGCTCACCACTGCTCATGAGCAATCGGACTCACTACTGCTCATGTGCACACGGACTCACTACTGCGGATGCGCGCTCGGGCTCACTACAACGGATGCGCAATCGGGCTCACTACTGCGCATGCGCAATCGTATTCACTACTGCTCATGCGCACTCGGACTCACTACTGCGGACGCGCAATCGGGCTCACTAGTGCGCATGCCCTCACGGGGTCACTACTGCTCATACGCACTCCAACTCACTACTCCTCATGCGAACTCGGACTCACTACTGCGGATGCGCAATCGGGGTCACTAGTGCTCATGCGCACTTCGAGTCACTACTGCGAATGCGCACACCTTCTCAGACCTGCACATGCGCACTCAGGCTCACTTCTGCGCATGCGCTCTCGGGGTCACTACTGCTCATGCGCACTCGGACTCACTACTGCTCATGGGCACACGGGCTCACTACAGCGCATGCGCACACGGGCTCACTACTTCGCATGCGCTCTCGGGGTCACTACTGCGCACGCGCACACGGGCTCACTACTGCGCATGCGCACTCGGGCTCACTACTGCGGATGCGCGCTCGGGCTCACTACTGCGCATGCGCACACGGGCTCACTACTGCGCATGCGCACTCGGACTCACTACTGCGTATGCGCACTCGGGGTCACCACTGCAGAAACGCACTCGGGGTCACCACTGTAGATACGCATTCGGGTTCAGTACTATGCATGTACACATGGGCTCACTACTGTGCATGCGCACTCGGGGTCACTACTGCTCATGCGCACTCCGACTCACTACTGCGCATGAGCACTCCGGCTCAGACATGCCCATGCGCACTCGGGCTCACTACGGCGCATGCGCACACGGGCTCATTACTGTTCATGAGCAGTCGGACTCAGTACTGCTCATGCGCACACGGACTCACTACTGCGGATGCGCGCTCGGGCTCACTACTGCGGATGCGTAATCGGGCTCACTACTGCGCATGCGCAATCGTATTCACGACTGCGCATGCGCACTCGGCCTCACTACTGCTCATGCGCACTCGGACTCACTACTGCTCATGGGCACACGGGCTCACTGCTGCGCATGCGCACACGGGCTCACTACTGCGCATGCGCACTCGGGGTTGCTACTGCGCATGCGCACTCGGGGTCACCACTGCAGATGCGCACTCGGTGTCACTACTGCGCATGCGAGCTCGGGGTCACCAGTGCGGATGCGCAATCGGGTTCACTACTGCGCATGGGTCACGGGCTCACTACAGCGCATGCGCACTCGGGCTGACCACCGCTCATGCGCACACGGCGCACTACTGCGCATGCGGACACGGACTCACTACTGTGCATGCGCACACGGGCTTACTACAGTCCATACGCACTCGGTGTCACTACTGCTCATACGCACTCCGACTCACTACTGCTCATGCGAACTCGGACTCACTACTGTGGATGCGCAATCGGGCACACTACTGCGCATGCGCACTCAGGCTCACTACTGCGGATGTTCGGTCGGGCTCACTACTGCGCATGCACACACGGGCTCACTACTGCGCATGCGCACTCCGGGTCACTACTGCTCATGCGCAGTCGGGCTCACTACTGCGCATGCGCACTCGGACTCACTAATGCTCATGCGCACACGGACTCACTACTGCGGATGCGCGCTCGGGCTCGCTACTGCAGATGCGCAATCGGGCTCACTACTGCGCATGCGCACTGGGGCTCACTACTGCTCATACGCACTCCGACTCACTACTGCTCATGCGAACTCGGACTCACTACTGTGGATGCGCAATCGGGCACACTACTGCGCATGCGCACTCAGGCTCACTACTGCGGATGTTCGGTCGGGCTCACTACTGCGCATGCACACACGGGCTCACTACTGCGCATGCGCACTCCGGGTCACTACTGCTCATGCGCAGTCGGGCTCACTACTGCGCATGCGCACTCGGACTCACTACTGCTCATGCGCACACGGACTCACTACTGCGGATGCGCGCTCGGGCTCGCTACTGCAGATGCGCAATCGGGCTCACTACTGCGCATGCGCACTGGGGCTTACTACTGCGCATGCGCACACCGGCTCAGACCTGCACATGCGCACTCGAGATCACTTCTGCGCATGCGCGCCCGGGGTCGCTACTGCGCATGCGCACACCGGCTCAGACCTGCACATGCGCACCCGAGCTCACTTCTGCGCATGCGCACACTGGTGCACTATTACGCATGCGCGCACGGGCTCACTACTGTGCATGCGCACTCGGGGTCACTACTGCTCATGCGCACTCGGGCTCACTACTGCGGATGCGCGCTCAGGCTCACTACTGCGCATCCGCACACGGGCTCACTACTGCGCATGCGCACTCGGACTCACTACTGCTCATGCGCACTCGGGCTCACTACTGCGCATGTGCGCTCGGGGTCGCTACTGCGCATGCGCACTCGGAGTCACTATTGCGAATGCGCAATCGTGCTCACTATTCCGCATGCGCAATCGGGCTTACTACTACGCATGCGCACTCGGGGTCACCACTGCGCATGCGCACTCGGGCTCACTATTGCGGATGCGCGCTGAAGCTCACTAATGCGCATGCGCACACGGGGTCACTACTGCGCATGCGCACTCGGGCACCCTACTGCGGATGCGCACTCAGGCTCACTACTGCGCATGGGCACGCGGGCTCACTACTGCGCATGCGCACTCCGACTCACTACTGCTCATGTGAACTCGGGCTCACTACTGCGGATGCTCGGTCGGGCTCACTACTGCGCATGCGCACTCCGGGTCACTACTGCTCATGCGCAATCGGGCTCTCTACTGTGCATGCGCACTCGGGGCCACTACTGCTCATACGCACTCCGACTCACTACTGCTCATGCGAACTCGGACTCACTACTGCGGATGCGCAATCGGGCTCACTACTGCGCATGCGCACACGGGCTCACTACTGCGCATGCGCACTCAGGGTCACCACTGCGGATGCGCAATCGGGCTCACTACTGCGCATGCGTGCTCCGGCTCAGACCTGCACATGCGCAGTCGGGCTTACTACAGCGGATGCGCAATCGGTCTCACTACTGCGCATGCGCACTCGGAGTCACTACTGCGCATGCGCACTCAAGCTCACTACTGCGCATGCGCACTCAAGCTCACTACTGCGCACGCTCGCTCGGGGTCACTACTGCGCATGCGAGCTCGGGGTCACCAGTGCGGATGCGCAATCGGGCTCACTACTGCGCATGCGCGCTCCGGCTCAGACCTGCACATGCGCTCTCGAGCTCACTGTTGCGCGTGCGCACACGGGCTCACTACTGCGCATGCGCGCTCGCGGTCATTACTGCGCATGCGCACTCGGTGTCACCACTGCAGATACTCATTCGGGTTCAGTACTATGCATGTACACATGGGCTCACTACTGTGCATGCGCACTCGGGGTCACTAGTGCTCATGCGCACTCGGACTCACTACTGCTCATGGGCACACGGGCTCACTACTGCGCACGCGCACTCGGGATCTCTACTGCGCGTGCGCACTCGGGCTCACTACTGCGGATGCGAGCTCAGGCTCACTACTGCGCATCTGCACACGGGCTCACTACTGCGCATGCGCACTCGGGCTCACTACTGCGCATGTGCGCTCGGGGTCGCTACTGCGCATGCGCACACCGGCTCAGACCTGCACATGCGCACTCGAGCTCACTTCTGCCCATGCGCACACTGGTGCACTATTACGCATGCGCGCACGGGGTCACTACTGTGCATGCGCACTCGGGGTCACTACTGCTCATGCGCACTCGGAGTCATTATTGCGGATGCGCAATCGGGCTCACTATTGCGCATGCACACACGGGCTCACTACTGCGCATGCGCACTCCGGGTCACTACTGCGCATGGGCACACGGGCTCACTACTGCGCATGCGCACTTGGGGTCACTACTGCTCATACGCACTCCGACTCACTACTGCTCATGTGAACTCGGGCTCACTACTGCGGATGCTCGGTCGGGCTCACTACTGCGCATGCACACACGGGCTCACTACTGCGCATGCGCACTCCGGGTCACTACTGCTCATGCGCAATAGGGCTCACTACTCCGCATGCGCACTCGGACTCACTACTGCTCATGCGCACACGGACTCACTGCTGCGGATGCGCACTCGAGCTCACTTCTGCGCATGCGCACACGGGCGCACTACTGCGCATGCGCACACGGTCTCACTACTGCGGATGCGCGCTCGGGCTCGCTACTGCGGATGCGCAATCGGGCTCACTACTGCGCATGCGCACACTGGTGCACTACTGCGCATGCGCGCACGGGCTCACTACTGTGCATGCGCACTCGGGGTCACTACTGCTCATGCGCGCTCGGACTCACTACTGCTCATGGGCACACGGGCTCATTACTGCGCATGCGCACACGGGCGCACTTCTGCGCTTGCGCACACGGGTTCACTACTGCGGATGCGCACTCGAGCTCACTTCTGCGCATGCGCACACGGGCGCACTACTGCGCATGCGCACACGGTCTCACTACTGCGGATGCGCGCTCGGGCTCGCTACTGCGGATGCGCAATCGGGCTCACTACTGCGCATGCGCACACTGGTGCACTACTGCGCATGCGCGCACGGGCTCACTACTGTGCATGCGCACTCGGGGTCACTACTGCTCATGCGCGCTCGGACTCACTACTGCTCATGGGCACACGGGCTCATTACTGCGCATGCGCACACGGGCGCACTTCTGCGCTTGCGCACACGGGTTCACTACTGCGCATGCGCACACGGGCTCACTACTGTGCATGCTCATTCGGGGTCACTACTGCTCATACGCACTCCGACTCACTACTGCTCATGCGAACTCGGACTCACTACTGCGGATGCGCAATCGGGCTCACTACTGCGCATGCGCACGCGGGCTCACTACTGCGCATGCGCACTCGGGCTCACTACTGAACATGTGCGCAACTGCTCAGACCTGCACACGCGTACTCGAGCTCACTTCTGCGCATGCGCACACGGGCGCACTACTGCTCATGCGCACACGGGCTCACCACTATGCATGCACACTCGGGGTCACTACTGCGTATGAGCACTCGGGCTCACTACTGCGCATGCGCTCACGGGCTCACTACTGCTCATGAGCAATCGGACTCACTACTGCTCATGTGCACACGGACTCACTACTGCGGATGCGCGCTCGGGCTCACTACTACGGATGCGCAATCGGGCTCACTACTGCGCATGCGCAATCGTATTCACTACTGCTCATGCGCACTCGGACACACTACTGCGGACGCGCAATCGGGCTCACTAGTGCGCATGCCCTCACGGGGTCACTACTGCTCATACGCACTCCAACTCACTACTCCTCATGCGAACTCGGACTCACTACTGCGGATGCGCAATCGGGGTCACTAGTGCTCATGCGCACTTCGAGTCACTACTGCGCATGCGCACACCTTCTCAGGCCTGCACATGCGCAGTCAGGCTCACTACTGCTCATGAGCAATCGGACTCACTACTGCTCATGTGCACACGGGCTCACTACTGCGGATGCGCGCTCGGGCTCGCTACTGCGGATGCGCAATCGGGCGCACTATTGCGCATGCGGACACGGGCTCACTACTGCGCATGCGCACACGGGCTCACTACTGTGCATGCGCACTCGGGGTCACTACTGCTCATACGCACTCCGACTCACTACTGCTCATGCGAACTGGGACTCACTACTGCGGATGCGCAATCGGGCTCACTACTGCGCATGCGCACGCGGACTCACTACTGTGCATGCCTACTCGGGGTCACTACTGCTCATACGCACTCCGACTCACTACTGCTCATGGGCACACGGGCTCACTACTGCGCATGCGCACACGGGCTCACTATTGCGCATGCGGACACGGGCTCACTACTGCGCATGCGCGCTCGCGGTCATTACTGCGCATGCGCACACGGGGTCACCACTGCAGATACGCATTCGTGTTCAGTACTATGCATGTACACATGGGCTCACTACTGTGCATGCGCACTCGGGGTCACTAGTGCTCATGCGCACTCGGACTCACTACTGCTCATGGGCACACGGGCTCACTACTGCGCATGCGCACACGGGCTCACTACTTTGCATGCGCCCTCGGGGTCACTACTGCTCATGCGCACAAGTTCTCACTACTGTGCATGCGCGCTCGGGCTCTCTACTGCGCATGCGCACACGGGCTCAAGACTGCGCATGCGCACTTGGGGTCACTACTGCTCATGCGCACAAGTTCTCACTACTGTGCACGCGCACTCGGGCTCTCTACTGCGCATGCGCACTCGAGCTCACTTCTGCGCATGCGCACACGGGCGCACTACTGCGCATGCGCACACGGTCTCACAACTGCGCATGCTCACTCCGGGTCACTACTGTTCATGCGCACTCGGGCTCACTACTGCGGATGCGCGCTCGGGCTCGCTACTGCGCATGCGCACACCGGCTCAGACCTGCACATGCGCACTCGGACTCACTACTGCGGATGCGCAATCAGGCTCACTACTGGGCCTGCGCAATCGGTCTCACTACTGCGGATGCGCAATCGGCCTCACTACTGCTCATACGCACTCCGACTCACTACTGCTCATGCGAGCTCGGACTCACTACTGCGGATGCGCAATCGGGCCCACTACTGCGCCTGCGCACACGGGCTCACTACTGCGGATGCGCACTCGAGCTCACTTCTGCGCATGCGCACACGGGCGCACTACTGCGCATGCGCACACGGTCTCACTACTGCGCATGCGCACTCCGGGTCACTACTGTTCATGCGCACTCGGGCTCACTACTGCGCATGCGCACACAGGCGCACTACTGCGCATGCGCACACCGGCTCAGACCTGCACATACCCACTCGAGCTCACTTCTGCGCATGCGCACACTGGCGCACTACTGCGCATGCACACACAGGCTCACTACTGCGCATGCGCACTCCGGGTCACTAGTGCTCATGCGCAATCGGGCTCACTACTCCGCATGCGCACTCGGACTCACTACTGCTCATGCGCACACGGACTCACTACTGCGGATGCGCACTCGAGCTCACTTCTGCGCATGCGCACACGGGCGCACTACTGCGCATGCGCACACGGTCTCACTACTGCGCATGCGCACTCGGGCTCACTACTGCGCATGCGCACACCGGCTGAGACCTGCACATGCGCACTCGAGCTCACTTCTGCGCATGCGCACACTGGTGCACTACTGCGCATGCGCGCACGGGCTCACTACTGTGCATGCGCACTCGGGGTCACTACTGCTCATGCGCACTCGGACTCACTACTGCACATGGGCACACGGGCTCACTACTGCGCATGCGCACACAGGCGCACTACTGCGCATGCGCACACCGGCTCAGACCTGCACATGCGCACACTGGTGCACTACTGCGCATGCGCACACGGGCTCACTACTGTGCATGCGCACTCGGGGTCACTACTGCTCATACGCACTCCGACTCACTACTGCTCATGTGAACTGGAGCTCACTACAGCGGATGCTCGGTCGGGCTCACTACTGCGCATGCACACACAGGCTCACTACTGCGCATGCGAACTCCGGGTCACTAGTGCTCATGCGCAATCGGGCTCACAACTGCGGATGCGCACTCGAGCTCACTTCTGCGCATGCGCACACGGGCGCACTACTGCGCATGCGCACACGGTCTCACAACTGCGCATGCTCACTCCGGGTCACTACTGTTCATGCGCACTCGGGCTCACTACTGCGGATGCGCGCTCGGGCTCGCTACTGCGGATGCGCAATCGGGCTCACTACTGCGCATGCGCACTCGGGCTCACTACTGCGCATGCGCACACCGGCTCAGACCTGCACATGCGCACTCGAGCTCACTTCTGCGCATGCGCACACAGGTGCACTACTGCGCATGCGCGCACGGGCTCACTACTGTGCATGCGCACTCGGACTCACTACTGCTCATGCGCACTCGGACTCACTACTGCACATGGGTACACGGGCCCACTACTGCGCATGCGCACACGGGCGCACTACTGCGCTTGCGCACACGGGCTCACTACTGCGCATGCGCACACGGGCTCACTGCTGCGCATGCGCACACGGGCGCACTACTGCGCTTGCGCACACGGGCTCACTACTGCGCATGCGCACACGGGCTCACTACTGTGCATGCGCACTCGGACTCTATACTGCTCATGCGCACTCGGACTCACTACTGCGCATGCGCACACGGGCTCACTACTGCGCATGCGCACTCGGCCTCACAACTGCGGATGCGCGCTCGGGCTCACTACTGCGGATGCGCGCTCGGGCTCGCTACTGCGGATGCGCAATCGGGCTCACTACTGCGCATGCCTACTCGGGGTCACTACTGCTCTTACGCACTCCGACTCACTACTGCTCATGCGAACTCGGACTCACTACTGCGGATGCGCAATCGGGCCCACTACTGCGCCTGCGCAATCGGTCTCACTACTGCGGATGCGCAATCGGCCTCACTACTGCTCATACGCACTCCGACTCACTACTGCTCATGCGAACTCGGACTCACTACTGCGGATGCGCACACGGGCCCACCACTATGCATGCACATTCGGGGTCACTACTGCGCATGTGCAATCGGGCTCACTACTGCGCATGCGCAATCGTATTCACTACTGCACATGCGCACTCAGGCTCACTTCTGCGCATGCGCTCTCGGGGTCACTACTGCTCATGCGCACTCGGACTCACTACTGCTCATGCGTACTCGGACTCACTACTGCTCATGGGCACACGGGCTCACTACTGCGGATGCGCACTCGGGTCACTACTGCTCATGCGCACTCGGACTCACTACTGCTCATGCGCACACGGGCTCACCACTATGCATGCACATTCGGGGTCACTACTGCGCATGCGCACTCCGGCTCAGACCTGCCCATGCGCACTCGGGCTCACTACTGCGCATGCGCAATCGGGCTCACTACTGCGCATGCGCAATCGTATTCACTACTGCTCATGCGCACTCGGACTCACTACTGCGGACGCGCAATCGGGCTCACTAGTGCGCATGCCCTCACGGGGTCACTACTGCTCATACGCAATCGGGCTCACTACTGCGCATGCGCAATCGTATTCACTACTGCACATGCGCACTCGGGGTCACTCCTGCTCATACGCACTCCGACTCACTACTGCTCATGCGAACTCAGACTCACTACCGCGGATGCGCAATCGGGCTCACTACTGCGCATGCGCACTCCGGCTCAGACCTGCCCATGCGCACTCGGGCTCACTACTGCGCATGCGCAATCGGGCTCACTACTGCGCATGCGCAATCGTATTCACTACTGCTCATGCGCACTCGGACTCACTACTGCGGACGCGCAATCGGGCTCACTAGTGCGCATGCCCTCACGGGGTCACTACTGCTCATACGCACTCCAGCTCACTACTCCTCATGCGAACTCGGACTCACTACTGCGGATGCGCAATCGGGGTCACTAATGCTCATGCGCACTTCGAGTCTCTACTGCGCATGCGCACACCTTCTCAGACCTGCACATGCGCACTCAGGCTCACTTCTGCGCATGCGCTCTCGGGGTCACTACTGCTCATGCGCACTCGGGGTCACTACTGCTCATACGCACTCCGACCCACTACTGCTCATGCGAACTCAGACTCACTACCGCGGATGCGCAATCGGGCTCACTACTGCGCATGCGCTCTCCGGCTCAGACCTGCACGTGCGCACTAGGGCTCACTACTGCGCATGCGCTCTCCGGCTCAGACCTGCACGTGCGCACTAGGGCCCACTACTGCGCATGCGCGCTCCGGCACAGACCTGCACATGCGCTCTCGAGCTCTCTGCTGCGCATGCGCACACGGGCTCACTACTGCGCATGCGCACTCGGTCTCACTACTGCTCATGCGCACTCGGACTCACTACTGCTCATGCGCACTCGGACTCACTACTGCTCATGGGCACACGGGCTCACTACAGCGCATGCGCACTCGGACTCACTACTGCTCATGCGCACTCGGACTCACTACTGCTCATGGGAACACGGGCTCACTACAGCGCATGCGCACACGGGCTCACTACTTCGCATGCGCACTCGGGGTCACTACTGCGCATGCGCACACGGGCTCACTACTGCGCATGCGAACTCGGGCTCACTACTGCGGATGCGTGCTCGGGCTCACTACTGCGCATGCGCACACGGGCTCACTACTGCGCATGCGCACTCGGGGTCACCACTGCAGAAACGCACTCGGGGTCACCACTGCAGATACGCATTCGGGTTCAGTACTATGCATGTACACATGGGCTCACTACTGTGCATGCGCACTCGGGGTCACTATTGCTCATGCGCACTCCGACTCACTACTGCGCATGAGCACTCCGGCTCAGACATGCCCATGCGCACTCGGGCTCACTACGGCGCATGCGCACACGGGCTCATTACTGCTCATGAGCAGTCGGACTCACTACTGCTCATGCGCACACGGGCTCACTACTGCGCATGCGCACACGGGCTCACTACTTCGCATGCGCACTCGGGGTCACTACTGCTCATGCGCACAAGTTCTCACTACTGTGCATGCGCGCTCGGGCTCTCTACTGCGCATGCGTACACGCGCTCAAGACGGCGCATGCGCAATTGGGGTCACTACTGCTCATGTGCACAAGTTCTCACTACTGTGCACGCGCACTCGGGCTCTCTACTGCGCATGCGCACACGGTCTCACTACTGCGCATGCGCACTCGGGGTTACTACTGCTCATACGCACAAGTTCTCACTACTGTGCATGCGCACTCGGGCTCTCTACTGCACATGCCCACACGGGCTCACTACTGCGCATGCGCACTCGGTGTCACTACTGCTCATGCGCACTCCAACTCACTACTGCTCATGAGAACTCGGACTCACTACTGCGGATGCGCAATCGGGGTCACTACTGCTCATACGCACTCCGACTCACTACTGCTCATGTGAACTCGAGCTCACTACTGCGGATGCTCGGTCGGGCTCACTACTGCGCATGCGCACTCCGGGTCACTACTGCTCATGCGCACTCGGACTCACTACTGCTCATGGGCACACGGGCCCACTACTGCGCATGCGCACACGGGCGCACTACTGCGCTTGCGCACACGGGCTCACTACTGCGCATGCGCACACGGACTCACTACTGCTCATGCGAACTCGGACTCACTACTGCGGATGCGCAATCGGGCCCACTACTGCGCCTGCGCAATCGGTCTCACTACTGCGGATGCGCAATCGGCCTCACTACTGCTCATACGCACTCCGACTCACTACTGCTCATGCGAGCTCGGACTCACTACTGCGGATGCGCAATCGGTCTCACTACTGCGGATGCGCAATCGGCCTCACTACTGCCCATGCGCACTCGGGGTCACTGCTGCGCATGCGCACTCGGGCTCACTACTGTGCATGGCACACGGGCTCACTACTGCGCATGCGCACTCGGGGTCACTACTGCTCATGCGCACTCGGACTCACTACTGCTCATGCGTACTCGGACTCACTACTGCTCATGGGCATACGGGCTCACTACTGCGGATGCGCACTCGGGTCACTACTGCTCATGCGCACTCGGACTCACTACTGCTCATGCGCACACGGGCTCACCACTATGCATGCACATTCGGGGTCACTACAGCTCATGCGCACTCGGACTCACTACTGCTCATGCGCACACGGGCTCACCACTATGCATGCACATTCGGGGTCACTACTGCGCATGCGCAATCGGGCTCACTACTGCGCATGCGCAATCGTATTCACTACTGCACATGCGCACTCGGGGTCACTCCTGCTCATACGCACTCCGACTCACTACTGCTCATGCGAACTCAGACTCACTACCGCGGATGCGCAATCGGGCTCACTACTGCGCATGCGCACTCCGGCTCAGACCTGCCCATGCGCACTCGGGCTCACTAGTGCGCATGCGCAATCGGGCTCACTACTGCGCATGCGCAATCGTATTCACTACTGCTCATGCGCACTCGGACTCACTACTGCGGACGCGCAATCGGGCTCACTAGTGCGCATGCCCTCACGGGGTCACTACTGCTCATACGCACTCCAACTCACTACTCCTCATGCGAACTCGGACTCACTACTGCGGATGCGCAATCGGGGTCACTAGTGCTCATGCGCACTTCGAGTCTCTACTGCGCATGCGCACACCTTCTCAGACCTGCACATGCGCACTCAGGCTCACTTCTGCGCATGCGCTCTCGGGGTCACTACTGCTCATGCGCACTCGGGGTCACTACTGCTCATACGCACTCCGACTCACTACTGCTCATGCGAACTCAGACTCACTACCGCGGATGCGCAATCGGGCTCACTACTGCGCATGCGCTCTCCGGCTCAGACCTGCACGTGCGCACTAGGGCCCACTACTGCGCATGCGCGCTCCGGCACAGACCTGCACATGCGCTCTCGAGGTCTCTGCTGCGCATGCGCACACGGGCTCACTACTGCGGATGCGCACTCGGGATCACTACTGCTCATGCGCACTCGGACTCACTACTGCTAATGTGCACACGGACTCACTACTGCGGATGCGCGCTCGGGCTCACTACTGCGGATGCGCAATCGGGCTCACTACTGCGCATGCGCACTCGGCCTCACTACTGCTCATGCGCACTCGGACTCACTACTGCTCATGCGCACTCGGACTCACTACTGCTCATGGGCACACGGGCTCACTACAGCGCATGCGCACACGGGCTCACTACTTCGCATGCGCACTCGGGGTCACTACTGCGCATGCGCACACGGGCTCACTACTGCGCATGCGCACACGGGGTCACCACTGCAGAAACGCACCCGGGGTCACCACTGCAGATACGCATTCGGGTTCAGTACTATGCATGTACACATGGGCTCACTACTGTGCATGCGCACTCGGGGTCACTATTGCTCATGCGCACAAGTTCTCACTACTGTGCATGCGCGCTCGGGCTCTCTACTGCGCATGCGTACACGGGCTCAAGACGGCGCATGCGCAATTGGGGTCACTACTGCTCATGCGCACAAGTTCTCACTACTGTGCACGCGCACTCGGGCTCTCTACTGCGCATGCGTACACGGGCTCACTACTGCGCATGCGCACTCGGGGTCACTACTGCTCATACGCACAAGTTCTCACTACTGTGCATGCGCACTCGGGCGCTCTACTGCACATGCCCACACGGGCTCACTACTGCGCATGCGCACTCGGTGTCACTACTGCTCATGCGCACTCGGACTCACTACTGCTCATGCGTACTCGGACTCACTACTGCTCATGGGCATACGGGCTCACTACTGCGGATGCGCACTCGGGTCACTACTGCTCATGCGCACTCGGACTCACTACTGCTCATGCGCACACGGGCTCACCACTATGCATGCACATTCGGGGTCACTACAGCTCATGCGCACTCGGACTCACTACTGCTCATGCGCACACGGGCTCACCACTATGCATGCACATTCGGGGTCACTACTGCGCATGCGCAATCGGGCTCACTACTGCGCATGCGCAATCGTATTCACTACTGCACATGCGCACTCGGGGTCACTCCTGCTCATACGCACTCCGACTCACTACTGCTCATGCGAACTCAGACTCACTACCGCGGATGCGCAATCGGGCTCACTACTGCGCATGCGCACTCCGGCTCAGACCTGCCCATGCGCACTCGGGCTCACTAGTGCGCATGCGCAATCGGGCTCACTACTGCGCATGCGCAATCGTATTCACTACTGCTCATGCGCACTCGGACTCACTACTGCGGACGCGCAATCGGGCTCACTAGTGCGCATGCCCTCACGGGGTCACTACTGCTCATACGCACTCCAACTCACTACTCCTCATGCGAACTCGGACTCACTACTGCGGATGCGCAATCGGGGTCACTAGTGCTCATGCGCACTTCGAGTCTCTACTGCGCATGCGCACACCTTCTCAGACCTGCACATGCGCACTCAGGCTCACTTCTGCGCATGCGCTCTCGGGGTCACTACTGCTCATGCGCACTCGGGGTCACTACTGCTCATACGCACTCCGACTCACTACTGCTCATGCGAACTCAGACTCACTACCGCGGATGCGCAATCGGGCTCACTACTGCGCATGCGCTCTCCGGCTCAGACCTGCACGTGCGCACTAGGGCCCACTACTGCGCATGCGCGCTCCGGCACAGACCTGCACATGCGCTCTCGAGCTCTCTGCTGCGCATGCGCACACGGGCTCACTACTGCGGATGCGCACTCGGGATCACTACTGCTCATGCGCACTCGGACTCACTACTGCTAATGTGCACACGGACTCACTACTGCGGATGCGCGCTCGGGCTCACTACTGCGGATGCGCAATCGGGCTCACTACTGCGCATGCGCACTCGGCCTCACTACTGCTCATGCGCACTCGGACTCACTACTGCTCATGCGCACTCGGACTCACTACTGCTCATGGGCACACGGGCTCACTACAGCGCATGCGCACACGGGCTCACTACTTCGCATGCGCACTCGGGGTCACTACTGCGCATGCGCACACGGGCTCACTACTGCGCATGCGCACACGGGGTCACCACTGCAGAAACGCACCCGGGGTCACCACTGCAGATACGCATTCGGGTTCAGTACTATGCATGTACACATGGGCTCACTACTGTGCATGCGCACTCGGGGTCACTATTGCTCATGCGCACAAGTTCTCACTACTGTGCATGCGCGCTCGGGCTCTCTACTGCGCATGCGTACACGGGCTCAAGACGGCGCATGCGCAATTGGGGTCACTACTGCTCATGCGCACAAGTTCTCACTACTGTGCACGCGCACTCGGGCTCTCTACTGCGCATGCGTACACGGGCTCACTACTGCGCATGCGCACTCGGGGTCACTACTGCTCATACGCACAAGTTCTCACTACTGTGCATGCGCACTCGGGCGCTCTACTGCACATGCCCACACGGGCTCACTACTGCGCATGCGCACTCGGTGTCACTACTGCTCATGCGCACTCCAACTCACTACTGCTCATGAGAACTCGGACTCACTACTGCGGATGCGCAATCGGGGTCACTACTGCTCATACGCACTCCGACTCACTACTGCTCATGTGAACTCGAGCTCACTACTGCGGATGCTCGGTCGGGCTCACTACTGCGCATGCACACACAGGCTCACTACTGCGCATGCGCACTCCGGGTCACTACTGCTCATGCGCACTCGGACTCACTACTGCTCATGGGCACACGGGCCCACTACTGCGCATGCGCACACGGGCGCACTACTGCGCTTGCGCACACGGGCTCACTACTGCGCATGCGCACACGGACTCACTACTGCGGATGCGCAATCGGGCTCACTACTGCGCATGCGCACTCGGGCTCACTACTGCGCATGCGCACACCGGCTCAAACCTGCACATGCGCACTCGAGCTCACTTCTGCGCATGCGCACACTGGTGCACTACTGCGCATGCGCGCACGGGCTCACTACTGCGCATGCGCACACGGCCTCACTACTGCTCATGAGCAGTCGGACTCACTACTGCTCATGCGCACACGGACTCACTACTGCGGATTTTCGCTCGGGCTCACTACTGCGGATGCGCCATCGGGCTCACTACTGCGCATGCGCAATCGTATTCACTACTGCTCATGCGCGATCGGGCTCACTACTGCGCATGCGCACTCGGGCTCATAACTGCGGTTGCGCGCTCGGGCTCACTACTGCGCATGCGCACTCGGGGTCACTACTGCTCATACGCACTCCGACTCACTACTGCTCATGCGAACTCAGACTCACTACCGCGGATGCGCAATCGGGCTCACTACTGCGCATGCGCACTCCGGCTCAGACCTGCCCATGCGCACTCGGGCTCACTACTGCGCATGCGCAATCGGGCTCACTACTGCGCATGCGCAATCGTATTCACTACTGCTCATGCGCACTCGGACTCACTACTGCGGACGCGCAATCGGGCTCACTAGTGCGCATGCCCTCACGGGGTCACTACTGCTCATACGCACTCCAGCTCACTACTCCTCATGATAACTCGGACTCACTACTGCGGATGCGCAATCGGGGTCACTAGTGCTCATGCGCACTTCGAGTCTCTACTGCGCATGCGCACACCTTCTCAGACCTGCACATGCGCACTCAGGCTCACTTCTGCGCATGCGCTCTCGGGGTCACTACTGCTCATGCGCACTCGGGGTCACTACTGCTCATACGCACTCCGACCCACTACTGCTCATGCGAACTCAGACTCACTACCGCGGATGCGCAATCGGGCTCACTACTGCGCATGCGCTCTCCGGCTCAGACCTGCACGTGCGCACTAGGGCTCACTACTGCGCATGCGCTCTCCGGCTCAGACCTGCACGTGCGCACTAGGGCCCACTACTGCGCATGCGCGCTCCGGCACAGACCTGCACATGCGCTCTCGAGCTCTCTGCTGCGCATGCGCACACGGGCTCACTACTGCGCATGCGCACTCGGTCTCACTACTGCTCATGCGCACTCGGACTCACTACTGCTCATGCGCACTCGGACTCACTACTGCTCATGGGCACACGGGCTCACTTCAGCGCATGCGCACTCGGACTCACTACTGCTCATGCGCACTCGGACTCACTACTGCTCATGGGAACACGGGCTCACTACAGCGCATGCGCACACGGGCTCACTACTTCGCATGCGCACTCGGGGTCACTACTGCGCATGCGCACACGGGCTCACTACTGCGCATGCGAACTCGGGCTCACTACTGCGGATGCGTGCTCGGGCTCACTACTGCGCATGCGCACACGGGCTCACTACTGCGCATGCGCACTCGGGGTCACCACTGCAGAAACGCACTCGGGGTCACCACTGCAGATACGCATTCGGGTTCAGTACTATGCATGTACACATGGGCTCACTACTGTGCATGCGCACTCGGGGTCACTATTGCTCATGCGCACTCCGACTCACTACTGCGCATGAGCACTCCGGCTCAGACATGCCCATGCGCACTCGGGCTCACTACGGCGCATGCGCACACGGGCTCATTACTGCTCATGAGCAGTCGGACTCACTACTGCTCATGGGCACACGGGCTCACTACTGCGCATGCGCACACGGGCTCACTACTTCGCATGCGCACTCGGGGTCACTACTGCTCATGCGCACAAGTTCTCACTACTGTGCATGCGCGCTCGGGCTCTCTACTGCGCATGCGTACACGCGCTCAAGACGGCGCATGTGCAATTGGGGTCACTACTGCTCATGCGCACAAGTTCTCACTACTGTGCACGCGCACTCGGGCTCTCTACTGCGCATGCGCACACGGTCTCACTACTGCGCATGCGCACTCGGGGTTACTACTGCTCATACGCACAAGTTCTCACTACTGTGCATGCGCACTCGGGCTCTCTACTGCACATGCCCACACGGGCTCACTACTGCGCATGTGCACTCGGTGTCACTACTGCTCATGCGCACTCCAACTCACTACTGCTCATGAGAACTCGGACTCACTACTGCGGATGCGCAATCGGGGTCACTACTGCTCATACGCACTCCGACTCACTACTGCTCATGTGAACTCGAGCTCACTACTGCGGATGCTCTGTCGGGCTCACTACTGCGCATGCGCACTCCGGGTCACTACTGCTCATGCGCACTCGGACTCACTACTGCTCATGGGCACACGGGCCCACTACTGCGCATGCGCACACGGGCGCACTACTGCGCTTGCGCACACGGGCTCACTACTGCGCATGCGCACACGGACTCACTACTGCTCATGCGAACTCGGACTCACTACTGCGGATGCGCAATCGGGCCCACTACTGCGCCTGCGCAATCGGTCTCACTACTGCGGATGCGCAATCGGCCTCACTACTGCTCATACGCACTCCGACTCACTACTGCTCATGCGAGCTCGGACTCACTACTGCGGATGCGCAATCGGTCTCACTACTGCGGATGCGCAATCGGCCTCACTACTGCCCATGCGCACTCGGGGTCACTGCTGCGCATGCGCACTCGGGCTCACTACTGTGCATGGCACACGGGCTCACTACTGCGCATGCGCACTCGGGGTCACTACTGCTCATGCGCACTCGGACTCACTACTGCTCATGCGTACTCGGACTCACTACTGCTCATGGGCATACGGGCTCACTACTGCGGATGCGCACTCGGGTCACTACTGCTCATGCGCACTCGGACTCACTACTGCTCATGCGCACACGGGCTCACCACTATGCATGCACATTCGGGGTCACTACTGCTCATGCGCACTCGGACTCACTACTGCTCATGCGCACACGGGCTCACCACTATGCATGCACATTCGGGGTCACTACTGCGCATGCGCAATCGGGCTCACTACTGCGCATGCGCAATCGTATTCACTACTGCACATGCGCACTCGGGGTCACTCCTGCTCATACGCACTCCGACTCACTACTGCTCATGCGAACTCAGACTCACTACCGCGGATGCGCAATCGGGCTCACTACTGCGCATGCGCACTCCGGCTCAGACCTGCCCATGCGCACTCGGGCTCACTAGTGCGCATGCGCAATCGGGCTCACTACTGCGCATGCGCAATCGTATTCACTACTGCTCATGCGCACTCGGACTCACTACTGCGGACGCGCAATCGGGCTCACTAGTGCGCATGCCCTCACGGGGTCACTACTGCTCATACGCACTCCAACTCACTACTCCTCATGCGAACTCGGACTCACTACTGCGGATGCGCAATCGGGGTCACTAGTGCTCATGCGCACTTCGAGTCTCTACTGCGCATGCGCACACCTTCTCAGACCTGCACATGCGCACTCAGGCTCACTTCTGCGCATGCGCTCTCGGGGTCACTACTGCTCATGCGCACTCGGGGTCACTACTGCTCATACGCACTCCGACTCACTACTGCTCATGCGAACTCAGACTCACTACCGCGGATGCGCAATCGGGCTCACTACTGCGCATGCGCTCTCCGGCTCAGACCTGCACGTGCGCACTAGGGCCCACTACTGCGCATGCGCGCTCCGGCACAGACCTGCACATGCGCTCTCGAGCTCTCTGCTGCGCATGCGCACACGGGCTCACTACTGCGGATGCGCACTCGGGATCACTACTGCTCATGCGCACTCGGACTCACTACTGCTAATGTGCACACGGACTCAATACTGCGGATGCGCGCTCGGGCTCACTACTGCGGATGCGCAATCGGGCTCACTACTGCGCATGCGCACTCGGCCTCACTACTGCTCATGCGCACTCGGACTCACTACTGCTCATGCGCACTCGGACTCACTACTGCTCATGGGCACACGGGCTCACTACAGCGCATGCGCACACGGGCTCACTACTTCGCATGCGCACTCGGGGTCACTACTGCGCATGCGCACACGGGCTCACTACTGCGCATGCGCACACGGGGTCACCACTGCAGAAACGCACTCGGGGTCACCACTGCAGATACGCATTCGGGTTCAGTACTATGCATGTACACATGGGCTCACTACTGTGCATGCGCACTCGGGGTCACTATTGCTCATGCGCACAAGTTCTCACTACTGTGCATGCGCGCTCGGGCTCTCTACTGCGCATGCGTACACGGGCTCAAGACGGCGCATGCGCAATTGGGGTCACTACTGCTCATGCGCACAAGTTCTCACTACTGTGCATGCGCGCTCGGGCTCTCTACTGCGCATGCGTACACGCGCTCAAGACGGCGCATGCGCAATTGGGGTCACTACTGCTCATGCGCACAAGTTCTCACTACTGTGCATGCGCACTCGGGCTCTCTACTGCACATGCCCACACGGGCTCACTACTGCGCATGCGCACTCGGTGTCACTACTGCTCATGCGCACTCCAACTCACTACTGCTCATGAGAACTCGGACTCACTACTGCGGATGCGCAATCGGGGTCACTACTGCTCATACGCACTCCGACTCACTACTGCTCATGTGAACTCGAGCTCACTACTGCGGATGCTCGGTCGGGCTCACTACTGCGCATGCGCACTCCGGGTCACTACTGCTCATGCGCACTCGGACTCACTACTGCTCATGGGCACACGGGCCCACTACTGCGCATGCGCACACGGGCGCACTACTGCGCTTGCGCACACGGGCTCACTACTGCGCATGCGCACACGGACTCACTACTGCTCATGCGAACTCGGACTCACTACTGCGGATGCGCAATCGGGCCCACTACTGCGCCTGCGCAATCGGTCTCACTACTGCGGATGCGCAATCGGCCTCACTACTGCTCATACGCACTCCGACTCACTACTGCTCATGCGAGCTCGGACTCACTACTGCGGATGCGCAATCGGTCTCACTACTGCGGATGCGCAATCGGCCTCACTACTGCCCATGCGCACTCGGGGTCACTGCAGCGCATGCGCACTCGGGCTCACTACTGTGCATGGCACACGGGCTCACTACTGCGCATGCGCAATCGTATTCACTACTGCTCATGCGCACTCGGACTCACTACTGCGGACGCGCAATCGGGCTCACTAGTGCGCATGCCCTCACGGGGTCACTACTGCTCATACGCACTCCAACTCACTACTCCTCATGCGAACTCGGACTCACTACTGCGGATGCGCAATCGGGGTCACTAGTGCTCATGCGCACTTCGAGTCTCTACTGCGCATGCGCACACCTTCTCAGACCTGCACATGCGCACTCAGGCTCACTTCTGCGCATGCGCTCTCGGGGTCACTACTGCTCATGCGCACTCGGGGTCACTACTGCTCATACGCACTCCGACTCACTACTGCTCATGCGAACTCAGACTCACTACCGCGGATGCGCAATCGGGCTCACTACTGCGCATGCGCTCTCCGGCTCAGACCTGCACGTGCGCACTAGGGCCCACTACTGCGCATGCGCGCTCCGGCACAGACCTGCACATGCGCTCTCGAGCTCTCTGCTGCGCATGCGCACACGGGCTCACTACTGCGGATGCGCTCTCGGGATCACTACTGCTCATGCGCACTCGGACTCACTACTGCTAATGTGCACACGGACTCACTACTGCGGATGCGCGCTCGGGCTCACTACTGCGGATGCGCAATCGGGCTCACTACTGCGCATGCGCACTCGGCCTCACTACTGCTCATGCGCACTCGGACTCACTACTGCTCATGCGCACTCGGACTCACTACTGCTCATGGGCACACGGGCTCACTACAGCGCATGCGCACACGGGCTCACTACTTCGCATGCGCACTCGGGGTCACTACTGCGCATGCGCACACGGGCTCACTACTGCGCATGCGCACACGGGGTCACCACTGCAGAAACGCACCCGGGGTCACCACTGCAGATACGCATTCGGGTTCAGTACTATGCATGTACACATGGGCTCACTACTGTGCATGCGCACTCGGGGTCACTATTGCTCATGCGCACAAGTTCTCACTACTGTGCATGCGCGCTCGGGCTCTCTACTGCGCATGCGTACACGGGCTCAAGACGGCGCATGCGCAATTGGGGTCACTACTGCTCATGCGCACAAGTTCTCACTACTGTGCACGCGCACTCGGGCTCTCTACTGCGCATGCGTACACGGGCTCACTACTGCGCATGCGCACTCGGGGTCACTACTGCTCATACGCACAAGTTCTCACTACTGTGCATGCGCACTCGGGCGCTCTACTGCACATGCCCACACGGGCTCACTACTGCGCATGCGCACTCGGTGTCACTACTGCTCATGCACACTCCAACTCACTACTGCTCATGAGAACTCGGACTCACTACTGCGGATGCGCAATCGGGGTCACTACTGCTCATACGCACTCCGACTCACTACTGCTCATGTGAACTCGAGCTCACTACTGCGGATGCTCGGTCGGGCTCACTACTGCGCATGCACACACAGGCTCACTACTGCGCATGCGCACTCCGGGTCACTACTGCTCATGCGCACTCGGACTCACTACTGCTCATGGGCACACGGGCCCACTACTGCGCATGCGCACACGGGCGCACTACTGCGCTTGCGCACACGGGCTCACTACTGCGCATGCGCACACGGACTCACTACTGCGGATGCGCAATCGGGCTCACTACTGCGCATGCGCACTCGGGCTCACTACTGCGCATGCGCACACCGGCTCAAACCTGCACATGCGCACTCGAGCTCACTTCTGCGCATGCGCACACTGGTGCACTACTGCGCATGCGCGCACGGGCTCACTACTGCGCATGCGCACACGGCCTCACTACTGCTCATGAGCAGTCGGACTCACTACTGCTCATGCGCACACGGACTCACTACTGCGGATTTTCGCTCGGGCTCACTACTGCGGATGCGCCATCGGGCTCACTACTGCGCATGCGCAATCGTATTCACTACTGCTCATGCGCGATCGGGCTCACTACTGCGCATGCGCACTCGGGCTCATAACTGCGGTTGCGCGCTCGGGCTCACTACTGCGCATGCGCACTCGGGGTCACTACTGCTCATACGCACTCCGACTCACTACTGCTCATGCGAACTCAGACTCACTACCGCGGATGCGCAATCGGGCTCACTACTGCGCATGCGCACTCCGGCTCAGACCTGCCCATGCGCACTCGGGCTCACTACTGCGCATGCGCAATCGGGCTCACTACTGCGCATGCGCAATCGTATTCACTACTGCTCATGCGCACTCGGACTCACTACTGCGGACGCGCAATCGGGCTCACTAGTGCGCATGCCCTCACGGGGTCACTACTGCTCATACGCACTCCAGCTCACTACTCCTCATGCGAACTCGGACTCACTACTGCGGATGCGCAATCGGGGTCACTAGTGCTCATGCGCACTTCGAGTCTCTACTGCGCATGCGCACACCTTCTCAGACCTGCACATGCGCACTCAGGCTCACTTCTGCGCATGCGCTCTCGGGGTCACTACTGCTCATGCGCACTCGGGGTCACTACTGCTCATACGCACTCCGACCCACTACTGCTCATGCGAAGTCAGACTCACTACCGCGGATGCGCAATCGGGCTCACTACTGGGCATGCGCTCTCCGGCTCAGACCTGCACGTGCGCACTAGGGCTCACTACTGCGCATGCGCTCTCCGGCTCAGACCTGCACGTGCGCACTAGGGCCCACTACTGCGCATGCGCGCTCCGGCACAGACCTGCACATGCGCTCTCGAGCTCTCTGCTGCGCATGCGCACACGGGCTCACTACTGCGCATGCGCACTCGGTCTCACTACTGCTCATGCGCACTCGGACTCACTACTGCTCATGCGCACTCGGACTCACTACTGCTCATGGGCACACGGGCTCACTTCAGCGCATGCGCACTCGGACTCACTACTGCTCATGCGCACTCGGACTCACTACTGCTCATGGGAACACGGGCTCACTACAGCGCATGCGCACACGGGCTCACTACTTCGCATGCGCACTCGGGGTCACTACTGCGCATGCGCACACGGGCTCACTACTGCGCATGCGAACTCGGGCTCACTACTGCGGATGCGTGCTCGGGCTCACTACTGCGCATGCGCACACGGGCTCACTACTGCGCATGCGCACTCGGGGTCACCACTGCAGAAACGCACTCGGGGTCACCACTGCAGATACGCATTCGGGTTCAGTACTATGCATGTACACATGGGCTCACTACTGTGCATGCGCACTCGGGGTCACTATTGCTCATGCGCACTCCGACTCACTACTGCGCATGAGCACTCCGGCTCAGACATGCCCATGCGCACTCGGGCTCACTACGGCGCATGCGCACACGGGCTCATTACTGCTCATGAGCAGTCGGACTCACTACTGCTCATGGGCACACGGGCTCACTACTGCGCATGCGCACACGGGCTCACTACTTCGCATGCGCACTCGGGGTCACTACTGCTCATGCGCACAAGTTCTCACTACTGTGCATGCGCGCTCGGGCTCTCTACTGCGCATGCGTACACGCGCTCAAGACGGCGCATGCGCAATTGGGGTCACTACTGCTCATGCGCACAAGTTCTCACTACTGTGCACGCGCACTCGGGCTCTCTACTGCGCATGCGCACACGGTCTCACTACTGCGCATGCGCACTCGGGGTTACTACTGCTCATACGCACAAGTTCTCACTACTGTGCATGCGCACTCGGGCTCTCTACTGCACATGCCCACACGGGCTCACTACTGCGCATGCGCACTCGGTGTCACTACTGCTCATGCGCACTCCAACTCACTACTGCTCATGAGAACTCGGACTCACTACTGCGGATGCGCAATCGGGGTCACTACTGCTCATACGCACTCCGACTCACTACTGCTCATGTGAACTCGAGCTCACTACTGCGGATGCTCGGTCGGGCTCACTACTGCGCATGCGCACTCCGGGTCACTACTGCTCATGCGCACTCGGACTCACTACTGCTCATGGGCACACGGGCCCACTACTGCGCATGCGCACACGGGCGCACTACTGCGCTTGCGCACACGGGCTCACTACTGCGCATGCGCACACGGACTCACTACTGCTCATGCGAACTCGGACTCACTACTGCGGATGCGCAATCGGGCCCACTACTGCGCCTGCGCAATCGGTCTCACTACTGCGGATGCGCAATCGGCCTCACTACTGCTCATACGCACTCCGACTCACTACTGCTCATGCGAGCTCGGACTCACTACTGCGGATGCGCAATCGGTCTCACTACTGCGGATGCGCAATCGGCCTCACTACTGCCCATGCGCACTCGGGGTCACTGCTGCGCATGCGCACTCGGGCTCACTACTGTGCATGGCACACGGGCTCACTACTGCGCATGCGCACTCGGGGTCACTACTGCTCATGCGCACTCGGACTCACTACTGCTCATGCGTACTCGGACTCACTACTGCTCATGGGCATACGGGCTCACTACTGCGGATGCGCACTCGGGTCACTAATGCTCAGGCGCACTCGGACTCACTACTGCTCATGCGCACACGGGCTCACCACTATGCATGCACATTCGGGGTCACTACTGCTCATGCGCACTCGGACTCACTACTGCTCATGCGCACACGGGCTCACCACTATGCATGCACATTCGGGGTCACTACTGCGCATGCGCAATCGGGCTCACTACTGCGCATGCGCAATCGTATTCACTACTGCACATGCGCACTCGGGGTCACTCCTGCTCATACGCACTCCGACTCACTACTGCTCATGCGAACTCAGACTCACTACCGCGGATGCGCAATCGGGCTCACTACTGCGCATGCGCACTCCGGCTCAGACCTGCCCATGCGCACTCGGGCTCACTAGTGCGCATGCGCAATCGGGCTCACTACTGCGCATGCGCAATCGTATTCACTACTGCTCATGCGCACTCGGACTCACTACTGCGGACGCGCAATCGGGCTCACTAGTGCGCATGCCCTCACGGGGTCACTACTGCTCATACGCACTCCAACTCACTACTCCTCATGCGAACTCGGACTCACTACTGCGGATGCGCAATCGGGGTCACTAGTGCTCATGCGCACTTCGAGTCTCTACTGCGCATGCGCACACCTTCTCAGACCTGCACATGCGCACTCAGGCTCACTTCTGCGCATGCGCTCTCGGGGTCACTACTGCTCATGCGCACTCGGGGTCACTACTGCTCATACGCACTCCGACTCACTACTGCTCATGCGAACTCAGACTCACTACCGCGGATGCGCAATCGGGCTCACTACTGCGCATGCGCTCTCCGGCTCAGACCTGCACGTGCGCACTAGGGCCCACTACTGCGCATGCGCGCTCCGGCACAGACCTGCACATGCGCTCTCGAGCTCTCTGCTGCGCATGCGCACACGGGCTCACTACTGCGGATGCGCACTCGGGATCACTACTGCTCATGCGCACTCGGACTCACTACTGCTAATGTGCACACGGACTCACTACTGCGGATGCGCGCTCGGGCTCACTACTGCGGATGCGCAATCGGGCTCACTACTGCGCATGCGCACTCGGCCTCACTACTGCTCATGCGCACTCGGACTCACTACTGCTCATGCGCACTCGGACTCACTACTGCTCATGGGCACACGGGCTCACTACAGCGCATGCGCACACGGGCTCACTACTTCGCATGCGCACTCGGGGTCACTACTGCGCATGCGCACACGGGCTCACTACTGCGCATGCGCACACGGGGTCACCACTGCAGAAACGCACCCGGGGTCACCACTGCAGATACGCATTCGGGTTCAGTACTATGCATGTACACATGGGCTCACTACTGTGCATGCGCACTCGGGGTCACTATTGCTCATGCGCACAAGTTCTCACTACTGTGCATGCGCGCTCGGGCTCTCTACTGCGCATGCGTACACGGGCTCAAGACGGCGCATGCGCAATTGGGGTCACTACTGCTCATGCGCACAAGTTCTCACTACTGTGCACGCGCACTCGGGCTCTCTACTGCGCATGCGTACACGGGCTCACTACTGCGCATGCGCACTCGGGGTCACTACTGCTCATACGCACAAGTTCTCACTACTGTGCATGCGCACTCGGGCGCTCTACTGCACATGCCCACACGGGCTCACTACTGCGCATGCGCACTCGGTGTCACTACTGCTCATGCGCACTCCAACTCACTACTGCTCATGAGAACTCGGACTCACTACTGCGGATGCGCAATCGGGGTCACTACTGCTCATACGCACTCCGACTCACTACTGCTCATGTGAACTCGAGCTCACTACTGCGGATGCTCGGTCGGGCTCACTACTGCGCATGCACACACAGGCTCACTACTGCGCATGCGCACTCCGGGTCACTACTGCTCATGCGCACTCGGACTCACTACTGCTCATGGGCACACGGGCCCACTACTGCGCATGCGCACACGGGCGCACTACTGCGCTTGCGCACACGGGCTCACTACTGCGCATGCGCACACGGACTCACTACTGCGGATGCGCAATCGGGCTCACTACTGCGCATGCGCACTCGGGCTCACTACTGCGCATGCGCACACCGGCTCAAACCTGCACATGCGCACTCGAGCTCACTTCTGCGCATGCGCACACTGGTGCACTACTGCGCATGCGCGCACGGGCTCACTACTGCGCATGCGCACACGGCCTCACTACTGCTCATGAGCAGTCGGACTCACTACTGCTCATGCGCACACGGACTCACTACTGCGGATTTTCGCTCGGGCTCACTACTGCGGATGCGCCATCGGGCTCACTACTGCGCATGCGCAATCGTATTCACTACTGCTCATGCGCGATCGGGCTCACTACTGCGCATGCGCACTCGGGCTCATAACTGCGGTTGCGCGCTCGGGCTCACTACTGCGCATGCGCACTCGGGGTCACTACTGCTCATACGCACTCCGACTCACTACTGCTCATGCGAACTCAGACTCACTACCGCGGATGCGCAATCGGGCTCACTACTGCGCATGCGCACTCCGGCTCAGACCTGCCCATGCGCACTCGGGCTCACTACTGCGCATGCGCAATCGGGCTCACTACTGCGCATGCGCAATCGTATTCACTACTGCTCATGCGCACTCGGACTCACTACTGCGGACGCGCAATCGGGCTCACTAGTGCGCATGCCCTCACGGGGTCACTACTGCTCATACGCACTCCAGCTCACTACTCCTCATGCGAACTCGGACTCACTACTGCGGATGCGCAATCGGGGTCACTAGTGCTCATGCGCACTTCGAGTCTCTACTGCGCATGCGCACACCTTCTCAGACCTGCACATGCGCACTCAGGCTCACTTCTGCGCATGCGCTCTCGGGGTCACTACTGCTCATGCGCACTCGGGGTCACTACTGCTCATACGCACTCCGACCCACTACTGCTCATGCGAACTCAGACTCACTACCGCGGATGCGCAATCGGGCTCACTACTGCGCATGCGCTCTCCGGCTCAGACCTGCACGTGCGCACTAGGGCTCACTACTGCGCATGCGCTCTCCGGCTCAGACCTGCACGTGCGCACTAGGGCCCACTACTGCGCATGCGCGCTCCGGCACAGACCTGCACATGCGCTCTCGAGCTCTCTGCTGCGCATGCGCACACGGGCTCACTACTGCGCATGCGCACTCGGTCTCACTACTGCTCATGCGCACTCGGACTCACTACTGCTCATGCGCACTCGGACTCACTACTGCTCATGGGCACACGGGCTCACTTCAGCGCATGCGCACTCGGACTCACTACTGCTCATGCGCACTCGGACTCACTACTGCTCATGGGAACACGGGCTCACTACAGCGCATGCGCACACGGGCTCACTACTTCGCATGCGCACTCGGGGTCACTACTGCGCATGCGCACACGGGCTCACTACTGCGCATGCGAACTCGGGCTCACTACTGCGGATGCGTGCTCGGGCTCACTACTGCGCATGCGCACACGGGCTCACTACTGCGCATGCGCACTCGGGGTCACCACTGCAGAAACGCACTCGGGGTCACCACTGCAGATACGCATTCGGGTTCAGTACTATGCATGTACACATGGGCTCACTACTGTGCATGCGCACTCGGGGTCACTATTGCTCATGCGCACTCCGACTCACTACTGCGCATGAGCACTCCGGCTCAGACATGCCCATGCGCACTCGGGCTCACTACGGCGCATGCGCACACGGGCTCATTACTGCTCATGAGCAGTCGGACTCACTACTGCTCATGGGCACACGGGCTCACTACTGCGCATGCGCACACGGGCTCACTACTTCGCATGCGCACTCGGGGTCACTACTGCTCATGCGCACAAGTTCTCACTACTGTGCATGCGCGCTCGGGCTCTCTACTGCGCATGCGTACACGCGCTCAAGACGGCGCATGTGCAATTGGGGTCACTACTGCTCATGCGCACAAGTTCTCACTACTGTGCACGCGCACTCGGGCTCTCTACTGCGCATGCGCACACGGTCTCACTACTGCGCATGCGCACTCGGGGTTACTACTGCTCATACGCACAAGTTCTCACTACTGTGCATGCGCACTCGGGCTCTCTACTGCACATGCCCACACGGGCTCACTACTGCGCATGTGCACTCGGTGTCACTACTGCTCATGCGCACTCCAACTCACTACTGCTCATGAGAACTCGGACTCACTACTGCGGATGCGCAATCGGGGTCACTACTGCTCATACGCACTCCGACTCACTACTGCTCATGTGAACTCGAGCTCACTACTGCGGATGCTCTGTCGGGCTCACTACTGCGCATGCGCACTCCGGGTCACTACTGCTCATGCGCACTCGGACTCACTACTGCTCATGGGCACACGGGCCCACTACTGCGCATGCGCACACGGGCGCACTAGTGCGCTTGCGCACACGGGCTCACTACTGCGCATGCGCACACGGACTCACTACTGCTCATGCGAACTCGGACTCACTACTGCTCATGCGCACTCGGGCTCACTACTGTGCATGGCACACGGGCTCACTACTGCGCATGCGCACTCGGGGTCACTACTGCTCATGCGCACTCGGACTCACTACTGCTCATGCGTACTCGGACTCACTACTGCTCATGGGCATACGGGCTCACTACTGCGGATGCGCACTCGGGTCACTACTGCTCATGCGCACTCGGACTCACTACTGCTCATGCGCACACGGGCTCACCACTATGCATGCACATTCGGGGTCACTACTGCTCATGCGCACTCGGACTCACTACTGCTCATGCGCACACGGGCTCACCACTATGCATGCACATTCGGGGTCACTACTGCGCATGCGCAATCGGGCTCACTACTGCGCATGCGCAATCGTATTCACTACTGCACATGCGCACTCGGGGTCACTCCTGCTCATACGCACTCCGACTCACTACTGCTCATGCGAACTCAGACTCACTACCGCGGATGCGCAATCGGGCTCACTACTGCGCATGCGCACTCCGGCTCAGACCTGCCCATGCGCACTCGGGCTCACTAGTGCGCATGCGCAATCGGGCTCACTACTGCGCATGCGCAATCGTATTCACTACTGCTCATGCGCACTCGGACTCACTACTGCGGACGCGCAATCGGGCTCACTAGTGCGCATGCCCTCACGGGGTCACTACTGCTCATACGCACTCCAACTCACTACTCCTCATGCGAACTCGGACTCACTACTGCGGATGCGCAATCGGGGTCACTAGTGCTCATGCGCACTTCGAGTCTCTACTGCGCATGCGCACACCTTCTCAGACCTGCACATGCGCACTCAGGCTCACTTCTGCGCATGCGCTCTCGGGGTCACTACTGCTCATGCGCACTCGGGGTCACTACTGCTCATACGCACTCCGACTCACTACTGCTCATGCGAACTCAGACTCACTACCGCGGATGCGCAATCGGGCTCACTACTGCGCATGCGCTCTCCGGCTCAGACCTGCACGTGCGCACTAGGGCCCACTACTGCGCATGCGCGCTCCGGCACAGACCTGCACATGCGCTCTCGAGCTCTCTGCTGCGCATGCGCACACGGGCTCACTACTGCGGATGCGCACTCGGGATCACTACTGCTCATGCGCACTCGGACTCACTACTGCTAATGTGCACACGGACTCACTACTGCGGATGCGCGCTCGGGCTCACTACTGCGGATGCGCAATCGGGCTCACTACTGCGCATGCGCACTCGGCCTCACTACTGCTCATGCGCACTCGGACTCACTACTGCTCATGCGCACTCGGACTCACTACTGCTCATGGGCACACGGGCTCACTACAGCGCATGCGCACACGGGCTCACTACTTCGCATGCGCACTCGGGGTCACTACTGCGCATGCGCACACGGGCTCACTACTGCGCATGCGCACACGGGGTCACCACTGCAGAAACGCACTCGGGGTCACCACTGCAGATGCGCATTCGGGTTCAGTACTATGCATGTACACATGGGCTCACTACTGTGCATGCGCACTCGGGGTCACTATTGCTCATGCGCACAAGTTCTCACTACTGTGCATGCGCGCTCGGGCTCTCTACTGCGCATGCGTACACGGGCTCAAGACGGCGCATGCGCAATTGGGGTCACTACTGCTCATGCGCACAAGTTCTCACTACTGTGCACGCGCACTCGGGCTCTCTACTGCGCATGCGTACACGGGCTCACTACTGCGCATGCGCACTCGGGGTCACTACTGCTCATACGCACAAGTTCTCACTACTGTGCATGCGCACTCGGGCGCTCTACTGCACATGCCCACACGGGCTCACTACTGCGCATGCGCACTCGGTGTCACTACTGCTCATGCGCACTCCAACTCACTACTGCTCATGAGAACTCGGACTCACTACTGCGGATGCGCAATCGGGGTCACTACTGCTCATACGCACTCCGACTCACTACTGCTCATGTGAACTCGAGCTCACTACTGCGGATGCTCGGTCGGGCTCACTACTGCGCATGCACACACAGGCTCACTACTGCGCATGCGCACTCCGGGTCACTACTGCTCATGCGCACTCGGACTCACTACTGCTCATGGGCACACGGGCCCACTACTGCGCATGCGCACACGGGCGCACTACTGCGCTTGCGCACACGGGCTCACTACTGCGCATGCGCACACGGACTCACTACTGCGGATGCGCAATCGGGCTCACTACTGCGCATGCGCACTCGGGCTCACTACTGCGCATGCGCACACCGGCTCAAACCTGCACATGCGCACTCGAGCTCACTTCTGCGCATGCGCACACTGGTGCACTACTGCGCATGCGCGCACGGGCTCACTACTGCGCATGCGCACACGGCCTCACTACTGCTCATGAGCAGTCGGACTCACTACTGCTCATGCGCACACGGACTCACTACTGCGGATTTTCGCTCGGGCTCACTACTGCGGATGCGCCATCGGGCTCACTACTGCGCATGCGCAATCGTATTCACTACTGCTCATGCGCGATCGGGCTCACTACTGCGCACGCGCACTCGGGCTCATAACTGCGGTTGCGCGCTCGGGCTCACTACTGCGCATGCGCACTCGGGGTCACTACTGCTCATACGCACTCCGACTCACTACTGCTCATGCGAACTCAGACTCACTACCGCGGATGCGCAATCGGGCTCACTACTGCGCATGCGCACTCCGGCTCAGACCTGCCCATGCGCACTCGGGCTCACTACTGCGCATGCGCAATCGTATTCACTACTGCTCATGGAGTGATGCCCACTTGGACGCCGACCGTTTGGACGCGTCCCGATTGGACGGTCCCGATTCGACTCGTTCCATTTCGAAGCGGTGCCGATTGGACGCGTTCCAATTCTAAGCAGGGCTTATAGAACCTAACCTAACCAAATCTAACCTCTTCGAATTGGGACGCGTCGAATCGGCACCGCTTCGAATTGGAACGCGTCGAATCGGGACCGTCCAAACGGAACGCGTCCAATCGGTCGACGTCCAAGTGGGACACCCCCCTGCTCATGCGCACTCGGACTCACTACTGCGGACGCGCAATCGGGCTCACTAGTGCGCATGCCCTCACGGGGTCACTACTGCTCATACGCAATCGGGCTCACTACTGCGCATGCGCAATCGCATTCACTACTGCACATGCGCACTCGGGGTCACTCCTGCTCATACGCACTCCGACTCCATACTGCTCATGCGAACTCAGACTCACTACCGCGGATGCGCAATCGGGCTCACTACTGCGCATGCGCACTCCGGCTCAGACCTGCCCATGCGCACTCGGGCTCACTAGTGCGCATGCGCAATCGGGCTCACTACTGCGCATGCGCAATCGTATTCACTACTGCTCATGCGCACTCGGACTCACTACTGCGGACGCGCAATCGGGCTCACTAATGCGCATGCCCTCACGGGGTCACTACTGCTCATACGCACTCCAACTCACTACTCCTCATGCGAACTCGGACTCACTACTGCGGATGCGCAATCGGGGTCACTAGTGCTCATGCGCACTTCGAGTCTCTACTGCGCATGCGCACACCTTCTCAGACCTGCACATGCGCACTCAGGCTCACTTCTGCGCATGCGCTCTCGGGGTCACTACTGCTCATGCGCACTCGGGGTCACTACTGCTCATACGCACTCCGACTCACTACTGCTCATGCGAACTCAGACTCACTACCGCGGATGCGCAATCGGGCTCACTACTGCGCATGCGCTCTCCGGCTCAGACCTGCACGTGCGCACTAGGGCCCACTACTGCGCATGCGCGCTCCGGCACAGACCTGCACATGCGCTCTCGAGCTCTCTGCTGCGCATGCGCACACGGGCTCACTACTGCGGATGCGCACTCGGGATCACTACTGCTCATGCGCACTCGGACTCACTACTGCTAATGTGCACACGGACTCACTACTGCGGATGCGCGCTCGGGCTCACTACTGCGGATGCGCAATCGGGCTCACTACTGCGCATGCGCACTCGGCCTCACTACTGCTCATGCGCACTCGGACTCACTACTGCTCATGCGCACTCGGACTCACTACTGCTCATGGGCACACGGGCTCACTACAGCGCATGCGCACACGGGCTCACTACTTCGCATGCGCACTCGGGGTCACTACTGCGCATGCGCACACGGGCTCACTACTGCGCATGCGCACACGGGGTCACCACTGCAGAAACGCACCCGGGGTCACCACTGCAGATACGCATTCGGGTTCAGTACTATGCATGTACACATGGGCTCACTACTGTGCATGCGCACTCGGGGTCACTATTGCTCATGCGCACAAGTTCTCACTACTGTGCATGCGCGCTCGGGCTCTCTACTGCGCATGCGTACACGGGCTCAAGACGGCGCATGCGCAATT
This sequence comes from Megachile leachella, assembly GCA_963576845.1. NCBI lineage: Eukaryota > Metazoa > Arthropoda > Insecta > Hymenoptera > Megachilidae > Megachile > Megachile leachella. The sequence goes on from CAUYWW010000054.1 coordinate 1,300,278, forward strand.
GGGGTCACTACTGCTCATGCGCACAAGTTCTCACTACTGTGCACGCGCACTCGGGCTCTCTACTGCGCATGCGTACACGGGCTCACTACTGCGCATGCGCACTCGGGGTCACTACTGCTCATACGCACAAGTTCTCACTACTGTGCATGCGCACTCGGGCGCTCTACTGCACATGCCCACACGGGCTCACTACTGCGCATGCGCACTCGGTGTCACTACTGCTCATGCGCACTCCAACTCACTACTGCTCATGAGAACTCGGACTCACTACTGCGGATGCGCAATCGGGGTCACTACTGCTCATACGCACTCCGACTCACTACTGCTCATGTGAACTCGAGCTCACTACTGCGGATGCTCGGTCGGGCTCACTACTGCGCATGCACACACAGGCTCACTACTGCGCATGCGCACTCCGGGTCACTACTGCTCATGCGCACTCGGACTCACTACTGCTCATGGGCACACGGGCCCACTACTGCGCATGCGCACACGGGCGCACTACTGCGCTTGCGCACACGGGCTCACTACTGCGCATGCGCACACGGACTCACTACTGCGGATGCGCAATCGGGCTCACTACTGCGCATGCGCACTCGGGCTCACTACTGCGCATGCGCACACCGGCTCAAACCTGCACATGCGCACTCGAGCTCACTTCTGCGCATGCGCACACTGGTGCACTACTGCGCATGCGCGCACGGGCTCACTACTGCGCATGCGCACACGGCCTCACTACTGCTCATGAGCAGTCGGACTCACTACTGCTCATGCGCACACGGACTCACTACTGCGGATTTTCGCTCGGGCTCACTACTGCGGATGCGCCATCGGGCTCACTACTGCGCATGCGCAATCGTATTCACTACTGCTCATGCGCGATCGGGCTCACTACTGCGCATGCGCACTCGGGCTCATAACTGCGGTTGCGCGCTCGGGCTCACTACTGCGCATGCGCACTCGGGGTCACTACTGCTCATACGCACTCCGACTCACTACTGCTCATGCGAACTCAGACTCACTACCGCGGATGCGCAATCGGGCTCACTACTGCGCATGCGCACTCCGGCTCAGACCTGCCCATGCGCACTCGGGCTCACTACTGCGCATGCGCAATCGGGCTCACTACTGCGCATGCGCAATCGTATTCACTACTGCTCATGCGCACTCGGACTCACTACTGCGGACGCGCAATCGGGCTCACTAGTGCGCATGCCCTCACGGGGTCACTACTGCTCATACGCACTCCAGCTCACTACTCCTCATGCGAACTCGGACTCACTACTGCGGATGCGCAATCGGGGTCACTAGTGCTCATGCGCACTTCGAGTCTCTACTGCGCATGCGCACACCTTCTCAGACCTGCACATGCGCACTCAGGCTCACTTCTGCGCATGCGCTCTCGGGGTCACTACTGCTCATGCGCACTCGGGGTCACTACTGCTCATACGCACTCCGACCCACTACTGCTCATGCGAACTCAGACTCACTACCGCGGATGCGCAATCGGGCTCACTACTGCGCATGCGCTCTCCGGCTCAGACCTGCACGTGCGCACTAGGGCTCACTACTGCGCATGCGCTCTCCGGCTCAGACCTGCACGTGCGCACTAGGGCCCACTACTGCGCATGCGCGCTCCGGCACAGACCTGCACATGCGCTCTCGAGCTCTCTGCTGCGCATGCGCACACGGGCTCACTACTGCGCATGCGCACTCGGTCTCACTACTGCTCATGCGCACTCGGACTCACTACTGCTCATGCGCACTCGGACTCACTACTGCTCATGGGCACACGGGCTCACTTCAGCGCATGCGCACTCGGACTCACTACTGCTCATGCGCACTCGGACTCACTACTGCTCATGGGAACACGGGCTCACTACAGCGCATGCGCACACGGGCTCACTACTTCGCATGCGCACTCGGGGTCACTACTGCGCATGCGCACACGGGCTCACTACTGCGCATGCGAACTCGGGCTCACTACTGCGGATGCGTGCTCGGGCTCACTACTGCGCATGCGCACACGGGCTCACTACTGCGCATGCGCACTCGGGGTCACCACTGCAGAAACGCACTCGGGGTCACCACTGCAGATACGCATTCGGGTTCAGTACTATGCATGTACACATGGGCTCACTACTGTGCATGCGCACTCGGGGTCACTATTGCTCATGCGCACTCCGACTCACTACTGCGCATGAGCACTCCGGCTCAGACATGCCCATGCGCACTCGGGCTCACTACGGCGCATGCGCACACGGGCTCATTACTGCTCATGAGCAGTCGGACTCACTACTGCTCATGGGCACACGGGCTCACTACTGCGCATGCGCACACGGGCTCACTACTTCGCATGCGCACTCGGGGTCACTACTGCTCATGCGCACAAGTTCTCACTACTGTGCATGCGCGCTCGGGCTCTCTACTGCGCATGCGTACACGCGCTCAAGACGGCGCATGTGCAATTGGGGTCACTACTGCTCATGCGCACAAGTTCTCACTACTGTGCACGCGCACTCGGGCTCTCTACTGCGCATGCGCACACGGTCTCACTACTGCGCATGCGCACTCGGGGTTACTACTGCTCATACGCACAAGTTCTCACTACTGTGCATGCGCACTCGGGCTCTCTACTGCACATGCCCACACGGGCTCACTACTGCGCATGTGCACTCGGTGTCACTACTGCTCATGCGCACTCCAACTCACTACTGCTCATGAGAACTCGGACTCACTACTGCGGATGCGCAATCGGGGTCACTACTGCTCATACGCACTCCGACTCACTACTGCTCATGTGAACTCGAGCTCACTACTGCGGATGCTCTGTCGGGCTCACTACTGCGCATGCGCACTCCGGGTCACTACTGCTCATGCGCACTCGGACTCACTACTGCTCATGGGCACACGGGCCCACTACTGCGCATGCGCACACGGGCGCACTAGTGCGCTTGCGCACACGGGCTCACTACTGCGCATGCGCACACGGACTCACTACTGCTCATGCGAACTCGGACTCACTACTGCTCATGCGCACTCGGGCTCACTACTGTGCATGGCACACGGGCTCACTACTGCGCATGCGCACTCGGGGTCACTACTGCTCATGCGCACTCGGACTCACTACTGCTCATGCGTACTCGGACTCACTACTGCTCATGGGCATACGGGCTCACTACTGCGGATGCGCACTCGGGTCACTACTGCTCATGCGCACTCGGACTCACTACTGCTCATGCGCACACGGGCTCACCACTATGCATGCACATTCGGGGTCACTACTGCTCATGCGCACTCGGACTCACTACTGCTCATGCGCACACGGGCTCACCACTATGCATGCACATTCGGGGTCACTACTGCGCATGCGCAATCGGGCTCACTACTGCGCATGCGCAATCGTATTCACTACTGCACATGCGCACTCGGGGTCACTCCTGCTCATACGCACTCCGACTCACTACTGCTCATGCGAACTCAGACTCACTACCGCGGATGCGCAATCGGGCTCACTACTGCGCATGCGCACTCCGGCTCAGACCTGCCCATGCGCACTCGGGCTCACTAGTGCGCATGCGCAATCGGGCTCACTACTGCGCATGCGCAATCGTATTCACTACTGCTCATGCGCACTCGGACTCACTACTGCGGACGCGCAATCGGGCTCACTAGTGCGCATGCCCTCACGGGGTCACTACTGCTCATACGCACTCCAACTCACTACTCCTCATGCGAACTCGGACTCACTACTGCGGATGCGCAATCGGGGTCACTAGTGCTCATGCGCACTTCGAGTCTCTACTGCGCATGCGCACACCTTCTCAGACCTGCACATGCGCACTCAGGCTCACTTCTGCGCATGCGCTCTCGGGGTCACTACTGCTCATGCGCACTCGGGGTCACTACTGCTCATACGCACTCCGACTCACTACTGCTCATGCGAACTCAGACTCACTACCGCGGATGCGCAATCGGGCTCACTACTGCGCATGCGCTCTCCGGCTCAGACCTGCACGTGCGCACTAGGGCCCACTACTGCGCATGCGCGCTCCGGCACAGACCTGCACATGCGCTCTCGAGCTCTCTGCTGCGCATGCGCACACGGGCTCACTACTGCGGATGCGCACTCGGGATCACTACTGCTCATGCGCACTCGGACTCACTACTGCTAATGTGCACACGGACTCACTACTGCGGATGCGCGCTCGGGCTCACTACTGCGGATGCGCAATCGGGCTCACTACTGCGCATGCGCACTCGGCCTCACTACTGCTCATGCGCACTCGGACTCACTACTGCTCATGCGCACTCGGACTCACTACTGCTCATGGGCACACGGGCTCACTACAGCGCATGCGCACACGGGCTCACTACTTCGCATGCGCACTCGGGGTCACTACTGCGCATGCGCACACGGGCTCACTACTGCGCATGCGCACACGGGGTCACCACTGCAGAAACGCACTCGGGGTCACCACTGCAGATGCGCATTCGGGTTCAGTACTATGCATGTACACATGGGCTCACTACTGTGCATGCGCACTCGGGGTCACTATTGCTCATGCGCACAAGTTCTCACTACTGTGCATGCGCGCTCGGGCTCTCTACTGCGCATGCGTACACGGGCTCAAGACGGCGCATGCGCAATTGGGGTCACTACTGCTCATGCGCACAAGTTCTCACTACTGTGCACGCGCACTCGGGCTCTCTACTGCGCATGCGTACACGGGCTCACTACTGCGCATGCGCACTCGGGGTCACTACTGCTCATACGCACAAGTTCTCACTACTGTGCATGCGCACTCGGGCGCTCTACTGCACATGCCCACACGGGCTCACTACTGCGCATGCGCACTCGGTGTCACTACTGCTCATGCGCACTCCAACTCACTACTGCTCATGAGAACTCGGACTCACTACTGCGGATGCGCAATCGGGGTCACTACTGCTCATACGCACTCCGACTCACTACTGCTCATGTGAACTCGAGCTCACTACTGCGGATGCTCGGTCGGGCTCACTACTGCGCATGCACACACAGGCTCACTACTGCGCATGCGCACTCCGGGTCACTACTGCTCATGCGCACTCGGACTCACTACTGCTCATGGGCACACGGGCCCACTACTGCGCATGCGCACACGGGCGCACTACTGCGCTTGCGCACACGGGCTCACTACTGCGCATGCGCACACGGACTCACTACTGCGGATGCGCAATCGGGCTCACTACTGCGCATGCGCACTCGGGCTCACTACTGCGCATGCGCACACCGGCTCAAACCTGCACATGCGCACTCGAGCTCACTTCTGCGCATGCGCACACTGGTGCACTACTGCGCATGCGCGCACGGGCTCACTACTGCGCATGCGCACACGGCCTCACTACTGCTCATGAGCAGTCGGACTCACTACTGCTCATGCGCACACGGACTCACTACTGCGGATTTTCGCTCGGGCTCACTACTGCGGATGCGCCATCGGGCTCACTACTGCGCATGCGCAATCGTATTCACTACTGCTCATGCGCGATCGGGCTCACTACTGCGCACGCGCACTCGGGCTCATAACTGCGGTTGCGCGCTCGGGCTCACTACTGCGCATGCGCACTCGGGGTCACTACTGCTCATACGCACTCCGACTCACTACTGCTCATGCGAACTCAGACTCACTACCGCGGATGCGCAATCGGGCTCACTACTGCGCATGCGCACTCCGGCTCAGACCTGCCCATGCGCACTCGGGCTCACTACTGCGCATGCGCAATCGTATTCACTACTGCTCATGGAGTGATGCCCACTTGGACGCCGACCGTTTGGACGCGTCCCGATTGGACGGTCCCGATTCGACTCGTTCCATTTCGAAGCGGTGCCGATTGGACGCGTTCCAATTCTAAGCAGGGCTTATAGAACCTAACCTAACCAAATCTAACCTCTTCGAATTGGGACGCGTCGAATCGGCACCGCTTCGAATTGGAACGCGTCGAATCGGGACCGTCCAAACGGAACGCGTCCAATCGGTCGACGTCCAAGTGGGACACCCCCCTGCTCATGCGCACTCGGACTCACTACTGCGGACGCGCAATCGGGCTCACTAGTGCGCATGCCCTCACGGGGTCACTACTGCTCATACGCAATCGGGCTCACTACTGCGCATGCGCAATCGCATTCACTACTGCACATGCGCACTCGGGGTCACTCCTGCTCATACGCACTCCGACTCCATACTGCTCATGCGAACTCAGACTCACTACCGCGGATGCGCAATCGGGCTCACTACTGCGCATGCGCACTCCGGCTCAGACCTGCCCATGCGCACTCGGGCTCACTAGTGCGCATGCGCAATCGGGCTCACTACTGCGCATGCGCAATCGTATTCACTACTGCTCATGCGCACTCGGACTCACTACTGCGGACGCGCAATCGGGCTCACTAATGCGCATGCCCTCACGGGGTCACTACTGCTCATACGCACTCCAACTCACTACTCCTCATGCGAACTCGGACTCACTACTGCGGATGCGCAATCGGGGTCACTAGTGCTCATGCGCACTTCGAGTCTCTACTGCGCATGCGCACACCTTCTCAGACCTGCACATGCGCACTCAGGCTCACTTCTGCGCATGCGCTCTCGGGGTCACTACTGCTCATGCGCACTCGGGCTCACTACTGTGCATGGCACACGGGCTCACTACTGCGCATGCGCACTCGGGGTCACTACTGCTCATGCGCACTCGGACTCACTACTGCTCATGCGTACTCGGACTCACTACTGCTCATGGGCACACGGGCTCACTACTGCGGATGCGCACTCGGGTCACTACTGCTCATGCGCACTCGGACTCACTACTGCTCATGCGCACACGGGCTCACCACTATGCATGCACATTCGGGGTCACTACTGCTCATGCGCACTCGGACTCACTACTGCTCATGCGCACACGGGCTCACTACTTCGCATGCGCACTCGGGGTCACTATTGCTCATGCGCACAAGTTCTCACTACTGTGCACGCGCACTCGGGCTCTCTACTGCGCATGCGCACACGGGCTCACTACTGCGCATGCGCACTCGGGGTCACTACTGCTCATACGCACAAGTTCTCACTACTGTGCATGCGCACTCGGGCGCTCTACTGCACATGCCCACACGGGCTCACTACTGCGCATGCGCACTCGGTGTCACTACTGCTCATGCGCACTCCAACTCACTACTGCTCATGAGAACTCGGACTCACTACTGCGGATGCGCAATCGGGGTCACTACTGCTCATACGCACTCCGACTCACTACTGCTCATGTGAACTCGAGCTCACTACTGCGGATGCTCGGTCGGGCTCACTACTGCGCATGCACACACAGGCTCACTACTGCGCATGCGCACTCCGGGTCACTACTGCTCATGCGCACTCGGACTCACTACTGCTCATGGGCACACGGGCCCACTACTGCGCATGCGCACACGGGCGCACTACTGCGCTTGCGCACACGGGCTCACTCCTGCGCATGCGCACACGGACTCACAACTGCGGATGCGCAATCGGGCTCACTACTGCGCATGCGCGCTCGCGGTCATTACTGCGCATGCGCACTCGGGGTCACCACTGCAGATACGCATTCTGGTTCAATACTATGCATGTACACATGGGCTCACTACTGCGCATGCGCACACGGCCTCACTACTGCTCATGAGCAGTCGGACTCACTACTGCTCATGCGCACACGGACTCACTACTGCGGATTTTCGCTCGGGCTCACTACTGCGGATGCGCCATCGGGCTCACTACTGCGCATGCGCAATCGTATTCACTACTGCTCATGCGCGATCGGGCTCACTACTGCGCATGCGCACTCGGGCTCATAACTGCGGTTGCGCGCTCGGGCTCACTACTGCGCATGCGCACTCGGGGTCACTACTGCTCATGCGCACTCCGACTCACTACTGCGCATGAGCACTCCGGCTCAGACATGCCCATGCTCACTCGGGCTCACTACGGCGCATGCGCACACGAGCTCATTACTGCTCAACGCGCACTCGGACTCACTACTGCTCATGGGCACACGGGCTCACTACTGCGCATCCGCAATCGTATTCACTACTGCTCATGCGCACTCGGGCTCACTACTGCGCATGCGCACTCGGGCTCACTACTGCTCATGCGCACTCCGACTCACTACTGCTCATGCGAAATCGGACTCACTACTGCTCATGTGCACTCGGACTCACTACAGCGCATGTGCACTCGGGGTCACTACTGCTCATGCGCACTCGGACTCACTACTGCCCATGCGCACTCGGACTCACTACTGCTCATGGGCACACGGGCTCACTACTGCGGATGCGCACTCGGGTCACTACTGCTCATGCGCACTCGGACTCACTACTGCTCATGCGCACACGGGCTCACCACTATGCATGCACACTCGGGGTCACTACTGCGCATGCGCAATCGGGCTCACTACTGCGCATGCGCAATCGTACTCACTACTGCACATGCGCACTCAGGCTCACTTCTGCGCATGCGCTCTCGGGGTCACTACTGCTCATGCGCACTCCGACTCACTACTGCGCATGAGCACTCCGGCTCAGACATGCCCATGCTCACTCGGGCTCACTACGGCGCATGCGCACACGAGCTCATTACTGCTCAACGCGCACTCGGACTCACTACTGCTCATGGGCACACGGGCTCACTACTGCGCATCCGCAATCGTATTCACTACTGCTCATGCGCACTCGGGCTCACTACTGCGCATGCGCACTCGGGCTCACTACTGCTCATGCGCACTCCGACTCACTACTGCTCATGCGAAATCGGACTCACTACTGCTCATGTGCACTCGGACTCACTACAGCGCATGCGCACTCGGGGTCACTACTGCTCATGCGCACTCGGACTCACTACTGCCCATGCGCACTCGGACTCACTACTGCTCATGGGCACACGGGCTCACTACTGCGGATGCGCACTCGGGTCACTACTGCTCATGCGCACTCGGACTCACTACTGCTCATGCGCACACGGGCTCACCACTATGCATGCACACTCGGGGTCACTACTGCGCATGCGCAATCGGGCTCACTACTGCGCATGCGCAATCGTACTCACTACTGCACATGCGCACTCGGACTCACTACTGCCCATGCGCACTCGGACTCACTACTGCTCATGGGCACACGGGCTCACTACTGCGGATGCGCACTCGGGTCACTACTGCTCATGCGCACTCGGACTCACTACTGCTCATGCGCACACGGGCTCACCACTATGCATGCACACTCGGGGTCACTACTGCGCATGCGCAATCGGGCTCACTACTGCGCATGCGCAATCGTACTCACTACTGCACATGCGCACTCAGGCTCACTTCTGCGCATTCGCTCTCGGGGTCACTACTGCTCATGCGCACTCGGGGTCACTACAGCTCATACGCACTCCGACTCACTACTGCTCATGCGAACTCAGACTCACTACCGCGGATGCGCAATCGGGCTCACTACTGCGCATGCGCACTCCGGCTCAGACCTGCCCATGCGCACTCGGGCTCACTACTGCGCATGCGCTCACGGGCTCACTACTGCTCATGAGCAATCGGACTCACTACTGCTCATGTGCACACGGACTCACTACTGCGGATGCGCGCTCGGGCTCACTACTACGGATGCGCAATCGGGCTCACTACTGCGCATGCGCCATCGTATTCACTACTGCTCATGCGCACTCGGACTCACTACTGCGGACGCGCAATCGGGCTCACTAGTGCGCATGCACTCACGGGGTCACTACTGCTCATACGCACTCCAACTCACTACGCCTCATGCGAACTCGGACTCACTACTGCGGATGCGCAATCGGGGTCACTAGTGCTCATGCGCACTTCGAGTCACTACTGCGCATGCGCACACCTTCTCAGACCTGCACATGCGCACTCAGGCTCACTTCTGCGCATGCGCTCTCGGGGTCACTACTGCTCATGCGCACTCGGGGTCACTACTGCTCATACGCACTCCGACTCATTACTGCTCATGCGAACTCAGACTCACTACCGCGGATGCGCAATCGGGCTCACTACTGCGCATGCGCTCTCCGGCTCAGACCTGCACGTGCGCACTAGGGCCCACTACTGCGCATGCGCGCTCCGGCACAGACCTGCACATGCGCTCTCGGGGTCACTACTGCTCATGCGCACTCGGGGTCACTACTGCTCATACGCACTCCGACTCATTACTGCTCATGCGAACTCAGACTCACTACTGCGGACGCGCAATCGGGCTCACTAGTGCGCATGCACTCACGGGGTCACTACTGCTCATACGCACTCCAACTCACTACGCCTCATGCGAACTCGGACTCACTACTGCGGATGCGCAATCGGGGTCACTAGTGCTCATGCGCACTTCGAGTCACTACTGCGCATGCGCACACCTTCTCAGACCTGCACATGCGCCCTCAGGCTCACTTCTGCGCATGCGCACACGGGCTCACTACTGCGGATGCGCACTCGGGGTCACTACTGCTCATGCGCACTCGGACTCACTACTGCTCATGTGCACACGGACTCACTACTGCGGATGCGCGCTCGGGCTCACTACTGCGGATGCGCAATCGGGCTCACTACTGCGCATGCGCACTCGGTCCCACTACTGCTCATGCGCACTCGGACTCACTACTGCTCATGCGCACTCGGACTCACTACTGCTCATGGGCACACGGGCTCACTACAGCGCATGCGCACACGGGCTCACTACTGCGGATGTTCGGTCGGGCTCACTACTGCGCATGCACACACGGGCTCACTACTGCGCATGCGCACACCGGCTCAGACCTGCACATGCGCACTCGAGCTCACTTCTGCGCATGCGCCCACTGGTGCACTACTGCGCATGCGCGCACGGGCTCACTACTGCGGATGCGCAATCGGGCTCACTTCTGCGCATGCGCACACGGGCGCACTACTGCACATGCGCACACGTGCTCACTACTGCGCATGCGCACTCAGGCTCACCACTGCGGATGCGCAATCGGGCCCACTACTGCGCATGCGCGCTCCGGCTCAGACCTGCACATGCGCAGTCGGGCTTACTACAGCGGATGCACAATCGGTCCCACTACTGCGCATGCGCACTCGGAGTCACTACTGCGCATGCGCACTCAAGCTCACTACTGCGCACGCTCGCTCGGGGTCACTACTGCGCATGCGAGTTCGGGGTCACCAGTGCGGATGCGCAATCGGGCTCACTACTGCGCATGCGCGCTCCGGCTCAGACCTGCACATGCGCTCTCGAGCTCACTGTTGCGCGTGCGCACACGGGCTCACTACTACGCATGCGCGCTCGCGGTCATTACTGCGCACGCGCTCTCGGGGTCACCACTGCAGATACGCATTCGGGTTCAGTACTATGCATGTACACATGGGCTCACTACTGTGCATGCGCACTCGGGGTCACTAGTGCTCATGCGCACACGGACTCACTACTGCTCATGGGCACACGGGCTCACTACTGCGCATGCGCACACGGGCTCACTACTCTGCATGCGCCCTCGGGGTCACTACTGCTCATGCGCACTCCGACTCACTACTGCTCATGCGAACTCGGACTCACTACTGCGGATGCGTAATCGGGCTCACTACTGGGCCTGCGCAATCGGTCTCACTACTGCGGATGCGCAATCGGCCTCACTACTGCTCATACGCACTCCGACTCACTACTGCTCATGCGAGCTCGGACTCACTACTGCGGATGCGCAATCGGGCCCACTACTGCGCCTGCGCAATCGGTCTCACTACTGCGGATGCGCAATCGGCCTCACTACTGCGCATGCGCACTCGGGGTCACTGCTGCGCATGCGCACTCGGGCTCACTACTGTGCATGGGCACACGGGCTCACTACTGCGCATGCGCACTCGGGGTTGCTACTGCGCATGCGCACTCGGGGTCACTACTGCTCATGCGCACTCGGACTCACTACTGCTCATGGGCACACGGGTTCACTACTGCGCATGCGCAATCATATTCACTACTGCTCATGCGCACTCGGGCTCACTACTGCGCATGCGCACTTGGGGTCACTACTGCTCATGAGCACTCCGACTCACTACTGCTCATGCGAAATCGGACTCACTACTGCTCATGTGCACTCGGACTCACTACAGCGCATGCGCACTCGGGGTCACTACTGCTCATGCGCACTCGGACTCACTACTGCTCATGCGCACTCGGACTCACTACTGCTCATGGGCACACGGGCTCACTACTGCGGATGCGCAATCGGGCCCACTACTGCGCCTGCGCAATCGGTCTCACTACTGCGGATGCGCAATCGGCCTCACTACTGCGCATGCGCACTCGGGGTCACTACTGTGCATGCGCACTCGGGGTCACTACTGCTCATGCGCACTCGGACTCACTACTTTTCATGGGCACACGGGCCCACTACTGCGCATGCGCACACGGGCGCACTACTGCGCTTGCGCACACGGGCTCACTACTGCGCATGCGCACTCGGACTCACTACAGCTCATGGGCACACGGGCCCACTACTGCGCATGCGCACACGGGCGCACTACTGCGCTTGCGCACACGGGCTCACTACTGCGCATGCGCACACGGACTCACTACAGCGGATGCGCAATCGGTCTCACTACTGCGCATGCGAGTTCGGGGTCACCAGTGCGGATGCGCAATCGGGCTCACTACTGCGCATGCGCGCTCCGGCTCAGACCTGCACATGCGCTCTCGAGCTCACTGTTGCGCGTGCGCACACGGGCTCACTACTGCGCATGCGCGCTCGCGGTCATTACTGCGCATGCGCACTCGGGGTCACCACTGCAGATACGCATTCTGGTTCAATACTATGCTTGTACACATGGGCTCACTACTGTGCATGCGCACTCGGGGTCACTAGTGCTCATGCGCACTCGGACTCACTACTGCTCATGGGCACACGGGCTCACTACTGCGCATGCGCACACGGGCTCACTACTCTGCATGCGCCCTCGGGGTCACTACTGCTCATGCGCACTCCGACTCACTTCTGCGCATGCGCACACGGCCTCACTACTGCTCATGAGCAGTCGGACTCACTACTGCTCATGCGCACACGGACTCACTACTGCGGATTTTCGCTCGGGCTCACTACTGCGGATGCGCCATCGGGCTCACTACTGCGCATGCGCAATCGTATTCACTACTGCTCATGCGCGATCGGGCTCACTCCTGCGCATGCGCACTCGGGCTCACAACTGCGGTTGCGCGCTCGGGCTCACTACTGCGCATGCGCACTCGGGGTCACTACTGCTCATGCGCACTCCGACTCACTACTGCGCATGAGCACTCCGGCTCAGACATGCCCATGCTCACTCGGGCTCACTACGGCGCATGCGCACACGGGCTCATTACTGCTCAATGCGCACTCGGACTCACTACCGCTCATGGGCACACGGGCTCACTACTGTGCATGCCTACTCAGGGTCACTACTGCTCTTACGCACTCCAACTCACTACTGCTCATGCGAACTCGGACTCACTACTGCGGATGCGTAATCGGGCTCACTACTGGGCCTGCGCAATCGGTCTCACTACTGCGGATGCGCAATCGAGCCAATACTGCGCCTGCGCAATCGGTCACACTACTGCGGATGCGCAATCGGCCTCACTACTGCGCATGCGCACTCGGGGTCACTGCTGCGCATGCGCACTCGGGCTCACTACTGTGCATGGGCACACGGGCTCACTACTGCGCATGCGCACTCGGGGTTGCTACTGCGCATGCGCACTCGGGGTCACTACTGCTCATGCGCACTCCGACTCACTACTGCTCATGCGAAATCGGACTCACTACTGCTCATGTGCACTCGGACTCACTACAGCGCATGCGCACTCGGGGTCACTACTGCTCATGCGCACTCGGACTCACTACTGCTCATGCGCACTCGGACTCACTACTGCTCATGCGCACACGGGCTCACCACTATGCATGCACACTCGGGGTCACTACTGCGCATGCGCAATCGGGCTCACTACTGCGCATGCGCAATCGTACTCACTACTGCACATACGCACTCAGGCTCACTTCTGCGCATGCGCTCTCGGGGTCACTACTGCTCATGCGCACTCGGGGTCACTACAGCTCATACGCACTCCGACTCACTACTGCTCATGCGAACTCAGACTCACTACCGCGGATGCGCAATCGGGCTCACTACTGCGCATGCGCACTCCGGCTCAGACCTGCCCATGCGCACTCGGGCTCACTACTGCGCATGCGCTCACGGGCTCACTACTGCTCATGAGCAATCGGACTCACTACTGCTCATGTGCACACGGACTCACTACTGCGGATGCGCGCTCGGGCTCACTACTACGGATGCGCAATCGGGCTCACTACTGCGCATGCGCCATCGTATTCACTACTGCTCATGCGCACTCGGACTCACTACTGCGGACGCGCAATCGGGCTCACTAGTGCGCATGCACTCACGGGGTCACTACTGCTCATACGCACTCCAACTCACTACGCCCCATGCGAACTCGGACTCACTACTGCGGATGCGCAATCGGGGTCACTAGTGCTCATGCGCACTTCGAGTCACTACTGCGCATGCGCACACCTTCTCAGACCTGCACATGCGCACTCAGGCTCACTTCTGCGCATGCGCTCTCGGGGTCACTACTGCTCATGCGCACTCGGGGTCACTACAGCTCATACGCACTCCGACTCATTACTGCTCATGCGAACTCAGACTCACTACCGCGGATGCGCAATCGGGCTCACTACTGCGCATGCGCTCTCCGGCTCAGACCTGCACGTGCGCACTAGGGCCCACTACGGCGCATGCGCGCTCCGGCACAGACCTGCACATGCGCTCTCGAGCTCTCTGCTGCGCATGCGCACACGGGCTCACTACTGCGGATGCGCACTCGGGGTCACTACTGCTCATGCGCACTCGGACTCACTACTGCTCATGTGCACACGGACTCACTACTGCGCATGAGCACTCCGGCTCAGACATGCCCATGCTCACTCGGGCTCACTACGGCGCATGCGCACACGGGCTCATTACTGCTCAATGCGCACTCGGACTCACTACCGCTCATGGGCACACGGGCTCACTACTGTGCATGCCTACTCGGGGTCACTACTGCTCTTACGCACTCCAACTCACTACTGCTCATGCGAACTCGGACTCACTACTGCGGATGCGTAATCGGGCTCACTACTGGGCCTGCGCAATCGGTCCCACTACTGCGGATGCGCAATCGGCCTCACTACCGCTCATACGCACTCCGACTCACTACTGCTCATGCGAGCTCGGACTCACTACTGCGGATGCGCAATCGGGCCAATACTGCGCCTGCGCAATCGGTCTCACTACTGCGGATGCGCAATCGGCCTCACCACTGCTCATGGGCACACGGGCTCACTACTGCGCATGCGCACACGGGCTCACTACTGCGCATGCGGACACGGGCTCACTACTGTGCATGCGCACACGGGCTTACTACAGTCCATACGCACTCGGTGTCACTACTGCTCATACGCACTCCGACTCACTACTGCTCATGCGAACTGGGACTCACTACTGTGGATGCGCAATGTGGCACACTACTGCGCGTGCGCAATCGGCCGCACTACTGCACATGCGCACTCGGGGTCACTACTCCGCATGCGCACTCGGGCTCACTACTGCGGATGCGCGCTCGGGCTCACTACTGCGCATGCGCACACGGGCCCACTACTGCGCATGCGCACTCGGGATTGCTACTGCGCATGCGCACTCGGGGTCTCCACTGCAGATGCGCACTCGGAGTCACTACAGCGCATGCGAGCTCGGGGTCACCAGTGCGGATGCGCAATCGGGTTCACTACTGCGCATGGGTCACGGGCTCACTACAGCGCATGCGCACTCGGGCTGACTACCGCTCATGCGCACACGGCGCACTACTGCGCATGCGCACACGGGCTCACTACTGCGCATGCGCACACGGGCTCACTACTGTGCATGCGCACTCGGGGTCACTACTGCTCATACGCACTCCGACTCACTACTGCTCATGCGAACTGGGACTCACTACTGCGGATGCGCACGCGGGCTCACTACTGTGCATGCCTACTCGGGGTCACTACTGCTCATACGCACTCGGACTCACCACTGCTCATGGGCACACGGGCTCACTACTGCGCATGCGCACACGGGCTCACTACTGCGCATGCGGACACGGGCTCACTACTGTGCATGCGCACACGGGCTTACTACAGTCCATACGCACTCGGTGTCACTACTGCTCATACGCACTCCGACTCACTACTGCTCATGCGAACTGGGACTCACTACTGTGGATGCGCAATGTGGCACACTACTGCGCGTGCGCACTCGGGCTCACGACTGCGGATGTTCGGTCGGGCTCACTACTGCGCATGCACACACGGGCTCACTACTGCGCATGCGCACACCGGCTCAGACCTGCACATGCGCAGTCGGGCTTACTACAGCGGATGCGCACTCAAGCTCACTACTGCGCACGCTCGCTCGGGGTCACTACTGCGCATGCGAGTTCGGGGTCACCAGTGCGGATGCGCAATCGGGCTCACTACTGCGCATGCGCGCTCCGGCTCAGACCTGCACATGCGCTCTCGAGCTCACTGTTGCGCGTGCGCACACGGGCTCACTACTACGCATGCGCGCTCGCGGTCATTACTGCGCACGCGCTCTCGGGGTCACCACTGCAGATACGCATTCGGGTTCAGTACTATGCATGTACACATGGGCTCACTACTGTGCATGCGCACTCGGGGTCACTAGTGCTCATGCGCACACGGACTCACTACTGCTCATGGGCACACGGGCTCACTACTGCGCATGCGCACACGGGCTCACTACTCTGCATGCGCCCTCGGGGTCACTACTGCTCATGCGCACTCCGACTCACTACTGCTCATGCGAACTCGGACTCACTACTGCGGATGCGTAATCGGGCTCACTACTGCGCCTGCGCAATCGGTCTCACTACTGCGGATGCGCAATCGGCCTCACTACTGCTCATACGCACTCCGACTCACTACTGCTCATGCGAGCTCGGACTCACTACTGCGGATGCGCAATCGGGCCCACTACTGCGCCTGCGCAATCGGTCTCACTACTATGGATGCGCAATCGGCCTCACTACTGCGCATGCGCACTCGGGGTCACTGCTGCGCATGCGCACTCGGGCTCACTACTGTGCATGGGCACACGGGCTCACTACTGCGCATGCGCACTCGGGGTTGCTACTGCGCATGCGCACTCGGGGTCACTACTGCTCATGCGCACTCGGACTCAATACTGCTCATGGGCACACGGGTTCACTACTGCGCATGCGCAATCATATTCACTACTGCTCATGCGCACTCGGGCTCACTACTGCGCATGCGCACTTGGGGTCACTACTGCTCATGAGCACTCCGACTCACTACTGCTCATGCGAAATCGGACTCACTACTGCTCATGTGCACTCGGACTCACTACAGCGCATGCGCACTCGGGGTCACTACTGCTCATGCGCACTCGGACTCACTACTGCTCATGCGCACTCGGACTCACTACTGCTCATGGGCACACGGGCTCACTACTGCGGATGCGCACTCGGGTCACTACTGCTCATGTGCACTCGGACTCACTACTGCTCATGCGCACACGGGCTCACCACTATGCATGCACACTCGGGGTCACTACTGCGCATGCGCAATCGGGCTCACTACTGCGCATGCGCAATCGTATTCACTACTGCACATGCGCACTCAGGCTCACTTCTGCGCATGCGCTCTCGGGGTCACTACTGCGCATGCGCAATCGGGCTCACTACTGCGCATGCGCACTCCGGGTCACTACTGTTCATGCGCACTCGGGCTCACTTCTGCGGATGCGCGCTCGGGCTCGCTACTGCGTATGCGCAATCGGGCTCACTACTGCGCATGCGCACTCGGGCTCACTACTGCGCATGCGCACACCGGCTCAAACCTGCACATGCGCACTCGAGCTCACTTCTGCGCATGCGCACACTGGTGCACTACTGCGCATGCGCGCACGGGCTCACTACTGTGCATGCGCACTCGGGGTCACTACTGCTCATGCGCACTCGGACTCACTACTGCTCATGGGCACACGGGCCCACTACTGCGCATGCGCACACGGGCGCACTACTGCGCTTGCGCACACGGGCTCACTACTGCGCATGCGCACTCGGACTCACTACTGCTCATGGGCACACGGGCCCACTACTGCGCATGCGCACACGGGCGCACTACTGCGCTTGCGCACACGGGCTCACTACTGCGCATGCGCACACGGACTCACTACAGCGGATGCGCAATCGGTCTCACTACTGCGCATGCGAGTTCGGGGTCACCAGTGCGGATGCGCAATCGGGCTCACTACTGCGCATGCGCGCTCCGGCTCAGACCTGCACATGCGCTCTCGAGCTCACTGTTGCGCGTGCGCACACGGGCTCACTACTGCGCATGCGCGCTCGCGGTCATTACTTCGCATGCGCACTCGGGGTCACCACTGCAGATACGCATTCTGGTTCAATACTATGCATGTACACATGGGCTCACTACTGTGCATGCGCACTCGGGGTCACTAGTGCTCATGCGCACTCGGACTCACTACTGCTCATGGGCACACGGGCTCACTACTGCGCATGCGCACACGGGCTCACTACTCTGCATGCGCCCTCGGGGTCACTACTGCTCATGCGCACTCCGACTCACTACTGCGCATGCGCACACGGCCTCACTACTGCTCATGAGCAGTCGGACTCACTACTGCTCATGCGCACACGGACTCACTACTGCGGATTTTCGCTCGGGCTCACTACTGCGGATGCGCCATCGGGCTCACTACTACGCATGCGCACTCGGGCTCATAACTGCGGTTGCGCGCGCGGGCTCACTACTGCGCATGCGCACTCGGGGTCACTACTGCTCATGCGCACTCCGACTCACTACTGCGCATGAGCACTCCGGCTCAGACATGCCCATGCTCACTCGGGCTCACTACGGCGCATGCGCACACGGGCTCATTACTGCTCAATGCGCACTCGGACTCACTACCGCTCATGGGCACACGGGCTCACTACTGTGCATGCCTACTCGGGGTCACTACTGCTCTTACGCACTCCAACTCACTACTGCTCATGCGAACTCGGACTCACTACTGCGGATGCGTAATCGGGCTCACTACTGGGCCTGCGCAATCGGTCTCACTACTGCGGATGCGCAATCGGCCTCACTACCGCTCATACGCACTCCGACTCACTACTGCTCATGCGAGCTCGGACTCACTACTGCGGATGCGCAATCGGGCCAATACTGCGCCTGCGCAATCGGTCTCACTACTGCGGATGCGCAATCGGCCTCACTACTGCGCATGCGCACTCGGGGTCACTGCTGCGCATGCGCACTCGGGCTCACTACTGTGCATGGGCACACGGGCTCACTACTGCGCATGCGCACTCGGGGTTGCTACTGCGCATGCGCACTCGGGGTCACTACTGTTCATGCGCACTCGGATTCACTACTGCTCATGGGCACACGGGCTCACTACTGCGCATGCGCAATCGTATTCACTACTGCTCATGCGCACTCGGGCTCACTACTGCGCATGCGCACTCGGGGTCACTACTGCTCATGCGCACTCCGACTCACTACTGCTCATGCGAAATCGGACTCACTACTGCTCATGTGCACTCGGACTCACTACAGCGCATGCGCACTCGGGGTCACTACTGCTCATGCGCACTCGGACTCACTACTGCTCATGCGCACTCGGACTCACTACTGCTCATGCGCACACGGGCTCACCACTATGCATGCACACTCGGGGTCACTACTGCGCATGCGCAATCGGGCTCACTACTGCGCATGCGCAATCGTACTCACTACTGCACATGCGCACTCAGGCTCACTTCTGCGCATGCGCTCTCGGGGTCACTACTGCTCATGCGCACTCGGGGTCACTACAGCTCATACGCACTCCGACTCACTACTGCTCATGCGAACTCAGACTCACTACCGCGGATGCGCAATCGGGCTCACTACTGCGCATGCGCACTCCGGCTCAGACCTGCCCATGCGCACTCGGGCTCACTACTGCGCATGCGCTCACGGGCTCACTACTGCTCATGAGCAATCGGACTCACTACTGCTCATGTGCACACGGACTCACTACTGCGGATGCGCGCTCGGGCTTACTACTACGGATGCACAATCGGGCTCACTACTGCGCATGCGCGCTCCGGCTCAGACCTGCACATGCGCTCTCGAGCTCACTGTTGCGCGTGCGCACACGGGCTCACTACTGCGCATGCGCGCTCGCGGTCATTACTTCGCATGCGCACTCGGGGTCACCACTGCAGATACGCATTCTGGTTCAATACTATGCATGTACACATGGGCTCACTACTGTGCCTGCGCACTCGGGGTCACTAGTGCTCATGCGCACTCGGACTCACTACTGCTCATGGGCACACGGGCTCACTACTGCGCATGCGCACACGGGCTCGCTACTCTGCATGCGCCCTCGGGGTCACTACTGCTCATGCGCACTCCGACTCACTACTGCGCATGCGCACACGGCCTCACTACTGCTCATGAGCAGTCGGACTCACTACTGCTCATGCGCACACGGACTCACTACTGCGGATTTTCGCTCGGGCTCACTACTGCGGATGCGCCATCGGGCTCACTACTACGCATGCGCACTCGGGCTCATAACTGCGGTTGCGCGCGCGGGCTCACTACTGCGCATGCGCACTCGGGGTCACTACTGCTCATGCGCACTCCGACTCACTACTGCGCATGAGCACTCCGGCTCAGACATGCCCATGCTCACTCGGGCTCACTACGGCGCATGCGCACACGGGCTCATTACTGCTCAATGCGCACTCGGACTCACTACCGCTCATGGGCACACGGGCTCACTACTGTGCATGCCTACTCGGGGTCACTACTTCTCTTACGCACTCCAACTCACTACTGCTCATGCGAACTCGGACTCACTACTGCGGATGCGTAATCGGGCTCACTACTGGGCCTGCGCAATCGGTCTCACTACTGCGGATGCGCAATCGGCCTCACTACCGCTCATACGCACTCCGACTCACTACTGCTCATGCGAGCTCGGACTCACTACTGCGGATGCGCAATCGGGCCAATACTGCGCCTGCGCAATCGGTCTCACTACTGCGGATGCGCAATCGGCCTCACTACTGCGCATGCGCACTCGGGGTCACTGCTGCGCATGCGCACTCGGGCTCACTACTGTGCATGGGCACACGGGCTCACTACTGCGCATGCGCACTCGGGGTTGCTACTGCGCATGCGCACTCGGGGTCACTGCTGCTCATGCGCACTCGGATTCACTACTGCTCATGGGCACACGGGCTCACTACTGCGCATGCGCAATCGTATTCACTACTGCTCATGCGCACTCGGGCTCACTACTGCGCATGCGCACTCGGGGTCACTACTGCTCATGCGCACTCCGACTCACTACTGCTCATGCGAAATCGGACTCACTACTGCTCATGTGCACTCGGACTCACTACAGCGCATGGGCACTCGGGGTCACTACTGCTCATGCGCACTCGGACTCACTACTGCTCATGCGCACTCGGACTCACTACTGCTCATGCGCACACGGGCTCACCACTATGCATGCACACTCGGGGTCACTACTGCGCATGCGCAATCGGGCTCACTACTGCGCATGCGCAATCGTACTCACTACTGCACATGCGCACTCAGGCTCACTTCTGCGCATGCGCTCTCGGGGTCACTACTGCTCATGCGCACTCGGGGTCACTACAGCTCATACGCACTCCGACTCACTACTGCTCATGCGAACTCAGACTCACTACCGCGGATGCGCAATCGGGCTCACTACTGCGCATGCGCACTCCGGCTCAGACCTGCCCATGCGCACTCGGGCTCACTACTGCGCATGCGCTCACGGGCTCACTACTGCTCATGAGCAATCGGACTCACTACTGCTCATGTGCACACGGACTCACTACTGCGGATGCGCGCTCGGGCTCACTACTACGGATGCACAATCGGGCTCACTACTGCGCATGCGCCATCGTATTCACTACTGCTCATGCGCACTCGGACTCACTACTGCGGAGGCGCAATCGGGCTCACTAGTGCGCATGCACTCACGGGGTCACTACTGCTCATACGCACTCCAACTCACTACGCCTCATGCGAACTCGGACTCACTACTGCGGATGCGCAATCGGGGTCACTAGTGCTCATGCGCACTTCGAGTCACTACTGCGCATGCGCACACCTTCTCAGACCTGCACATGCGCACTCAGGCTCACTTCTGCGCATGCGCTCTCGGGGTCACTGCTGCGCATGCGCACTCGGGCTCACTACTGTGCATGGGCACACGGGCTCACTACTGCGCATGCGCACTCGGGGTTGCTACTGCGCATGCGCACTCGGGGTCACTACTGCTCATGCGCACTCGGATTCACTACTGCTCATGGGCACACGGGCTCACTACTGCGCATGCGCAATCGTATTCACTACTGCTCATGCGCACTCGGGCTCACTACTGCGCATGCGCACTCGGGGTCACTACTGCTCATGCGCACTCCGACTCACTACTGCTCATGCGAAATCGGACTCACTACTGCTCATGTGCACTCGGACTCACTACTGCGGAGGCGCAATCGGGCTCACTAGTGCGCATGCACTCACGGGGTCACTACTGCTCATACGCACTCCAACTCACTACGCCTCATGCGAACTCGGACTCACTACTGCGGATGCGCAATCGGGGTCACTAGTGCTCATGCGCACTTCGAGTCACTACTGCGCATGCGCACACCTTCTCAGACCTGCACATGCGCACTCAGGCTCACTTCTGCGCATGCGCTCTCGGGGTCACTGCTGCGCATGCGCACTCGGGCTCACTACTGTGCATGGGCACACGGGCTCACTACTGCGCATGCGCACTCGGGGTTGCTACTGCGCATGCGCACTCGGGGTCACTACTGCTCATGCGCACTCGGATTCACTACTGCTCATGGGCACACGGGCTCACTACTGCGCATGCGCAATCGTATTCACTACTGCTCATGCGCACTCGGGCTCACTACTGCGCATGCGCACTCGGGGTCACTACTGCTCATGCGCACTCCGACTCACTACTGCTCATGCGAAATCGGACTCACTACTGCTCATGTGCACTCGGACTCACTACAGCGCATGGGCACTCGGGGTCACTACTGCTCATGCGCACTCGGACTCACTACTGCTCATGCGCACTCGGACTCACTACTGCTCATGCGCACACGGGCTCACCACTATGCATGCACACTCGGGGTCACTACTGCGCATGCGCAATCGGGCTCACTACTGCGCATGCGCAATCGTACTCACTACTGCACATGCGCACTCAGGCTCACTTCTGCGCATGCGCTCTCGGGGTCACTACTGCTCATGCGCACTCGGGGTCACTACAGCTCATACGCACTCCGACTCACTACTGCTCATGCGAACTCAGACTCACTACCGCGGATGCGCAATCGGGCTCACTACTGCGCATGCGCACTCCGGCTCAGACCTGCCCATGCGCACTCGGGCTCACTACTGCGCATGCGCTCACGGGCTCACTACTGCTCATGAGCAATCGGACTCACTACTGCTCATGTGCACACGGACTCACTACTGCGGATGCGCGCTCGGGCTCACTACTACGGATGCACAATCGGGCTCACTACTGCGCATGCGCCATCGTATTCACTACTGCTCATGCGCACTCGGACTCACTACTGCGGAGGCGCAATCGGGCTCACTAGTGCGCATGCACTCACGGGGTCACTACTGCTCATACGCACTCCAACTCACTACGCCTCATGCGAACTCGGACTCACTACTGCGGATGCGCAATCGGGGTCACTAGTGCTCATGCGCACTTCGAGTCACTACTGCGCATGCGCACACCTTCTCAGACCTGCACATGCGCACTCAGGCTCACTTCTGCGCATGCGCTCTCGGGGTCACTGCTGCGCATGCGCACTCGGGCTCACTACTGTGCATGGGCACACGGGCTCACTACTGCGCATGCGCACTCGGGGTTGCTACTGCGCATGCGCACTCGGACTCACTACTGCTCATGTGCACTCGGACTCACTACAGCGCATGCGCACTCGGGGTCACTACTGCTCATGCGCACTCGGACTCACTACTGCTCATGCGCACTCGGACTCACTACTGCTCATGCGCACACGGGCTCACCACTATGCATGCACACTCGGGGTCACTACTGCGCATGCGCAATCGGGCTCACTACTGCGCATGCGCAATCGTACTCACTACTGCACATGCGCACTCAGGCTCACTTCTGCGCATGCGCTCTCGGGGTCACTACTGCTCATGCGCACTCGGGGTCACTACAGCTCATACGCACTCCGACTCACTACTGCTCATGCGAACTCAGACTCACTACCGCGGATGCGCAATCGGGCTCACTACTGCGCATGCGCACTCCGGCTCAGACCTGCCCATGCGCACTCGGGCTCACTACTGCGCATGCGCTCACGGGCTCACTACTGCTCATGAGCAATCGGACTCACTACTGCTCATGTGCACACGGACTCACTACTGCGGATGCGCGCTCGGGCTCACTACTACGGATGCGCAATCGGGCTCACTACTGCGCATGCGCCATCGTATTCATTACTGCTCATGCGCACTCGGACTCACTACTGCGGACGCGCAATCGGGCTCTCTAGTGCGCATGCACTCACGGGGTCACTACTGCTCATACGCACTCCAACTCACTACGCCTCATGCGAACTCGGACTCACTACTGCGGATGCGCAATCGGGGTCACTAGTGCTCATGCGCACTTCGAGTCACTACTGCGCATGCGCACACCTTCTCAGACCTGCACATGCGCACTCAGGCTCACTTCTGCGCATGCGCTCTCGGGGTCACTACTGCTCATGCGCACTCGGGGTCACTACTGCTCATACGCACTCCGACTCACTACTGCTCATGCGAACTCAGACTCACTACCGCGGATGCGCAATCGGGCTCACTACTGCGCATGCGCTCTCCGGCTCAGACCTGCACGTGCGCACTAGGGCCCACTACTGCGCATGCGCGCTCCGGCACAGACCTGCACATGCGCTCTCGAGCTCTCTGCTGCGCATGCGCACACGGGCTCACTACTGCGGATGCGCACTCGGGGTCACTACTGCTCATGCGCACTCGGACTCACTACTGCTCATGTGCACACGGACTCACTACTGCGGATGCGCGCCCGGGCTCACTACTGCGGATGCGCAATCGGGCTCACTACTGCGCATGCGCAATAGTATTCACTACTGCTCATGCGCACTCGGACTCACTACTGCCGATGCGCAATGGGGCTCACTACTGCGCATGCGCACTCGGCCTCACTACTGCTCATGCGCACTCGGACTCACTACTGCTCATGGGCACACGGGCTCACTACTGCGCATGCGCACACGGGCTCACTACTTCGCATGCGCACTCGGGGTCACTACTGCTCATGCGCACAAGTTCTCACTACTGTGCATGCGCGCTCGGGCTCTGTACAGCGCATGCGCACACGGGCTCAAGACTGCGCATGCGCACTTGGGGTCACTACTGCTCATGCGCACAAGTTCTCACTACTGTGCACGCGCACTCGGGCTCTCTACTGCGCATGCGCACACGGGCTCACTACTGCGCATGCGCACTCGGGGTCACTACTGCTCATACGCACAAGTTCTCACTACTTTGCATGCGCACTCTGGCTCTCTACTGCACATGCGCACACGGGCTCACTACTGCTCATGCGCGCTCGGACTCACTACTGCCGATGCGCAATGGGGCTCACTACTGCGCATGCGCACTCGGCCTCACTACTGCTCATGCGCACTCGGACTCACTACTGCTCATGGGCACACGGGCTCACTACTGCGCATGCGCACACGGGCTCACTACTTCGCATGCGCACTCGTGGTCACTACTGCTCATGCACAATCGGTCTCACTTCTGCGGATGCGCAATCGGCCGCACTACTGCACATGTGCACTCGGGGTCACTACTCCGCATGCGCACTCGGGCTCACTACTGCGGATGCGCGCTCGGGCTCACTACTGCGCATGCGCACACGGGCTCACTACTGCGCATGCGCAATCGGGCTCACTACTGCGCATGGGTCACGGGCTCACTACAGCGCATGCGCACTCGGGCTGACTACCGCTCATGCGCACACGGCGCACTACTGCTCATACGCACTCCGACTCACTACTGCTCATGCGAACTGGGACTCACTACTGCGGATGCGCACGCGGGCTCACTACTGTGCATGCCTACTCGGGGTCACTACTGCTCATACGCACTCGGACTCACCACTGCTCATGGGCACACGGGCTCACTACTGCGCATGCGCACACGGGGTCACTACTGCGCATGCGCAATCGGGCTCACTACTGCGCATGCGCAATCGTATTCACTACTGCACATGCGCACTGAGGCTCACTTCTGCGCATGCGCTCTCGGGGTCACTACTGCGCATGCGCAATCGGGCTCACTACTGCGCATGCGCAATCGTATTCACTACTGCACATGCGCACTCAGGCTCACTACTGCGGATGCGCACTCGGGTCACTACTGCTCATGCGCACTCGGACTCACTACTGCTCATGCGCACACGGGCTCACCACTATGCATGCACACTCGGGGTCACTACTGCGCATGCGCAATCGGGCTCACTACTGCGCATGCGCAATCGTATTCACTACTGCACATGCGCACTCAGGCTCACTCCTGCGCATGCGCTCTCGGGGTCACTACTGCTAATGCGAACTCAGACTCACTACCGCGGATGCGCAATCGGGCTCACTACTGCGCATGCGCACTCCGGCTCAGACCTGCCCATGAGCACTCGGGCTCACTACTGCGCATGCGCTCACGGGCTCACTACTGCTCATGAGCAATCGGACTCACTACTGCTCATGTGCACACGGACTCACTACTGCGGATGCGCGCTCGGGCTCACTACAACGGATGCGCAATCGGGCTCACTACTGCGCATGCGCAATCGTATTCACTACTGCTCATGCGCACTCGGACTCACTACTGCTCATGCGCACTCGGACTCACTACTGCTCATGGGCACACGGGCTCACTACAGCGCATGCGCACACGGGCTCACTACTTCGCATGCGCTCTCGGGGTCACTACTGCGCATGCGCACACGGGCTCACTACTGCGCATGCGCACTCGGGCTCACTACTGCGGATCCGCGCTCGGGCTCACTACTGCGCATGCGCACACGGGCTCACTACTGCACATGCGCACTCGGACTCACTACTGCGCATGCGCACTCGGGGTCACCACTGCAGAAACGCACTCGGGGTCACCACTGTAGATACGCATTCGGGTTCAGTACTATGCATGTACACATGGGCTCACTACTGTGCATGCGCACTCGGGGTCACTACTGCTCATGCGCACTCCGACTCACTACTGCGCATGAGCACTCCGGCTCAGACATGCCCATGCGCACTCGGGCTCACTACGGCGCATGCGCACACGGGCTCATTACTGTTCATGAGCAGTCGGACTCACTACTGCTCATGCGCACACGGACTCACTACTGCGGATGCGCAATCGGGCTCACTAGTGCGCATGCACTCACGGGGTCACTACTGCTCATACGCACTCCAACTCACTACGCCTCATGCGAACTCGGACTCACTACTGCGGATGCGCAATCGGGGTCACTAGTGCTCATGCGCACTTCGAGTCACTACTGCGCATGCGCACACCTTCTCAGACCTGCACATGCGCACTCAGGCTCACTTCTGCGCATGCGCTCTCGGGGTCACTACTGCTCATGCGCACTCGGTGTCACTACTGCTCATACGCACTCCGACTCACTACTGCTCATGCGAACTCAGACTCACTACCGCGGATGCGCAATCGGGCTCACTACTGCGCATGCGCTCTCCGGCTCAGACCTGCACGTGCGCACTAGGGCCCATTACTGCGCATGCGCGCTCCGGCACAGACCTGCACATGCGCTCTCGAGCTCTCTGCTGCGCATGCGCACACGGGCTCACTACTGCGGATGCGCACTCGGGGTCACTACTGCTCATGCGCACTCGGACTCACTACTGCTCATGTGCACATGGACTCACTACTGCGGATGCGCGCTCGGGCTCACTACTGCGGATGCGCAATCGGGCTCACTACTGCGCATGCGCAATAGTATTCACTACTGCTCATGCGCACTCGGACTCACTACTGCGGATGCGCAATGGGGCTCACTACTGCGCATGCGCACTCGGACTCACTACTGCTCATGGGCACACGGGCTCACTACTGCGCATGCGCACACGGGCTCACTACTTCGCATGCGCACTCGGGGTCACTACTGCTCATGCGCACAAGTTCTCGCTACTGTGCACGCGCACTCGGGCTCTCTACTGCGCATGCGCACACGGGCTCACTACTGCGCATGCGCACTCGGGGTCACTACTGCTCATACGCACAAGTTCTCACTACCTTGCATGCGCACTCGGGCTCTCTACTGCACATGCGCACACGGGCTCACTACTGCGCATGCGCACTCGGTGTCACTACTGCTCATGCGCACTCCAACTCACTACTGCTCATGAGAACTCGGACTCACTACTGCGGATGCGCAATCGGGGTCACTACTGCTCATGCACAATCGGTCTCACTTCTGCGGATGCGCAATCGGCCGCACTACTGCACATGCGCACTCGGGGTCACTACTCCGCATGCGCACTCGGGCTCACTACTGCGGATGCGCGCTCGGGCTCACTACTGCGCATGCGCACACGGGCTCACTACTGCGCATGCGCACTCGGGATTGCTACTGCGCATGCGCACTCGGGGTCACCACTGCAGATGCGCACTCGGAGTCACTACTGCGCATGCGAGCTCGGGGTCACCAGTGCGGATGCGCAATCGGGTTCACTACTGCGCATGGGTCACGGGCTCACTACAGCGCATGCGCACTCGGGCTGACTACCGCTCATGCGCACACGGCGCACTACTGCGCATGCGCACACGGGCTCACTACTGCGCATGCGCACACGGGCTCACTACTGTGCATGCGCACTCGGGGTCACTACTGCTCATACGCACTCCGACTCACTACTGCTCATGCGAACTGGGACTCACTACTGCGGATGCGCACGCGGGCTCACTACTGTGCATGCCTACTCGGGGTCACTACTGCTCATACGCACTCGGACTCACCACTGCTCATGGGCACACGGGCTCACTACTGCGCATGCGCACACGGGCTCACTACTGCGCATGCGGACACGGGCTCACTACTGTGCATGCGCACACGGGCTTACTACAGTCCATACGCACTCGGTGTCACTACTGCTCATACGCACTCCGACTCACTACTGCTCATGCGAACTCGGACTCACTACTGTGGATGCGCAATGGGGCACACTACTGCGCGTGCGCACTCGGGCTCACGACTGCGGATGTTCGGTCGGGCTCACTACTGCGCATGCACACACGGGCTCACTACTGCGCATGCGCACACCGGCTCAGACCTGCACATGCGCACTCGAGCTCACTTCTGCGCATGCGCCCACTGGTGCACTACTGCGCATGCGCGCACGGGCTCACTACTGCGGATGCGCAATCGGGCTCACTTCTGCGCATGCGCACACGGGCGCACAACTGCACATGCGCACACGTGCTCACTACTGCGCATGCGCACTCAGGGTCACCACTGTGGATGCGCAATCGGGCCCACTACTGCGCATGCGCGCTCCGGCTCAGACCTGCACATGCGCAGTCGGGCTTACTACAGCGGATGCGCAATCGGTCTCACTACTGCGCATGCGCACTCGGAGTCACTACTGCGCATGCGCACTCAAGCTCACTACTGCGCACGCTCGCTCGGGCTCACTACTGCGCATGCGAGTTCGGGGTCACCAGTGCGGATGCGCAATCGGGCTCACTACTGCGCATGCGCGCTCCGGCTCAGACCTGCACATGCGCTCCCGAGCTCACTGTTGCGCGTGCGCACACGGGCTCACTACTACGCATGCGCGCTCGCGGTCATTACTGCGCACGCGCTCTCGGGGTCACCACTGCAGATACGCATTCGGGTTCAGTACTATGCATGTACACATGGGCTCACTACTGTGCATGCGCACTCGGGGTCACTAGTGCTCATGCGCACACGGACTCACTACTGCTCATGGGCACACGGGCTCACTACTGCGCATGCGCACACTGGCTCACTACTGCGGATGCGTAATCGGGCCCACTACTGCGCCTGCGCAATCGGTCTCACTACTGCGCATGCGCACTCGGGCTCACTACTGCGCATGCGCACACCGGCTCAAACCTGCACATGCGCACTCGAGCTCACTTCTGCGCATGCGCACACTGGTGCACTACTGCGCATGCGCGCACGGGCTCACTACTGTGCATGCGCACTCGGGGTCACTACTGCTCATGCGCACTCGGACTCACTACTGCTCATGGGCACACGGGCCCACTACTGCGCATGCGCACACGGGCGCACTACTGCGCTTGCGCACACGGGCTCACTACTGCGCATGCGCACTCGGACTCACTACTGCTCATGGGCACACGGGCCCACTACTGCGCATGCGCACACGGGCGCACTACTGCGCTTGCGCACACGGGCTCACTACTGCGCATGCGCACACGGACTCACTACAGCGGATGCGCAATCGGTCTCACTACTGCGCATGCGAGTTCGGGGTCACCAGTGCGGATGCGCAATCGGGCTCACTACTGCGCATGCGCTATCCGGCTCAGACCTGCACATGCGCTCTCAAGCTCACTGTTGCGCGTGCGCACACGGGCTCACTACTGCGCATGCGCGCTCGCGGTCATTACTGCGCATGCGCACTCGGGGTCACCACTGCAGATACGCATTCTGGTTCAATACTATGCATGTACACATGGGCTCACTACTGTGCATGCGCACTCGGGGTCACTAGTGCTCATGCGCACTCGGACTCACTACTGCTCATGGGCACACGGGCTCACTACTGCGCATGCGCACACGGGCTCACTACTCTGCATGCGCCCTCGGGGTCACTACTGCTCATGCGCACTCCGACTCACTACTGCGCATGCGCACACGGCCTCACTACTGCTCATGAGCAGTCGGACTCACTACTGCTCATGCGCACACGGACTCACTACTGCGGATTTTCGCGCGGGCTCACTACTGCGGATGCGCCATCGGGCTCACTACTGCGCATGCGCACTCGGGCTCATAACTGCGGTTGCGCGCTCGGGCTCACTACTGCGCATGCGCACTCGGGCTCACTACTGCGGATGCGCGCTCGGGCTCACTACTGCGGATGCGCAATCGGGGTCACTACTGCTCATGCACAATCGGTCTCACTTCTGCGGATGCGCAATCGGCCGCACTACTGCACATGCGCACTCGGGGTCACTACTCCGCATGCGCACTCGGGCTCACTACTGCGGATGCGCGCTCGGGCTCACTACTGCGCATGCGCACACGGGCTCACTACTGCGCATGCGCACTCGGGATTGCTACTGCGCATGCGCACTCGGGGTCACCACTGCAGATGCGCACTCGGAGTCACTACTGCGCATGCGAGCTCGGGGTCACCAGTGCGGATGCGCAATCGGGTTCACTACTGCGCATGGGTCACGGGCTCACTACAGCGCATGCGCACTCGGGCTGACTACCGCTCATGCGCACACGGCGCACTACTGCGCATGCGCACACGGGCTCACTACTGCGCATGCGCACACGGGCTCACTACTGTGCATGCGCACTCGGGGTCACTACTGCTCATACGCACTCCGACTCACTACTGCTCATGCGAACTGGGACTCACTACTGCGGATGCGCACGCGGGCTCACTACTGTGCATGCCTACTCGGGGTCACTACTGCTCATACGCACTCGGACTCACCACTGCTCATGGGCACACGGGCTCACTACTGCGCATGCGCACACGGGCTCACTACTGCGCATGCGGACACGGGCTCACTACTGTGCATGCGCACACGGGCTTACTACAGTCCATACGCACTCGGTGTCACTACTGCTCATACGCACTCCGACTCACTACTGCTCATGCGAACTCGGACTCACTACTGTGGATGCGCAATGGGGCACACTACTGCGCGTGCGCACTCGGGCTCACGACTGCGGATGTTCGGTCGGGCTCACTACTGCGCATGCACACACGGGCTCACTACTGCGCATGCGCACACCGGCTCAGACCTGCACATGCGCACTCGAGCTCACTTCTGCGCATGCGCCCACTGGTGCACTACTGCGCATGCGCGCACGGGCTCACTACTGCGGATGCGCAATCGGGCTCACTTCTGCGCATGCGCACACGGGCGCACAACTGCACATGCGCACACGTGCTCACTACTGCGCATGCGCACTCAGGGTCACCACTGTGGATGCGCAATCGGGCCCACTACTGCGCATGCGCGCTCCGGCTCAGACCTGCACATGCGCAGTCGGGCTTACTACAGCGGATGCGCAATCGGTCTCACTACTGCGCATGCGCACTCGGAGTCACTACTGCGCATGCGCACTCAAGCTCACTACTGCGCACGCTCGCTCGGGCTCACTACTGCGCATGCGAGTTCGGGGTCACCAGTGCGGATGCGCAATCGGGCTCACTACTGCGCATGCGCGCTCCGGCTCAGACCTGCACATGCGCTCTCGAGCTCACTGTTGCGCGTGCGCACACGGGCTCACTACTACGCATGCGCGCTCGCGGTCATTACTGCGCACGCGCTCTCGGGGTCACCACTGCAGATACGCATTCGGGTTCAGTACTATGCATGTACACATGGGCTCACTACTGTGCATGCGCACTCGGGGTCACTAGTGCTCATGCGCACACGGACTCACTACTGCTCATGGGCACACGGGCTCACTACTGCGCATGCGCACACTGGCTCACTACTGCGGATGCGTAATCGGGCCCACTACTGCGCCTGCGCAATCGGTCTCACTACTGCGGATGCGCAATCGGCCTCACTACTGCTCATACGCACTCCGACTCACTACTGCTCATGCGAGCTCGGACTCACTACTGCGGATGCGCAATCGGGCTCACTACTGCGCATGCGCACTCGGGCTCACTACTGCGCATGCGCACACCGGCTCAAACCTGCACATGCGCACTCGAGCTCACTTCTGCGCATGCGCACACTGGTGCACTACTGCGCATGCGCGCACGGGCTCACTACTGTGCATGCGCACTCGGGGTCACTACTGCTCATGCGCACTCGGACTCACTACTGCTCATGGGCACACGGGCCCACTACTGCGCATGCGCACACGGGCGCACTACTGCGCTTGCGCACACGGGCTCACTACTGCGCATGCGCACTCGGACTCACTACTGCTCATGGGCACACGGGCCCACTACTGCGCATGCGCACACGGGCGCACTACTGCGCTTGCGCACACGGGCTCACTACTGCGCATGCGCACACGGACTCACTACAGCGGATGCGCAATCGGTCTCACTACTGCGCATGCGAGTTCGGGGTCACCAGTGCGGATGCGCAATCGGGCTCACTACTGCGCATGCGCTCTCCGGCTCAGACCTGCACATGCGCTCTCAAGCTCACTGTTGCGCGTGCGCACACGGGCTCACTACTGCGCATGCGCGCTCGCGGTCATTACTGCGCATGCGCACTCGGGGTCACCACTGCAGATACGCATTCTGGTTCAATACTATGCATGTACACATGGGCTCACTACTGTGCATGCGCACTCGGGGTCACTAGTGCTCATGCGCACTCGGACTCACTACTGCTCATGGGCACACGGGCTCACTACTGCGCATGCGCACACGGGCTCACTACTCTGCATGCGCCCTCGGGGTCACTACTGCTCATGCGCACTCCGACTCACTACTGCGCATGCGCACACGGCCTCACTACTGCTCATGAGCAGTCGGACTCACTACTGCTCATGCGCACACGGACTCACTACTGCGGATTTTCGCGCGGGCTCACTACTGCGGATGCGCCATCGGGCTCACTACTGCGCATGCGCACTCGGGCTCATAACTGCGGTTGCGCGCTCGGGCTCAC
This sequence comes from Megachile leachella, assembly GCA_963576845.1. Lineage (NCBI taxonomy): Eukaryota > Metazoa > Arthropoda > Insecta > Hymenoptera > Megachilidae > Megachile > Megachile leachella. The sequence goes on from CAUYWW010000054.1 coordinate 1,334,441, forward strand.
TACTGCGCATGCGCACTCGGGGTCACTACTGCTCATGCGCACTCCGACTCACTACTGCGCATGAGCACTCCGGCTCAGACATGCCCATGCTCACTCGGGCTCACTACGGCGCATGCGCACACGGGCTCATTACTGCTCAATGCGCACTCGGACTCACTACCGCTCATGGGCACACGGGCTCACTACTGTGCATGCCTACTCGGGGTCACTACTGCTCTTACGCACTCCAACTCACTACTGCTCATGCGAACTCGGACTCACTACTGCGGATGCGTAATCGGGCTCACTACTGGGCCTGCGCAATCGGTCTCACTACTGCGGATGCGCAATCGGCCTCACTACCGCTCATACGCACTCCGACTCACTACTGCTCATGCGAGCTCGGACTCACTACTGCGGATGCGCAATCGGGCCAATACTGCGCCTGCGCAATCGGTCTCACTACTGCGGATGCGCAATCGGCCTCACTACTGCGCATGCGCACTCGGGGTCACTGCTGCGCATGCGCACTCGGGCTCACTACTGTGCATGGGCACACGGGCTCACTACTGCGCATGCGCACTCGGGGTTGCTACTGCGCATGCGCACTCGGGGTCACTACTGCTCATGCGCACTCGGATTCACTACTGCTCATGGGCACACGGGCTCACTACTGCGCATGCGCAATCGTATTCACTACTGCTCATGCGCACTCGGGCTCACTACTGCGCATGCGCACTCGGGGTCACTACTGCTCATGCGCACTCCGACTCACTACTGCTCATGCGAAATCGGACTCACTACTGCTCATGTGCACTCGGACTCACTACAGCGCATGCGCACTCGGGGTCACTACTGCTCATGCGCACTCGGACTCACTACTGCTCATGCGCACTCGGACTCACTACTGCTCATGCGCACACGGGCTCACCACTATGCATGCACACTCGGGGTCACTACTGCGCATGCGCAATCGGGCTCACTACTGCGCATGCGCAATCGTACTCACTACTGCACATGCGCACTCAGGCTCACTTCTGCGCATGCGCTCTCGGGGTCACTACTGCTCATGCGCACTCGGGGTCACTACTGCTCATACGCACTCCGACTCACTACTGCTCATGCGAACTCAGACTCACTACCGCGGATGCGCAATCGGGCTCACTACTGCGCATGCGCTCTCCGGCTCAGACCTGCACGTGCGCACTAGGGCCCATTACTGCGCATGCGCGCTCCGGCACAGACCTGCACATGCGCTCTCGAGCTCTCTGCTGCGCATGCGCACACGGGCTCACTACTGCGGATGCGCACTCGGGGTCACTACTGCTCATGCGCACTCGGACTCACTACTGCTCATGTGCACATGGACTCACTACTGCGGATGCGCGCTCGGGCTCACTACTGCGGATGCGCAATCGGGCTCACTACTGCGCATGCGCAATAGTATTCACTACTGCTCATGCGCACTCGGACTCACTACTGCGGATGCGCAATGGGGCTCACTACTGCGCATGCGCACTCGGACTCACTACTGCTCATGGGCACACGGGCTCACTACCGCGGATGCGCAATCGGGCTCACTACTGCGCATGCGCTCTCCGGCTCAGACCTGCACGTGCGCACTAGGGCCCATTACTGCGCATGCGCGCTCCGGCACAGACCTGCACATGCGCTCTCGAGCTCTCTGCTGCGCATGCGCACACGGGCTCACTACTGCGGATGCGCACTCGGGGTCACTACTGCTCATACGCACTCCGACTCACTACTGCTCATGCGAACTGGGACTCACTACTGCGGATGCGCACGCGGGCTCACTACTGTGCATGCCTACTCGGGGTCACTACTGCTCATACGCACTCGGACTCACCACTGCTCATGGGCACACGGGCTCACTACTGCGCATGCGCACACGGGGTCACTACTGCGCATGCGCAATCGGGCTCACTACTGCGCATGCGCAATCGTATTCACTACTGCACATGCGCACTGAGGCTCACTTCTGCGCATGCGCTCTCGGGGTCACTACTGCGCATGCGCAATCGGGCTCACTACTGCGGATGCGCACTCGGGTCACTACTGCTCATGCGCACTCGGACTCACTACTGCTCATGCGCACACGGGCTCACCACTATGCATGCACACTCGGGGTCACTACTGCGCATGCGCAATCGGGCTCACTACTGCGCATGCGCAATCGTATTCACTACTGCACATGCGCACTCAGGCTCACTCCTGCGCATGCGCTCTCGGGGTCACTACTGCTAATGCGAACTCAGACTCACTACCGCGGATGCGCAATCGGGCTCACTACTGCGCATGCGCACTCCGGCTCAGACCTGCCCATGAGCACTCGGGCTCACTACTGCGCATGCGCTCACGGGCTCACTACTGCTCATGAGCAATCGGACTCACTACTGCTCATGTGCACACGGACTCACTACTGCGGATGCGCGCTCGGGCTCACTACAACGGATGCGCAATCGGGCTCACTACTGCGCATGCGCAATCGTATTCACTACTGCTCATGCGCACTCGGACTCACTACTGCGGACGCGCAATCGGGCTCACTAGTGCGCATGCCCTCACGGGGTCACTACTGCTCATACGCACTCCAACTCACTACTCCTCATGCGAACTCGGACTCACTACTGCGGATGCGCAATCGGGGTCACTAGTGCTCATGCGCACTTCGAGTCACTACTGCGAATGCGCACACCTTCTCAGACCTGCACATGCGCACTCAGGCTCACTTCTGCGCATGCGCTCTCGGGGTCACTACTGCTCATGCGCACTCGGGGTTACTACTGCTCATACGCACTCCGACTCACTACTGCTCATGCGCACACGGACTCACTACTGCGGATGCGCAATCGGGCTCACTAGTGCGCATGCACTCACGGGGTCACTACTGCTCATACGCACTCCAACTCACTACGCCTCATGCGAACTCGGACTCACTACTGCGGATGCGCAATCGGGGTCACTAGTGCTCATGCGCACTTCGAGTCACTACTGCGCATGCGCACACCTTCTCAGACCTGCACATGCGCACTCAGGCTCACTTCTGCGCATGCGCTCTCGGGGTCACTACTGCTCATGCGCACTCGGGGTCACTACTGCTCATACGCACTCCGACTCACTACTGCTCATGCGAACTCAGACTCACTACCGCGGATGCGCAATCGGGCTCACTACTGCGCATGCGCTCTCCGGCTCAGACCTGCACGTGCGCACTAGGGCCCATTACTGCGCATGCGCGCTCCGGCACAGACCTGCACATGCGCTCTCGAGCTCTCTGCTGCGCATGCGCACACGGGCTCACTACTGCGGATGCGCACTCGGGGTCACTACTGCTCATGCGCACTCGGACTCACTACTGCTCATGTGCACATGGACTCACTACTGCGGATGCGCGCTCGGGCTCACTACTGCGGATGCGCAATCGGGCTCACTACTGCGCATGCGCAATAGTATTCACTACTGCTCATGCGCACTCGGACTCACTACTGCGGATGCGCAATGGGGCTCACTACTGCGCATGCGCACTCGGACTCACTACTGCTCATGGGCACACGGGCTCACTACTGCGCATGCGCACACGGGCTCACTACTTCGCATGCGCACTCGGGGTCACTACTGCTCATGCGCACAAGTTCTCACTACTGTGCACGCGCACTCGGGCTCACTACAGCGCATGCGCACTCGGGCTGACTACCGCTCATGCGCACACGGCGCACTACTGCGCATGCGCACACGGGCTCACTACTGCGCATGCGCACACGGGCTCACTACTGTGCATGCGCACTCGGGGTCACTACTGCTCATACGCACTCCGACTCACTACTGCTCATGCGAACTGGGACTCACTACTGCGGATGCGCACGCGGGCTCACTACTGTGCATGCCTACTCGGGGTCACTACTGCTCATACGCACTCGGACTCACCACTGCTCATGGGCACACGGGCTCACTACTGCGCATGCGCACACGGGCTCACTACTGCGCATGCGGACACGGGCTCACTACTGTGCATGCGCACACGGGCTTACTACAGTCCATACGCACTCGGTGTCACTACTGCTCATACGCACTCCGACTCACTACTGCTCATGCGAACTCGGACTCACTACTGTGGATGCGCAATGGGGCACACTACTGCGCGTGCGCACTCGGGCTCACGACTGCGGATGTTCGGTCGGGCTCACTACTGCGCATGCACACACGGGCTCACTACTGCGCATGCGCACACCGGCTCAGACCTGCACATGCGCACTCGAGCTCACTTCTGCGCATGCGCCCACTGGTGCACTACTGCGCATGCGCGCACGGGCTCACTACTGCGGATGCGCAATCGGGCTCACTTCTGCGCATGCGCACACGGGCGCACAACTGCACATGCGCACACGTGCTCACTACTGCGCATGCGCACTCAGGGTCACCACTGTGGATGCGCAATCGGGCCCACTACTGCGCATGCGCGCTCCGGCTCAGACCTGCACATGCGCAGTCGGGCTTACTACAGCGGATGCGCAATCGGTCTCACTACTGCGCATGCGCACTCGGAGTCACTACTGCGCATGCGCACTCAAGCTCACTACTGCGCACGCTCGCTCGGGCTCACTACTGCGCATGCGAGTTCGGGGTCACCAGTGCGGATGCGCAATCGGGCTCACTACTGCGCATGCGCGCTCCGGCTCAGACCTGCACATGCGCTCTCGAGCTCACTGTTGCGCGTGCGCACACGGGCTCACTACTACGCATGCGCGCTCGCGGTCATTACTGCGCACGCGCTCTCGGGGTCACCACTGCAGATACGCATTCGGGTTCAGTACTATGCATGTACACATGGGCTCACTACTGTGCATGCGCACTCGGGGTCACTAGTGCTCATGCGCACACGGACTCACTACTGCTCATGGGCACACGGGCTCACTACTGCGCATGCGCACACTGGCTCACTACTGCGGATGCGTAATCGGGCCCACTACTGCGCCTGCGCAATCGGTCTCACTACTGCGGATGCGCAATCGGCCTCACTACTGCTCATACGCACTCCGACTCACTACTGCTCATGCGAGCTCGGACTCACTACTGCGGATGCGCAATCGGGCTCACTACTGCGCATGCGCACTCGGGCTCACTACTGCGCATGCGCACACCGGCTCAAACCTGCACATGCGCACTCGAGCTCACTTCTGCGCATGCGCACACTGGTGCACTACTGCGCATGCGCGCACGGGCTCACTACTGTGCATGCGCACTCGGGGTCACTACTGCTCATGCGCACTCGGACTCACTACTGCTCATGGGCACACGGGCCCACTACTGCGCATGCGCACACGGGCGCACTACTGCGCTTGCGCACACGGGCTCACTACTGCGCATGCGCACTCGGACTCACTACTGCTCATGGGCACACGGGCCCACTACTGCGCATGCGCACACGGGCGCACTACTGCGCTTGCGCACACGGGCTCACTACTGCGCATGCGCACACGGACTCACTACAGCGGATGCGCAATCGGTCTCACTACTGCGCATGCGAGTTCGGGGTCACCAGTGCGGATGCGCAATCGGGCTCACTACTGCGCATGCGCTCTCCGGCTCAGACCTGCACATGCGCTCTCAAGCTCACTGTTGCGCGTGCGCACACGGGCTCACTACTGCGCATGCGCGCTCGCGGTCATTACTGCGCATGCGCACTCGGGGTCACCACTGCAGATACGCATTCTGGTTCAATACTATGCATGTACACATGGGCTCACTACTGTGCATGCGCACTCGGGGTCACTAGTGCTCATGCGCACTCGGACTCACTACTGCTCATGGGCACACGGGCTCACTACTGCGCATGCGCACACGGGCTCACTACTCTGCATGCGCCCTCGGGGTCACTACTGCTCATGCGCACTCCGACTCACTACTGCGCATGCGCACACGGCCTCACTACTGCTCATGAGCAGTCGGACTCACTACTGCTCATGCGCACACGGACTCACTACTGCGGATTTTCGCGCGGGCTCACTACTGCGGATGCGCCATCGGGCTCACTACTGCGCATGCGCACTCGGGCTCATAACTGCGGTTGCGCGCTCGGGCTCACTACTGCGCATGCGCACTCGGGGTCACTACTGCTCATGCGCACTCCGACTCACTACTGCGCATGAGCACTCCGGCTCAGACATGCCCATGCTCACTCGGGCTCACTACGGCGCATGCGCACACGGGCTCATTACTGCTCAATGCGCACTCGGACTCACTACCGCTCATGGGCACACGGGCTCACTACTGTGCATGCCTACTCGGGGTCACTACTGCTCTTACGCACTCCAACTCACTACTGCTCATGCGAACTCGGACTCACTACTGCGGATGCGTAATCGGGCTCACTACTGGGCCTGCGCAATCGGTCTCACTACTGCGGATGCGCAATCGGCCTCACTACCGCTCATACGCACTCCGACTCACTACTGCTCATGCGAGCTCGGACTCACTACTGCGGATGCGCAATCGGGCCAATACTGCGCCTGCGCAATCGGTCTCACTACTGCGGATGCGCAATCGGCCTCACTACTGCGCATGCGCACTCGGGGTCACTGCTGCGCATGCGCACTCGGGCTCACTACTGTGCATGGGCACACGGGCTCACTACTGCGCATGCGCACTCGGGGTTGCTACTGCGCATGCGCACTCGGGGTCACTACTGCTCATGCGCACTCGGATTCACTACTGCTCATGGGCACACGGGCTCACTACTGCGCATGCGCAATCGTATTCACTACTGCTCATGCGCACTCGGGCTCACTACTGCGCATGCGCACTCGGGGTCACTACTGCTCATGCGCACTCCGACTCACTACTGCTCATGCGAAATCGGACTCACTACTGCTCATGTGCACTCGGACTCACTACAGCGCATGCGCACTCGGGGTCACTACTGCTCATGCGCACTCGGACTCACTACTGCTCATGCGCACTCGGACTCACTACTGCTCATGCGCACACGGGCTCACCACTATGCATGCACACTCGGGGTCACTACTGCGCATGCGCAATCGGGCTCACTACTGCGCATGCGCAATCGTACTCACTACTGCACATGCGCACTCAGGCTCACTTCTGCGCATGCGCTCTCGGGGTCACTACTGCTCATGCGCACTCGGGGTCACTACTGCTCATACGCACTCCGACTCACTACTGCTCATGCGAACTCAGACTCACTACCGCGGATGCGCAATCGGGCTCACTACTGCGCATGCGCTCTCCGGCTCAGACCTGCACGTGCGCACTAGGGCCCATTACTGCGCATGCGCGCTCCGGCACAGACCTGCACATGCGCTCTCGAGCTCTCTGCTGCGCATGCGCACACGGGCTCACTACTGCGGATGCGCACTCGGGGTCACTACTGCTCATGCGCACTCGGACTCACTACTGCTCATGTGCACATGGACTCACTACTGCGGATGCGCGCTCGGGCTCACTACTGCGGATGCGCAATCGGGCTCACTACTGCGCATGCGCAATAGTATTCACTACTGCTCATGCGCACTCGGACTCACTACTGCGGATGCGCAATGGGGCTCACTACTGCGCATGCGCACTCGGACTCACTACTGCTCATGGGCACACGGGCTCACTACCGCGGATGCGCAATCGGGCTCACTACTGCGCATGCGCTCTCCGGCTCAGACCTGCACGTGCGCACTAGGGCCCATTACTGCGCATGCGCGCTCCGGCACAGACCTGCACATGCGCTCTCGAGCTCTCTGCTGCGCATGCGCACACGGGCTCACTACTGCGGATGCGCACTCGGGGTCACTACTGCTCATACGCACTCCGACTCACTACTGCTCATGCGAACTGGGACTCACTACTGCGGATGCGCACGCGGGCTCACTACTGTGCATGCCTACTCGGGGTCACTACTGCTCATACGCACTCGGACTCACCACTGCTCATGGGCACACGGGCTCACTACTGCGCATGCGCACACGGGGTCACTACTGCGCATGCGCAATCGGGCTCACTACTGCGCATGCGCAATCGTATTCACTACTGCACATGCGCACTGAGGCTCACTTCTGCGCATGCGCTCTCGGGGTCACTACTGCGCATGCGCAATCGGGCTCACTACTGCGGATGCGCACTCGGGTCACTACTGCTCATGCGCACTCGGACTCACTACTGCTCATGCGCACACGGGCTCACCACTATGCATGCACACTCGGGGTCACTACTGCGCATGCGCAATCGGGCTCACTACTGCGCATGCGCAATCGTATTCACTACTGCACATGCGCACTCAGGCTCACTCCTGCGCATGCGCTCTCGGGGTCACTACTGCTAATGCGAACTCAGACTCACTACCGCGGATGCGCAATCGGGCTCACTACTGCGCATGCGCACTCCGGCTCAGACCTGCCCATGAGCACTCGGGCTCACTACTGCGCATGCGCTCACGGGCTCACTACTGCTCATGAGCAATCGGACTCACTACTGCTCATGTGCACACGGACTCACTACTGCGGATGCGCGCTCGGGCTCACTACAACGGATGCGCAATCGGGCTCACTACTGCGCATGCGCAATCGTATTCACTACTGCTCATGCGCACTCGGACTCACTACTGCGGACGCGCAATCGGGCTCACTAGTGCGCATGCCCTCACGGGGTCACTACTGCTCATACGCACTCCAACTCACTACTCCTCATGCGAACTCGGACTCACTACTGCGGATGCGCAATCGGGGTCACTAGTGCTCATGCGCACTTCGAGTCACTACTGCGAATGCGCACACCTTCTCAGACCTGCACATGCGCACTCAGGCTCACTTCTGCGCATGCGCTCTCGGGGTCACTACTGCTCATGCGCACTCGGGGTTACTACTGCTCATACGCACTCCGACTCACTACTGCTCATGCGCACACGGACTCACTACTGCGGATGCGCAATCGGGCTCACTAGTGCGCATGCACTCACGGGGTCACTACTGCTCATACGCACTCCAACTCACTACGCCTCATGCGAACTCGGACTCACTACTGCGGATGCGCAATCGGGGTCACTAGTGCTCATGCGCACTTCGAGTCACTACTGCGCATGCGCACACCTTCTCAGACCTGCACATGCGCACTCAGGCTCACTTCTGCGCATGCGCTCTCGGGGTCACTACTGCTCATGCGCACTCGGGGTCACTACTGCTCATACGCACTCCGACTCACTACTGCTCATGCGAACTCAGACTCACTACCGCGGATGCGCAATCGGGCTCACTACTGCGCATGCGCTCTCCGGCTCAGACCTGCACGTGCGCACTAGGGCCCATTACTGCGCATGCGCGCTCCGGCACAGACCTGCACATGCGCTCTCGAGCTCTCTGCTGCGCATGCGCACACGGGCTCACTACTGCGGATGCGCACTCGGGGTCACTACTGCTCATGCGCACTCGGACTCACTACTGCTCATGTGCACATGGACTCACTACTGCGGATGCGCGCTCGGGCTCACTACTGCGGATGCGCAATCGGGCTCACTACTGCGCATGCGCAATAGTATTCACTACTGCTCATGCGCACTCGGACTCACTACTGCGGATGCGCAATGGGGCTCACTACTGCGCATGCGCACTCGGACTCACTACTGCTCATGGGCACACGGGCTCACTACTGCGCATGCGCACACGGGCTCACTACTTCGCATGCGCACTCGGGGTCACTACTGCTCATGCGCACAAGTTCTCACTACTGTGCACGCGCACTCGGGCTCTCTACTGCGCATGCGCACACGGGCTCACTACTGCGCATGCGCACTCGGGGTCACTACTGCTCATACGCACAAGTTCTCACTACTTTGCATGCGCACTCGGGCTCTCTACTGCACATGCGCACACGGGCTCACTACTGCGCATGCGCACTCGGTGTCACTACTGCGGATGCGCGCTCGGGCTCACTACTGCGCATGCGCACACGGGCTCACTACTGCGCATGCGCACTCGGGATTGCTACTGCGCATGCGCACTCGGGGTCACCACTGCAGATGCGCACTCGGAGTCACTACTGCGCATGCGAGCTCGGGGTCACCAGTGCGGATGCGCAATCGGGTTCACTACTGCGCATGGGTCACGGGCTCACTACAGCGCATGCGCACTCGGGCTGACTACCGCTCATGCGCACACGGCGCACTACTGCGCATGCGCACACGGGCTCACTACTGCGCATGCGCACACGGGCTCACTACTGTGCATGCGCACTCGGGGTCACTACTGCTCATACGCACTCCGACTCACTACTGCTCATGCGAACTGGGACTCACTACTGCGGATGCGCACGCGGGCTCACTACTGTGCATGCCTACTCGGGGTCACTACTGCTCATACGCACTCGGACTCACCACTGCTCATGGGCACACGGGCTCACTACTGCGCATGCGCACACGGGGTCACTACTGCGCATGCGCAATCGGGCTCACTACTGCGCATGCGCAATCGTATTCACTACTGCACATGCGCACTGAGGCTCACTTCTGCGCATGCGCTCTCGGGGTCACTACTGCGCATGCGCAATCGGGCTCACTACTGCGGATGCGCACTCGGGTCACTACTGCTCATGCGCACTCGGACTCACTACTGCTCATGCGCACACGGGCTCACCACTATGCATGCACACTCGGGGTCACTACTGCGCATGCGCAATCGGGCTCACTACTGCGCATGCGCAATCGTATTCACTACTGCACATGCGCACTCAGGCTCACTCCTGCGCATGCGCTCTCGGGGTCACTACTGCTAATGCGAACTCAGACTCACTACCGCGGATGCGCAATCGGGCTCACTACTGCGCATGCGCACTCCGGCTCAGACCTGCCCATGAGCACTCGGGCTCACTACTGCGCATGCGCTCACGGGCTCACTACTGCTCATGAGCAATCGGACTCACTACTGCTCATGTGCACACGGACTCACTACTGCGGATGCGCGCTCGGGCTCACTACAACGGATGCGCAATCGGGCTCACTACTGCGCATGCGCAATCGTATTCACTACTGCTCATGCGCACTCGGACTCACTACTGCGGACGCGCAATCGGGCTCACTAGTGCGCATGCCCTCACGGGGTCACTACTGCTCATACGCACTCCAACTCACTACTCCTCATGCGAACTCGGACTCACTACTGCGGATGCGCAATCGGGGTCACTAGTGCTCATGCGCACTTCGAGTCACTACTGCGAATGCGCACACCTTCTCAGACCTGCACATGCGCACTCAGGCTCACTTCTGCGCATGCGCTCTCGGGGTCACTACTGCTCATGCGCACTCGGGGTTACTACTGCTCATACGCACTCCGACTCACTACTGCTCATGCGAACTCAGACTCACTACCGCGGATGCGCAATCGGGCTCACTACTGCGCATGCGCTCTCCGGCTCAGACCTGCACGTGCGCACTAGGGCCCACTACTGCGCATGCGCGCTCCGGCACAGACCTGCACATGCGCTCTCGAGCTCTCTGCTGCGCATGCGCACACGGGCTCACTACTGCTCATGCGCACTCGGACTCACTACTGCTCATGCGTACTCGGACTCACTACTGCTCATGGGCACACGGGCTCATTACAGCGCATGCGCACACGGGCTCACTACTTCGCATGCGCTCTCGGGGTCACTACTGCGCATGCGCACACGGGCTCACTACTGCGCATGCGCACTCGGGCTCACTACTGCGGATCCGCGCTCGGGCTCACTACTGCGCATGCGCACACGGGCTCACTACTGCGCATGCGCACTCGGACTCACTACTGCGCATGCGCACTCGGGGTCACCACTGCAGAAACGCACTCGGGGTCACCACTGTAGATACGCATTCGGGTTCAGTACTATGCATGTACACATGGGCTCACTACTGTGCATGCGCACTCGGGGTCACTACTGCTCATGCGCACTCCGACTCACTACTGCGCATGAGCACTCCGGCTCAGACATGCCCATGCGCACTCGGGCTCACTACGGCGCATGCGCACACGGGCTCATTACTGTTCATGAGCAGTCGGACTCACTACTACTCATGCGCACACGGACTCACTACTGCGGATGCGCGCTCGGGCTCACTACTGCGGATGCGCAATCGGGCTCACTACTGCGCATGCGCAATCGTATTCACGACTGCGCATGCGCACTCGGCCTCACTACTGCTCATGCGCACTCGGACTCACTACTGCTCATGGGCACACGGGCTCACTGCTGCGCATGCGCACACGGGCTCACTACTTCGCATGCGCAATCGGGGTCACTACTGCTCATGCGCACAAGTTCTCACTACTGTGGATGCGCGCTCGGGCTCTCTACTGCGCATGCGCACACGGGCTCAAGACTGCGCATGCGCACTTGGGGTCACTGCTGCTCATGCGCACAAGTTCTCACTACTGTGCACGCGCACTCGGGCTCTCTACTGCGCATGCGCACACGGGCTCACTAATCCGCATGCGCACTCGGGCTCACTACTGCGGATGCGCGCTCGGGCTGACTACTGCGCATGCGCACACGGGCTCACTACTGCGCATGCGCACTCGGGGTTGCTACTGCGCATGCGCACTCGGGGTCACCACTGCAGATGCGCACTCGGTGTCACTACTGCGCATGCGAGGTCGGGGTCACCAGTGCGGATGCGCAATCGGGTTCACTACTGCGCATGGGTCACGGGCTCACTACAGCGCATGCTCACTCGGGCTGACTACCGCTCATGCGCACACGGCGCACTACTGCGCATGCGGACACGGGCTCACTACTGTGCATGCGCACACGGGCTTACTACAGTCCATACGCACTCGGTGTCACTACTGCTCATACGCACTCCGACTCACTACTGCTCATGCGAACTCGGACTCACTACTGTGGATGCGCAATCGGGCACACTACTGCGCATGCGCACTCAGGCTCACTACTGCGGATGTTCGGTCGGGCTCACTACTGCGCATGCACACACGGGCTCACTACTGCGCATGCGCACTCCGGGTCACTACTGCTCATGCGCAGTCGGGCTCACTACTGCGCATGCGCACTCGGACTCACTACTGCTCATGCGCACACCGACTCACTACTGCGGATGCGCGCTCGGGCTCGCTACTGCAGATGCGCAATCGGGCTCACTACTGCGCATGCGCACTGGGGCTCACTACTGCTCATACGCACTCCGACTCACTACTGCTCATGCGAACTCGGACTCACTACTGCGGATGCGCAATCGGGCTCCCTACTGCGGATGCGCGCTCAGGCTCACTACTCCGGATGCGCAATCGGGCTCACAACTGCGCATGCGCACACTGGCTCACTACTGTGCATGCGCACCCGGGGTCACTACTGCTCATACGCACTCCGACTCACTACTGCTCATGCGAACTCGGACTCACTACTGTGGATGCGCAATCGGGCACACTACTGCGCATGCGCACTCAGGCTCACTACTGCGGATGTTCGGTCGGGCTCACTACTGCGCATGCACACACGGGCTCACTACTGCGCATGCGCACTCCGGGTCACTACTGCTCATGCGCAGTCGGGCTCACTACTGCGCATGCGCACTCGGACTCACTACTGCTCATGCGCACACGGACTCACTACTGCGGATGCGCGCTCGGTCTCGCTACTGCAGATGCGCAATCGGGCTCACTACTGCGCATGCGCACTGGGGCTCACTACTGCGCATGCGCACACCGGCTCAGACCTGCACATGCGCACTCGAGATCACTTCTGCGCATGCGCGCCCGGGGTCGCTACTGCGCATGCGCACTCAGGCTCACATCTGCGGATGCGCAGTCGGGCTCACAACTGTGCATGCGCACACGGTCTCACTACTCCGCATGCGCAATCGGTCTCACTACTGCGGATGCGCAATCGGGTTCACTACTGCGCATGCGCACTCGGGATCACTCCTGCGCGTGCGCACCCGGGCTCACTACAGCGGATGCGCGCTCAGGCTCACTACTGCGCATCTGCACACGGGCTCACTACTGCGCATGCGCACTCGGACTCACCACTGCTCATGCGCACTCGGGCTCACTACTGCGCATGCGCGCTCGAGGTCGCTACTGCGCATGCGCACACCGGCTCAGACCTGCACATGCGCACCCGAGCTCACTTCTGCGCATGCGCACACTGGTGCACTATTACGCATGCGCGCACGGGCTCACCACTGCGCATGCGCACTCGGGGTGACTACTGCTCATGCGCATTCGGACTCACTGCTGCGGATGCGCAATCGGACTCACTACTGCTCATGCGCACACGGACTCACTGCTGCGGATGCGCGCTCGGGCTCACTACTGCGGATGCGCAATCGGGCTCACTACTGCGCGTGCGCACTCGGGCCCACTACTGCGCATGCGCGCTCGGGCTCGCTACTGCGCATGCGCACTCGGGGTGACTACTGCTCATGCGCATTCGGACTCACTGCTGCGGATGCGCAATCGGGCTCACTACTGCGCATGCGCAATCGGTCTCACTACTGCGGATGCGCAATCGGGAACACTACTGCTCATGCGCACTCGGTCTCACTACTGCTCATACGCACTCCGGCTCACTACTGCTCATGCGAACTCGGACTTACTACTGCGGATGCGCACTCCGGGTCACTACTGCTCATGCGCGCTCGGGCTCGCTACTGCGCATGCGTACTCGGGGTCACCAGTGCAGATGCGCAATCGGACTCACTACTGCCCATGCGCACTCGGGGTCACTACTGCGCATGCGCAATCGGGCTCACTACTGCGCATGCGCACTCGGGCTCACTACTGCGCATGCGCACTCGGGGTCACTACTGCTCGTACGCACTCCGACTCACTACTGCTCATGTGAACTCGGGCTCACTACTGCGGATGCTCGGTCGGGCTCACTACTGCGCATGCACACACGGGCTCACTACTGCGCATGCGCACTCCGGGTCACTACTGCTGATGCGCAATCGGGTTCACTACTCCGCATGCGCACTCGGACTCACTACTGCTCATGCGCACACGGGCTCACTAATGCGCATGCGCACACGGGCGCACTACTGCGCTTGCGCACACGGGCTCACTACTGCGCATGCGCACACGGGCTCACTGCTGTGCATGCGCACTCGGGCTCACTACTGCTCATGCGCACTCGGACTCACTACTGCTCATGGACACACGGGCGCACTACTGCGCATGCGCACACCGGCTCAGACCTGCACATGCGCACTCGAGCTCACTTCTGCGGATGCGCACTCAGGCTCACTACTGCGCATGGGCACACGGGCTCACTACTGCGCATGCGCACTCGGGGTCACTACTGCGCATGCGCACACGGGCACACTACTGCGGATGCGCACTCCGGGTCACTACTGCGCATGCGCACTCGGGCTCACTACCGCTCATACGCACCCCGGCTCACCACTGCGCATGCGCACTCCTGGTCACTACTGCTCATGCGCAATCGGACTCACTACTGCTCATGCGCAAACGGACTCACTGCTGCGGATGCGCGCTCGGGCTCACTACTGCGGATGCGCAATCGGGCTCACTACTGCGCATGCGCGCTCGGGCTCGCTACTGCGCATGCGCACTCGGGGTGACTACTGCTCATGCGCATTCGGACTCACTGCTGCGGATGCGCAATCGGGCTCACTACTGCGCATGCGCAATCGGTCTCACTACTGGGGATGCGCACTCCGGCTCACTACTGCTCATGCGAACTCGGACTTACTACTGCGGATGCGCACTCCGGGTCACTACTGCTCATGCGCGCTCGGGCTCGCTACTGCGCATGCGTACTCGGGGTCACCAGTGCAGATGCGCAATCGGACTCACTACTGCCCATGCGCACTCGGGGTCACTACTGCGCATGCGCAATCGGGCTCACTACTGCGGATGCGCACTCGGGCTCACTACTGTGCATGCGCACTCGGGGTCACTACTCCTCATGCGCACTCGGACTCACTACTGCTCATACGCACTCCGGCTCGCTACTGCGGATGCGCAATCGGGCTCACTACTGCGCATGCGCACTCCAGCTGAGACCGGCACATGCGCACTCGGGGTCACTACTATGCATGCGCACTCCGGCTCACTACTGCGCATGCGCACACGGGCTCACTACTGTGCATGCGCACTCCGGGTCACTACTGCTTATGCGCATTCGGGCTCACTACTGCGCATGCGCACTCGGGGTCACTACTATTCATACGCACTCCGACTCAGTACTGCTCATGCGAACTCGGACCCACTACGGCGGATGCGCAATCGGGCTCACTACTGCGCATGCGCAATCGGTCTCACTACTGCGGATGCGCTATTGGGCTCACTACTGCGCATGCGCACTCGGGGTCACTACTGCGCATGCGCACACGGGCACACTACTGCGGATGCGCACTCCGGGTCACTACTGCGCATGCGCACTCGGGCTCACTACCGCTCATACGCACTCCGGCTCACCACTGCGCATGCGCACTCGGGGTGACTACTGCTCATGCGCATTCGGACTCACTGCTGCGGGTGCGCAATCGGGCTCACTAATGCGCATGCGCGCTCGCGTTCACTACTGCTCATGCGCAATCGGACTCACTACTGCTCATGCGCACACGGACTCACTGCTGCGGATGCGCAATCGGGCTCACTACTGCGCATGCGCAATCGGTCTCACTACTGCGGATGCGCAATCGGGAACACTACTGCTCATGCGCACTCGGACTCACTACTGCTCATACGCACTCCGGCTCACTACTGCTCATGCGAACTCGGACTTACTACTGCGGATGCGCACTCCGGGTCACTACTGCTCATGCGCGCGCGGGCTCACTACTGCTCATGCGCACACGGGCTCACTAATGCGCATGCGCACACGGGCGCACTACTGCGCATGCGCACACGGGCTCACTGCTGCGGATGCGCAATCGGTCTCACTACTGCGGATGCGCAATCGGGAACACTACTGCTCATACGCACTCCGACTCACTACTGCTCATGTGAACTCGGGCTCACTACTGCGGATGCTCGGTCGGGCTCACTACTGCGCATGCACACACGGGCTCACTACTGCGCATGCGCACTCCGGGTCACTACTGCTGATGCGCAATCGGGTTCACTACTCCGCATGCGCACTCGGACTCACTACTGCTCATGCGCACACGGGCTCACTAATGCGCATGCGCACACGGGCGCACTACTGCGCTTGCGCACACGGGCTCACTACTGCGCATGCGCACACGGGCTCACTGCTGTGCATGCGCACTCGGGCTCACTACTGCTCATGCGCACTCGGACTCACTACTGCTCATGGACACACGGGCGCACTACTGCGCATGCGCACACCGGCTCAGACCTGCACATGCGCACTCGAGCTCACTTCTGCGGATGCGCACTCAGGCTCACTACTGCGCATGGGCACACGGGCTCACTACTGCGCATGCGCACTCGGGGTCTCTACTGCTCATACGCACTCCGACTCACTACTGCTCATGTGAACTCGGGCTCACTACTGCGGATGCTCGGTCGGGCTCACTACTGCGCATGCACACACGGGCTCACTACTGCGCATGCGCACTCCGGGTCGCTACTGCTCATGCGCAATCGGGCTCACTACTCCGCATGCGCACTCGGACTCACTACTGCTCATGCGCACACGGACTCACTGCTGCGGATGCGCACTCGAGCTCACTTCTGCGCATGCGCACACGGGCGCACTACTGCGCATGCGCACACGGTCTCACTACTGCGCATGCGCACTCCGGCTCACTACTGTTCATGCGCACTCGGGCTCACTACTGCGGATGCGCGCTCGGGCTCGCTACTGCGGATGCGCAATCGGGCTCACTACTGCGCATGCGCATCGGGCTCACTACTGCGCATGCGCACACGGGCTCACTACTGCGGATGCGCACTCGGGCTCACTACTGTGCATGCGCACTCGGGGTCACTACTGCTCATGCGCACTCGGACTCACTACTGCTCATACGCACTCCGGCTCGCTACTGCGGATGCGCAATCGGGCTCACTACTGCGCATGCGCACTTCAGCTGAGATCGGCACATGCGCACTCCGGGTCACTACTATGCATGCGCACTCCGGCTCACTACTGCGCATGCGCACACGGGCTCACTACTGTGCATGCGCACTCCGGGTCACTACTGCTTATGCGCATTCGGGCTCACTACTGCGCATGCGCACTCGGGGTCACTACTATTCATACGCACTCCGACTCAGTACTGCTCATGCGAACTCGGACTCACCACTGCGAATGCGCAATCGGGTTCACTACTGCGCATGCGCAATCGGTCTCACTACTGCGGATGCGCAATTGGGCTCACTACTGCGCATGTGCACTCGGGGTCACTACTGCGCATGCGCACACGGGCACACTACTGCGGATGCGCACTCCGGGTCACTACTGCGCATGCGCACTCGGGCTCACTACCGCTCATACGCACTCCGGCTCACTACTGCTCATGCGAACTCGGACTCACTACTGCGCATGCGCAATCGGTCTCACTACTGCGGATGCGCTATTGGGCTCACTACTGCGCATGCGCACTCGGGGTCACTACTGCGCATGCGCACACGGGCACACTACTGCGGATGCGCACTCCGGGTCACTACTGCGCATGCGCACTCGGGCTCACTACCGCTCATACGCACCCCGGCTCACCACTGCGCATGCGCGCTCGGGGTGACTACTGCTCATGCGCATTCGGACTCACTGCTGTGGATGCGCAATCGGGCTCACTAATGCGCATGCGCGCTCGCGTTCACTACTGCGCATGCGCACTCGGGCTCACTACTGCGGATGCGCGCTCAAGCTCACTACTGCGCATGCGCACACGGGCTCACTACTGCGGATGCGCACTCCTGGTCACTACTGCTCATGCGCAATCGGACTCACTACTGCTCATGCGCACACGGACTCACTGCTGCGGATGCGCGCTCGGGCTCACTACTGCGGATGCGCAATCGGGCTCACTACTGCGCGTGCGCACTCGGGCCCACTACTGCGCATGCGCGCTCGGGCTCGCTACTGCGCATGCGCACTCGGGGTGACTACTGCACATCCGCATTCGGACTCACTGCTGCGGATGCGCAATCGGGCTCACTACTGCGCATGCGCAATCGGTCTCACTACTGCGGTTGCGCAATCGGGAACACTACTGCTCATGCGCACTCGGACTCACTACTGCTCATACGCACTCCGGCTCACTACTGCTCATGCGAACTCGGACTTACTACTGCGGATGCGCACTCCGGGTCACTACTGCTCATGCGAGCTCGGGCTCGCTACTGCGCATGCGTACTCGGGGTCACCAGTGCAGATGCGCAATCGGACTCACTACTGCCCATGCGCACTCGGGGTCACTACTGCGCATGCGCAATCGGGCTCACTACTGCGCATGCGCACTCGGGGTCACTACTGCGCATGCGCACTCGGGCACACTACTGCGGATGCGCATTCGGGGTCACTACTATTCATACGCACTCCGACTCAGTACTGCTCATGCGAACTCGGACTCACCACTGCGAATGCGCAATCGGGTTCACTACTGCGCATGCGCAATCGGTCTCACTACTGCAGATGCGCAATTGGGCTCACTACTGCGCATGCGCACTCGGGGTCACTACTGCGCATGCGCACACGGGCACACTACTGCGGATGCGCACTCCGGGTCACTACTGCGCATGCGCACTCGGGCTCACTACCGCTCATACGCACTCCGGCTCACTACTGCTCATGCGAACTCGGACTCACTACTGCGGATGCGCAATCGGGCTCACTACTGCGCATGCGCGCTCGGGCTCGCTACTGCGCATGCGCACCTTGGGTCACCACTGCAGATGCGCAATCGGAATCACTACTGCCCATGCGCATTTGGGCTCACTACTGCGGATGCGCGCTCGGGCTCACTACTGCGGATGCGCAATCGGGGTGACTACTGCTCATGCGCATTTGGACTCACTGCTGCGGATGCGCAATCGGGCTCACTACTGCGCCTGCGCAATCGGTCTCACTACTGCGGATGCGCAATCGGGCACACTACTGCTCATGCGCACTCGGACTCACTACTGCTTATACGCACTCCGGCTCACTACTGCTCATGCGCACTCGGGGTCACTACTGCGGATGCGCACTCGGGGTCACTACTGCTCATGCGCACTCGGACTCACTACTGCTCATACGCACTCCGGCTCACTACTGCTCATGCGCACTCGGGATCACTACTGCGCATGCGCACTCGGGCTCACTACTGCGCATGCGCACTCGGGCACACTACTGCGGATGCGCACTCGGGCTCACATCTGCGGATGAGCAAGCGGGCTCACTACTACGCTTCAGCACTCCGCATCACTACTGCGCAAGCGCACTTGGCCTGCCCACTGCGCATGCGCACTCAGAGTCACTACTGCGGTTGCGCAATCGGGCTCACTTCTGCGCCTGCGCACTCGGGTTCACTACTGCGCATGGGCACTGCGGCTCACTATTGCGCACGCGCACTCCGCCTCACGACTGCGCTTGCGCACTGGGAATCACTTCTGCGCCTGCGCACTCGGGTTCACAAATGCGCAGTCATACCACGGCTCACTTTTGCACATGCGCACTTTGTCTCACTACTGCGCATGCGCACTCAGACTCACTACTGCAGATGCGCAATCGGGCTCACTACTGCGGCTGCGCAATCGGGTTCACTACTGCGCATGCGCACTCGGCCTCACTATTGCGCATGCGCACTCGGACTCACTACTGCGCATGCGCACTCGGCCTCACAATTGCGTATGCACACTCAGACTCACTACTGCGGATGCGCACTCGGCCTCACAACTGCGTATGCGCACTCAGACTCACTACTGCGGATGCGCAATCGGGTTCACTACTGCGCATGCGCACACGGGCTCACTACCGCTCATACGCACTCCGGCTCACTACTGCTCATGCGAACTCGGACTCACTACTGCGGATGCGCAATCGGGCTCACTACTGCGCATGCGCGCTCGGGCTCGCTACTGCGCATGCGCACCTTGGGTCACCACTGCAGATGCGCAATCGGACTCACTACTGCTCATACGCACTCCGGCTCACTACTGTTCATGCGCACTCGGGCTCACTACTGCGGATGCGCGCTCGGGCTCGCTACTGCGGATGCGCAATCGGGCTCACTACTGCGCATGCGCATCGGGCTCACTACTGCGCATGCGCACACGGGCTCACTACTGCGGATGCGCACTCGGGCTCACTACTGTGCATGCGCACTCGGGGTCACTACTGCTCATGCGCACTCGGACTCACTACTGCTCATACGCACTCCGGCTCGCTACTGCGGATGCGCAATCGGGCTCACTACTGCGCATGCGCACTCCAGCTGAGACCGGCACATGCGCACTCGGGGTCACTACTATGCATGCGCACTCCGGCTCACTACTGCGCATGCGCACACGGGCTCACTACTGTGCATGCGCACTCCGGGTCACTACTGCGCATGCGCACTCGGGCTCACTACCGCTCATACGCACTCCGGCTCACCACTGCGCATGCGCACTCGGGGTGACTACTGCTCATGCGCATTCGGACTCACTGCTGCGGATGCGCAATCGGGCTCACTAATGCGCATGCGCGCTCGCGTTCACTACTGCGGATGCGCGCTCAAGCTCACTACTGCGCATGCGCACACGGGCTCACTACTGCGGATGCGCACTCCTGGTCACTACTGCTCATGCGCAATCGGACTCACTACTGCTCATGCGCACACGGACTCACTGCTGCGGATGCGCGCTCGGGCTCACTACTGCGGATGCGCAATCGGGCTCACTACTGCGCGTGCGCACTCGGGCCCACTACTGCGCATGCGCGCTCGGGCTCGCTACTGCGCATGCGCACTCGGGGTGACTACTGCACATCCGCATTCGGACTCACTGCTGCGGATGCGCAATCGGGCTCACTACTGCGCATGCGCAATCGGTCTCACTACTGCGGTTGCGCAATCGGGAACACTACTGCTCATGCGCACTCGGACTCACTACTGCTCATACGCACTCCGGCTCACTACTGCTCATGCGAACTCGGACTTACTACTGCGGATGCGCACTCCGGGTCACTACTGCTCATGCGCGCTCGGGCTCGCTACTGCGCATGCGTACTCGGGGTCACCAGTGCAGATGCGCAATCGGACTCACTACTGCCCATGCGCACTCGGGGTCACTACTGCGGATGCGCAATTGGGCTCACTACTGCGCATGCGCACTCGGGGTCACTACTGCGCATGCGCACACGGGCACACTACTGCGGATGCGCACTCCGGGTCACTACTGCGCATGCGCACTCGGGCTCACTACTGCGCATGCGCACTCGGGCACACTACTGCGGATGCGCACTCGGGCTCACATCTGCGGATGAGCAAGCGGGCTCACTACTACGCTTCAGCACTCCGCATCACTACTGCGCAAGCGCACTTGGCCTGCCCACTGCGCATGCGCACTCAGAGTCACTACTGCGGTTGCGCAATCGGGCTCACTTCTGCGCCTGCGCACTCGGGTTCACTACTGCGCATGGGCACTGCGGCTCACTATTGCGCACGCGCACTCCGCCTCACGACTGCGCTTGCGCACTGGGAATCACTTCTGCGCCTGCGCACTCGGGTTCACAAATGCGCAGTCATACCACGGCTCACTTTTGCACATGCGCACTTTGTCTCACTACTGCGCATGCGCACTCAGACTCACTACTGCAGATGCGCAATCGGGCTCACTACTGCGGCTGCGCAATCGGGTTCACCACTGCGCATGCGCACTCGGCCTCACTATTGCGCATGCGCACTCGGACTCACTACTGCGCATGCGCACTCGGCCTCACAATTGCGTATGCACACTCAGACTCACTACTGCGGATGCGCACTCGGCCTCACAACTGCGTATGCGCACTCAGACTCACTACTGCGGATGCGCAATCGGGTTCACTACTGCGCATGCGCACACGGGCTCACTACCGCTCATACGCACTCCGGCTCACTACTGCTCATGCGAACTCGGACTCACTACTGCGGATGCGCAATCGGGCTCACTACTGCGCATGCGCGCTCGGGCTCGCTACTGCGCATGCGCACCTTGGGTCACCACTGCAGATGCGCAATCGGACTCACTACTGCGCATGTGCGCTCGGGGTCGCTACTGCGCATGCGCACTCGGAGTCACTATTGCGGATGCGCGCTGAAGCTCACTAATGCGCATGCGCACACGGGGTCACTACTGCGCATGCGCACTCGGGCACCCTACTGCGGATGCGCACTCAGGCTCACTACTGCGCATGGGCACGCGGGCTCACTACTGCGCATGCGCACTCCGACTCACTACTGCTCATGTGAACTCGGGCTCACTACTGCGGATGCTCGGTCGGGCTCACTACTGCGCATGCGCACTCCGGGTCACTACTGCTCATGCGCAATCGGGCTCACTACTGTGCATGCGCACTCGGGGCCACTACTGCTCATACGCACTCCGACTCACTACTGCTCATGCGAACTCGGACTCACTACTGCGGATGCGCAATCGGGCTCACTACTGCGCATGCGCACACGGGCTCACTACTGCGCATGCGCACGCGGGCTCACTACTGCGCATGCGCACTCAGGGTCACCACTGCGGATGCGCAATCGGGCTCACTACTGCGCATGCGTGCTCCGGCTCAGACCTGCACATGCGCAGTCGGGCTTACTACTGCGGATGCGCAATCGGTCTCACTACTGCGCATGCGCACTCGGAGTCACTACTGCGCATGCGCACTCAAGCTCACTACTGCGCATGAGCACTCAAGCTCACTACTGCGCACGCTCGCTCGGGGTCACTACTGCGCATGCGAGCTCGGGGTCACCAGTGCGGATGCGCAATCGGGCTCACTACTGCGCATGCGCGCTCCGGCTCAGACCTGCACATGCGCTCTCGAGCTCACTGTTGCGCGTGCGCACACGGGCTCACTACTGCGCATGCGCGCTCGCGGTCATTACTGCGCATGCGCACTCGGTGTCACCACTGCAGATACTCATTCGGGTTCAGTACTATGCATGTACACATGGGCTCACTACTGTGCATGCGCACTCGGGGTCACTAGTGCTCATGCGCACTCGGACTCACTACTGCTCATGGGCACACGGGCTCACTACTGCGCATGCGCACTCGGGATCTCTACTGCGCGTGCGCACTCGGGCTCACTACTGCGGATGCGAGCTCAGGCTCACTACTGCGCATCTGCACACGGGATCACTACTGCGCATGCGCACTCGGGCTCACTACTGCGCATGTGCGCTCGGGGTCGCTACTGCGCATGCGCACACCGGCTCAGACCTGCACATGCGCACTCGAGCTCACTTCTGCCCATGCGCACACTGGTGCACTATTACGCATGCGCGCACGGGCTCACTACTGTGCATGCGCACTCGGGGTCACTACTGCTCATGCGCACTCGGAGTCATTATTGCGGATGCGCAATCGGGCTCACTATTGCGCATGCACACACGGGCTCACTACTGCGCATGCGCACTCCGGGTCACTACTGCGCATGGGCACACGGGCTCACTACTGCGCATGCGCACTTGGGGTCACTACTGCTCATACGCACTCCGACTCACTACTGCTCATGTGAACTTGGGCTCACTACTGCGGATGCTCGGTCGGGCTCACTACTGCGCATGCACACACGGGCTCACTACTGCGCATGCGCATTCCGGGTCACTACTGCTCATGCGCAATCGGGCTCACTACTCCGCATGCGCACTCGGACTCACTACTGCTCATGCGCACACGGACTCACTGCTGCGGATGCGCACTCGAGCTCACTTCTGCGCATGCGCACACGGGCGCACTACTGCGCATGCGCACACGGTCTCACTACTGCGCATGCGCACTCCGGCTCACTACTGTTCATGCGCACTCGGGCTCACTACTGCGGATGCGCGCTCGGGCTCGCTACTGCGGATGCGCAATCGGGCTCACTACTGCGCATGCGCACACTGGTGCACTACTGCGCATGCGCGCACGGGCTCACTACTGTGCATGCGCACTCGGGGTCACTACTGCTCATGCGCGCTCGGACTCACTACTGCTCATGGGCACACGGGCTCATTACTGCGCATGCGCACACGGGCGCACTTCTGCGCTTGCGCACACGGGTTCACTACTGCGCATGCGCACACGGGCTCACTACTGTGCATGCTCATTCGGGGTCACTACTGCTCATACGCACTCCGACTCACTACTGCTCATGCGAACTCGGACTCACTACTGCGGATGCGCAATCGGGCTCACTACTGCGCATGCGCACGCGGGCTCACTACTGCGCATGCGCACTCGGGCTCACTACTGAACATGTGCGCAACTGCTCAGACCTGCACACGCGTACTCGAGCTCACTTCTGCGCATGCGCACACGGGCGCACTACTGCTCATGCGCACACGGGCTCACCACTATGCATGCACACTCGGGGTCACTACTGCGCATGCGCAATCGGGCTCACTACTGCGCATGCGCAATCGTATTCACTACTGCACATGCGCTCTCGGGGTCACTACTGCGCATGCGCAATCGGGCTCACTACTGCGCATGCGCAATCGTATTCACTACTGCACATGCGCACTCAGGCTCACTACTGCGGATGCGCACTCGGGTCACTACTGCTCATGCGCACTCGGACTCACTACAGCTCATGCGCACACGGGCTCACCACTATGCATGCACACTCGGGGTCACTACTGCGCATGCGCAATCGGGCTCACTACTGCGCATGCGCAATCGGGCTCACTACTGCGCATGCGCAATCGTATTCACTACTGCACATGCGCACTCAGGCTCACTCCTGCGCATGCGCTCTCGGGGTCACTACTGCTCATGCGAACTCAGACTCACTACCGCGGATGCGCAATCGGGCTCACTACTGCGCATGCGCACTCCGGCTCAGACCTGCCCATGAGCACTCGGGCTCACTACTGCGCATGCGCTCACGGGCTCACTACTGCTCATGAGCAATCGGACTCACTACTGCTCATGTGCACACGGGCTCACTACTGCGGATGCGCGCTCGGGCTCGCTACTGCGGATGCGCAATCGGGCGCACTACTGCGCATGCGCAATCGTATTCACTACTGCTCATGCGCGCTCGGACTCACTACTGCGGACGCGCAATCGGGCTCACTAGTGCGCATGCCCTCACGGGGTTACTACTGCTCATACGCACTCCAACTCACTACTCCTCATGCGAACTCGGACTCACTACTGCGGATGCGCAATCGGGGTCAATAGTGCTCATGCGCACTTCGAGTCACTACTGCGCATGCGCACACCTTCTCAGGCCTGCACATGCGCAGTCAGGCTCACTACTGCTCATGAGCAATCCGACTCACTACTGCTCATGTGCACACGGGCTCACTACTGCGGATGCGCGCTCGGGCTCGCTACTGCGGATGCGCAATCGGGCGCACTACTGCGCATGCGGACACGGGCTCACTACTGTGCATGCGCACACGGGCTTACTACAGTCCATACGCACTCGGTGTCACTACTGCTCATACGCACTCCGACTCACTACTGCTCATGCGAACTCGGACTCACTACTGCGGATGCGCAATCGGGCTCTCTACTGCGGATGCGCGCTCAGGCTCACTACTACGGTTGCGCAATCAGGCTCACAACTGCGCAGGCGCACACGGGCTCACTACTGTGCATGCCCACTCGGGCTCACTACTGCGGATGCGCGCTCAGGCTCACTACTCCGGATGCGCAATCGGGCTCACAACTGCGCATGCGCACACTGGCTCACTACTGTGCATGCGCACCCGGGGTCACTACTGCTCATACGCACTCCGACTCACTACTGCTCATGCGAACTCGGACTCACTACTGTGGATGCGCAATCGGGCACACTACTGCGCATGCGCACTCGGGCTCACTACTGCGGATGTTCGGTCGGGCTCACTACTGCGCATGCACACACGGGCTCACTACTGCGCATGCGCACTCCGGGTCACTACTGCTCATGCGCAATCGGGCTCACTACTCCGCACGCGCACTCGGACTCACTACTGCTCATGCGCACACGGACTCACTACTGCGGATGCGCACTCGAGCTCACTTCTGCGCATGCGCACACGGGCGCACTACTGCGCATGCGCACACGCGCTCACAACTGTGCATGCGCACACGGTCTCACTACTGCGCATGCGCACTCCGGGTTACTACTGTTCATGCGCACTCGGGCTCACTACTGCGGATGCGCGCTCGGGCTCGCTACTGCGGATGCGCAATCGGGCTCACTACTGCGCATGCGCACTCGGGCTCACTACTGCGCATGCGCACACCGGCTCAGACCTGCACATGCGCACTCGAGGTCACTTCTGCGCATGCGCACACTGGTGCACTACTGCGCATGCGCACACGGGCTCACTACTGCGCATGCGCACGCGGGCTCACTACTGCGCATGCGCACTCAGGGTCACCACTGCGGATGCGCAATCGGGCTCACTACTGCGCATGCGCGCTCCGGCTCAGACCTGCACATGCGCAGTCGGGCTTGCTACAGCGGATGCGCAATCGGTCTCACTACTGCGCATGCGCACTCGGAGTCACTACTGCGCATGCGCACTCAAGCTCACTACTGCGCATGCGCACTCACGCTCACTACTGCGCACGCTCGCTCGGGGTCACTACTGCGCATGCGAGCTCGGGGTCACCAGTGCGGATGCGCAATCGGGCTCACTACTGCGCATGCGCGCTCCGGCTCAGACCTGCACATGCGCTCTCGAGCTCACTGTTGCGCGTGCGCACACGGGCTCACTACTGCGCATGCGCGCTCGCGGTCATTACTGCGCACGCGCACTCGGTGTCACCACTGCAGATACTCATTCGGGTTCGGTACTATGCATGTACACATGGGCTCACTACTGTGCATGCGCGCTCGGGCTCGCTACTGCGCATGCGCACTCGGGGTGACTACAGCTCATGCGCATTCGGACTCACTGCTGCGGATGCGCGCTCGGGCTCACTACTGCGGATGCGCAATCGGGCTCACTACTGCGCATGCGCACTCGGGCTCACTACTGCGCATGCGCGCTCGGGCTCACTACTGCGCATGCGCGCTCGCGCTCGCTACTGCGCATGCGCACTCGGGGTCACTACTGCAGAAGGGCAACCGGGCTCGCTACTGCGCATGCGCACTCGGGGTGACTACAGCTCATGCGCATTCGGACTCACTGCTGCGGATGCGCGCTCGGGCTCACTACTGCGCATGCGCACTCCAGCTGAGACCGGCACATGCGCACTCGGGCTCGCTACTGCGCATGCGCACACGGGCACACTACTGCGCATGCGCACTTCGGGTGACTACTGCTCATGCGCACACGGACTCACTACTGCGCATGCGCACACGGACTCACTACTGCGGATGCGCGCTCGGGCTCACTACTGCGGATGCGCAATCGGGCTCACTACTGCGCATGCGCACTCCAGCTGAGACCGGCACATGCACACACGGACTCACTACTGCGCATGCGCACACGGGCTCACTACTGCGCATGCGCACACGGGCCCATTACTGTGCATGCGCACTCGGGGTCACTACTGCTCATGCGCACTCGGACTCACTACGGCTCATGGGCACTCTGACTCATTACTGCGGATGCGCGCTCGCGGTCACAACTGCGCATGCGCACTCGGGGTCACTACTGCGCATGCGCACTCGGGTACACTACTGCGGATGCGCAATCGGGCTCACTACTGCGCATGCGCACACGGGCCCATTACTGTGGTATGCGCACTCGGGGTCACTACTATTCACACGCACTGCGACTCAGTACTGCTCATGCGAACTCGGACTCACTACTGCGGATGCGCAATCGGTCTCACTACTGCGGATGCGCAATTGGGCTCACTACTGCGCATGCGCACTCGGGGTCACTACTGCGCATGCGCACACGGGCACACTACTGCGGAAACGCACTCCGGGTCACTACTGCGCATGCGCACTCGGGCTCACTACCGCTCATACGCACTCCGGCTCACTACTGCGCATGCGCACTCGGGGTGACTACTGCTCATGCGCATTCGGACTCACTGCTGCGGATGCGCAATCGGGCTCACTAATTCGCATGCGCGCTCGCGTTCACTACTGCGCATGCGCACTCGGGCTCACTACTGCGGATGCGCGCTCAAGCTCACTACTGCGCATGCGCACACGGGCTCACTACTGCGGATGCGCACTCCTGGTCACTACTGCTCATGCACAATCGGACTCAGTACTGCTCATACGCACTCCGGCTCACTACTGCTCATGCGAGCTCGGGGTCACTACTGCGCATGCGCACTCGAGCACACTACTGCGGATGCGCACTCGGGGTCACTACTGCTCATGCGCACTCGGACTCACTACTGCTCATACGCACTCCGGCTCACTACTGCTCATGCGCACTCGGGGTCACTACTGCGCATGCGCACTCGGGCTCACTACTGCGCATGCGCGCTCGGGCTCGCTACTGCGCATGCGCACTCGGGGTGACTACTGCTCATGCGCATTTGGACTCACTGCTGCGGATGCGCAATCGGGCTCACTACTGCGCCTGCGCAATCGGTCTCACTACTGCTGATGCGCAATCGGGCACGCTACTGCTCATGCGCACTCGGACTCACTACTGCTCATACGCACTCCGGCTCACTACTGCTCATGCGAACTCGGACTTACTACTGCGGTTGCGCACTCCGGGTCACTACTGCTCATGCGAGCTCGGGCTCGCTACAGCGCATGCGCACTCGGGGTCACTACTGCGCATGCGCACTCGAGCACACTACTGCGGATGCGCACTCGGGGTCACTACTGCTCATGCGCACTCGGACTCACTACTGCTCATACGCACTCCGGCTCACTACTGCTCATGCGCACTCGGGGTCACTACTGCGCATGCGCACTCGGGCTCACTACTGCGGATGCGCACTCGGACTCACTACTGCTCATACGCACTCCGGCTCACTACTGCGGATGCGCACTCGGGCTCACATCTGCGGATGAGCAAGCGGGCTCACTACTACGCTTCAGCACTCCGCATCACTACTGCGCAAGCGCACTTGGCCTGCCCACTGCGCATGCGCACTCAGAGTCACTACTGCGGTTGCGCAATCGGGCTCACTTCTGCGCCTGCGCACTCGGGTTCACTACTGCGCATGGGCACTGCGGCTCACTATTGCGCACGCGCACTCCGCCTCACGACTGCGCTTGCGCACTGGGAATCACTTCTGCGCCTGCGCACTCGGGTTCACAAATGCGCAGTCATACCACGGCTCACGACTGCGGATGCGCAATCGGGTTCACTACTGCGCATGCGCACACGGGCTCAATACTACGCGTGCGCACTCCGGCTCACAGCGGCGCATGCGCACTCCGGCTCACTACTGCGAGTGCGCACTCAGCCTCTCTACTGCGCATGCGCTCTAATCCTCACTATTGCGCATGCGCACTCCGCTACACGAATGCGCTTGCGCACTAGGACTCACTTCTGCGCTTGCGTACGCGGTTTTACATCTGCGCATGCGCACTCCGGCTTACTACTGCGCACGCGCACTCAGACTCACGACCGCGGATGCGCAATCGGATTTACTACTGTACATGCGCAGTCCGCCACATTACTGCGCATGCGCACCTCGGCTCACTTCTGCACATGCGCACTTGGCCTCACTACTGCGCATGCGCACTTGGACTCACTACTGCGGATGCGCAATCGGGCTCACTACTGTGGATGCGCAAACGGGTTCACTACTGCGCATGCGCACACGGGCCCACTACTGCGCGTGCGCACTCCGGCTCACAACTGAGCATGCGCACACCGGCCCACTACTGCGCATGCGCACTCGGCCTCACAACTGCGTATGCGCACTCAGACTCACTACTGCGGATGCGCAATCGGGCTCACTACTGCGCATGCGCACTTGGACTCACTACTGCGGATGCGCAATCGGGCTCACTACTGCGCATGCGCACTCATTCTCAACCACGTGCATGCCCACCAGGGTTCGCTAATATCGCATGCGCAATCGGACTCACTACTGAGCATGCGCAATCGGGCTCACTACTGCGCATGCGCACTCGGACTCACTACTGCGGATGCGCACTTGGACTCACTACTGCGGATGCGTACTCAGACTCACTACTGCGCATGCGCACTCGGACTCACTACTGCGGATGCGCAATCGGGTTCACTTCTGCGCATGCGCACACGGGCTCACTACTGCGCTTGCGCACTCCGGCTCACTACTACGAGTGGGCACTCAGCCCCTCTACTGCGCATGCGCTCTAACCCTCACTACTGCGCATGCGCACTCGGACTCACTACTGCGGATGCGCAATCGGGCTCACTACTGCGCATGCGCACACGGGCTCACTACTGCGCTTGCGCACTCAGACTCACTACTGCGGATGCGCAATCGGGTTCACTTCTGCGCATGCGCACACGGGCTCACTACTGCGCTTGCGCACTCCGGCTCACTACTACGAGTGGGCACTCAGCCTCTCTACTGCGCATGCGCTCTAACCCTCACTACTGCTCATGCGCTCTCCGCCTCGCTACTGCGTATGCGCACTCGAGCACACTACTGCGGATGCGCACTCGGGTTCACTACTGCGCATGCGCACTCGGCCTCACTATTGCGCATGCGCACTCGGACTCACTACTGCGCATGCGCACTCGGCCTCACGACTGCGCATGCGCACTCGGCCTCACAACTGCGTATGCGCACTCAGACTCACTACTGCGGATGCGCACTCGGCCTCACAACTGCGTATGCGCACCCAGACTCACTACTGCGGATGCGCAATCGGGTTCACTACTGCGCATGCGCGCACGGGCTCAGTACTGCGCATACGCACTCCAGCTCAGAACTGCTCATGCGCACTCAGACTCACTACTGCGCATGCGCAATCGGGTTCACTACTGCGCATGCGCACACGGGCTCACTACTGCGCGTGCGCACTCCGGCTCACAACTGCGCATGTGCACACCGGCTCACTACTACGAGTGTGCACTCAGCCTCTCTACTGCGCATGCGCTCTAATCCTCACTATTGCGCATGCGCACTCCGCCACACGACTGCGCTTGCGCACTAGGACTCACTTCTGCGCCTGCGTACGCGGTTTTACAACTGCGCATGCGCACTCCGGCTCACTACCGCGCACGCGCACTTAGACTCACTACCGCGGATGCGCAATCGGGTTTGCTACTGCGCATGCGCGCACGGGCTCAGTACTGCGCATACGCACTCCAGCTCAGAACTGCTCATGCGCACTCCGACTCACTACTGCGGACGAACAATCGGGATCACTACTTCGCATGCCCACGCGGACTCACCCACGCGCTGTGCACTCGGACTCACTACTGCGCATGCGCACTCGGTCTCACGACTGCGCATGCGCACACAGACTCACTACTGCGGATGCGCAATCAGGTTCACTACTGCGCATGCGCACACGGGCTCACTACTGCGCGTGCGCACTCCGGCTCACTACTGCGAATGCGCACACGGGCTCACTACTACGCGTGCGCACTCCGGCTCACAACGGCGCATGCGCACTTCGGCTCACTACTACGAGTGCGCACTCAGCCTCTCTACTGCGCATGCGCTCTAATCCTCACTATTGCGCTTGCGCACTAGGACTCACTTCTGCGCCTGCGTATGCGGTTTTACATCTGCGCATGCGCACTCCGGCTCACTACTGCGCACGCGCACTCAGACTCACTACCGCGGATGCGCAATCGGGTTTACTACTGTGCATGCGCAGTCCGCCACACTACTGCGCATGCGCACCTCGGCTCACCTCTAGACATGCGCACTTGGCCTCACTACAGCGCATGCGCACTTGGACTCACTTCTGCGGATGCGCAATCGGCGTTACTTCTGCGGATGCACAATCGGACTCACTACTGTGGATGCGCACACAGGCTCACTACCGCGGATGCGCAATCGGGTTTACTACTGCGCATGCGCGCACGGGCTCAGTACTGTGCATACGCACTCCAGCTCAGAACTGCGCATGCGCAGTCCGGCTCACTACTGTGAATGCGCAGCCCGGATTACTACTGCGGACGCGCCCTCGGACTCACCCACGCGCATGCGCACTTGAGTTCACTACTACGCATGCGCACTCCGGCTCACTCCTGCGCATGCGCACTCGGCCTCACTTCTGCGCATGCGCATTCCGCCTCACTACTGCGCATGCGCACTCGGGCTTACTATTGCGCATGCGCACTCGGACTCACTACTGCGGATGCGCAATCAGGCTCACTACTGCGCATGCGCACTCGGGCACACTACTGCCGATGGGCAACCGGGTTCACTACTGCGCCTGCGCCCACGGAATCACTACTGCGGACGCGCAATCGATCTCACTACTGCGCATGCGCACTCGGACTCACTACTGCGTATGCGCAATCGGGCTCACTACTGCGTATGCGCAATCGGGCTCACTACTGCGCATGCGCACACTGGCTCGCCCACGCGCATGTGCACTCGGGTTCACTACTACGCATGCGCACTCGGACTCACTACTGCGGATGCGCAATCCGGCTGACTACTGCGCACCTGTGCTGACTATTGCGCATGCGCACTCGGACTCACTACTGCGGATGCGCAATCGGGCTCACAACTGTGCATGCGCACTCCGCTTCACTACTGCACATGCGCATTTCCTCTCACTACTACACATGCGCACTCGGACTCTCTACTGCGGACGCGCAATCGGGCTCAATATTGCGGACGCGCAATCGGGCTCACTACTACGCATGCGCACACTGGTGCACTACTGCGCATGCGCGCACGGGCTCACTACTGTGCATGCGCACTCGGGGTCACTACTGCTCATGCGCGCTCGGACTCACTACTGCTCATGGGCACACGGGCTCATTACTGCGCATGCGCACACGGGCGCACTTCTGCGCTTGCGCACACGGGTTCACTACTGCGCATGCGCACACGGGCTCACTACTGTGCATGCTCATTCGGGGTCACTACTGCTCATACGCACTCCGACTCACTACTGCTCATGCGAACTCGGACTCACTACTGCGGATGCGCAATCGGGCTCACTACTGCGCATGCGCACGCGGGCTCACTACTGCGCATGCGCACTCGGGCTCACTACTGAACATGTGCGCAACTGTTCAGACCTGCACACGCGTACTCGAGCTCACTTCTGCGCATGCGCACACGGGCGCACTACTGCTCATGCGCACACGGGCTCACCACTATGCATGCACACTCGGGGTCACTACTGCGCATGCGCAATCGGGCTCACTACTGCGCATGCGCAATCGTATTCACTACTGCACATGCGCTCTCGGGGTCACTACTGCGCATGCGCAATCGGGCTCACTACTGCGCATGCGCAATCGTATTCACTACTGCACATGCGCACTCAGGCTCACTACTGCGGATGCGCACTCGGGTCACTACTGCTCATGCGCACTCGGACTCACTACAGCTCATGCGCACACGGGCTCACCACTATGCATGCACACTCGGGGTCACTACTGCGCATGCGCAATCGGGCTCACTACTGCGCATGCGCAATCGGGCTCACTACTGCGCATGCGCAATCGTATTCACTACTGCACATGCGCACTCAGGCTCACTCCTGCGCATGCGCTCTCGGGGTCACTACTGCTCATGCGAACTCAGACTCACTACCGCGGATGCGCAATCGGGCTCACTACTGCGCATGCGCACTCCGGCTCAGACCTGCCCATGAGCACTCGGGCTCACTACTGCGCATGCGCTCACGGGCTCACTACTGCTCATGAGCAATCGGACTCACTACTGCTCATGTGCACACGGACTCACTTCTGCAGATGCGCGCTCGGGCTCACTACTACGGATGCGCAATCGGGTTCACTACTGCGCATGCGCAATCGTATTCACTACTGCTCATGCGCACTCGGACTCACTACTGCGGACGCGCAATCGGGCTCACTAGTGCGCATGCCCTCACGGGGTCACTACTGCTCATACGCACTCCAACTCACTACTCCTCATGCGAACTCGGACTCACTACTGCGGATGCGCAATCGGGGTCACTAGTGCTCATGCGCACTTCGAGTCACTAGTGCGCATGCGCACACCTTCTCAGGCCTGCACATGCGCAGTCAGGCTCACTACTGCTCATGAGCAATCGGACTCACTACTGCTCATGTGCACACGGGCTCACTACTGCGGATGCGCGCTCGGGCTCGCTACTGCGGATGCGCAATCGGGCGCACGACTGCGCATGCGGACACGGGCTCACTACTGTGCATGCGCACACGGGCTTACTACAGTCCATACGCACTCGGTGTCACTACTGCTCATACGCACTCCGACTCACTACTGCTCATGCGAACTCGGACTCACTACTGTGAATGCGCAATCGGGCACACTACTGCGCATGCGCACTCGGGCTCACTACTGCGGATGTTCGGTCGGGCTCACTACTGCGCATGCACACACGGGCTCACTACTGCGCATGCGCACTCCGGGTCACTACTGCTCATGCGCAGTCGGGCTCACTACTGCGCATGCGCACTCGGACTCACTACTGCTCATGCGCACACGGACTCACTACTGCGGATGCGCGCTCGGCCTCGCTACTGCAGATGCGCAATCGGGCTCACTACTGCGCATGCGCACAGGGGCTCACTACTGCGCATGCGCACACCGGCTCAGACCTGCACATGCGCACTCAAGATCACTTCTGCGCATGCGCGCCCGGGGTCGCTACTGCGCATGCGCACTCAGGCTCACATCTGCGGATGCGCAGTCGGGCTCACAACTGTGCATGCGCACACGGTCTCACTACTGCGCATGGGCAGTCGGTCTCACTACTGTGGATGCGCAATCGGGTTCACTACTGCGCATGCGCACTCGGGATCACTCCTGCGCGTGCGCACCCGGGCTCACTACAGCGGATGCGCGCTCAGGCTCACTACTGCGCATCTGCACACGGGCTCACTACTGCGCATGCGCACTCGGACTCACCACTGCTCATGCGCACTCGGGCTCACTACTGCGCATGCGCGCTCGGGGTCGCTACTGCGCATGCGCACACCGGCTCAGACCTGCACATGCGCACTCGAGCTCACTTCTGCGCATGCGCACACTGGTGGACTATTACGCATGCGCGCACGGGCTCACTATTGTGCATGCGCACTCGGGGTCACTACTGCTCATGCGCACTCGGAGTCACTACTGCGGATGCGCGCTCAGGCTCACTACTGCGCATCCGCACACGGGCTCACTACTGCGCATGCGCACTCGGCCTCACTACTGCTCATGCGCGCACGGGCTCACTACTGTGCATGCGCACTCAGGGTCACTACTGCTCATGCGCACTCGGAATCACTATTGCGGATGCGCAATCGGGCTCTCTATTCCGCATGCGCAATCGGGCTCACTACTACGCATGCGCACTCGGGGTCACCACTGCGCATGCGCACTCGGGCTCACTATTGCGGATGCGCGCTGAAGCTCACTAATGCGCATGCGCACACGGGGTCACTACTGCGCATGCGCACTCGGGCACCCTACTGCGGATGCGCACTCAGGCTCACTACTGCGCATGGGCACGCGGGCTCACTACTGCGCATGCGCACTCCGACTCACTACTGCTCATGTGAACTCGGGCTCACTACTGCGGATGCTCGGTCGGGCTCACTACTGCGCATGCGCACTCCGGGTCACTACTGCTCATGCGCAATCGGGCTCACTACTCCGCACGCGCACTCGGACTCACTACTGCTCATGCGCACACGGACTCACTACTGCGGATGCGCACTCGAGCTCACTTCTGCGCATGCGCACACGGGCGCACTACTGCGCATGCGCACACGCGCTCACAACTGTGCATGCGCACACGGTCTCACTACTGCGCATGCGCACTCCGGGTTACTACTGTTCATGCGCACTCGGGCTCACTACTGCGGATGCGCGCTCGGGCTCGCTACTGCGGATGCGCAATCGGGCTCACTACTGCGCATGCGCACTCGGGCTCACTACTGCGCATGCGCACACCGGCTCAGACCTGCACATGCGCACTCGAGGTCACTTCTGCGCATGCGCACACTGGTGCACTACTGCGCATGCGCACACGGGCTCACTACTGCGCATGCGCACGCGGGCTCACTACTGCGCATGCGCACTCAGGGTCACCACTGCGGATGCGCAATCGGGCTCACTACTGCGCATGCGCGCTCCGGCTCAGACCTGCACATGCGCAGTCGGGCTTGCTACAGCGGATGCGCAATCGGTCTCACTACTGCGCATGCGCACTCGGGGTTACTACTGTTCATGCGCACTCGGGCTCACTACTGCGCATGCGCACTCAAGCTCACTACTGCGCATGCGCACTCACGCTCACTACTGCGCACGCTCGCTCGGGGTCACTACTGCGCATGCGAGCTCGGGGTCACCAGTGCGGATGCGCAATCGGGCTCACTACTGCGCATGCGCGCTCCGGCTCAGACCTGCACATGCGCTCTCGAGCTCACTGTTGCGCGTGCGCACACGGGCTCACTACTGCGCATGCGCGCTCGCGGTCATTACTGCGCACGCGCACTCGGTGTCACCACTGCAGATACTCATTCGGGTTCGGTACTATGCATGTACACATGGGCTCACTACTGTGCATGCGCGCTCGGGCTCGCTACTGCGCATGCGCACTCGGGGTGACTACAGCTCATGCGCATTCGGACTCACTGCTGCGGATGCGCGCTCGGGCTCACTACTGCGGATGCGCAATCGGGCTCACTACTGCGCATGCGCGCTCCGGCTCAGACCTGCACATGCGCTCTCGAGCTCACTGTTGCGCGTGCGCACACGGGCTCACTACTGCGCATGCGCGCTCGCGGTCATTACTGCGCACGCGCACTCGGTGTCACCACTGCAGATACTCATTCGGGTTCGGTACTATGCATGTACACATGGGCTCACTACTGTGCATGCGCGCTCGGGCTCGCTACTGCGCATGCGCACTCGGGGTGACTACTGCTCATGCGCATTTGGACTCACTGCTGCGGATGCGCAATCGGGCTCACTACTGCGCCTGCGCAATCGGTCTCACTACTGCGGATGCGCAATCGGGCACACTACTGCTCATGCGCACTCGGACTCACTACTGCTTATACGCACTCCGGCTCACTACTGCTCATGCGCACTCGGGGTCACTACTGCGGATGCGCACTCGGGGTCACTACTGCTCATGCGCACTCGGACTCACTACTGCTCATACGCACTCCGGCTCACTACTGCTCATGCGCACTCGGGATCACTACTGCGCATGCGCACTCGGGCTCACTACTGCGCATGCGCACTCGGGCACACTACTGCGGATGCGCACTCGGGCTCACATCTGCGGATGAGCAAGCGGGCTCACTACTACGCTTCAGCACTCCGCATCACTACTGCGCAAGCGCACTTGGCCTGCCCACTGCGCATGCGCACTCAGAGTCACTACTGCGGTTGCGCAATCGGGCTCACTTCTGCGCCTGCGCACTCGGGTTCACTACTGCGCATGGGCACTGCGGCTCACTATTGCGCACGCGCACTCCGCCTCACGACTGCGCTTGCGCACTGGGAATCACTTCTGCGCCTGCGCACTCGGGTTCACAAATGCGCAGTCATACCACGGCTCACTTTTGCACATGCGCACTTTGTCTCACTACTGCGCATGCGCACTCAGACTCACTACTGCAGATGCGCAATCGGGCTCACTACTGCGGCTGCGCAATCGGGTTCACTACTGCGCATGCGCACTCGGCCTCACTATTGCGCATGCGCACTCGGACTCACTATTGCGCATGCGCACTCGGCCTCACGACTGCGCATGCGCACTCGGCCTCACGACTGCGCATGCGCACTCGGCCTCACAATTGCGTATGCACACTCAGACTCACTACTGCGGATGCGCACTCGGCCTCACAACTGCGTATGCGCACTCAGACTCACTACTGCGGATGCGCAATCGGGTTCACTACTGCGCATGCGCACACGGGCTCACTACCGCTCATACGCACTCCGGCTCACTACTGCTCATGCGAACTCGGACTCACTACTGCGGATGCTCAATCGGGCTCACTACTGCGCATGCGCGCTCGGGCTCGCTACTGCGCATGCGCACCTTGGGTCACCACTGCAGATGCGCAATCGGACTCACTACTGCCCATGCGCATTTGGGCTCACTAATGCGCATGCGCGCTAGCGTTCACTACTGCGCACGCGCGCTCGGGCTCGCTACTGCGCATGCGCACTCGGGGTGACTACAGCTCATGCGCATTCGGACTCACTGCTGCGGATGCGCGCTCGGGCTCACTACTGCGGATGCGCAATCGGGCTCACTACTGCGCATGCGCACTCGGGCTCACTACTGCGCATGCGCGCTCGGGCTCACTACTGCGGATGCGCGCTCGGGCTCACTACTGCGGATGCGCAATCGGGCTCACTACTGCGCATGCGCACTCGGGCTCGCTACTGCGCATGCGCACTCGGGGTCACTACTGCAGAAGGGCAATCGGGCTCGCTACTGCGCATGCGCACTCGGGGTGACTACAGCTCATGCGCATTCGGACTCACTGCTGCGGATGCGCGCTCGGGCTCACTACTGCGCATGCGCACTCCAGCTGAGACCGGCACATGCGCACTCGGGCTCGCTACTGCGCATGCGCACACGGGCACACTACTGCGCATGCGCACTTCGGGTGACTACTGCTCATGCGCACACGGACTCACTACTGCGCATGCGCACACGGACTCACTACTGCGGATGCGCGCTCGGGCTCACTACTGCGGATGCGCAATCGGGCTCACTACTGCGCATGCGCACTCCAGCTGAGACCGGCACATGCACACACGGACTCACTACTGCGCATGCGCACACGGGCTCACTACTGCGCATGCGCACACGGGCCCATTACTGTGCATGCGCACTCGGGGTCACTACTGCTCATGCGCACTCGGACTCACTACGGCTCATGGGCACTCTGACTCATTACTGCGGATGCGCGCTCGCGGTCACAACTGCGCATGCGCACTCGGGGTCACTACTGCGCATGCGCACTCGGGTACACTACCGCGGATGCGCAATCGGGCTCACTACTGCGCATGCGCACACGGGCCCATTACTGTGGTATGCGCACTCGGGGTCACTACTATTCACACGCACTGCGACTCAGTACTGCTCATGCGAACTCGGACTCACTACTGCGGATGCGCAATCGGTCTCACTACTGCGGATGCGCAATTGGGCTCACTACTGCGCATGCGCACTCGGGGTCACTACTGCGCATGCGCACACGGGCACACTACTGCGGAAACGCACTCCGGGTCACTACTGCGCATGCGCACTCGGGCTCACTACCGCTCATACGCACTCCGGCTCACTACTGCGCATGCGCACTCGGGGTGACTACTGCTCATGCGCATTCGGACTCACTGCTGCGGATGCGCAATCGGGCTCACTAATTCGCATGCGCGCTCGCGTTCACTACTGCGCATGCGCACTCGGGCTCACTACTGCGGATGCGCGCTCAAGCTCACTACTGCGCATGCGCACACGGGCTCACTACTGCGGATGCGCACTCCTGGTCACTACTGCTCATGCACAATCGGACTCAGTACTGCTCATACGCACTCCGGCTCACTACTGCTCATGCGAGCTCGGGGTCACTACTGCGCATGCGCACTCGAGCACACTACTGCGGATGCGCACTCGGGGTCACTACTGCTCATGCGCACTCGGACTCACTACTGCTCATACGCACTCCGGCTCACTACTGCTCATGCGCACTCGGGGTCACTACTGCGCATGCGCACTCGGGCTCACTACTGCGCATGCGCGCTCGGGCTCGCTACTGCGCATGCGCACTCGGGGTGACTACTGCTCATGCGCATTTGGACTCACTGCTGCGGATGCGCAATCGGGCTCACTACTGCGCCTGCGCAATCGGTCTCACTACTGCTGATGCGCAATCGGGCACGCTACTGCTCATGCGCACTCGGACTCACTACTGCTCATACGCACTCCGGCTCACTACTGCTCATGCGAACTCGGACTTACTACTGCGGTTGCGCACTCCGGGTCACTACTGCTCATGCGCGCTCGGGCTCGCTACTGCGCATGCGCACTCGGGGTCACTACTGCGCATGCGCACTCGAGCACACTACTGCGGATGCGCACTCGGGGTCACTACTGCTCATGCGCACTCGGACTCACTACTGCTCATACGCACTCCGGCTCACTACTGCTCATGCGCACTCGGGGTCACTACTGCGCATGCGCACTCGGGCTCACTACTGCGGATGCGCACTCGGACTCACTACTGCTCATACGCACTCCGGCTCACTACTGCGGATGCGCACTCGGGCTCACATCTGCGGATGAGCAAGCGGGCTCACTACTACGCTTCAGCACTCCGCATCACTACTGCGCAAGCGCACTTGGCCTGCCCACTGCGCATGCGCACTCAGAGTCACTACTGCGGTTGCGCAATCGGGCTCACTTCTGCGCCTGCGCACTCGGGTTCACTACTGCGCATGGGCACTGCGGCTCACTATTGCGCACGCGCACTCCGCCTCACGACTGCGCTTGCGCACTGGGAATCACTTCTGCGCCTGCGCACTCGGGTTCACAAATGCGCAGTCATACCACGGCTCACTACTGCGCATGCGCACTCGGCCTCACGACTGCGCATGCGCACTCGGGCTCACGACTGCGCATGCGCACTCGGCCTCACGACTGCGCATGCGCACTCGGCGTCACGACTGCGGATGCGCAATCGGGTTCACTACTGCGCATGCGCACACGGGCTCACTACTACGCGTGCGCACTCCGGCTCACAACGGCGCATGCGCACTCCGGCTCACTACTGCGAGTGCGCACTCAGCCTCTCTACTGCGCATGCGCTCTAATCCTCACTATTGCGCATGCGCACTCCGCTACACGAATGCACTTGCGCACTAGGACTCACTTCTGCGCTTGCGTACGCGGTTTTACATCTGCGCATGCGCACTCCGGCTTACTACTGCGCACGCGCACTCAGACTCACGACCGCGGATGCGCAATCGGATTTACTACTGTACATGCGCAGTCCGCCACATTA